>CM055874.1:21337382-21937382 GCA_029582165.1 Portulaca oleracea
CCGGGTTTTTCCAAATCCCTATCCACCCTAGTGACTAGAAGAAGACTACCTTTACATGTCCTTACGGTACCTTTGCCTATAGGAGAATGCCATTTGCGTTGTTAATGCACCTGCTACTTTTCAACATTATATGATGGCTATTTTCTCTGATTTCATTGAGGATATTATGGAGGTTTTCATTGATGATTTTTCAGTTTATGTCAGTACTTTTGATCATTGTTTGAAAAATCTTGCTAACATGTTGTCTCGTTGTAAAGAAGTTAACTTGGTTTTGAATTGGGAGAAGTGCCATTTTATGGTGCAAGAGGGTGTAGTCCTTGGTCATGTTGTTTCGAGTTAAGGCATTGAAGTTGACAAAGCAAAGGTCGAGGTGGGTGAAAGACTGCCACCTCCAACCTCTATCAAGGGTGTTAGGAGTTTTCTTGGACACGTTCGTTTTTACCGACGGTTCAAAAAAGATTTTTCTAAAAATGCTAGGCCTCTCACCCGATTGTTTGTCAAAGATGTGCCTTGTAAATTTGATGATGTTTTCTTGAGCGCTTTCAACAGGTTGAAAGAGGCCTTGATCACCGCGCCCATTATGAAAGCCCCGTACTGGAATTTGCCATTTGAAGTGATGTGCGATGCAAGCGACTTCGCATTGGGGGCTGTTTTGGGGCAAAGGAGTGATGGCAAGCCCTTTGCCATCTACTATGCGAGTCGAACTCTGGATGAGGCTCAAATCAACTACGCCACCACGGAGAAGGAGTTCTTGGAGGTCGTTTTCGCCTTGGAGAAGTTCCGCCGTACTTGATCAACTCCAACGTGGTTGTGTTCACCGATTATGCCGCCATACGACACCTTATGAAGAAGTCGGACTCCAAACCTCGGCTCATTCGCTGGGTGTTACTTTTCCAACAGTTCGATTTAGAGATTCGGGACAAGCCCGGATTGCAAAACGTGGTGGCCGATCATCTCTCCCGATTGGCGGACATGGCTAAGGAGAAGCTCCCCATTGATGATTCATTTCCGGAAGAGAAGCTCATGGCTGTATGTACCCCATTCATCCCATGGTATGCCGACTATGTCAACTACCGCGTATGTGGAGTGATCCCACCGGATTTCACCTTTCAACAAAAGAAGGGGTTCTTATTTGAGGTGAAGAGCTAAATATGGGAAGAACCACTTCTATTCAAGTTATGTGCCGATGGGGTTTATCGAAGATGCATTCCGGAAGAGGAGGTTCAAGGGGTGCTACATCATTGCCATTCCACTACCTATGGTGGGCATTTCGAGCCCGACAAAACTGCCTCCAAAGTCCTGCAAGCAGGTTTCTTCTGACCAACTCTCACTTAGGAAGCAAGGAATTATGTGCTCGCGTGTGATCGATGTCAACAGACGGGCAACATTTCTAAGAGGCACGAGATGCCCCGAAGCGGAATTCTAGAAGTTGATCTCTTCGACGTGTGGGGAATAGACTTTATGGGTCCTTTCCGTCTATCTCACAAGAACCTCTACATCCTAATTTTTGTGGATTACGTATCCAAATGGGTTGAGGTGATCGCATCTCCTACCAACGACTCGAGGGTCGTTATAAAGTTCCTCAAGAAGAACATTTTCGCTCGATTTGGCACTCCTAGAGCCTTGTTGAGCGATAATGGCACCCATTTTTGCAACCGACTACTGGAGTCTCTTTTGAAGAAGTACGGGGTGTTTCATAAGGTGGCAACTCCTTACCACCCTCAAACAACTGGCCAAGTAGAGTTGTCTAACAGAGAGTTGAAGAGCATCCTTGAGAAAACAGTTGATCGTTCCCGAAAAGATTGGTCCTAGAAGCTCAACGATGCTTTGTGGGCATATCAGACGACATTTAAGACTCCCCTTGGCACTACCCCTTTCCGGTTGGTTTATGGGAAGCCTTGCCACTTGCCATGGACATGGAACATAGGGCTTATTGGGAAATTCGAACCCTGAAGTTTGACACAAAGCAGCAGGTGAGAGGAGAACCCTTCAATTGCAAGAGCTTGAAGAGTTGAGATTGCAAGCTTATGAGAGCTCAAAGCTCTATAAGGAGAGAACTAAAAGGTGGCACGACAAGTTTATCTTGCCAAAAATATTCAAGGAGGGTGACATGGTCCTTTTATTCAATTCAAGACTGAAATTATTCCCGGGAAAGATGAGATCTCGGTGGTCCGAACCATTTCAAGTCATCAAGGTTTACCCTCATGGAGCGGTGGAAGTATGGAGTGAGTCCACCAGTACATTCAAGGTCAACGGGCAGCGCTTGAAGCCTTACATTATGGGCAAATCGAGGAGAAAGCAACATATCATGCCCTTACCGACCTCGCACAAGCTTGAGGTAAGCATGGTCCAGCTAAAGACGGTAAACTAGCGTTTCTTGGGAGGTAACCTAAGCTTATTTGCTTTATGTGTTATTTTTATTTATGTATTATTACTTTTTTTTTTCCTTCTTCGTTTTGTTCTTTTAGAATATTTTTCTTTTTCCTTTTTTAGAGAGCTTCCCCGTGTTTGTCTTCCTTTCATTTTAGTTCTTAGGTTTTCTTTCATTTTAGTTTTTCATTTTAGGAATCCCCCCCCCCATTTTCTTTATCTTATTTCAAGTTTTAGGTTTATCGTTCTTTTAGAGACCCCTTTTTCCTTTTATTTTGTATATATTTTTCTCTTAGTAAAAAAAAACACAAAAAAAAAGAGGAGTTTGTGAGTATTATTGAGGAAAAAAAAAGAGTGAGTTAATGTGAGCTAGTAATTTGAGTGAAAATAAATTTGAGTGAAGAAATATTGAGTGTGAAACAAAAAGAAAGTGTGTGAGTTTGAGAATTGGTAGAGTTAGAAAGAGAGAAAAGATAAAAAGAAAGAAGAGCAACAGCAATTCCGGGCAGGCCGTGGCGTCGGCTCCGGTCCTTGGTGCAGGCAGCTCTCAGCCCCCTCTCAATTCAAGGAACAACGGCTATTGCGGGCTGGTCGGAGCCTTTTCTCCGGCCCGTGGCCAACACACAGGCCTCTCTTCAGATTCAGCGACCAGCGCTGAATCCGGGCAGGTCGTGGGTCGTTCTCCGATCCGTGGCAGCTGACACCTAATTTTTCCATAGAAGACGCGCGACCAGAGCCCATTCTGGAATGTCCGCGGCGCTGCCTCTGGTCCGTGGCATTCATCACTCTTTCTCCTTCTTTGCGCAGTAAGATTTCCCTCCTCACGTCTCCCTTTCTCTTCTTCCTTCTTCGCGCAGCCATCACCATTGCCATCCACACCATTCTCCTTCCCCACACCACCTTCTTCCTCTCCTTTCTTCTCTTCTTCGCAGCAGTGCAGCCTTCGAATTTCTCTTCTCCTTTCTTCTTTCTGCGCGCAGCACAACCCCATTACAACCACCATGAATTCGAGCATTTATCCCTGCTTCATCCAACTTCTTCATCCCATCCATAAACCCTAGTCCAACACTCACCAAATTTGACTACGCCATCCTCACTTTTCATTCGATTCCTTCTCTTTTCCCTCCCCATTGCCTATTCTGAACCCTAAAACCCCACTCCCACTTCCTTTCTCTCACTACACCATTCTCCTTATCTACCATTGTTAAGGGGGGTCATTATCTTCAGTTGCACTTCAATTTTGATTCCAATGGCACCAAAGAAGAGACCAAGAGCGGACACAACAAGGGAAACATCACAGCAAGCAAGTGCGCGGGAGCTTCGAGCATTACGTGCTGCCAACCGAGCAGCCACGGAGTCAGGTAGCGAATTACCCTTTCAATTTACTCATCATATGCAAGTAGCAAATTATACTAGATTGAAAGATCATGGATTCATTGCTTCTAGATACTATGATAAGAATTTATTGCATAGTATGGGTATTCTTGATGATGTGAATTGGTTGTTTGCTCGAGGTGGGATGTGTGATTTTATTAACATGAAACAACTATCCTATTCAGATTTTGACCCTTGAATTTTTGAGCACTTTGTTTACTGAGGTCCAACATGGTGAATTCTGTCAAGAGGGGTTGATTAAGTTTAGGTTGCGTGGTCAGGATTATCAGCTGAACCTAAAAGAATTCAATGATATATTTCACTTTCTCCCTCCTAGAGTGATGTTTGCGACCGTAGGGTGTCTAAGCTGTACAAGCCAAACCCGTTCTGGGAGCGCATATCCGGGATCCCTCAATATGACTCTAGCAACTCTAAGGCCACTGAAATTAAAAACCCCGCCCTTAGAATGGCTCAATGCATTTTTGCACGAGTTTTTTCTCAAGGGAGGACAACCTTAACGTGCCTAGGGTGTCTGAAGTGTGTTTGTCGCAAAAGATGTATGTTTAGGCCCATTTTTAGGCCTTAATAACGCCTTTATACTTAGTCTTTTGACTCGTTTCTAGCTTATTTTCGGGGCTTTTACTATGTTTTTGGTTATTTTGTAGGTTTTGGTGTTTTTATACGAAAACGTAGCAAAAAGGGCTGTTTTGAAGCACTTTTGGGACTCCTGAGAGATTCCCCGAGCCAAGCCGAGTCAAAGACTAAGTGGGAAGCAGGGCCGGGTACAATAAACTCCCAAAGGATGAGTTCAGCAAGCGTAGCCCCCACTACATTCAGTGTAGCAGGCGTTACAAGGCTCGCATTCACCTTTCACAACCGTAGCACCCGTTATGCCTCTTGTGGCGGGCGCTACGCCCTAGGGAGCTTTTTCCCAGAAGAAGGCAGCAGCCGCTGTACCAAAGACAGCGGCCGCTACCCTATGGGTAGCACCCGCTACGTGCGCTCAAAGTTAGCCCAGGGATTATCAGCTGGGAAAAGGTCGCCCCCATTACATCGGCTGTGACACCCGCTACGTCCAAGGGAGAAATAGTCCAGAAGGGGACAGCTGATAAGTCATTTTTATATAGAGTTTTTAGGGCTCAAAACACGTTTATTTCATAACTTTTTATATCCGAAATCCCGTATTTTTATGTCAATTTCTGTGATTTATGCACTTGTTCGCGAGATTGATGTGTTTTTGCAGGAATTAAGGAAATTATATCAAAAAGCATGGAAAGTTGAAGGAAAATTGGGAAAAATCAAAGGAAATAAAAAAAGAAGTTGCAAAGAAGAAGAAGAAGAGGAAAGGAGAAACGGTCCAATTTGCCACGGCCCAAACCCAGCTGAGACGGAAAGACCAGGTGCAGCCAGCGTTTAGAAAACGCAGCCAGCGCCTTGTCCAGAAACATCAGAGGCCGAACAAAACCAAAGCGCAGCAAGCGCCCATTCGCGGAAGATTCTCACTTTTTGGACAAAACGCAGCTAGCGTGTGCCGTAGCCCAGCCCTATAAAAGGGATTTATATCCGCGTTTGAAGGCTTCTTTTGAATCATCTGTTTTTATCGGTTATTCCGTCAAACGTTTAATATAGGTTTTCTCTGTATTTTTTCCTCCCTTCAGGGAGCCGTTCTAGTAGATTAGGAACGAAAGAGGAGGAGAAGGAGATCGAATCGAGTGACACAAAGAGTTCGAATTCGGCGACACGAACGTTTGGTTTAATTTCTATTTTCTTTATACTTTGTTATTCAGATTTTATTATTGTCTTCCTTGTTTTTATTATTATGAGTCTTTAGATTCTTCGTTTAGGGGATAAACTCGATGTTTCTTGAATAATTTATAGTATGTGATTTCAGTTTTAGGTTATAATACAGTTGTTTAATCTCCGTGTTATATCTGTCATAGTAAGTGATTGATCACCTCTTGCTTGGTATTAGGTTCTTGACAACAGAACGACATTTTGAGTCTTGAATTGGAAAGACGTAGATCGAATAGGTTTAGAAAATAATTAGAAATAATGATTCTTTCCTAGGGTCAATTTATAATCAGTTTTTTTATCTTTGATTGGATTAAATAGTTAGAAATCATGTTTAGTTTAATCACTGTAACTCACTTCGAATCGAAATATTGCTGTGAAAGGCTTTAGAAAGATTATAGACCCCGACACTACCAATATTACCTAGAGCTAGAATCACCATTTAATTGATTAAGTTACTAGAGTGGACTCCCCTGAACACCTTTAATTACTTGGTTAAATCCTTTAATTTCCTTCTTTCTTAGTTAATTATCTGAACTGTTACCACAACCTTTTGATCGACCTATCATCCTTTGTAGTGAACTAGTTTAGTGCGTAGTTGAACACAAGTCCCTAAGAGAGAACGATATTTTTATTACTACACAAACCCGGACACTTGCGGTACACAGACACCATATACTTTTAGGTATGTCAACCGCAAACACTGGGCCAGTACATGGCATCCACTAAACCCCAGTACGCAATCGCAGTCCCCGCCATTGTAGCTGATGACTTCGAACTGCGACAATCGCTAATAAACTTAGTATCCAAGGAACCTTTCCATGGATATGCAAGCGAAGATCCAAACCGCTACCTACGCCTCTTCCACCAAGCCTGTGATACCTTCAAAGCCAACAACGTCTCGGAAGATGCTATCAAACTGAGGCTCTTCCCGTTTTCTTTAGAAGGAAAAGCATGGGAGTGGCTTGACTCACTTCCTCCCAACTCAATCACCACGTTCAGCGGCTCGTCAACACGTTCTTGGCAAGATATTTTCCTCCCAGCAAGCTTACTAGCTTGAGGAACCAGATTTCGACATTCACCCAAGAACCTGACGAGTCACTCTATGAAGTTTGGGATAGATTCAAGGACCTTCTCCGCCAATGTCCTCAACATGGATTCGAACCTTGGGTTCCAATCCAGTCATTTTTCAACGGAGTAAACGAATCGACAAGAGGAAGCATCCTCTCAGCAGCTGGAGGAGATATTATGAACAAGACTATACCGGAGATTACGGATTTGATCGAGAATTTGGCGAACAATTCACGTCAATGGTCAGAACCCCGCCATAGTGCGAGAGCTGAGCAAAATATTGATGCGATTTCTTTACTAACTGCTAAACTTTGGTTAAAAAAATAGACCGTGTGGACTCACCTGTACCATCACCTTCACCATGTAACTCGACCAAGCATGAGATTTCAGCATATCCTGCGAAAATAGCTCGTAATGACCGAACTCAACAAGTCTACTCTGTTGACCAAAACTTGGACTTAGAATCTATAGTGAAAAGTCTTGTGTGAAGCCAGCAGGAACAAAAAGAGATTATTAAGAATCTTTTAGAAAAGATAGAGGTCCTGACCCATCAAAACAAAAATCTAGAGACTCAATTAACTAACCAGGACACCTTCCCTCTTTCATCTACTGTGTACACAATAGAGCAATGTAATGCTTTGACTCTTAGGAGCGGAAAACAATTAGATGAACCCAAGAGGAACCGACCTGAGAGTAGAGAACCTGAACCCAAAAAAGAACCATCAGTAGATGTTTCAACCCAAGGGGATAAGATAGAACAAGGTGACCCACCATTAACTAGCCAAAGAGTTTATATACCGCCCATACCATTTCCTCAAAGGCTAGTCAAGGCACATCTAGCCAAACCAAAACTCGACTTTACGATGGAGTATGAGGTGAGTGAACCTATTGGGTTAGATACTAGGTACGAAGATGATTTTCATTATGAGTCACTTGATTTTGTTCATGAGGAACCTAGCGATGAAATTATTAACGAGGTAAATTTTCCAAACGAGAATCTTGCTTACCTTGTACCCTTTGATCCCGATGATTTATTTGATGATTTTTTCGATGATCCTATTCCCTGTTTATCACCTTTGGTTTCACCAGAAATCCTTGAGGAACTCATACCTGATCAAAAGACCTTAGATGATCATGTTAACATAGGATATGAGGTTAATTTTTGTGAAACCTACGAAGTTTTTAATGAGTTATCCTTAGGTAAGTCTAGAATTTATAAGCCCTACCTCGATCCTTATCATATATACCTAGAGGACTATCCTAGAAAAATTGTGTGGACCAAATACTTTGAATCTTTTGATTTTTCTAATGAATTCGATTTATTGCTGAGAACTTAACTAACGTTTTATTTTATATGTTTTCAGTGTATCTCATGTTTACAAGCTTGCAAACCACATGAAGAGGAGTTTGACAAGCTACTAAGGGCTTTGACGTCATTCGAAACGGAGACCACGATCCTAACTTACTAACTGAGCTTATTTTAATTCTCTAGAGTTTTTAATTCCCGTTCGATTTTGCTAAATTTCGTTTTCGTTTCTGATTTTCACTTTGATAATTAGATTTCATAAATTTTTGGTAAAACTTTTGGTTATTATTGAAATTATTATCTCTAGCCTAATAATTTTGAGTTGGTAGTTGTTTGTAGGGATTTTTTGTATGTCAAATTGTAGGGAAAACAAGAAGGAAAAAAAGAAAAGGGAGAAAACAAAGCAAAAATAGGCAAAAAATCGAATATTGATCATCAGGTGGAAAAACGCTGACAGTGCTTTAAAAACGCTGGCAGCGCCTCTCCCAGAAAGTTCAGGTACGTGTCAATTGCAAAACGCTGCCAGCGCTTTAAAAACGCTGGCAGCGCTTTTGGGTTTTGTCGAAAGTTTTTGCCCGCCTCTCTAATTTTAGTCGGCCCTACACTTTTATTTTTCAATTGAAAACCTTTTGCTTCTTTCTTCCCGAAACCCTCGACCCAAAAACGCTGCCATCTCTTTCCCCCTCTCAAACTCTCCCTCTCCTTGCTCTTGCTCACACCGCATCTCACCACCACACACCACCATCTTCTTCTTCCTTCTTCTTCCTCTACTTCCATTCTACTTCTTCTGACCCTTTGCACTGTCCTTCTCCCTAGTAGCTCACAGGACTAATCCAGTCCAAACCCTAGTCCCGAAAATTTTCATTCACTTATTACTTGCAATTCCATCTTCTTCTTGCATTCAACTACAAGGTATGATTCTAACTTATCTCTCACGTCCATTGTTATTAGCTAGTATTTCTTGGTGAGTTTATGCAATTCTCATGAGTTATACTTGTAAATTTTGTTTGAATTCACCATGGTTCATGCTTAGGTTTGGTGCACTACTTGAGTAATTTTTGATACTAGTTAGTAAATTTTGGTTGCTTGATTTAGAAAAGTTGGTATCTTTATTAATTGACTTGCAAATTGGAAGTAATATGGTTGTGTTTGGAAGTGAATGATATGAATTTTGAAAGTAAAATACTCTGTCTTCGAGAAGTAGAGTGGGTGTTTGAGATGAAAATTTTGAATGACAATGTGCAAGTAAGTGTGGGATATGGACTGTTTTGGATTTGTTTTAAATGTAGCTCAGTGAAAATTCCAGGTTTGAACAAATTGTAATTGGTGGTGGTTCATGTTGAGAGTCACCCTTGAACTCATTTATACTTTGTCATAATTTTCACCTCACCTCCCATAGTCAATCACTAGTGTTTTGTGGTGCCATTATGCATAATTTCCCAAGCTACTTGTTGAATTTATTCGGTAAACCACAGTTCTTGCTCGAGGATGTCGCGATACTTGAGTTTGTTTTTGATACTAGTTGCTTGTCTAGAGTGAGTAACCTTGATTGAAAATCACAATCTTGTTACTTTGGTGCTTGAAATCTTTAGTGTGGAACCTTGGTTTGTTGATATTGTAAACTTTAAGGTAACTGGAGAGACGCCTAGTGATTGGAATAAGCATGACAGGGACAGGTTTGTTCACATTGTGAAGAATTTTGTATGGGATGACCCTTATTTGTTTAAATATTGCCTTGACAATATACTTAAGAGATGTGTTCCTGATGAATCCATTATGGATGTCCTCTCTTTTTGCCATGATCAACCTTGTGGGGGACATTATAGTGGAAACAAAACTGCATACAAGATCTTATAGAGTGGATTTTACTGGCCTACTATTTTTAGAGATGCTCATGATTGTGCCCAACGGTGACCTAGGTGCCAAAGTTTGGGAAAGATAACTAGGAGAGATATGATGCCCTTACAACCTGAGATTTTTGTTGATGTGTTTGATGTATGGGCTATTGATTTTATGGGACCATTCCCTAACTCTTTTGGGAATGAATATATTCTCCTTGATGTTGATTATGTGTCTAAGTGGGTGCGGCTATCCCTACTAAGAAGAATGATGCTCAGGTAGTGACCAAGTTCCTTAGGGAATACATCTTTTCTAGATTTGGAATGCCTAGAGCCATTATCAGTGATCAGGGAACCCACTTCAACAATACATCCTTTGAGGCCTTACTAAAGAGGTACTCAGTTAAGCATAGGCTCACCACCGCTTACCATATATAGTCTAATGGTCAAGCGGAAGTCTCCAATAGGCAAATTAAACAGATCTTAGAGAAAACCATGTCTAGGAATAGGAAGGATTAGTCTGTTAAGCTGGTTGATGCCTTATGGGCCTACCGAACAGCCTATAAGACCCCCATTGGGATGTCACCCTATAGAGCTGTTGATAAGCGCATTTTTTACCTAGAGTTTTAGCGAATTTTGATAGCGGATTAGGGGTGATTTTGATTAAAAATGTTGATTTTTATCCCAATTTCCATACTACACTTGATGTTGTTTTCGATGCAAATTTGTAGGATTTGAGGCCAAAACACCAAGATTCCCTAAATTTTTGATGTAGGCAAGTGCACCACGGACCTCCTCCAAGTACTACCTAACCGCCAGAAAAATTTCACGAAAATTGGACCAAGGAAGAGTCCGACAGCAGCCACTCCAGGCTGCCTGGAGAGTGTAAGACCTCGGTTTTGTCGTTCTCTCTCAGGGAGTTGGGGCTTCTAAACCTAATAGCCTATTCCGAACTCTCACCTACTAAGTTGGGGGTTCATTATTCATTTGAGAGATTGGTTTTCAAGCAGATAAGAAACACAAGTAAAGACACAAAGAGAAGAAAAGGGTTTCGAGAGTATTTAGAAAAACCAAAGGATTCATGGTTATGTGAGTTTTGTGGTTAAGAAGCAAAAAGATAGGATAAATCATATGAGAATCTTGTTAGAAATATGGCCACGGGATTCCCTATTTCGAAGGTAATCCAGATTAACTTCCCCGAAATGCACCATGGATCCCGAGGGTTAATCGAACAAGATTCCCTAGTTAGCCTCTATCTCACTTTCATGAGAGAGTGACTAACTATCCCGTCCTTAGCTTTCCATTGACAAGTGATTAGTAAATTAGAGAGTTTTCGATCCCGAATTCAGCCACTTGAAGGAAGGACTAAGGTGAGAATTAGATTTTTCCCACTAATTACCCCCTAATTCACTAACCCCTATAACTAATCATTCAATGGAGCCTTAATCACTCCCTTAACCCAAAGAAACCTAGCCTCTAATCATATTAAAGAGCAAAATAAAACCAACTAAAAACTCTAAACTCTAATGGAATCTTAACCCTAGTAACAGAATCATAAAAGCACTTAAACAACCCTAAGAAACCTAACACTTAGCTCTAAACTACCAAACCCTAAGACAGAACCCTAACAGAACCTAATTAAACCTTGACAAAAACCCTAATAAAACCAACAGAACCCTGAGGAAATCTAACATCGACCCAACCAAAACCCGAAATAGACCCTAAAAACCTAACACTATCCCAACCGAAACAACCCCTAATAAAACCCTTGCCTGACCTAAACACTGACCTAAAAACCCTAACCGAACCCAATCAAAACTACCCCACTACCTAAAGTCTAAGGGCCGAGGCAAAGAAGAAACAAAAGAAAAGAAAAGTAAAACAACCTAAATCTACTACCGAGACCCGAGACAGGAAAGAGAGGCATAAAACAAGAGAAATATTGAGTGAAAACGGAGCACTGAGAACCAAAACCAGCACAAAACCAAATCTCACACAACCTTTGGGATCAAACCAAAACAATAACCAACGATTACATATGGAACCAAAAGACGAAGAAAAAGAAAGGATACCTGCTGCCTTGGCCGAACAGGTGAGAAAGGAAAACAGAGAAAAACAGTGAGAGTGAGATGAGCAATATCAAAGCAAATAGAACAATTCAATACCCAGAAAATTTCAACACCAATTCGAAATATCAAAACTCAACCATTCACAAATCAAACCCAGAATTCAAACAATACAACCTTATTACCAAACTGAACAAATCATTCACCATCAAATTTCCAGATCAAAAACTACTAACATGGATACGAAATTCAACCTAAATCTAACCTAACCCTAAGGATGGAGGCCGAAACCAACCATGAAAAACTTCGAATGGCTCTTCTTCTCTCTTTTATAGTCGAACTCAGCCTCTCCTTTCAATCTCCACCCTTCGATCTCCTCAATTTCGGATGGTTGAGATGAATTTGGTTGTTGAGGACGGATATGATGATGATGATGATGTGTTGCGCGCTCTTCTTCACAACTCTCTCTCTCTCAACCGAATCTGTTGCAAGCAAAGAGAAAAAGAGTGAGATATTGAGAAATTCACGAGATAATGGAAAAGAGAAGAGATGAGAGATGACAGAGAAGAGACGAGAAGAGAGAAGGAGAGATGGAGTTTGATGTGGTTATGGAGGGTGAGGTGGTTCGGGGCTGTTTGGTGCGCTGGGGAAAACCAGAGAGGAAGAAGAGAAAGGGGAGACGGGAAGAGGGAATGGGGAATTAAGGTTTAGGTGGGGGAGTTTGTATTCGGTTGGCTGGGGGAATTAAAGGGAAAACGGGTCAGATTATGGAGCTGGGGTGGATTTGGGTTGCGCCGAATAATTGGGAGAAGGGTTTGGGTTTTAGAAATTAGGTTTAATTATAGGTTTTTATTTTAATTTTAAATTTTATTCAAATTAGTACTAAAAATAGCTAAAAAATAATATATGATAAAACCTAATAAAGTTTCAAAATTACTAAAAACATAATAAAAAGCCTAATTTAATTATTAAAAACAAGCTAAAAGTCATAAAATAGAGGGGAAAAATCATGCAAAAACGGGTTTAAACAGAGAGACCCCTCCGGTCCGGAGTGAAGGCTAGAAAACTCCTTGCTTGCGGTTTTTCGTCCGGCCTTGCGGTGCAAGAAATAGAGCAGTTTTTCTGGGTTTTATATACTAGGAAAAAGAGAGTTTTTGGTATCCATTATCATCTCCTAGCATTCATACTCTACCTACCTTCCCTCCACATCAAATCAAGAGAAAGCGAAAAGCAAAGATCGAAGCGACAATTCTACGGAATTTCTACTGGGATCGAAAGACTTGGCAGAACTCCTTTTGAAGATTACTTTATCATTTTCATCCCCGTTTCATTTTGAGGTTTGAATACCATGTTTATATATTTCAGTGTGTTTCCAATAATTATGAGTGAGTAGATTTTAGTTTTCTAGGGATTTGCAATACCGAAACAATGTTATTTGATTAGAATTTCCATAGTTTGTGCTTGAATTCTTATTTTAAATCAATAGAAAGTTGTGCTCTTCATGAGTATTATTTAGGCACTTGAATGCTTGTGATTTGAGATTTACTTGAGAAGTACTGAAAGGACAATTAGGATAATCCGACTACCAACTTTTCTACCTAATTTTGTGAAATTTGAGAAAAGACTAGCAAATTAGGGAATCACATTGATAATTGGATAATTTGAGACCTCCAACTTTGATTAACTTGAAAAGCATACAAAAGTTGTAATTTAAGTTAATTGAGGTAATTCTATTAGCATAGAAAGAGCAGTCCAGTTCTTGTGGTTACCAGTTCTTGATTCGATTGAAAGAACAATTGCACAAACTAGGTTTTGATAATCGAATTCGTTGCTAGGAAAGCATATCCCTAGAAGTTTTCCCACATTTGACTAAACCGTAGACTATTTCCTCGTTTATTAGTTTTAATTAGTTTTCAAAAACCTTCGAAAATCCAAAACCCGATTTACTTACCAATCAAGTAGAGGGCTAGTTCATTGCGTTGTTAGACTGAGTCCCTGTGCGATTGACCTTGACGTGCTACACCGTACCCGTGCGCTTGCGGCCCTGTCAAGTTTTTGGCGCCGTTGCCGGGGACTCTGTCCCTAAAAGCCATTAAACGAATACTCTCAGATTGACTAATTTTTTTTTTCCTTTTTTGATCTTGATTTTTCTATTTTGATTGCGTTGGTGTTCTTGTTTTTGTTTTGCTAGATACTCTTGATAGATGCAAAAATCCCCTGAGTTTGAGTTCGATCCTGAGAATGAACACACTTTTCATTCTCGGAGGAAGAGGCAGCGAATAGAGGAAGCTAGTAGGAAACAAGAAGCGAAATCTACATCGCAATCGAGAATGGCGGTGAAGAACAACGGAAGACGTTTGGCCAATATGTGACTCCGAATGTCACTAATCCTGCTATGGCTATCAATGCTCCTAACATCGCCAATAATGACTTTGAGTTGAAGAACTCCTTGATCAACCTGGTTCAAGCTACGCGTTTCCGTGGTCTCCCTAGTGAGGACCCAAACCGACACCTTCGTATCTTCCGCCAGGCGTGTGAAACGTTCAAGGCGAACGGGGCCTCACCGGATGCAATCAAGCTGCGATTGTTTCCGTTCTCACTTGAGGGAAGGGCATGGGAGTGGCTAGACTCCCTTCCGACGAACTCCATTACTACTTTCGATCAGCTGGCGAGCGTGTTCCTTGCTAAGTATTTCCCGCCGAGTAAGCTGACGAGCCTGCGGAACCAGATATCTACCTTTGTCCAAGAGCTGGATGAGAATTTGTACGACACTTGGAAGCGGTTCAAAGATCTACTTCGCTAGTGTCCACAACATGGTTTTGAGCCATGGGTGCTCATCCAGGCTTTCGACAATGAAGTGGACGACCAATTGAGGGCGATGATTCTCGCAGCAACTAGGGGGAACATTATGAGCAATTCGGTCGATGAGCTCTACACCTTGATCAAGCAAATGGCGTCTAACAGTCATCAATGGTCCAAGCCCCGTTCCTCGAGAACGGGAGGTAAGCTTGAAATTGTTGCTATTTCCGTTTTAACTGCTAAGATAGATGCCATGACTCAAAAGATGGACCGCTTGAATGTGAATGCAAACCCTCCCCAACTGTGTGCTTCTTGTAGTTCATTTGAGCATGAGACCCTATTTTGTCCTAATGAGTTAGCTAGTATTGAGACCTCGGACCAAGCCAACTATATGGGAAACCCAAGACAGAACTTTGACCCATACTCTTATGTTTATAACCCGGGAATGAGATACCATCCTAATTTTTCCTACCGGAACAAAAATCCCATGGGACCCCACCAACAACAACAAGCCCAAAGACCACCCGGTTTTCAAAGACAACAAGCCCAACCTCAACAAGCGCCCCAAAAGCCTAGCTTGAAGGCGATGATGGAACACATGTTGTTGGCTCAACAAAAGCAAGATGAGACTATCAAGCTTTTAGCTAATAGAGTTGACCAGTTGGCAACTCATATCAAACTCAAATTGCTAGCCAGGCTAGTACTTCCTCTACTCCTCCAGGCAAACTTCCTAGCCAACCTGTAAACAACCCCAAGGACCAATGTGATGTCATAACCTTAAGGAGCGGGACGCAATTGGCGGGGCTTAGAGCTAGGTGTGATGATCATTTTGTTGTTGAGGTGCATGATGATATTGCTGAGAATGTGACTGATGTTGAGAATGCTGATGTGATTGTGAATGATGTGATTGTTGGTGTGCATGAAGAGGTAAGTGTACCTTCCAAAGAGCCTGTAATTGATGTTGATGTGCAAGGTGAGAAGGAGGTTTCTAAGGATTCGACAAAAATTTCCCCAAGAGTCTACACTCCACCTGTGCCTTTTCCTCAAAGATTGGCTAAGGCTAAGAGTGATAAACAATTTGGGAAATTCTTGGAGGTCCTCAAGAAACTCCATATTAATATTCCTTTCACCTATGCCCTGTCTCAAATGCCTTCCTACGCTAAGTTTTTGAAAGAAATTTCAACAAACAAAAGAAAGTTGGAAGAGTATGAGACAGTAGCATTCACGGAACAGTATAGCGCCGTGCTCCAAAATAAGCTTCCCCCGAAGCTTAAGGATCTCGGTAGCTTCACCATTCCTTGTGAAGTTGGAAAGATTTCCATTGACCGTGCATTATGTGATCTTGGTTCTATTTGAGACTGATGCCTCTCTCTCTGTCCCAAAAGCTCGGTATGGGTGAACTAAAGCCAACTACCATTTCCCTCCAGTTGGCTGACCGATCGTTCAAGTTTCCCATAGGAATCTTAGAGGATGTTCCCATTAAGTTGGGTAGTTTCTTTGTTCATGTTAACTTTGTTATTCTAGAGATGGAGGAAGACACCCGTACCCCTATTATTATTGGTAGACCTTTCATGGCTACGGTTGGGTGTTGTTTTTATGTGAAAAATGGTAGGATGTCCTTTTGTATAGGAGGTGAAAGAGTTGAGTTTAACTTGTTTGAAGCTGCTAAATTCCCTACATTTGTTGATGATTGTTTTAGAGTGGATATCCTTGATTCCATTCTGACGGAAGATAGCACTAACCCTTGCTCTAACGATCCTCTTGAGCTATGTTTGTTGTCTAAAAGTACAACTAAGGATCACGATCCCGAGGTTGCTTTGTGTGTTAAGCTCTTGGAACCATCCCTAGAGATTCCATCGAAGCTGGAAACGGTGGAAGCTTGAAGAATGGAAGTGAAAGCAAGTAAGCTTCAAGTGGGAAAGAAGCTCCAAAGGTAGAATTGAAACCTCTCCCTTCTTCTTTAAGGTATGAATTTCTTGGCCCTAATTCCTCTTATCCTGTGGTTGTGAATGCAAATTTGAGTGCTGCTGAAATTGATTCATTGTTGAGAGTCCTTAGGTTGCATCGTAAGGCCATTGGCTACATCATAGATGACCTTAAGGGCATTAGTCCCTCTGTTTGCATGCATAGGATTTTGATGGAAGATGACTATAAACCCACCATAGAAAATCAACGAAGGTTAAACCCTAACATGAAAGAGGTGGTAAAAAAGGAAGTCTTGAAATTGCTTGATGCTGGGATCATTTATCCTATTTAGTATAGTGAATGGGTGAGTCCAGTATATATTGTACCTAAGAAAGGGGGGATAACGGTAGTAAAGAATGAGAACAATGAGTTGATTCCCACTAGGACTGTTATGGGGTGGAGGATGTGTATTGACTATCACAAACTGAATGATGCCACCCGTAAAGACCATTTCCCTCTCCCCTTTATTGACCAAATGCTTGAGAGACTGGCAAATAATTCCTACTTTTGCTATCTAGATGGGTATTCCGGGTTTTTCCAAATCCCTATCCACCCTAGTGACCAGAAGAAGACTACCTTTACATGTCCTTACGGTACCTTTGCATATAGGAGAATGCCATTTGGATTGTGTAATGCACTTGCTACTTTTCAACATTGTATGATGGCTATTTTCTCTGATTTCATTGAGGATATTATGGAGGTTTTCATTGATGATTTTTCAGTTTATGGTAGTACTTTTGATCATTGTTTGAAAAATCTTGCTAAGGTGTTGTCTCGTTGTGGAGAAGTTAACTTGGTTTTGAATTGGGAGAAGTGCCATTTTATGGTGCAAGAGGGTGTAGTCCTTGGTCATGTTGTTTCGAGTAAAGGCATTGAAGTTGACAAAGCAAAGGTCGAGGTGGTTGAAAGACTGCCACCTCCAACCTCTATCAAGGGTGTTGGGAGTTTTCTTGGACACGTTGGTTTTTACTGACGGTTCATAAAAGATTTTTCTAAAATTTCTAGGCCTCTCACCCGATTGTTTGTCAAAGATGTGCCTTTTGAATTTGATGATGTTTTCTTGAGTGCTTTCAACATGTTGAAAGAGGCCTTGATCACCGTGCCCATTATGCAAGCCCCAGACTGGAATTTGCCATTTGAAGTGATGTGCGATGCAAGCGACTTCGCATTGGGGGCTGTTTTGGGGCAATGGAGGGATGGCAAGCCCTTTGCCGTCTACTATGCGAGCCGAACTCTGGATGAGGCTCAAATCAACTATGCCACCACGGAGAAGGAGTTCTTGGCAGCCGTTTTCACCTTGGAGAAGTTCCGTCGTACTTGATCAACTCCAAGGTGGTTGTGTTCACCGATCATGCCGCTATACGACACCTTATGAAGAAGTCGGACTCCAAACCTTGGCTCATTCGCTGGGTGTTACTTCTCCAATAGTTCGCTGGCACTCCTAGAGCCTTGTTGAGCGATAATGGCACCCATTTTTGCAACCGACCGCTGGAGTCTCTTTTGAAGAAGTACGGGGTGTTTCATAAGGTGGCAACTCCTTACCACCCTCAAACAAGTTGCCAAGTAGAGTTGTCTAACAGAGAGTTGAAGCGCATCCTTGAGAAAATCGTTGATCGTTCCCGAAAAGATTGGTCCTTGAAGCTCGATGATGCTTTGTGGGCATATCAGACGACATTTAAGACTCCCCTTGGCACTACCCCTTTCTGGTTGGTGTGTGGGAAGCCTTGCCACTTGCCCGTGGAGATGGAACATAGGGCTTATTGGGAAATTCGAACCCTGAATTTTGACACCTAGGCAGCAGGTGAGAGGAGAACCCTTCAATTGCAAGAGCTTGAAGAGTTGAGATTGCAAGCTTATGAGAGCTCAAAGCTCTACAAGGAGAGAACTAAAAGGTGGCACGACAAGTTTATCTTGCCAAAAAGATTCAAGGAGGGTGACATGGTCCTTTTATTCAATTCAAGACTTAAATTAATCCCGGGAAAGCTGAGATCCCGGTGGTCCGAACCATTTCAAGTCATCAAGGTTTACCCTCATGGAGCGGTGGAAGTATGGAGTGAGTCCACCAGTACATTCAAGGTCAACGGGCAGCGCTTGAAGCCTTACATCGTGGGGAAAATCAGGGAGAAACCAACATATCATGCCCTTTCCGACCTCGCACGAGTTTGAGGTAAGCATGGTCTAGCTAAAGACTGTAAACTAGCGCTTCTTGGGAGGTAACCCAAGCTTATTTTCTTTATGTTTTATTTTTATTTATTTATTATTACTTTTTTTTTCTTCTTCGTTTTGTTCTTTTAGAATATTTTTCTTTTTCCTTGTTTAGAGAGCTTCCCCGTTTTTGTTTTCCTTTCATTTTAGTTCTTATATTTATTTTAATTTTTGTTTTTCATTTTAGGAATCCCCCCCCCCCCATTTTCTTTATCTTATTTCAAGTTTTAGGTTTTTCGTTCTTTTAGAAACCCCTTTTTCCTTTTATTTTGTATATATTTTTCTCTTAGTAAAAGAAACACAAAAAAAAGAGGAGTTTGTGGGTATTATTGAGAAAAAAAAAGAGTGAGTTAATGTGAGCTAGTAATTTGAGTGAAAATAAATTTGAGTAAAGAAATATTGAGTGTGAAACAAAAAGAGAGTGTGTGAGTTTGAGAATTGGTAGATTTAGAAAGAGAGAAAAGATAAAAAGAAAGAAGAGCAGCAGCAATTCTGGGTAGGTCGTGGCGTCGGCTCCGGTCCTTGGTGCAGGCAGCTCTCAGCCCCCTCTCAATTCAAGGAACAACGGCTGTTCCGGGCTGGTCAAAGCCTTTTCTCCGGCCCGTGGCCACCACACAGGCCTCTCTTCAGATTCAGCGACCAGCGCTGAATCCGGGCAGGTCGTGGGTCGTTCTCTGGTCCGTGGCACCTGACACCCAATTTCTCCATAGAAGACGCGCGGCCAGAGCCCATTCTGGACTGTTCGCGGCGCTGCCTCCGGTCCGTGGCATTCAGCGCTCTTTCTCCTTCTTTGTGCAGCCAGATTTCCCTCCTCACTTATCCCTTTCTCTTCTTCCTTTTTCGTGCAGCCATCCCATTGCCATCCACACCATTCTCCTTCCCCACACCACCTTCTTCCTCTCCTTTCTTCTCTTCTTCGCAGCAGTGCAGCCTTCAAATTTCTCTTCTCCTTTCTTCTTTCTTCGCGCAGCACAACCCCATTGCAACCACCATGAATTCGAGCATTTACTCCCTCCTTCATCCAAGTTCTTCATCCCATCCATAAACCCTAGTCCAACACTCACCAAATTTGACTACGCCATCCTCACTTTTCATTCGATTCCTTCTCTTTTCCCTCCCCATTGCCTATTCTGAACCCTAAAACCCCACTCCCACTTCCTTTCTCTCACTACACCATTCTCCTTATCTACCATTGTTAAGGGGGGTCATTATCTTCAATTGCACTTCAATTTTGATTCCAATGGCACCAAAGAAGAGACCAAGAGCGGACACCACAAGGGAAACATCACAGCAAGCAAGTGCGCGGGAGCTTCGAGCATTACGTGCCGCCAACCGAGCAGCCACGGAGTCAGGTAGCGAATTACCCTTTCAATTTACTCATCATATGCAAGTAGCAAATTATACTAGATTGAAAGATCATGGATTCATTGCTTCTAGATACTATGATAAGAATTTATTGCATAGTATGGGTATTCTTGATGATGTGAATTGGTTGTTTGCTCGAGGTGGGATGTGTGATTTTATTAACATGAAACAACTATCCTATTCAGATTTTGACCCTTGAATTTTTTAGCACTTTATTTACTGAGGTCCAACGTGGTGAATTCTGTCAAGAGGGGTTGATTAAGTTTAGGTTGCGTGGTCAGGATTATAAGCTGAACCTAAAAGAATTCAATGATATATTTCACTTTCCCCCTCCTAGAGATGTTTATGACCGTAGGGTGTCTAAGCTGTACAACCCGAACCCGTTCTGGGAGCGCATATCCGGGATCCCTCAATATGACTCTAGCAACTCTAAGGCCACTGAAATTAAAAACCCCGCCCTTAGAATGGCTCAACGCATTTTTGCGACGAGTTTTTTCTCAAGGGAGGACAGCCTTAATGTACCTAGGGTGTCTGAAGTGTTTTTGTCGCAAAAGATGTATGTTTAGGCCCATTTTTAGGCCTAAATAACGCCTTTTTACTAAGTCTTTTGACTCGTTTCTAGCTTATTTTCGGGTCTTTTACTATGTTTTTGGTTATTTTGTAGGTTTTGGTGTTTCTAGACGAAAACGTAGCAAAAAGGGCTGTTTTGAAGCATTTTTGGGACTTGTGAGAGATTCCCCGGGCCAAGCCAAGTCAAAGACTAAGTGGGAAGCAAGGCCGGGTACAATAAACTCCCAAAGGATGAGTTCCACGAGCGTAGCCCCCGATACGTTCAGTGTAGCAGCCGCTACAAGGCTTGCATTCACCTTTCAGAACCATAGCACCCATTATGCCTCTTGTGGCGGGCGCTACGCCCAAGGGGTCTTTTGCTCAGAAGAAGACAGCAACCGCTGTACCAAAGCCAGCGCCCGCTACCCTATAGGTAGCACCCGCTACGTGCGCTCAAAGTTAGCCCAGGGATTATCAGCTGGGAAAAGGTCGCCCCCGTTACCTCGGCTGTGACACCCGCTACGTCCAAGGGAGAAATAGTCCAGAAGGGGACAACTGATAAGTCGTTTTTAAATAGAGTTTTTAGGGCTCAAAACACGTTTATTTCATAACTTTTTATATCCGAAATCCCGTATTTTTATGTTAATTTCTGTGATTTATGCACTTGTTCGCAAGATTGGTGTGTTTTGAAGGAATTAAGAAAATTATATCAAAAAGCATGGAAAGTTGAAGGGAAATTGGGAAAAATCAAAGGAAATAAAAAAAGAAGTTGCAAAGAAGAAGAAGAAGAAGAAGAAGAAAGGAGAAACGACCCAATTTGCCACGACCCAAACCCAGCTGAGACGGAAAGACCAGGCGCAGCCAGCGTTCAGAAAACGGAGCCAGCGCCTTGTCCAGAAACATCAGAGGCCAAACAAAACCAAAGTGCAGCCAGCGCTTTTCAGGCGCAGCCAGCGCCCATTCGCGGAAGATTCTCACTTTTTGGACAAAACGCAGCCAGCGTTTTGTGCCCTAACCCAGCCCTATAAAAGGGATTTATATCCGCCGTTTGAAGGCATCTTTTGAATCATCTTTTTTTATCGGTTATTCCCTCAAACGTTTAATATGGGTTTTCTCTGTATTTTTTCCTCCCTTCAGGGATCCGTTCTAGTAGATTAGGAACGAAATAGGAGGAGAAGGAGATCGAATCGAGTGACACAAAGGGATCGAATTCGACGACTCGAACGTTTGGTTTAATTTTTATTTGCTTTATGTTTTGTTATTCAGATTTTATTATTATCTTCCTTGTTTTTATTATTATGAGTACTTAGCTTCTTCGTTTAGGGGATAAACTTGATGTTTCTTGAATAATTTATAGTGTGTGATTTCAGTTTTAGGTTTTAATATAGTTGTTTAATCTCCGTGTTATATCTGTCATAGTAAGTGATTGATCACCTCTTGCTTGGTATTAGGTTCTTGACAACAGAACGACAGTTTGAGTCTTGAATTGGAAAGACGTAGATCGAATAGGTTTAGAAAATAGTTGGAAATAATGATTCTTGCCTACGGTCAATTTATAATCAGTTCTTTATCTTTGATTGGATTAAATAGTTAGAAATAATGTTTAGTTTAATCACTGTAACTCACTACGAATCGAAAGATTGCTGTAAAAGGCTTTAGAAAGATTATAGACCCCGACACTACCAATATTACCTAGAGCTAGAATCACCGTTTAATTGATTAAGTTACTAGAGTGGATTCCCCTGAACACCTTTACTTACTTGGTTAAATTCTTTAATTTCCTTCTTTCTTAGTTAATTATCTGAACTATTACCACAACCTTTTGATTGACCTATCATCCTTTATAGTGAACTAGTTTAGTGCGTAGTTGAATACAAGTCCCTGAGAGAGAACGATATTTTTATTACTACACAGACCCATACACTTGCGGTACATAGACACCATATACTTTTAGGTCTGTCAAGTTTTTGGCGCCGTTGCCGGGGGCTTGTTTCCCCAACTGCCATTAGACGAACGCACTCTAGTTGACTAGGTTTTTATTGCTTTTCTTTAAACCTTAAAATCAAATAAAAATTGAAAATTTCAAAATCTAAAAAAAATGGCAATTCTTGATTTTCTTGATTTACCTCAATATATTTTCTTTATCTTCTTTATTATCACTTTTGATTACGCTTGGTATTCTTGTTTTTGTCCTTTTTCAGGTTTACAGAAAAAGATTTCTCATTTGGATTCGACCCCGAAATCGAGCGAACCCTACGAGAAAGAAGCAAAAAACAAAGAACTGGAGAAAGAACAAGAACAAGAAGAAGAAGCTAGGTGCGAAGCGGAAGAAATGACCAATCAACCGCAAACACTGTGCCAATACTTGGCACCCACTAAACCTCAGTACGCAATCGCAGTCCCCGCCATTGTAGCTGATGACTTCGAACTGCGACAATCGCTAATCAACTTAGTATCCAAGGAACCTTTCCATGGATATGCAAGCGAAGATCCAAACCGCCACCTACGCCTCTTCCACCAAGCCTGTGATACCTTCAAAGCCAGCAACGTCTCGGGAGATGCTATCAAACTGAGGCTCTTCCCGTTTTCTTTAGAAGGCAAAGTATGGGAGTGGCTTGACTCGCTCCCTCCCAACTCAATCACCACGTTCAGCGAACTCGCCAGCATGTTCTTGGCAAGATTGTTTCCTCCTACCAAGCTTACTAGCTTGAGGAACCAGATTTCGACATTCACCCAAGAACCGGACGAGTCACTCTATGAAGTTTGGGATAGATTCAAGGACCGTCTCCGCCAATGTCCTCAACACGGATTCGAACCTTGGGTTCCAATCCAGTCATTTTTCAACAGAGTAAACAAATCGACAAGAGGAAGCATCCTCTCAGCAGCTGGAGGTGATATTATGAACAAGACTATACTAGAGATTACGGATTTGATCGAGAATTTGGCGAACAATTCACGTCAATGGTCGAAACCCCGCCATAGTGCGAGAGGTGAGCAAAATATTGATGTGATTTCTTTGCTAACTGCTAAACTTGATACGTTGGTGAAAAAAATAGACCGTGTGGACTCACCTGTACCACCACCTTCACCATGTAACTCGACCAAGCATGAGATTTCAGCATGTCCTGCGAAAATAGCCCGTAATGACCGAACTCAACAAGTCCACTCTGTTGACCAAAACTTGGACTTAGAATCTATAGTGAAAGGTCTTGTGTCAAACCAGGAGGAACAAAAAGAGATTATTAAGAATCTTTTAGAAAAGATAGAGGTCCTGACCCATCAAAACCAAAATCTAGAGACTCAATTAACTAACCAGGACACCTTCCCTCTTTCATCTACTGTGTACACAATAGAACAATGTAATGCTTTGACTCTTAGGAGCAGAAAACAATTAGATGAACCCAAGAGGAACCGACTTGAGAGTAGAGAACCTGAACCCAAAAAAGAACCATCAGTAGATGTTTCAACCCAAGGGGATAAGATAGAACAAGGTGACCCACCATTAACTAGCCAAAGAGTTTATATACCGCCCATACCATTTCCTCAAAGGCTAGTCAAGGCACATCTAGCCAAACCAAAACTCGACTTTACGATGGAGTATGAGGTGAGTGAACCTATTGGGTTAGATACTAGGTACGAAGATGATTTTCATTATGAGTCACTTGATTTTGTTCATGAGGAACCTAGCGATGAAATTATTAACGAGGTAAATTTTCCAAACGAGAATCTTGCTTACCTTGTACCCTTTGATCCCGATGATTTATTTGATGATTTTTTCGATGATCCTATTCCCTGTTTATCACCTTTGGTTTCACCAGAAATCCTTGAGGAACTCATACCTGATCAAAAGACCTTAGATGATCATGTTAACATAGGATATGAGGTTAATTTTTGTGAAACCTACGAAGTTTTTAATGAGTTATCCTTAGGTAAGTCTAGAATTTATAAGCCCTACCTCGATCCTTATCATATATACCTAGAGGACTATCCTAGAAAAATTGTGTGGACCAAATACTTTGAATCTTTTGATTTTTCTAATGAATTCGATTTATTGCTGAGAACTTAACTAACGTTTTATTTTATATGTTTTCAGTGTATCTCATGTTTACAAGCTTGCAAACCACATGAAGAGGAGTTTGACAAGCTACTAAGGGCTTTGACGTCATTCGAAACGGAGACCACGATCCTAACTTACTAACTGAGCTTATTTTAATTCTCTAGAGTTTTTAATTCCCGTTCGATTTTGCTAAATTTCGTTTTCGTTTCTGATTTTCACTTTGATAATTAGATTTCATAAATTTTTGGTAAAACTTTTGGTTATTATTGAAATTATTATCTCTAGCCTAATAATTTTGAGTTGGTAGTTGTTTGTAGGGATTTTTTGTATGTCAAATTGCAGGGAAAGCAAGAAGGAAACAAAGAAAAGGGAGAAAACAAAGCAAAAATACGCCAAAAATCGAATATTGATCAGCAGGTGGAAAAACGCTGCCAGTGCTTAAAAAACGCTGGCAGTGCCTCTCCCAGAAAGTTTAGGTACGCGTCAATTGCAAAACGCTGGCAGCGCTTTAAAAACGCTGGCAGCGCTTTTGGGTTTTGTCGAAAGTTTTTGCCCGCCTCTCTAATTTTAGTCGGCCCTACCCTTTTATTTTTCAATTGAAAACCTTTTGCTTCTTTCTCCCCCAAACCCTCGACCCAAAAACGCTGCCATCTCCCTCCCCCTCTCAAACTCTCCCTCTCCTTGCTCTTGCTCGCATCGCATCTCACCACCACACACCACCATCTTCTTCTTCCTCTACTTCCATTCTACTTCTTTTGACCCCTTTGCATTGTCCTTCTCCCTAGTAGCTCACAGGACTCATCTAGTCCAAACCCTAGTCCCGAAAATTTTCATTCACTTATTACTTGCAATTCCATCTTCTTCTTGCATTCAACTACAAGGTATGATTCTAACTTATCTCTCACGTCCATTGTTATTAGCTAGTATTTCTTGGTGAGTTTATGCAATTTTCATGAGTTATACTTGTAAATTTTATTTGAATTCACCATGGTTGATGCTTAGGTTTGGTGCACTACTTGAGTAATTTTTGATACTAGTTAGTAAATTTTGGTTGCTTGATTTGGAAGTAATATGGTTATGTTTGGAAGTGAATGATATGAATTTTGAAAGTTC
Organism: Portulaca oleracea; assembly: GCA_029582165.1. Classification (NCBI taxonomy): domain Eukaryota; kingdom Viridiplantae; phylum Streptophyta; class Magnoliopsida; order Caryophyllales; family Portulacaceae; genus Portulaca; species Portulaca oleracea. The sequence goes on from CM055874.1 coordinate 21,363,252, forward strand.
AATGTTTGAACATGTTAAACCTCTGTTTTGGGAGTATAGAGTTGAATGATACTCTGTCTTTGAGAAGTAGAGTGGATGTTTGAGATGAAAATTTTGAATGACAATGTGCAAGTAAGTGTGGGATATGGACTATTTTGGATTTGTTTTAAATGTAGGTCAGTGAAAATTCCAGGTTTGAACAAATTGTAATTGGTGGTGGTTCATGTTGAGAGTCACCCTTGAACTCATTTATACTTTGTCATAATTTTCACCTCACCTCTCATAGTCAATCACTAGTGTTTTTTGGTGCCATTATGCATAATTTCCCAAGCTACTTCTTTAATTTATTCGGTAAACCATAGTTCTTGCTCGAGGATGTCGCGATACTTGAGTTTGTTTTTGATACTAGTTGTTTGTCTAAGAGCGAGTAACCTTGATTGAAAATTTCAATCTTGTTGCTTTGGTGCTTGAAATCTATGACATTATTTGTAATGAGCTTAAAGTGTGGAAATTTGGGTCTAATTTTGAGTTATATGTGGTTGTTGAGCGAGTTCGACTACTGTGCTTTGCTTTAGTGCTTGCTTGAACTTGTGTTGGTACCCTCTAAGTATCCAGCAAGTATGGGGGTATCTAAGTATGAGAGATTATTATACTTGAGCACTCACATTCGATTTGATGTTTAGATGGTAAGAACGAAGAACCCAAGTTTCTCGGCCGGTAATCCTAGCGATGATGGAGCTGGAGGAAGCCGAAAAAGGAAAGCTACAGCTGCGGAGAAAGGAAAAAAAAAGCTATCCCGTCTCGGGATTCTAGGAGCTCCAACCCATTCAACTTTGAAGGGGATGTTAAAGCGAGGTATGATTCTTTTTCTAAAAGAGCTTTGACACCTACTAAATATTTGAGTGAGAATTTCTTGAGGAATTGTGGCATGCTTGATGATGTTTTGTGGTTGTTGGAACGTGCGCTAATGACCCTTTCCACCATTGTCTTATGCATTGAGGACAATGCAGTGTTTAAGCATGGGGGGAATGGTTATATCTCAATTTGTGAATATTTCTTCGTACTTCTCTGATTTTCTTTTATTTTCGTCTTTCTTTTTCTTGTTTCATGCTTATTTTTTCAATTTTTAGAGTGATTTTCTTGTTTCTAGTTTTTTTCTAGTTTGATTTTTCTTACTTTTAGTGTGTTTTCTTTTGTTGAGTTTTTAGTTTATGTGTTTCTTTAATTGTTTTTAGTTTTCTTTTCTTAGTTTTTCTTTCTAGTTTTAGGATTGCATTCACCTAGATTGCATTAGTTAGAGCATATTAGATTTTTCTTTTCTTTCTTTTTCTAGTTTGTTTTCTTTTTCTTTTTCTTTCTTTTGCTTTTACCTTATTCTCAAATCCAAAAAAAATAAGAAAAGACATGAAAAACGAAAAAAATATAGGATAGGATTAGGATTAAAATCCGGAACAACTTCGGTGATGATTTGTAAACCCTTCTTACTTTCAGTTCAGCTTGCTTCGCTTAGAAAAGTCTGGATGAGTTCTCAAAAGTTTTTGAAACCTTTTCCTTCAAATCTTTTGATTTTGAGTCAAGTTATGAAAGTTGCATTTGACTACTTTAACTATTTTAGAAAGTATAAATGTGCGTGCCACAAATCTTTGGGCTAAGTTTAGTTGATTGAGCCCCATCCCGTGAGTCCACATTGCCTAAATTTTGAATTGATCACTTTTATCAATTCCATGATTCCCTGAGTGACTCACCCATTAGTTGCATCTCTAGAACTTGCTGTGCATCTTGCTTGAGACAATATATTTGCATTGCACGCTGTGACAAAGTGATTAAGGCATTCATTTTATTTTGATAAACTACATAGCCAAACAGCCTACCTTACATTATATTTACCATTCTTTTTGCCCCGCCTAGCCTTTGTTTATCCTTCTTTTATGACTAAACCCTAACAATACAAGCTTTGGCCTTTGATATTCAGTATCCCTTTGCCTTGCTTGGTTGAATGAGAGTTTGTCTTTTTTTTTTAAAAGGAACAGTTGGTTTGGTGTGTTTGTGAACAAAAATATGAAGTTTGGGAGAAATTGTGCTTATTGCTTCAAGTTGGGAGAAATTGAAAGTCCCACCTTTTGAATAATTGGTGTTTGGTTATGTTGTTCATACATTATATCGAGGTCGAAGTTATAATTCCATAGTTTTCTTCTCCCCGATCACCCACCAAAAAGAAAAAAAAAAAGAAGAGAAGTATAAAATACAAAAAAAGAGAGAGAAAAAGAGTTCCAAAAGAAAAGGGTGATTAGAGAGATTCAATTTAAAGTTCTGAAAGCTTTGACCTGGTTGTATTCAATTGAGATTTTGATATTGTTGAAGGTGAAAGGTGAAATTCCTTGCATACATCAAGCAAGAAGGAGAGTTGAGAGTGTTTTATTCTTTGAAAATCAATCCAAGCATGGCTCTTAGCTCCTCATTCCTAAATTTTACCGCACCTTACCCCTAACCTAAGCCCCGTTACAACCCGCAAAAGTCCTTTTTATTGTCATTTGTGCATTTCGTACCAGTAGTGGAGAGCGAGGTTCTTACCAAGCTTATGGTAGTTTGTTTCTATTGGTCTGAGTATGAGAAAAACCCACATACATATTCAAATTTGAGTGATTGAGTGTTCTTATTCTTTCCTATGTGAGGTTTGCTCTTTTTGATTGACTTACGTCCATAACTAACAGCGCATATTTGCACTATTCTTAAGAGTGTTGGCGGATTTATGCTTCTGAAGTACTTGTTCTGTCCTTTTTGGTTTCGAAAATTTCTTCCTTTCTCTTTTGAACTGAGTTTTGATCTTGTCCAGACTGACCTTTCTGTTTGCTTGTTAAATTGATGTGTTGGAATGGTTAGCCTGAGGGGGTGTTAAGATTTTCTTTTTGTAATCCTATCGAAAACTCTTTTTGCTTCTTTTTCTTCTCAGGTTCTGTTTTTCTTGTTTGAGCCCTAATCCTCTTGTCTTCAATTCTGACTTGCTTGGGGATAAGCAAGAGCTAAGCATGGGGGGGGATTTGATAAGTCGTTTTTATATAGAGTTTTTAGGGCTCAAAACACGTTTATTTTATGCTTTTTATATCCGAAATCCCGTATTTTTATGTCAATTTCTGTGATTTATGGACTTGTTCGTGAGATTGGTGTGTTTTGTAGGAATTAAGGAAATTATATCAAAAAGCATGGAAACTTGAAGGAAAATTGGGAAAAATCAAAGGAAATAAAAAAGAAGTTGCAAAGAAGAAGAGGAAAGGAGAAACCGCCCAAACCCAGCTGAGACGGAAAGACAAGGCGCAGCCAGCGTTTAGAAAACGCAGCCAGCGCCTTGTCCAGAAACATCAGAGGCCGAACAAAACCAAAGCGCAGCCAGCGCTTTTCAGCCGCAGCCAGTGCCCATTCGTGGAAGATTCTCACTTTTTGGACAAAACGCAGCCAGCGTTTTGTGCCCTAGCCCAGCCCTATAAAAGGGATTTATATCCGCCGTTTGAAGGCATCTTTTGAATCATCTGTTTTTATCGACTATTTGGTCAAACGTTTAATATAGGTCTTCTCTGTATTTTTTCCTCCCTTCAGGGATTCGTTCTAGTAGATTAGGAATGAAAGAGGAGGAGAAGGAGATCGAATCGAGTGACACAAAGAGATCGAATTCGAATACTCGAACGTTCGATTTAATTTCTATTTACTTTATGCTTTATTATTCAGATTTTTTTATTATCTTCCTTGTTTTTATTATTATGAGTACTTAGATTCTTCGTTTAGGGGATAAACTCGATATTTCTTGAATAATTTATAGTGTGTGATTTCAGTTTTAGGTTTTAATACCGTTGTTTAATCTCCATGTTATATCTGCCATAGTAAGTGATTGATCACCTCTTGCTTGGTATTAGGTTTTTTTTACAATAGAACGACAGTTTGAGTCTTGAATTGGAAAGACGTAGATCGAATAGGTTTAGAAAATAGTTAGAAATAATGATTCTTGCCTAGGGTCAATTTATAATCAGTTTTTTATCTTTGATTGGATTAAATAGTTAGAAATAATGTTTAGTTTAATCAATGTAACTCTCTTTGAATCGAAAGATTGCTGTGAAAGGCTTTAGAAAGATTATAAACCCCGACACTACCAATATTACCTAGAGCTAGAATCACCGCTTAATTGATTAAATTACTAGAGTGGACTCCCCTGAACACTTTTACTTACTTGGTTAAATCCTTTAATTTCCTTCTTTCTTAGTTAATTATCTGAACTATTACCACAACCTTTTGATCGACCTAGCATCCTTTGTAGTGAACTAGTTTAGTGTGTAGTTGAACACAAGTCCCTAAGAGAGAACGATATTTTTATTACTAATAGACCCGTACACTTGCGGTACACAGACACCATATACTTTTAGGTCTGTCAACTGCACCCGCTGTCCCAAAGATAGCACCCGCTGTCCTGCGTAGAAGAGAAAAGTCGCCAAAGTGCTTCGCAGGACCGCACCCGCGGTAATGGGGACTGCACCTGCGGTCTCTTGGATTTCACGCGTTTTAATTGATTGAAGTGTTGCGTTTTATCTAACTTCTTTTGCTATATATAAAAATACCAATGAACGATTATTGAGGGGACTTCTTTTAGGACCTTTGGATATTAGTTTTAGAGAGAGAATTAGGGTTTTCTATAAGTAATTAGTGAGTAATTAGTGAGTGATTAGTGCATTTGTGTTGGATTTTTTGTTTGGATTGAAGTTTTATTGAAGATTGAAGCTATTTTCTACATTGTTCTTGGAAGTTCTTCATTGTTCCTATTCATCCATCATCCCTACTACTTGGCTAAGCATTCTCTTACCCTTACTCTCTTTTAATTAGCTTTAATATTAGTTTAATCTCTGTTTTTAGATTGGATTGCTTTGTGTTTGATATATTTGGATTATTGTTTTTGCTAGTTTTCTTTACTGTTTTGATCATGATTGTTGGAGTTGTTGACGTTATTAGCATGTTAATTAGAATGTTTAGTGGCTAGAAACCCAATGGGTTAGGGGGAATTGAGGGTGTGAATGGCTAATTAGGCTTGTGTTAGCAAGTTTAGGAGGTAATTAGTGGGAGAATCCATTTCTCACTCCTATTCTTCCCTCAAGTGGGATGTATTTGGGTCTGAAAGCTCCCGAATACATCCAACACTTGTTTTGGAAGATAGGAGATGGGATAGTTAATGCTCACCCACGAAAGTGGAAGGAGGTTAACAAAGGGAATCCCGTTCCATTAACCCTCCGGGTCCGTGGTGGACTATGAGGAAGTTAATCCGGATTATCCTCGAAGAGGAAATCTGGTGGGTTTTCTCTAACGGGATCCCATGTTCTTATTGCCGTTTACACCCTGAAATCTCCCGAAACCCATTTTCTTATCTTGGCTGAACCTTAGTCTGTTTTTGTGTTTTGTTTCCGTTGTTTATCACCCAAAGTCTTTCGTTATCTAGTGACCTTAAACCTACCTAGATCCAGTTGCCTTTGTTCTAGGCCCTGTGCTCCCTGAGAGAGTACGACAAATACCAGATCACGAAAACCACGTTACACAAAATGGCGCCGTTGCCGGGGAACAAGCGCACCTAGCTTAGTTTCTTGGGTTTAGGTTGTTTTAAGATTACTTTCCTTGCTAGAGAATTGGTGTCTTAAGTCATAAAGAGTTGATTCTCCTATGTTTTCTTGTGTATGCAGACTTGTACTAACAAAGGGAGCTAAGGAGAGTTGAATTCCCAATGGTCAAGGACAACCCGATCCACCCCGTACCCTTGCTTCCTATTCATTGCCATCCTCGGGTATGGGAGGTAACCCCATCGTATTACCCAACCTACCAGCAAATGCGTCATTTGAGTTCAAACCATATTTGCTTGATATATTTGAGAACACCCCATACCATGGAGGCGAACATGAGAACCCCATCGATCATATCAACAGATTAGAACAACGCATTGGGTTCGTTCATATGCATGGTGTTTCATTCGAATACATGAAGTTGAAGTTCTTCCCTCTCACCTTGAAGGGGAAGGCACTATTATGGCTAAATACTTGTCCACAGGGCACCTATTCTTCATGGGACGCTCTAAGCCGAGATTTTCTTCGAAGGTTCTTTCCTAATGATGAGACGTGTAGATTGCGGCAAGTTATCATGAGTTTTTAACAAGAACCTGGTGAGACCTTATTTGAAGCTTGGGGGAGACTCAAAGGCCTCCAAAGAAGGTGTTCCACACCATAATCTAGATGATTGGCTCCTTCTACATCATTTTTATTCCGGATTGTGCGGCTCTTTGCGAGAATCTATTGATCATGCTTCTGGAGGCATGTTTGTTAAGAAGACAGTGGAAGAGGCAAGTGTATTCCTACATGAGTTGTCTCAAAACTCTCTACACTAAGGAGGAGGTCGTGGTTTCGGAGATGGAAGCGCACCTTTGGAGAGCAACCCAACTATTAAGTTCCTCATGAATGCCATGCTGGAGATGCAACAAAAGCAAGCCCTTGAGGAGACTACGAGGCAAGTGAAAGTTGCCCAAGAGATTCAAAAGTTTATGCCCATTCTAGATGCTAAGATGAATGTTTGTGTTTATTGTGGAGGCCAACACCTTTCCGGACAATGTCAACTCGAGCAAGTGCAAGCCGTATATCCTAACAATAACCTTGCTTACACTACCCAACATCCAGTTCACCCTCGTGGGAACTATGCATACAACCAACAACCCTCACAAAATCAAAATCGCCGCCCACACCATCAAAACCAACAATCTCCACAAAATGCCCACCACGGCCAATCATCCCAAACCTCCAAACCACCTCAAGAACTTTCCATTGAGCAATTGGTGCAAAAGATTTCATTAACCCAAGATAGGGATCAAGCCCGTGTCAAAAACCTTGAGATACAATTAGCTCAAGTTGCACAACAAATTAGCCCCATCCAATCTCTTCCTAACCAACCCGAACAGAACCCTAGGGGTCAACTAAATACAATCACATTGAGAAGTGGGAGAGAGATTGAGGGTCCTATGAGGGTGGAGGAGAGCCTTTTGGGAGAGAAAAAAGGAGATGTGGTAGATATTACCGTGGATGAGGAGTTGGAGGTAGTAGAGGGAAGTGGAGGTATGTGTGTGGAAGAGCATGAAGAAAAATTCAGTTTTGAGGATGAGTTAGATAAAAAGGAAAAAGCCGAAAGGGAGAGAGTAAGTAAAGGAAAAGGCATTATGAGAGATGATGATTCAAGTCACACCATAGAGAAACCCAAGACCCAACTTCCACCGTTCCCTTTTCCCGACCGGTTGGCCAAACCAAAAGTAGAGGCGAAGTTTTCCAAATTCATAGAGATGCTTAAGAAACTCTAAGTGAACATCCCATTTTTAGATGCCATTTCTGAAGTGCCTACATTTAAGAAGTATCTCAAGAATCTCCTTACAAACAAAAGAAAGATCAAGGAGGCATCTACTATACACTTGATAGCCGGTTGTAGTGCTATTATCGAGAACAAAACTCCGGAGAAACTTGATGATCCCGGGAGTTTTTCCATCCCATGCGCTATTGGAGATATGAAGATTGGGATAACCTTATGTGATTTGGGGGCTAGTGTGAGTGTTATGCCATATTCTATATGCCGGAAGCTAAATCTTGATGATTTGATCCCTACTTCAATCAATCTTTAGCTTGCCGATCGTTTTATACGACGACCATTGGGTATTTTGGAAGATATACCAGCTCAAGTTGGAAGTTTTCCAATACCGTGTGATTTTGTCATTTTGGAGATGGACGAGGATGCCCACATCCCATAATTTTGGGACATCCATTCCTTGCTACGGCCGGTGCTATGATAGATGTGAAAACGAGCGTATGTCTCTTCATGTAGGCAATGCAAGCATAGTGTTTAATATTGAGGGATCCATGAAGAACCCCTCGGTTGGGAACCCGTGCTATGCCATAGATGTATTGGAGGAGGTGATTGATGAATACTCGGACGAATCTTATTTACTTGAGCATACCTATGATTATTCTTTAGAGGAGAGTTCTTTTGAAACTTTTCAATTCGAACGGGATGGTGGCGAGGTTGCATTCTTCACAAACTTCCTCGATACTACACCAACACGAGACGAGATCCCATTAGAGGAGCCACTCTTGGAGCCTTTCTTCGAGGAGGTAGATGATTATTCTAAGGAGTTACACATGTCGAAGTCGCCCTATGATAGTCCTTTGGAGGAGAGCCAAATGGAAGTATTCCAATTTGATCCCGAACATAGTGATATTACATTCTTCTCCAATCTTCTTGATTCAAAGTCAACTTGTGATGAAATACCTTTAGTGGAGCCCCTTCTTGAACGCATGGAAGTTCAAGAGATGATGAGTGAGGGTATGACATTTTCAACATTCTCTTTTCCTCAAGTGGAGCTTGAATCTATATATGAAATTGAGGAGGAGAGGAAAACCTTAGAAGATGTTGATTATGAGAGCTACTTCTTTGAAGTAGAACCGGATGATTAGGATGGAGGTAATCACCCTAAATCTATACCTCCCATGTTGAGTAATGTGAAGGACAAGAAATTCAAAGGAGGGGTGGAGATTGAAGGAAAGGCTTTAGAAGATCATGATTATGAGCACCTTCAAAAAGGCTATTTACTTGAGATAGAACCTAGTGATTGGAGTGAGAATAACCACCTTAAGGCTCGGCAATCTGAGTTTGATGAGGTTAGAGACACTCTTTACGACAACTTCCTCGACATTGCTCCTACGAGGAAAGAGATTTCATTGGGTGAAACTCACACTGAGACCATGGAAGTGAAAAGGGTGATTTTTGAAGGTTCGATACCCGAAAAACCACCTAACATCAAGCCAAAGTTGACTTCTATTTCTTTCCAATCCCCCAAATTTCCAAAGAGGCATATTTCTTATTTACATATAGTTGGGAGGCAATGGAAAAGAAAAAGGAAGCGTGAGTGGAAGAGACCGAGGAAAGGGTTACCTTTATGTCCTTTGCTACTAACTAGACCACTGGAAGGTTATTGGAATCCTTCCATGATGATGATTGAGAAGAGTGGGACGAAGAGAAGGAAGAAGTGGTGGAAGAAGCTTACAACCCTTCTCTCATGTACACCCCGCCTTTCAAGGATCAAGTGAGTGAGAATTGGGTTGAGCTAGGGACCTAAAACAAGCGCTTTATGGGAGGTACCCCATATTTTGCTTCTTTTCATTTGTTTTTTCTTTCTTTGCTTTCTTTTATGTTATCCTTTTTGAGGTATTAGTTCTAGAAAAGAAGAAGATAAAAAAAAAGAAGAGAAACGAAAAAGAAAAAAAAATTGAATTGAAAAAAAAAAAAGAAGAGAGTGAAAGAGAATAAGTGTGGGGGAGAGTGAGTGAAGTTCAAAGTAATTCTAGATGTATTAGTAAGGTTTAGAAAGAATGAGTACAAAAGAGAATGAATTGTAGAGTTTCAGGACTTGGAATATTTTTTATGCTGAAATTGTGGATTGGAGGCCGCAGCACCCGCTATCCCAAGCGTAGCACCCGCTATGTTATTCTGCCGGATGCATTCGAGGGCCGTAGCACCCGCTACGGCAGTCGTAGCACCCGCTACAACAGGCGTAGCACCCGCTACGCCAGGCGTAGCACCCGCTACGCCACTGTTTGTAAGTTCTAACTCTTTCCTTTATTTCTTTCTCATTTTCTTCCTTCCTCTCTTCTCATCACATCTCCTCATCCCACTATTCCTTCCCTATGTTCCACCCTCAATTCCCACCTCAATAAATGAGATTCGGGGTTGAGGTTTATCATCGATCATGTATATTTTGTTCATATTGTTCAAGTTCTTATTTAGCTTATTTTCTTATTTTTACATCTTGCATGCGATTTTATCAAGTTTTGGTTGTTTTTCTATTTGAAAATCTTACCCCTTATGCTTGACGACTTCGGATCGTGGTTCGAGTATATATATTTGCAGAGCTTGAGGTAATATCTTTCTACCCTTCTCTTGTTGAATATTCTGATCCAATGCATGCTTGATCTTTATTTTGGTGGTGTGTCCCTGGTGTGAATTTGTTGGACATATTTTGTTGATGGAGCCGTGTGGGCTCGGGTTGCCACCACTTACATGCTAGTTGTTTTGTGTGTTTTTATCTAGTTTCTCTACCCATTTCTTGTGACACCCTCTCACAATGAGGACATTGTGAAGCTTTAAGTAAAGTGGGGGCGGGGAGACATTTCATGCTCAAGGGTAGACAACCTAGATCTTTTATTTCATTTTTCTTAGTTTTGCCTTAAATTTGAAGAAATTTTGTGTGAAAAAGGAGAAAAAGGGAGTGAAAAACCTTAAAAGTTTTCATTTTGCTTCTGTTTTTGCTTCGTTTCTTGGATAGTGTTGTCAATATTAGGAAGACTTTCTTAATCTTCTTGAAAGCAACCGGTTTGAGCATTTTTTGACCCTAACTTGGGCGTTGTCACGACTCATCTATCTAGAATCCCTTCATTAAGTGTCTAGCGTGATCATAGTTTTATGTCACGTTTTGGTCGAAACCGTGAATCTCTGGTGGGCCATATCCGAGCTTGTTGAAAAAAGAGAAAGCTAACTAATTTCATTAAATCTGACCTGTAGAGAGTTAGTATACCTACACGGGACCGGTATTAGCGGTGCGATGCTATTACCCCATAAGCACTTCGTTCTAATAACGTTCAGTGTAGGGAAAAGACCGTGTTGGGAAGGTAAACCCCGTTATGGGTCGTTCAATTCTCGAAAAAGCTAACGCCAATCTTGTTGAGCTTTCTCAAGCCAACGCTAACCAAAGCTAACCATTGAGTTGCTAACAAAAGTCTCACCTTGAGTTTCTTGCGGCCCTCACCAAGCCAAGGGCGACATTAACAAGGAAAAGACGTCGCCTTTTCTTTTTTTTTTTTGTTCCTCTTTGCTTTGATTCGAGCTCGGGTATGAGTTTTTCTTGAGGATCGATCGGAATCATCTAGAACCCACTAAGCACTTGTGCACATGGGATTTAGCTTTGCATGAGGTGTCGGGAGTCGAAAACCTCTAAGATTGGCAATTGCTTGAGTTAGGTGTTTTCGTGGTGCTCACAACGGTTTCTTTTGGATGATTAGTATCGTTTTCTTGATTGCGATGATATGATTCCTTGAAGCGAGCTGTTTTTCTTTTCTTTTTCGTTCTTTTGTTTTATTTTGTTTTACACTTTCCCTCTCTTCTTTTTCTTTGGCTTTTGTGGGTAGAGTCGCTACAAACCCTTACGAGACCCACCTCGTCCACCTTGGCTGCCAAGGGGTTTAAAGGGCTTGGTACATACGCTAAATGCACTCATTTCTTCCCACAACAGAGGAGTTTGTGTTAGTTTAGGTAGTTTTTGTTTTACTTTGCTCGAGACGAGCAAAAGTTTACGCGTGGGGGGTGTTTAGGCCAATTTTTAGGCCTAAATAATGCCTTTATACTTAGTCTTTTGACTCATTTCAAGCTTATTTTCGGGTCATTTACTATGTTTTTGGTTATTTTGTAGGTTTTGGTGTTTTTATACGAAAACGTAGCAAAAAGGGCTGTTTTGAAGCATTTTTGGGACTCCCAAGAGATTCCCCGGGCCAAGCCGAGTCAAAGACTAAGTGGGCAGCAAGGCCGGGTACAATAAACTCCCAAAGGATGAGTTCAGCAAGCGTAGCCCCCGATACGTTCAGTGTAGCAAGCGCTACAAGGCTTGCATTCACCTTTCATAACCGTAGCACCAGCTACACCTCTTGTGGCGGGCGTTACGTCCAAGGGAGCTTTTGCCCAGAAGCAGACAGCGGCCACTGTACCAAAGACAGCGCCGGGTACCTTATAGGTAGTACCCGTTACCCTATAGGTAGCACCCGCTACCCTATAGGTAGCACCCGCTACGTGCGCTCAAAGTTAGCCTAGGGATTGTCAGCTAGGAAAAGGTCGCCTCCGTTACCTCGGCTGTGACACCCGCTACGCCCAAGGGAGAAATAATCCAAAAGGGGACAGCACCTGCTGTCCATCGTAGAAGAGAAAAGTCTCCAAAGTGCTTCGCAGGACCGTACACGCGGTAATGGGGACCGCACCTGCGGTCTCCTGGATTTCACGCGTTTTAATCGATTGAAGTGTTGCGTTTTATCTAACTTCTTTTGCTATGTATAAAAACCCCAATGAACGATTATTCAGGGGACTTCTTTGAGGACCTTTGGACAGTAGTTTTAGAGAGAGAATTAGGGTTTTCCACAAGTAATTAGTGAGTAATTAGTGACTGATTAGTGCATTGTGTTGGATTTTTTGTTTGGATTGAAGTTTTATTGAAGATTGAAGCTATTTTCTACATTGTTATTGGAAGTTTTTCATTGTTCTTGTTCATCCTTCATCCATGCTACTTGGCTAAGCATTTTCTTATCCTTACTCTCTTTTAATTAGCTTTAATATTAGTTTAACCTCTATTTTTAGATTGGATTGCTTTGTGTTTGAGATATTTGGATTATTGTTTTTGCTAGTTCTCTTTACTGTTTTCATCATGATTGTTGGAGTTGTGGATGTTGTTAGCATGTTAATTAGGATGTTTAGTGGCTAGAAACCCAATGGGTTAGGGGGAATTAAGGGTGTGAATGGCTAATTAGGCTTGGGTTAGCAAGTTTAGGAGGTAACTAGTGGGAGAATCAATTTCCCACTCCTATTCTTCCCTCAAGTGGGATGTATTTGGGTCTGAAAGCTCCCGAATACATCCAACACTTGTGTTGGAAGATAGGAGATGGCATAGTTAATGCTCACCCACGAAAGTGGAAGGAGGTTAACTAGGGAATCCCGTTTCATTAACCCTCTGGGTCCGTGGTGGACTTTGAGGAAGTTAATCCGGATTATCCTCAAAAGAGAAAATCCGGTGGGTTTTCTCTAACGGGATTGCCACTTGATCCCCCCCCTCTTTGTTACTCTTTAATTGCAAAACCCATGTTCTTATTGTCGTTTACACCCCGAAATCTTCTGAAACCCATTTTCTTATCTTGACTGAACCTTAGTCTGTTTCTGTGTTCTGTTTCCGCTGTTTCTCACCCAAAGACTTTTTTTATCTAGTGACCTTAAACCTACCTAGATCCAGTTGCCTTTGTTCTAGGCCCTTTGCTCCCTGAGAGAGAACGACAAATACCGGATCACGAAAACCACGTTACAGTGTATTATTCTGAGCCTATGGATCCCGATTCATTTCTAATCACTCACTTGCAAGAAGTTGCCAATAGGAAAACTGGGAAGATTGTGTGTGGTGGTGTTGTGACTGCGATTGCAAAGTCGCTAGGAATAGTACCGAAGGAGGACTTTAGGATCCCAGGGTCCGACAAGTTAGACCAATCTGCTTTGATTAGCATGTACTTCATTATGATGCGGGGTGGAGCTATTCATTGGAAATACCCCAATCGGCAAGTGATGAAATTGCCCAATGTTGCCCGAACCACCTTGCAAGACAAGGCTAATCTCGCTTTCGAGCCTGAGGGTGGACAAGCTCTGCCTATTCAAGACCAACCCGACCCTTCCTCCTCCTCCTCTAGACCACCTCCCCTAACCCTTGACCTTAGTGTTGTCTTCTCTGTTCTTCAAGAAATGTACGATGAACAAACCGACCTCCGTCGTATGGTTTCATCGCAGGAGACTCGTTTGACCCACATGAGTGATTGTTTGTCTGCTATGCGTGATTGGTTTGCTTCCCATGGCGCCCAAATCCCTTCCCCTTATTCCCCACCTCCTCCTGAGGAGTGATCATTCTCTTCCCGCATCCCTGTCGTTGAGTCTTGTCGCATTGAGGACAATGCTGTGTCCTAGCATGGAGGGGTTGGTTTGAATATTTGTGGTTGAGTTTTCATGGTGTAATGAGAGACTTTTTGTATATATATGCATCTGTATATTCATTGCATACATATAGATGGCATATAGTTGCATTAACCTTGGTTTTGTGTCGTAGTTTCTTTTATTTTTTTTCTTTTCATAGTTTCTTTTTGTAGTTGCTAGGTTTTGCATTTGCATCTAGGTTACATATAGGATAGTTTTATTACTTTCTAAAAAAATAAAAAAATGGAAAATTAAAACAACAATAAAAAAAAAATTAGGTCGAATTAGGTTAGGTAGGAAATCCTCCAATGATGATGGTAAGCAAAGCTTAGTTTTTCTTGTGGCCTTGTTTAGTCATTGCATAGCCCAATTGTGATTCAAGTTTCGAAAAGAATTTTCGAAAAATTCTTGGTTTGGAATTGCATTTTGATAGTGAAGGTCGATTGCCCTTTCTTGATCTGTTGAAGTAAGCTTGGCACATGAAAGATCGTGATCTATGTTTGGTTGTTGAGCACAAACCCGTGAGACCACTAAATCAAAACGACTAATCATTTTTATTAGTCTCATATTTCCATGTGTGACTCTACCTTAGTTGCAATTTCTAGAACTTGCTTTGTATCTCTTTGATACTACATCTTGCATTGTGCATTGACAACATGATTGAGGAATTCACTTGTACATATTGTAGCTACATAGCCAAATAGCCCCTGCATATATGTAATTTTACGCTTTCTTTTGGCCTTTGATTACTCCCTCCTTTGAATGAACCTATATTATAAGCCTTGGTCGGATACGTATTTCCTACCCTTAAGCCATTGCTTGGAGTGTTTTGAGTGTAATGAGTTGGGTTAATTGTGATACTTTCGTGGTTGACTATGTTGGGGATGTTGTCATGTTGTGAATAGAAAACGTTGAGTTGATCCCCGCTTATGTGGCTTTATTGCGAATTGAATCTTGGAAACTGGCCTAGTATTTTATATATGAGCACTGTTTGCCATTCACAAAGAAAGTTTCAAAAAAAAAAGGGAGAAAATCCCAAAATCAAAAATTTGAGAGAAATCGAGAAAAAAAAAGAGAGAGAAACAAACTGTTTTGCAAGCGAAAGCTCTAACTTTGAGGTGGTTTCCAGTAATGTTTGGGTTTGGTCTGATTGTCTATGAGTGGTAAGATTGAACAAATGCAAGAAATTGGTGAGGTTTAGCTCCAAGCTTGGCTTTAAGCTCCACTTTATCCAAATATGTTTCCGTCCCTTACCCTTAACCTTGGCCCCATTACAACCCTTTCAAAGACCTCTTGATTGTCTTTTGCACTTTGCATACTTGAACCGTATCGGGTTCAGTGTCGGGTTCGGTGCCAAGCTTTCATAGCCGGGATTGCGGTTAAAGACAAGATAGGTGAAATCCCGACCCATCATCACCGGACTAAAACCGCTCACCCACTCGTTTTCAGGAATCGATACACCTTTACAAAAGGCGGGGTGGTGAGCATCACACTATCGTGGCCTCGACGAGCCATCCTTGTTGGAGTAAGGAGAGGCTCGGGACTTGTCAACAACCTCGGAGGCCTCGGGATCGGATTGGGTCATCCCGGAGATGAAGGACGTGTTGGTATCAAGTCTCGGAAGTAACCAAGTTAATAACTCGCAAGGGGGAAGGCAATCAGAGGTTGGAAACGCGCGCGCCTTCACGTTTCGGGTCATAACTCCTTCAATACAACTTCGATGAGGCTCAAATTTTGGGAGCTTATAGTATACACTAAGAGCTTTCCAACGATATCTTACGGGCCTAAAACGGAGTTCGGATGAAGAAGTTATGCGCATTTGAAGTCGGCAGGGAAAACTGCCCAGAAGCGTGGCTCGCCCGAGCCAACCAGTGGCTCGCCCGAGCCACCATTCTGCCCAAGCGGACAGAAGGCCTGCTCGCCCGAGCAAGCTGCTGGCTCGCCCGAAACCAAGATACATCGCACGACGCGACCCACCAGCCCGGCGGCGGCGAGAAGGACACCTGCTCGCCCGAGCCGACCTCCTGCTCGCCCGAGCCGAGCTTCTGCCGGAGATGCTGCGCACGCGACCGCCGACGACTGGCGGCAGGCAGAAGGCCTGCTCGCCCGAGCCAGCGTTCTGGAAGACGCCGTTTCTTCGCTGTTTTGACTTAATTTTAGAATTAGTATAAATAGCTAGTTGTTATGTGTTTCCAGGAGCTTTTTGATGAATATGAATATGCTTATGCATTGGTTAGGGTTTCCCTAAACTTCTCTCAAAATCTAGATTACTTTATCCATTGATTAAATGGTGGTGTTTCTAGTCATTCGTTTATTGATCATTTGGTGGATTCTTCCTTTATGATGGTCATGGTGGGGTGTTAGGCCTTTGGTGGTGGAATTTCCTTTATCCAAGGTCATATCCAATCCTTTTGGGGTTTCAAGCTTTTGTTGATTGTTGATTCAAGATTCTCAAGCTAGTCATTCAATCTTTCCCACCACGCCACGCTCCATAGTGGTGGAGAATTGAGATGCTTAACAAGCATATGGAAGATTGTTCCTTAGGTTAGAGTATTAAGAGAACCATCATTGTATACATCTTCAAACACATGAGAGGAGTGTTTTCAACATTCCCAAGAGTGAGGATTGCTCTCAATCTTCTTAGTTTCATGCTCACACATGTGTTTTCTTGCTGACATTGGTGATGGCGGGGTGATTGACTCGATCTTGATGGTGTAACTCTTCTAAATTTTTTTTTGAAAATTTCTTTCTTTCTTGTGCTAAAATGTTTTCAATCACTTTGGGGTTGTGTCTAGTTAGAGCTAGTTGCTTGAGAGTTCTACTAATGCTTACCTGAGGGGGTGTGTAAATAGATTTGAGTTGTTTGATTTCATTTGAGTCTTTTTGCTTGGTTTTGAGTCTAGTACTTGCTTGGGGACAAGCAAGGAGCAAGAGTTAGCATGGAGGGGTTTGATAAAAACATTTTTTACCTAGAGTTTTAGGGAATTTTGATTGATTAAAAATGTTGATTTTTATCCCAATTTCCATATTACACTTGGTGTTGTTGTTTTTCTATGTAAATTTGTAGGATTTGAGCCAAAAAACCAAGATTCCCTCAATTTTTGATGAAGGCAAGTCACCACAGACCTCCTTCAAGTACTACCAAACCGCCAGAAGAATTTCACGAAAATTGGACCAAGGAAGAGCTGGACAACAGCCACTCCAGGCTGCCCGGAGAGACCCCTCCGGTCCGGAGTGAAGGCCAGAAAACTCCTTGCATGCGGTTTTTCGTCTGGCCTTGCGGTGCAAGAAATAGAGTAGTTTTTCTAGGTTTTATATACTGGGAAAAAGAGAGTTTTTGGTATCAATTATCATCTCCTAGCATTCATACTCTACCTACCTTCCCTCTACATCAAATCAAGAGAAAGCGAAAAGCGAAGATCGAAGCGACAATTATACGAAATTTCTACCGGGATCGAAAGACATGGCGGAACTCCTTTTGAAGATTGCTCCATCCTTTTCATCCCCTTTTCGTTTTGAGGTTTGAATACTATGTTTATATATTTCATTGTGTTTCCAATAATTATGAGTGAGTAGATTTTAGTTTTCTAGGGATTTGCAATACCAAAACAATGTTATTTGATTAGAATTTCTATAGTTTGTGCTTGAATTCTTATTTTGAATCAATAGAAAGTCGTGTTCTTCGTGTTCATGAGTATTATTTAAGCGCTTGAATGATTGTGATTTGAGATATACCTAAGAAGTACTGAAAAGACAATTAGGATAATCTGACTACCAACTTTTCTACCTAGTTTTGTGAAATTTGAGAAAAGACTAGCAAATTAGGGAATCACATTAATAATTGGATAATTTGAGACCTTCAACTTTTATTAACTTGAAAAACATACGAAAGTTGTAATTTAGCTTAATTGAGGTAATTCTATTAGCATCGAAAGAGCAGTAGAGTTCTTGTGGTTATCGGTTCTTGATTCGATTGAAAGAATAATTGCACAAACTAGGTTTTGATAATCGAATTCGTTGCTAGGAAAGCACATCGCTAGTAGTTTTCCCACATTTGACTAAACCCTAGACTATTTCCTCGCTTTATTAGTTTTTATTAGTTTTCAAAAACCTTCGAAAATCCAAAACCCGATTTACTTAGCAATCAAGTAGAGGGCTGGTTCATTGCGTTGCTAGACTGAGTCCCTGTGGGATCGACCTTGACGTGCTACATCGTACCCGTGCGCTTGCGGCCCTGTCAGCTATTTTTGGGAAGCCCTGTCACTTGCCTGTAGAACTTGAACATAGAGCTTGGTGGGCTTTGAAAGCCCTTAATCTTGATCTGTCAGTAGCAGGTGAGGAGAGGAGACTTACACTTTGTGAGCTCGAGGACTTAAGGAGAAAAGCCTATGAAAATGGGCGATTGAGTAAGGAAAGGTCTAAAATCTTACACGATAAGAAAATTCATAGAATGACCTTCTTCCGGGACAAAAGGTACTCCATTATGATTCCCGGTTGCACTTGTTCGCGGGAAAGTTAAGATCTAGGTGCACTGGACCCTTTATTGTGACTCAAGTATTCCTTTCAAGAGTAATTGAGATTAAGGACCCATCTAACAATTTTGTGTGGAAGGTGAATGGGCACAGGTTGAAGCCCTTCTTAGAGTTTCGTGACACTGCTGACGTAGAATGTGACGTGGAATGTGTCACATTCCACGATCCACCTAGTGCTTGAAGGAAGGTAAGTTGAGATTCTTATATATATTGTATATCTAACCCTTCTTTTCTTGATTTTTGTTCTTTATTGCTTCTCCTAACTTTGCTCTGTCAAGAGAGAAGGATTGAGTCTTTTGACAAGAAGCCATCCAGGTAATATCCTTCCTTATCTTTGTTTTACAGTTATTGAGTTGGCTTTCTTTTCCCTCTTTTATTTTTTTTTCTTTTGGTGTGTTTCTTTTTCTTTCCTTTTGTGTGCTTTCTTATCTCTATTTCTGATTCCAATGAGGACATTGTTGGCTTTTTTGTGTGGGAGTGGGGGTGGCATGCATGTCGGCTTGTGTTTTTTTCCTTTTCTTTTGAGTATTTTTTCTTTTGTGTGGTGTCGCCTTATTCACAATGAGGACATTGTTGAGTTTTTGTGTGGGAGTGGGGTGGCACAAGTGCCTTACTAGTTTTTGGAGAGAAACAACTTCAGTTATCATTGAAATTAGGTGGATTTTTTAAAAAATTTTATCAATTAGGATAAGCTTGTTCGGAACACCTTCAGTGATGATTTGTAAACCGATTAGACTTTCAGTTTGTCTTGCTTCACCTTGAAAAGTTTGGTTGAGAACTTAAAAGTTTTTGAACTTGAATTTTCAAATCTTCTGGTTTTGAGTCAAGTATAGTGTGTTTAACTACTTTAACTATCTTAGTAAGTGTAAATATGCGTGCCACAAATCTTTGGGCTAGGTTTAGTTGAATGAGCCCTATCTCGTGAGTCCACACATGATGTGAATCAGCCCACGCCTACTCCCCTAAGTCCATTCAAGAAGGCGCAAGTGAAACACAAGAATAAAGATAGGGTCCTTCAAGAGAGAAGTTCGGCTAGCCCCGGCCCAATAAAGGAGATACAGTTCAAGGTAAAGGCCTAAAGGCCGATCCATATCACATGCTCCTTATTCCAAGAGGATGTCCAACATCCTAGAGGGTTCAAGCCCAAGCAAAATCGTCCAAGGTGAAGTCAAGCACACGTCCAAGGCCCAGTTTCAAAGCCCAAAGTGAATTTCAGGTTTTGATCATTTCAGTTTTGAATTTCACGGTTTTGGTCTTTTGGTAGTATACTTCACATTTCCAGCTTTTAATTGTTTTTAATGTGATTTATATTATTATCATAGTAGTTAGAGTCATGTAAGATGCCAAATAAGTGATATAAACTTGAGCACCAAATCATAGGAGTCTAGATTAGTCTAGAATGTTCTAAGGAGTTCTAGAATGTTCTAGAAGGTGTGTGTGTGTGTGTGTGTAATAGGTGTGTGACATAGTTGGATTTGGTGCAAATATTAGTTTCTATCCTAGATAAGGTTGACTTATTTTGTAACTAATCCATATTGGATTAGGAAAGCCAAGACCTATTAGGATAAGGTGGTTATAACTAACTCCCCTTAGGATAATGAGTTCTAATCCAAGGAGGAGGAAATTGTTATTAGGCATCTAGATTTAGGATTCCTTGGCTTGCATGCCAAGTAGGAGAATCCTAGTCTTATTTGACTGGCTTGCACGCCAAGTCTAAGAGTCCCAGTCCATATAGGACTGTAGTAGTATAAATAGCTGGGCTTGTAGCCTTTCAAAGACACCTCAGTTTATAACCATGAATAGAATCAAGCTTTTAGCTTACCCCTTGAGTGTTTCGTGAGAACCTCGTTGATCTCTTCTATTGTATCTTGGTTTGGAAACCAAGTGGTTTAGGAAGAGCTTGAACCCTGAACCTAGAAGGTGTTTCTGTAACTAGGTTAAAGGTCAAGTTATAGCCCTAGGGTTTTCTTTCTTGTGGTGTTTTTGTATCAAGATAGGATCCTTTGAACTATCCCGGTTACTTCTATCTCAATTAGTTAACCCTAAGGCTAGTCAAACAACTCTCACAATACTCTTAAACCCTCTCCCAACGTCACCCCTCTCCATCAAACGTCTCTCTCTCTCAAAATAGCTCCAACAAACTCCCTCTCTCTCCATAACAAACTCTCTCTCTCCTCTAACTAATTCCCTTCCTCTTTTCCATTCAATCTTTCATCTCTCACAAAGGCCTCACGCCAATTCCCTTCATCTCTCTCTCACTCTCACATTCCCCTCTCTCTCAATTCCATCCAAGATTCAAACTTTCATATTCTTTTCTCCCACAAAAGACCTCACGTCACAAAAGCCTTCCATAGATCCTGGTTATTCACGTGATTCATCCTTCTTTTCTCCATATTCACGTAAAGCATCCCCTCTTCCTAGGTTGGTTGCACGTGTCATTGATGTGTAATCGATCAAGATCCAATCTTTGATCCCATTGTACATCAACATAGCCTAAAGGTATGAATTGATCACTTTTATCAATTCTTTTATTTCCTGAGTGACTCCACCTCTAGTTGCACCTCAAGAACTTTTTTTGCATCTTGCTTGAGAATGCATCTTTGCATTACATATTGTGACAATATGATTGAGGCATTCTTTTCTTTATTAATTAAACTACATAGCCAAACAACCTCCCTAACAATATTATTACCGTTCTTTAGCCCCTCCTAGCCTTTGATTACATTTCTTTTTGTGATGAAATCCTGACAATACAAACCATGGCCTTTATTAATTCCTACCCTTTGCCTTGCTTGGATGTGTGAGAATTCATTATTTCGGGAGCGAAAATTGGTTCGATGTTGCTGTGAATGGAATTGAGATATTGGGAGTGTTGTTTTAATTTTAATTGAATTGAGACACATTACATATCCCAATTATTATGAGTTAGCCAGTTGGTTATGATGCTCTTTTGACATATAGTGAGGTCAAAGCTATATTTTATGTTTCTTCTCCCTTAATCACTAAAAAAAAAAAAAAAGGGTGATTAGGGAGATTCAATTGAAAGTTCTGAAAGTCTTTGACCCATCTGAAGAAGTTTGATGAGGTGTTCGATATTAATGAGGGAGAATTGAGTTCCTTGCTCAAATTTAGCAAGAAGGTGAGTTGAGAGTGATCTTTTTTTGAATATCAATCTAAGCATGGCTCTTTAAACTCCTCATACCCAAATATTACCACTCCTTTCCCCTAACCTAAGCTTCATTACAACCCTAAAAAGTCCTCTTGATTGTCACTTGTGTATTTGCATACTAGTAGTGGAGAGCGAGATTCTTACCAAGCCTATGGTAGATTGTTTCTTTTGGTCTGAGTATGAGAAAAACCCAGGTACACATTCAAATTTGAGTGTTTGAGTATTCAAGTTTTATCCTAAAGTGAGGTTTGCTCTTTTGACTGGCCTACGTCCATAACCAACCGCGCATATTTGCATTCATCTTAAGTCTGTTGGCGATTTTTCGCATCTAAAGTACTTGTTCTCTCTACTTAATTTCGAAAACTTCATTCTATCTATTTTACACTGATTTTGTTCTCTTCCAGATTGATCTGGGCATTTGCTTGATGGATTGATGTGTTTGATTGGTTAGCTTGAGGGGGTGTTTAATTATATTTGTAACCCTAATGCTAACCCTTTTTTTCTTTTATTTCTTCTTTTCCCTTTTTCTTTCTTGAGTCTTTTCCTTTTTAATTTGTCTACTTCTTCTTTTCTTTTTCTTTGGCTTTTGTGGGAATAGTTGCTATAAACCCTCACGAGACTTTGCTCGTCCACTTGGGCTGCCAAGGGGTTTAAAGGGCTTGTTGCATACGCTAAATGCAATCGTGAGTCCTACGAAAGTGAGTTAGGGTAGTTAGTTTCTTTTTCTTTTTTTTTATTGTTTTAGTTTGCTCGGGGCGAGCAAACCCTTGTGTGGCAGTGTTGTTCGGCCTCATTTCAAGCCGAATTTATATCATCTTATAAGGTGTTTGCTTGTTTTTGCCGCTTAATTATATATTAGCTATGATGATTTCGTGTTTTGTATGAAAATAAAGAGTTAGAAGGAAATTGGGCTTAATTGAGGCTTTTTAGGGAATCCCGAGTGATTTCCTGATATGACCCTATGAGTCGCGCCCGCGATGACGGCAGGAATTCCGAAATTTTTGCGGCGGCTGTGCTAGGGCTTTGGAGGGTTTTTATTATTTTCTTTTCCCTAATTCTTTCCTATATAAACACTATTATATTTCATTAGAGAGAGATATCTATCTTAGTTTCTATCTTAGTTTTATCTTCTTTAGTATTAGTTTTACTTATGTTTTAGAATTAGTCTTCTACGTTTAATTTTAGATGAAGCTTTCTTAATGTTTTCTTTAGTTTTCGATTGTAATTCAATTCTTCCAAGATCAATGCAATTCTTTTCTTCAAATTCTTGTCTCCTCTTTTTGTCTTTTGATTTCATTAGGGTAATTTCACACCAAAAATCCGATTTTTAGTGAAGAGGAGGATTAAGGTTCTTCGAATTCTCCCTTCAGGTGAGGATTCGAGCAGTCTTAGTAATCCGAATCACGCTTTTTCTTGTTTGTTCGGGAGAAGACCCATGATTAAAGATTCAAGATTTCAAGATTCAATATTAGAACAATGCATCCTAGGTATAATTTCTTTCTCTTAATTTCAGTATTAAATTTAGTTTTTACATTCTTCATTCTTGAGTGTTTTTAATGGCTTTCTTAATTATGCTCTTGTTTTCTTGTTTTCTAGTTTAGTTTCTTTAATTAGGTTTTGATTTCTTGTTCTTGTTTTCAATTCATAATTAGTTTAGTTTAATTATTTACTGCTTCCTGCATATTGAAACCCAAACCAAACCAATTTCTTGAAAACCTAACACACCATCCCTGTGGATACGACTACCCTTACTTTTTACACCAAAATTCTACAACCGAACAGTGGCTTTTGGGTATGAGGCTACAAAATGGGCCCCAATCATATTAACACAATGCACAAGACAAATGCAGTTTCAAAGAGAGTCAAACCAAGTTCTAGAGATGCAAACATGGTAAGGTCATACTCAAAAGAAAATGAGACTATAAACATAATAGTATTTTAGACTATAAAAAAAAAAGTCTCACGGGTTAGACTACAACAATCACTACAACTAGTTCCTTTGATGTACCAAATACAAGAACTTCATTATCATAAACAAGAATCAATCAAGACTAGCTGAATCACAAACAAGACAAGCAACCTAAATCAAACAAGCAACCAAGTCTCTTTCATCATCCACATCAAGCCAGAAAAATCTCATGAATACACACTTGCAATGACAATCCAACACACACCATAAAGTACTCAACATAGGAGGGGCTTTCATAATCAAAGAAAACCAACTCAAAATAAAACAAAAGAAAAGAAAGCAAATAAATGCTTGGGTTTCCTCCCAAGAAGTGCTAGTTTAACGTCTTAAGCTAGACGAAACTCACCTCAACCAGGAGAATACTCCACAATGTCATGGCTAAACTCCTTCGGATCACCATCAGCACGTGATCCCTCAAAGTTTCAAAGTCGAACCCACCAGCAAGGGTCGAACTGCTCTCCTTCCTCAGCAATGGAAGGCATCTTGAAGTCATACCTGCAAAACTCTCTCAACTAATCCTCACTAGTAGACAGGGCGTGCCCTTAGTAATGTTAGGCTCGGGTTCAATAACATGTGCCCAATCCATCACCTCACCAAGTCTATGGCCCTTAGGAAACACATCAACAGACACATCACTCCCAATCACATCAACACCACAACAAGAAGAAACATTATGAAGCATATGTTCACGAAATAGATCAAATTCAACCTTATGCTGCCCAAACTTAAAGCTCATTTTTCCCTTTTTCACATCTATTACGCACCCAACAGTGGCAAGGAAAGGTCTTCCCAAAATAATTTGGGTACGGGTGTCCTCAACCATATCAAGAATCACAAAATCCACAGGCACACAATAGTCTCCTACCCTAAGAGGAAAGTCCTCTAAAATACCCATTGGGTGCTTAACAGAACGATCGTCCATTTGCAATTACATGGCGGTAGGTCTAAGCTCTCCTAAGTTCAGTCTCTTATAAAGGGAATAAGGCATCAAGCTCACACTTGAGCCCACATCACATAAAGCACGGTCGATGTTCATGGTTCTTAGGCCACAAGAAATAGTGAAACTCCCAAGGTCCTTAAGCTTTGGAATGAGCTTATTCAAGACCACAGAGCTACACTCCTCACTCAATGCAATTGCCTCACAGTCATCTATTTTTCTTTTCTTAGAGAGAACCTCCTTCAAGAATTTTGCATATAAAGGCATTTGGGACAAAGCATCAAGAAAAGGAACATTCACATTCAACTTTTTTAGCATACCAAGGAATTTTCCAAATTGAACATCAATTTTAGACTTAGCAAGCCTAGAAAGGAATGGAATAGGGGGCACATAAACTCTCGGTAGTAAAGATGGTGGTGGTTGAGGGATTTCAGCACTACCCTCATCGATGGTCTCTCTCTCTCAATCCTTCTCCTCCTCACCCTCTTTCTCAACACTCTTTTCACTCAAATCCCCCCCATGCTTAGTATTTGGCATCTCGGATCCCTTAATCTATGTCCCACTCCTGAAAACTATAGCATTGCAATGCTCCTTAGGGTTAGGCACGGGTGGTCCAAGAGGGGTGGTGGAAGTACCAGATTAAATAGCGATTTAGTTCACAAACATTTGGTTATGGGTGGATAGAAGGTCAACCTTAGTGGCTAAGGCCTTAATCACCTCATCTTGTTTTTGTTGATGCTCGAGTTGCTTTTGTTAGGCCCGGAGCATGGTTTCTATCATAACCTCTAGGTCGGGCTTTTGACGGGCTTGGTAGGGTTGATCAGGAGGTCTTTGTCCATGTGGGTGACCCATTTGGTTCCGGTAAGAAAGATTAGAGCCGGGTCTCAAGTCGGAGTTGTATGTGTTAGAGTAAGGGTCAAAAGGCAGTCTCTGGGTAGGGTTTCCAACATAATTGGCTTGGTCAGGCTGTCTACTACTACTTACCCCATTAGGACAATAAAGGGTCGCATGCTCAAAAGAATTGGAAGAAGCACATTGAGGGGGAGGGGAAACATTCACATACATTCTTTCCATCTTCTCATTAATGGCATCAAGTTTTGCAGATAACAATGTAACAACATCGACAAAATACTTACCTCCCGTTCTCATGGAATGGGGTTTTGACCACTGGTGACTGTTCAGCGCCATCTGATCAATCAGCTCGTATAGCTCCTCCGCCGTCTTGCTCATGATATTTCCTGCAGTAGCTGCAAGGATTTTCGCTCTCAACTGATTGTCCAACCCATTGTAGAATTCATGAATGGGGACCTATGGCTCGAATCCATGTTGGGGGCACTGGCGAAGCAATTCCTTGAATCTCTCCCACGCATCATATAAGTTCTCATCAGGCTCCTGGGAGAAAGTGGAGATCTGGTTCCGGAGGCTCGTCAGCTTGCTTGGCGGAAAATATTTAGCTAAAAATGCGCTCTTCAGCTGATCAAAGGTGCAAATGGAGTTCGGCGGAAGGGAATCCAGCCACTCCCATGCTCGGTCCTCCAAGGTAAATGGGAATAGTCTCAACTTGATCGCGTCCGGCGACGCTCCGTTGGCTTTGAAAGTGTTGCATACTTGTCGGAAGATGCGAAGCTAGGTGGCGGTTGGGATCCTCGCTCGGGAGGCCATAGAAGGGCGTAGAACGCACTAGGCTGATGAGAGAATTCTTCAGCTCGAAGTTATTCGCCACTTCAGGGAGTTTGAAGGCGGTTGGAGGGTTTGTGACGTTCAGAGTCACATACTGGCCAAAAGTTATTGGTGATTCTTCTTCGGCCATCTCAGACTGTTGCGTAGACGTCTCTTTACTAGTTTCCTCTAGTCTTTGCCTCTTCCTCCGGTGGAAAATTCTCTCTATTTCTGGATTCTGTTGCATATACCAAAAGATCCTAGCAAACCAAAAACAAGAACACCAACGCAGTGAAAATAGGAAAATCAAAGATAAAAAGAAAAGAAAAAAAAAGCTTAGACAACCTAAGAGGGTTCGTTTAATGGCTGCTAGGGACAAAGTCCCCAACAACGGTGCCAAAAACTTGACAGGGCCGCAAGCGCACGGTGTACAGAGTAGCACGTCAAGGTCGATCCCACAGGGACTCAATTAGCAGCTCAATAAACTGATCTCTATGCGATTGCTAAACTCACCAGGTTTTGATTTTGGAGATCTTTTAAAAATAAATAGAACTAACAAAGCAGGGAAAATCAATCAAAGATTCTATCAAGAGAGCAAGACGTCTAGGGAAATGCTAACCTAGCAACGAGTTTGATTACTAAAACCTAGCTTGCACAATCATACATTCAAGAATGAATCAAGAACGTTAACCATAAGAACTCTACTGTTCTTTCGATGCTAATAGAATTACCTCAATTAACCTAAATAACAACTTTCGTATGCTTTTCAAGTTAATCAAAGTTGAAGGTCTTAGATATTCTGGTTATCAAAAGTTTCCCTAGTCTACTATTCTTTTCTCAAATTTCGCAAGCCTAGGTAGAAAAGTTGGTAGTCAGATTATTCTAATTCACCTTTCAGTACTTCTCAGGTTAATCTCAATTTACAAGTATTCCTGGCATAAGAACACACATGAACATGAAGAACACAACCTTCTATCGATCCAAAACAAGAATTAATGCACAAACTAGAAACATTCAATCAAACTACATTGTTTCGGGTTGCAAAACCAAGAATTCAAGAAAACTACTCACTCATTGTTAAAGAAAACATGGCACAAGTTCCAAACATCATGATTTAATCTCAAAACAAAAAAAATCGAAAAGAAAGATAAACTATGAAGAATACAACCGTCGAGTCTTTCGATCCCGAGGTGGAGTCTTCCTCGCGAGCGTTGATGATTTCTTCTCGAATCTCGATCTTCGCTTCTCTTGAATCTTGAATCTTGAAAGAGAATTAATGAGTAGAAGGGCGGATTAGGGTTTCTCTTTCTCTCTTCAAGGATGGATGAATGAAGGATAATGAATGAATGATTATAACCGTCGTTGCTGCCTTCTTTTACTTGCGAAACGGCCGACCCACGCGAGCAGCACAGCTGCCACGGACTGTGGCATCCACCACGGGATGCCCGTGGTACCTACTGTCTCGCTCTTCTTCTTCTCCTTCACGAAACAAAATAGTGCATGCAAGCCTGGCCCGCCACGGACCGTGGTAGCTGCTGCCCGACTGTTTCTTGTCCCGTTTGCTTTGAAATTCGTACCACGGTTTGGGCTTCAGCAGGGGAGGTTCGTGGTATACTCTATCTTGTCAAATGTTGAGGAATCGTTGGTGTTTTAGCCTCAAATCCTATGAATTTACATCAAAAACAACAACACCAAGTATAGTAGGGAAATCAGAATATAAATCAAGATTCACACTCAAAAGTATCCCTCATTCTCTATCGAAATCCCTCAAAAACATAGTCATAAAAAGCAGTTATCACTTGGTTTATCAGCTACCTATGATCGAGGAATCACTGAAGATCCCATAAATTTTCTATGGCAACAGCACAGTCCTTGGATTACAAATAATCAAGCAGCTGAGACAGTCTTGGAATTCCTAGTTTTATCAAGGTCATTTTGTGATTTACTCTTTAATGATCGAGTTACCTTAGTGAATTCTATTGCTACCAGCACTCAGCTGCAATTAGAGATAATTATCAGCAAGTGGAAGCATAACTAAGGCTTGAAGAAGCAGCTGCTGGCCCAATCAGAAGCAGCCAGCAGCCTTTTGTTTATTTTGTTGTTTCTTTTGTTGTAATGATGTAATTAAATGTATAATTAGCCTTAAGCATGTCACTTATGTTTGTTAATCCAGTTTAGGAGTAGATTAGAGGTTTCTTTTACCTTAGGAAACCTCATTTACTTGAGGTTCAGCCAGTTGCTTGCTTAAAGCAGCATATATAAGCCAGCTCCTGTAATTATATTCATTATGTGTGAGTTTATAAAATCAGTAGAGCTTGGCTTAGAAGATGATTGTAGAGCTTGATGATTGTAGAGCTTGATTACATTAGAAGTGGTGTGGTTTGTATCTTCTGGTGTGATTAAGTACCACCCTTGTGTTTCTTGCTGTGATGTGGACTGTATCAACAAGAATCACAGGTTTTATCTTTGTTTTTCTATTTGTCTTTCATTCCTTGATGCTTTTCCATCCCTAGGGAAGGCTTAAGTTGAACAACCAGGTCAGGAGGGCCTCTTCGTGTTGTCCAGGCCAGTGCATTTTGTTTAGTTATGGTCTGCACATACATCGTCACCATAAAATCCTTCATTTTTCGCCCTTTCCACATACATGTGCTCACCCTTTTGGATCCCTTTTTTCCACAAGTCTCATTGGCCCTATTTCTTTTGATGAGAGTAAAGTACACATCGCAAGCTTTCCAACGCCTTTTGAATTACCTTAATCAGAGTCTGCCTGAAGGAATTATGGTCGTTTGAAATCTGACTAGGCAGATACCAAGGCCATGCGGCCTACACCAGCTTCCAAGCGCAGAAACCAGGCCAGTATGCAAACCATGCAAAGAACAACTCACGTAGGCCGCATGGCCTACGCAGAAGGAAGAGGCCCAGGAAAGTTCGCGTAGGTCGCTGGGTCTACGCTGAAGGAAGAAGCTCGCTCCAACTCGCCAGGGCCCCAGGAAAGTTCGCATAGGCGGCAGGGCCTATGTTGAAGGAAGAGGCCCGCTTCATCTCGCCAGATCACCGATCCGTGTCTCCTTCTGCCATAGGTCGCAAGGCCTACGCCTTATGAATTCAATTTTCGCGCCATTGTTTTCCCTCCGCAATCCCTTGACTACAGTTGTTGACTTTGACCCTTGATCACAGTGTAGGCCGCAGGACCTACGATTCTGCCATGAGGGGCATGATCCTTGGATCATGCCTCTCCCTCCTTCAATCGTCATTACCTCACCTCACTTATAAATACCCCCCATTCCACCATTCATTTCATCAAGTTCCCCCCTCCCCCCAAAAAAAATCATCAACTATTATCATCCACCAATTATCATTCATCCATAAACTCTCATCCTTACCATTATCATAACCATACTTCCACTGTCTTCCATTCCCCCTCAAACACCACTCATTCCATCTCCAAAAAGTTCCTAGCAGGCGCAATATTCAAGTCATTGTCACAAGGGTCCGACCGTCCTTCCATTGTACTTGCAAAAAAGCAAGGTTTGATTGTTTTCCTTATTATGCGTAATCGTATAATCTATCCTTGAAAACCATACTTGTATATCTTTTGTAAACATCACATTCTTTTGTATGTTTCGAATATACTATTTCGAATTCTTTTAAACTTCTCCCCGCTATTTTCATTTCAAGTTTAATTTAGTAGAGTCTGTTTCCAAACAGCCGAATTTTGGAATTCTCAAATTCTCGAATTCGTAACCTTACCCTCGGGCACGGAATTCGGGTTCGTAGACTGGAGTTTTCTCTTTTTTTTTGGTTCATTGATTTCCTTAAATCAGTTGGCGGCTCTTTTTTTTTTTTTTTACCTTTAGTTACTTAACGTACGCATTATTGCATTAAATTAGATAAAAATGGCTTAATACCCTTTTTAACATCCGAATGCATGGGTCAGCCCAAAGAAAAAACGGAGTAGAATTCTATGTAGGCCCGACGGCCTATATTGAATTCTACCCATTTTTTCTATGGGCCAAAGACGAAAGGGCCCAGGCATGGTCCTGTCACAAACCCTGCGGCCTATGGACCATCCTGGTGGCCCACAAGTCATCTTCTAGCCCGAATTTAGAGTGAATCGATATTAATCCATCGATAAAATATTTTGTTGCAATTTCGAGTACATTAATATGAAAAAGGTCTTTTAAACGAGTGCAAACCCTTTTTCTTAAATAAAAATATCATTTTTTTAAGGATTAAGAAACCTTAGTCAACTCCCAATTTAAGTAGCACATTCGTAATAAATTTCCTGAACGGGAATCTTTTGGGGTCCTACAATGAGACTGGACCACTTGGGAGAGAAGAGGATGTCAATACTGAGCAAGAAAGGATATCTTGGAGGCGCACAGATCGGCAAGTTGGAATTTTGTGACCATCGTGTCTACGGGAAACAAAAGAGGGTCAGCTTTTCCAAGGCTATGCATACAACAACAGGGATCCTTGACCACATACACTCTGATTTATGGGGTCCTGCTAGAGTGCCATATCTAGGTGGCAAGCATTATATGTTGACATTCGTGGATGACTTCTCGAGAAAGACCTGGGTTTATTTCCTGCAGCATAAGAATGAGACATTCCCATATTTTAAGAAGTTCAAAGCCTTGGTGGAGAACCAGATAGGTAGGAAGATAAAGAAACTCAGGACAGACAATGGGTTGGAGTTCGTTGATTCTGAGTTTACTGAGTTATGCGAACAGCATGGGATTGCTAGGCATCGAACCTTGGTTGGTAAACCTCAAAAAAATGGTGTAGCTGAGAGGATCAACGTGTCACTCCGGGAGAAAGCGCACTGCATGTTCTCAAATGCAGAGCTTTGGAAGAGCATATCGTTCTGGGAAGAGGCGATATTTATTGCTTGTTATCTGCGGAACGTATCACCTCATGCCTCCATTAAGTTCCAGATTCAAGAGGAAGTATGGTCAGGTAATCCAGTTAATTATTCTAATTTGAGAATTTTTGGATGTCTTGTATATGTCCATGTGAATGAGGGGAAGCTGTCCCCTAGGGCTGTTAAATGCATGTTTCTAGGTTATGGGTCTGAGTAGAAGGGATATAGAATGTGGTGTCTTGTTCAATCGCAACATAGTTTGAAGTTTTTAAATAACTTAAGCTTAATGTGCATGGGTCTAATATATTAACTTAAGGTTAAGTTAAATCATGCAGAAATAAATTTTCTATAATGTTATGAAATAAGAAAAATCATAAAATCTACCTAGTACGTTGATTGATGTTAAATAAATTAAATCATACATATATATATTTTTCTATAATTTACGAAAATGAGAAAATGAAAAATTAAGCTAATATGTTGATTGGTGTTAAATTAAATCATGCATGTATGTGTGTGTATCATAGAGACTGGGAGAAAGACAAAGATGTCAGAAATATATTTAGTAGACAAATATACTTTAAATCAAAATTATTTAAAAAGTTAGTACATGATACAATTTATATCTTTTTATTTAAGGATAATATTGTTACATATCAGAGTTAGAGTATCACTCATAATATTTTTGTTCCTTTATTTTAGTTTTTGGAAAATTTCTTATGTACTATGTCGTCTTATAAGGCAAGATTATTAATAAAATAAGAAATATTTGCTTTATCATATTTTTATTATAAGTTTCATAACTGTATTCTTTTAACAATCAGTAAATTCATTGTCACAAATAAATAATAAACGTAATGATTCATTAAGATATTCGATAATATTTGCCACATAGAAATTAAAATCATATAAAAGTTAAAAAAATATCACAATGAAGGTCATATCTATAATGCATGATTATTCATACTGAGAGTAAACGAACAATAATGAAAAACATTGCTTCCGTCTCACAATAATTTTATTTTGAACATGTTCATTCCTACTTTTTTTGACTGAGTTTATTACAAGTTGAATTTATCTAAACTTATTTTGAACTTATTATACTGCACTAACTTGAACTTAGCTGTTTGATCTTATTTGAATTCATTTGAAAGAGTTGTTTTGCAAATTTATCTTCTACTTATTTAACTTATTTTTAGAAAAACCTGAAAAGAAGATAACTTTGACTGCACCGACTTACCAACATTCATAATGAGCCAAATTCGAATTATTATTGAGGATTTTTAATTTAAAGCAAAATCAATAGTATCAACAGTTTTCTTTTTACAAAAAACATTCCTTTTTCAACAAAGGATTAACATTTGTCTTTTTTCATTTATGTACAACAACAACAACAACAACAACGTTCCTCAATATAGTCCTGCAAATGCGGGGTTTAAGGGGATCCAAATGAATACAACATTTCCCTAATTCACAAGATTGCCTCATCTTTTTTTATGTAATTTCGGGAAAAAAATTGCAAGAAAGATAATTTCAATCGCATGAGTTACAAAATATTCATATGTACCCGGGGTTGGACTAATATTAAGGATTTTGTTTTTAAAACCCATAAACACTTAGCATTTATATCAAAACTAGTATAAGATAACAACATAGGAACCTAAAAGTAATTAAATAATAATAATAATAATAATAATAATAATATAATGTAAATTAGGGAAAATAGAAACCCAAAAAAATAAAATGAAGTAAATGATGGTTCCAATGTGAAAGAGGAAAATAGAGAATATATATAAAAAAGTATTAACTAAAAATATGGTGGTTAGTGGTATAGAAATTGGAAAGTTTTCCTTCACATCAGTGGTTCAAATCTTGGTGGTAACAATTTTTTTGATTATTATTTTGGTGCAAATAAAAAATATTGTAATTACTATTCTATCCTTATAATTTATTATCAATGGCATGGGATAAAATGTGTATAGTAAAATTTGTGTACCATAAACTAGTTTTGATATACACGCTAAGCATGTATGGGATTGAAAAACAACATGCTTAATATTAGTCCAACCCCAGGCAAAGATGAATATTGGCTAGCTCGTGCTATTAAAATTATCTTTCTTGCAATTTTTTTTTCCAAAATTACATAAAAACAGATGAGGCAATCTTGTGAATGAGGAGAAGGCAGCATGCATCTGTGTAACAACCCGCTCTAATCCATGGTGATTAATATTGCTAATCAAACGTAATTAAATTAATTCGCGCTTTTCATTTCGTCTAACTGTGTGTTTTGCAGGACTTGAACAGTGTAACGATCATCGATCCTCCAGTGTAATAATTTCAGTTGATACTCCTCAAATAGTATTCCCAATTCTTCCTAATAACTATGATATTCGATTATTAGTCTGATGATTTTCCCATTTGGGTTTATTCGAATTTATTATTATTCGAGAAGTGAGGACTCATGATATTATTTATTATTGAAATTTCTCATAGTTAGTCTCGTAGATTTTTATTCGGGAACCCAAGGTAATGGTATTGGATTAAGGGAGAAATAATTATAAGGAGGGAAGGTAAATTGAGAGGAAGGTGTTTGGGCCGTATAAGTAGTGAAGCCCACATATAACAATAAAGCTTGTTCTTTTTCTTTTAATTTCCCCTCTTGTTTAACCCAAGTAGAATTCTTTTCCCTCTTCTCCTCTCACTGTATTTTTTTCCCCTGTCTGTCTGTCGTGCCTCTGTCGGCGACCATGGTTGGCGGTGCCACCGAGGATGGTGGCCGGAGCTTTCTTCCCAGCAACCATCTCCCCCTTGTTCCTCTTAATTCCTTTCCTTCTCTGAGGTAATTTCTAAACCCTAATTGTCTCAAATCAAATTCTTTGAGTTAGATAATACTTGTTTATTAATTTCTTAGTATAATTATTTGTTTTAGAGAGTAATTGTAACGCCCTGGAAATTAAACTCTAAACTTAACGGTCAAAGTCAAACATTGACTAACATTAACAGCGGAAGACTTTTTTTTTTCCTTTTTAATAGGGCATTACTGCCGTATCCCCGAAGGAATACAAGGCAAGAAAGGAAAACTAACAACTAATCATTAATTACTTCCATTTAACGAACGAAAGAAACTTCAATTCTAAAAACAACACAAACTAAGCATTACTAACTTCAAAGCTAAAACATTAACTAAACTTATTCTCAAACTAACTTCGCCGTACTCACTTCTAGTTCCCTTTCCCAGCATAGAACTCTTCACCTGAAAACAAAACATTTAAAAGCATGAGGAGGACTCAATAATGTCTACCCCTAACCGTTAAAACAATTTAAAATCCATGTCAATTCATTTTTGGGGGAGAAGTGAACAAGTCAAATCTTTTCGAAACCAACTTTCTTTCCCAACCAACCAAACCATCTTTCAGAATTATTAAGCGGGCGGACCTTGCTTATTTGGCCCTCGAAGTCCAAGACTTCACAATAATCACATCTCAATCTTAATATCAATCTCAATCAATCACAATCTCAAACATACGGATGGCCATCCATTTCACACACGTGCATAAAACTAACCCCGGGGAAGTAGCACTTATCAGGCATCCCTGATCTCTTGACAACCTCCCTGCAGGAACAGATCCTGGTCTATGGAGCATTGCCCGAACACACAACCATATCAGGGCATCCCCTGATCTCTTGACAACCTCCCTGCAGAATGATCACGTCCATGGGCGTCGCCCGAACCCGCATTTACGTCTCATTTGAATTATTAGTCAGGTTTAATATCACGCATGTCCAGACTCAATTAGTCCAATCCCAGATTTCCAAAACCATTTCCAAATCACATATAAACGACTGTCCATATTTTACCAACTCAAAATAACATAAACCACATCCAAAAAAGACAGTCAATTTTCACCAAAAATCCCTTCGGGATGCAAACCGCAAAATAACTTAAAAAAGCCAACAAAACAATTAAAGTGCACCCCAGCGGGATTTAGGACATAGACATTACCTGACTATTCTTCTCCTTACTTCAGAACACACTTGAGCTCACTAGATCGAACGGTTTAGAACACGCCTAAAATAACAAATTTCTAAAATTAAAAACGCGTCGTACGGAGTTAACGCAATCTAATTTCCACCTAACCCACCCCTAGGAACACTATAAGGTTCCCATCATTCATAAATTAACATTTTAAACATAGCTCACATAATATAAACTATCACACATCACCACACTTCCATATTAAATAAATAAATAATTCACACGCACGGCTACACATTTATTCAAAAAGCAAACTGGACAGAATTCAATACTCAAATAAAACGAACTATAACTTGACTTCCCGACCTCCTATGGGTATGGTTTTGGACTTTCTGGAAACCTCAGAATGTCTACTAAAACTCTTATGTTGACCTCGAGACCTAAAACACCCCCTAAGGTCCTCAAAAACAGCCAATTACACAACCCGCCCAGTTCTGACCTAGGTGCACTATTTGGGTTGTAACTTAGAATATACACCTCAAAATCCCGATCCGCAAAATTCCTATGAAAGCTAACATCCTAAGGTACTCCCCGGTCAAATGGTAAGGCTAAATGTTAACGACACAATAAATGGTGACCGATATCGTACGACTCATAAAATCTGTCCAAACTGACCCGTTTTTATTTTGGGTTTTTCGATCCTAATTCCAATCAAAGCATTCCGGGACTCTAACTTGGGTCTCTAAACAGTCCACTTAAGGTCAAATACCTTCCCCTTTTCATCCCCATAGCATAACTAAGGTCGACTTACACATATACCAACATAAATTGCTACAATGACATATAAATTCTCAGTCAAACACATAAACTAAAATTCACCCTAATAACTTTATAACCAGAATTAATACTCATATTATACGCACGCATAATAATTTTACTCTCACGAAAAACTCTAATCAAACCCATAATAAAAAAAATTACTGTAATAACTATAATTATAGTAAAGCAATAGCAAATCTACGCAAACACTTGCAAATCACCCCATATAATTCACCCAATGCAAGAATTTTACTCCTTTCTAGCATAGTTACACACCAACTGCATGCTTCATAAATAATTGATCAATTATTCCTATTCTAAAACTAAGTTTCTAACACTTCAACAATCAGATATAAATAGCAAGTATAACATGAATCTATACGCATGCTTGGCACTATAAACAGATTAATAATCATAACAATAATAATAGTAATTAACTACAGTAATAATAATAATAATAATCATAATAATAACACTAATACCAAGAACAGATTAAACAACTTGAAGGCTAGGGTTTACGTGAACTGGCAAGGCAGGCGGCAGGACGGGCGATGGTCGGGGCTCTGGTGACGTCGTCGATGGCGGGTGCGTCGGGGTGAGGCGTCGGACGGTGGGTAGTCGTCGGGAGTCGCGGTGGTCGTCGTTGGACTGGGTCAAAACTACAGCAGCAGCAACACCTTCATCCCTCGCGTTCTGGGTAGCGACGGTGACTCCGACGTGCGGCGACGACGGTGCGACGGTCGAGGATGCACCGGGAATCGATGGTGGTTGTCGGTGACGGCCGGGCAGCGACGGTGGTGGCGCACAGCGAGGAATATCAGAGGGTGAGTGAGAGGGACGAGGGAGGAGGAATAGAGAGAGAAAGAGGGCGTGCGGTGGTTGCTAAGGCCACGGCGGTGGTGTTTGGTGGTTTCCGGCGAGGCAGAGGTGGCGACGGTGGTGCGGTGAGGCGGTTACACAGAGAGAGAAATGAGAGGGAAATAGGGAGAGAGTCACGTTTAGGGTTTTGATAGTTATATTGCTTTAGCTAATTAAGAAAATTATACCATTTAATTTAGTAAACTTGACTTGGGGCACAAGCCCTCCAACCGTCCACTAGCAAAATTGGGAAAAAGATTTTAAAAAATTTTTTCTAAACAATACTAATATTAATAATAATAATAATAAGAATAATAATAAGAATAATAATAGCAATAACAACAATAATAATAACATAATTAACTTGATAACTTAACACATAATCATCAATTATTAACATGTAATTTACCAAAATACCCCTATTCCCATGCATACCCATGCACGTAGAAAATACTATATTACCCTTGATAATCCCTCGACGGTCCTACGAGCTCAAGTGTTAACAATTTAAACACCGAAATAATTAACGGACGTAGAATAATACTAACGACGTAACGACAATTATAATCCGATTTTCCGGGGTTTTACAGTAATAGTAGTGCAACTTTTATCTTGGATTTTTATTGATAATTAGAGGTGAACTTCTTTTAGTGTCTTATGAAGCACTTAAGGTGTTCGATGAAATGTTTCATAAAGAATGGATTAAGATTGGATGAATATGACTTGGTTAATGTTTGATTGTTGAGATTTGTTTATGCATGATGATTTGGTTGAGTAATTCACTGTAAAAGTGTGAGTTTTATGGTTATTTATATACATGCTCTTGAATTTAGATTAGATTAGCGAATTAGTGAGTACTAAGATGTTTGATGATGAATTCATGAAGGACTTTACTTTGGATGATGGGATATGTTAAGATTATGCCTTGCATGTATGAAATGTGGTCAATAATGAAGGATTCTGGATGGGTTTAGTGATGGAAGATAAGTAAGGATGCTTGGGAAGTGATTTGGGGAAGATTAGAATTGAATACTAAAGTTTAAGATGCATGCAAGCCCAAATGAAGGGTGATTTTCAAGTGTGGATGAAATCTGAAAATTCCTGAGAATGTAGAATATGATTTTAGTCTATTTTATGACATGAATAGGTAGCCTAAAATATTAGTTAAACCCCGGTTTTTGAATCGTAGAATTTCGTTAAGTATACCAAAAGTTATGCCCAAAACCGTGAGGCCTCATATCTTAATACGAATTCTGGAGGCAGTCTGGAAATTCATATTATTCATCTGTTTAGAGACTTTTTTGAGTTGAGTGTTCAACATGAAAGATTTAGAGGATTCATTGAGGTTTCCGAAAAGGTAAATTTCATAGCCATATGATGTCAGGAGTGAGAGTTATGAGTTCCCGATTATGAGATAGTAATTTGAGATTACCCAGAAACTTATTTTGACTGCTCTGTATTCTTGGCCAAAATCCGACCATTTCGCATGCTCAAATCAATTTGTGATTAAAACAAAAGTTGTTGTACGTTCCACAAGCTTTCCGAAATGGGGCCTTGGGCATTCATTGGACATAGGGATAGGAAGTTATGACCCATTCTTTTTAGCTATGCAATTAAATTCTGCCCAGAAATAATGGTAACCATAACATATTCTAGACACTTTTAGGACCTTTTCTGAGGCTTATATGAGTTTGAAGTCAACATAAAAGTGGTAGTATGGATTTCAAGCTTCTCATAGACTACTCTTGTGCACTAAAACGATACTTGGAGATTGATTTATAGGCTTCCGAAACACCACTCCCATACATGTTTTCCTCAAGAAAGTTCGCTTGTTTTTCTTATTTCAATTTCATCTTTTCATGTGTTCTTAGTTTAAGCTTTAACTAGAACGTTGTGAGGCGTAATCCGAACCTTCCAAAGAGTCCTCGTGCAAGGTCTTTCAAGACGTGTAAAAAGAGTTATACCTTCTAAGTGTTATGGAAATTCCTGGAATCTTCCAACTCATTGAGTTTTGATTTATTAGTTCTTCAAGGAAATCATCCCTTCTAAGAGCTCAATCTAAGTCTTATCTTTATTCTTATCTCAAGTTAACTCAAAGGGGTCGTTGCGCTACCTGTTCAAGCCCGTTCAAGTGCTACTGGTCCTTCAAGCGGTTCAGTTCAAGGTACGCATATTGGCTACATTTCCCAAGCACGTTTTATTGATGATGATGATGTTTTATGCTGATGTTTTCATTATGTTTAATACAAGGAAAGTTTATGATTTTGTTCTTTCAATGATGAGGTCTCTATTATATGGTGCTAATCGCACTGAGGTACTTTCGATGTCAACGGGCATCTGTCATGCAACTTGGCCAGTGTCTATGATGAGGTCTATAATGAGGTCTATTTATGACGAAGTCTATTTATGATGAGGTCTATGATGATGATGATGATGATGATGATGTTGATGATGATGATGATGATGTTTATGATGTTAATGTGTATCTTTTTCTTTGGCTGTTCAAGAGTTTTTGTGACTTGTCTCTGTTTTCTTATTTCAAAAGATTTTAGCAATGCGCGAACTAAAATGAACTAAAGTTTACATGGTAGGGGTATGTGTACTGAGTTTAGCCAACTCATTTGCGAACTTTTCTGTTTTTGTTTTTAGGAAGTGCTTCCTCCAAGGGCAACAAGCTCCTAGGTCTGAAAAAGTAAGTGAAGTGTCATTTCCCAGTTAAGGTAGGCCTTCAGTAACGAGCATAAGAACTCTTCCGCCTGGATGGTGATGATGAATCTCTCCCTTTTGGAAATAGGAAGGTTTTAAATATTTTGATGAATGGATGTAATCTGTAAGTTGTGTTTTAGTTTGGAGTTGTCGATTATGGTGTGAAGGAGTTGTAAGTGTGGTGTGAATTTAATTAAGTTTTTCCATATGGTAGTGTATGGTGTCGTATTGGTTGGTTTCTTAAGCCTTGTCCTTTGTTATGGGGACGGTGGTAATGCCTCTAGATTTGTATTTCTGCGGCGCTAATCTTTGGTTTATGAGATGTTCAATGATAATTTGGTGATTATGTATCTGGGGGCGTTACAATCTAGATCACTTCAAACCTCGCATCAGCGGGACTATATTGAGGGTCGCTGTTGTTGCACATAAATAAAAAAAAAAAAGATAAATATTAATCCTTTGTTGAAAAAGGAATGTTTAATGTAAAAAAAGGTTGAACTATTGATTTTACTTAAAATTAAAATCCTCAATAATAATTTGACTTTGGCTCATAATTGATGTTGGCGAGTCGGTGCAGTTAAAGTTATCTTCTTTATAGTTGTTCCTAAAAGTAAGTTAAATATAATACGTTCAAATAAGACAAATTTGCAAACCAACTCTTTCAAATGAATTCAAATAAGATCAAACAACTAAGTTCAAGTTTGTTCAATATAATAAGTTCAAAATAAGTTTAGATAAGTTTAATTTGTAACAAGATCAGTCAAAATAAGTTGGAATAAATATATTCAAAATAACAATATAGTGAGACGGAAGCAATATTTTTCATAATTGTCTGTTTACTCTCAGTATGAACAATTATGTTTTATGGATATGATCTTCCTCATGATAAGTTTTTTTAACTTTTATATAATTTCATTATCTATATGGAAAATATTATCGAATGCCTTAACGAATCATTACGTTTCTATTATTTATTTATTTGTGACATTGGATTTACGGATTGTTAAGAGAAAGCAATTATGCAACTTAGAATAAAAATATGATAAAGCAAAAATTTCTTAATTAATTAAATCTTGCCTTATAAAACAACATAATACATAATAAATTTTTCCAAAACTAAAATGAAGGAATAAAAAGATTATCAGTGATACTCTAACTCTGATATGTAACAATAATCTTTAAATAAAAAAGATATAAATTGTATCTTGTATTTACTTTGTAAATAATTTTGATTTAAAGTATATTTTTATACTAAATAACATCTCTATCTTTCTTTCAATCTCTCTATGATACACAAAAACACACGCACATACATGCATGATTTAATTTAACACCAATCAACATATATATTATGTAGATTTTGAATTTTCTTATTTTCATAAATGATAGAAAACTTTATATATGCATGATTTAATTTATTTAACATCAATCAACGTAATAGGTAGATTTTAAGATTTTTCTTATTTTCATAAAATAATAGAAAATTTATGTATGCATGATTTAACTTAACCTTAAGTTACTATATTATATAGATTTTATAATTTTGATTCTCTTAGTACATAATAGGAAAATAATTAGTTAATGAACGAGAACGACAATAAACATGAAAAATGGAGGAGTGGTGTGAGAGAGGTTAATTGAGAAATAAGATGATTGACTAATTTCCTTGTTTATAATTAATTTATAAAGAATGATAAATAGGTAAATAAGAAACTATACACCGATTAGTGTGTTGACTTATGACATAAAAATATAATAAGTCACCAAATTGGAGAGAAAAGTAGGTATAGGTTGATACTCTAGGTATAATGTAGTAAAGATTTTTTTTAATGAAATTGAATCTTTTCTACGTAAATAAAGATGATTAAAGTTATTATTATGCTTTGCACAAAACATCAAAACTAGAATAATGTAAGATAATGACATAGGAACCTAAGAGAAATTAAAAAAAATAATAATGTAATGTAAATTAGGGAAAATAGAAACCCAAAAAAAAAATGAAGTAAATGACGGTTCCAATCTGAAAGAGGGAAATAGAGAATATATATTAAAAAAAAAATACTAACTAAAATATGGTTGACTAATCATATAGGCATTGGAGGGTTTTACTTTGCATTAGAGGTTCAAATGTATGTGGTAACAATTTATTTGATAACTAATTTAGTGCAAATAAAAAATATTGTAATTACAATTCTATCTTTATAATTTATCAATGGCAAGGAGTAAAATGGAAAAAGTGAAATTTGCATACCATAAACACATTTGGCTTTATATATTACATAGATAGATTTACTTGAGTGTATGAAAAATAAATAATTCAATTTTAATAAATTAAGTACACATAATTCTCAATAATAACTATTTTAATAACTAAGAACATTCCCGACATTATAGAAGACTAGTAAACCATACCCGTGCAAAGCATGATGCAAAGTACGAGCTAAAAATTACAGTCTTCTAATGTAGATTAGTAGCATATATTGACTTGAATTTTAACAAATATGAAAAATTACGCAAAATGTAACGCCCCGGAAATTCAATTATAGAAAAGTCAAAGTCAAACTAACGTTAACAGACAAAATTTAGCAGAAGACTCAAACTCTTATTGGGCGTCACTGCCGTATCCCCGAAGGAATATAAGGCGAGAAGGAAACTACAACTGTCTGATAACGGTAAAACAAACTAACAAACTCATACTTAGAAAATAAACCTCAAAACTAACTTCAAGTTTCTCATAAAAGAAAAAAAACAATGTAATTAACAATAACATCCTCACTTCTAATTCCCGTCCCCAGCATATAGATCTTCACCTGAAAACAAAACATTTCAAAAATGAGGGGGAAATCTCAATAATGTCTACCCCTAACGTTAAAAATAAGTTAAGTTCATTTCAATTCATTTGAGGGAGAGGGAACGAGTCAAAACATTTCACAAACCTTTAATTCCTTAACTGTTTTCCTCAACCCAACCAATCCATATTTTATTAAACGGGCGGGATATCAAATCCCTTAAACTAACATTTGCCTACCAAAGGCATCAAAAATCATATATCCTATATCAGGGATGAAACCCTGATCTCTTGACACATAACCCATACAGGATACCAAATCCTGGTCTCATGGTTATCGCCCGCAAAACAATCGCCTACCAAAGGCATCAAAACAATCGCCTACCAAAGGCATCAAACAATCGCCTA
This sequence comes from Portulaca oleracea, assembly GCA_029582165.1. NCBI lineage: Eukaryota > Viridiplantae > Streptophyta > Magnoliopsida > Caryophyllales > Portulacaceae > Portulaca > Portulaca oleracea. The sequence continues at coordinate 21,405,728 of CM055874.1, forward strand.
CCAAAGGCATCAAAAATCATCTATCCTATATCAGGGATGAAACCTTGATCTCTTGACACATAACCCATACACGATACCAAATCCTGGTCTCAGGGTTATCGCCCGCAAAAACATTAGCCTACCAAAAGCATCAAAACAATCGCCTACCAAAGGCATCAGAAAATCATCTATCCTATATCAGGGATGAAACCCTGATCTCCTAACACATAACCCATACAGGATACCAAATCCTGGTCTCCGGGTTATCGCCCGCAAAAACATTAGCCTACCAAAGGCATCAAAACAATAAACCCGCTAATGTTTCACTTTGAATTATTAGTGTCTTATGCACAACTCAGCTCACAGCTCTCAAGTCAAACTCAACCCAAGTTATCAAAACCAATAATAAAACCACTAATAAAAGACCATCCAATTTCTCAACTGAATAAAATCAAAGTACAAAAATTACAAACAGTTATCCAAAATAGATGGTCACATTTCAACAAAAAGTCCCCTTTCGGGATGCAATTCTCAAAACAGATTAGAAAACATTAAAACACATTTAAAGAGCATCCCAGTGGGGATTAGAGCATAGACATTACCTGGTTAACTTCACTTCACAGCTAAGACGAACACACTTGAGCTCACTAACAAAGCGAATTAGCTCGGGCCTAAAATAAGAGTAATTATTCTAATCAAAACGCGCCCTTCGAAGTTAGTATTAACTACCTTCTACCTAACCCTCCCCTAGGAACACTATAGGTTCCCATCAATCATGAATTTACACTCTAAATCATCTAACACATTCCAAGTAATCACATAACCAGATCAAAACATCACTTTCACACAACAACATTTTTATTAATAAAAAACATCAACAAAACAGATTACAGCATCCACATAAAAAGGGTCAAAACTTGACTTCCCAACATCCTATGGGTCTAGTTTTGGACTTTTCGGAAACCTCTGGATGTCTACTAAAACGTTCATGTTGAACTCGAGACCAAACATACCTGCTATAGTCCCCAAAAACGATCATTAAACCAAACTGTCCAGATCTAACCTAGGTCTGGTATTCGGGGTATAACTCGACCTATACAACTCCAAAGTCCGATCCGCAAACTTTTTATGAAAGCTAACATCTAAGGGTACCTCCAGTTCAAAGGGTTCGATCAGAGGACGACTATATCTCTCATGGTAATCCATTCTTTAGACCCTATCAAAACTGTCCCGCACCCGGATCCCATATAATCAATAATTTTGGTTCTAACTTTCACCATTCGATCACGGGTCCTAATTTGGGCCTCTAAACAGCCTACTAAAGTCCAATACATTCTCCTTCATTCACCTAAAACAACTGAGGTCAATTACACAAAAACTAACACAAATTCACACATAAACAATTAATCTCTCCATTTAAACATTCTTCTCAATTTGCAACTAAACTTAGGAATAAAAAATAAGGCTTATAACTTGTCATCAAACCATGCATGTAACCCAAGATGTACACAACAATTTAATTCAACAATAATAACATTTGAATATTTCTAAATAAGAGAAGCTCGATAAACCTCGCAATAATAATAATATAAACACATAATAGTCACATAATAGTAACATAAATACGTAAGGTTTGAAACTTTAATATACCTGATACATTATTCAAATTGTAAAACACCGAATTACGATTTAACAATTTAAACTAACCCTAATTCATGCATAAAATAATACTAACAAGACCCTAACATGATTCACATATAATTAACGCATAAAACTCCAACTATAATCATGATCTTTTAAAAGAAAAACAAAAGATTACCATTTCCATTCAACTACCAAAGATTCATGTTTATTATTATTATTATAATAATAATAATAACAATAACAATAACAATAATAATAATAATAATAATAATAATAATAATAATAATAATAGCAGCTAAAGAATGCATTACTACAACTAACATGTGAGTCACGTAAAAGAAGAAAACCATAGCAACCATGCGATACTAAAATCGAACCACGTAGCTAACATCGAGATTGAAGTTTATACCCAACCACAAGAGTGAGAGGAGGCCGGGTGGTGGCCGGGTGGCGGCGGCGGCGATCGGGCCAAAGAACGACGCAGTGTGGTGGTCAGCCGCAGTGTGGGATCAGGCACACAGCAGCGGCAGCGACAGTCATGGTAGACCTCGATTCCGGGCTTCGGGGTGGTGCTCGGTGGTCAGGCAGCTGCCGGGTGGTGGTGCGATGTGGCGAAAGTGGTGGTGCGATGACGAAGGCAGCATGGCCGGTTTCCGGCGACGTTCCGGCGGCGGCGCTGACTGGAGGCGCACGGGAGAAAGCGTGTGAGAGAGAAAAGAGTGAGAGAAGACAGAGGGAAGAGTATGTAGTATTTAGATTTAGTCAACCTTGCTAATCCCTAATCTCACACTAATATACCCTTAATTCTAATCTAGCTCTAATCTAATTCCAACTCTTCTAACCGAAAGATATTCTAATCCTATCCAACTCTACTAGATCAACAACTTACTACCACTAATATTAATAGTTTATAATAATAAGGATTATTGGATGATAATACACTAAACTTTAGGGGTATTGGACAATAATGCACTGAACTTTTTTCTTGGACTCTAATATACTGAACTTTGAGGGTATTGGACAATAACGCTTTTCGGACCAATTCAATTTGGTGGTTGTGGTGGTTGTCCTACTTTGAGGTGTGGTTTTTCTATTTTTTTTTAGAAAAAAACTTTTGTCGTGTAAGGAAGTACACATAAGCATAATGCCTAATATATTTTTTTTGGAAAAAAATAAAAAAAAGATACCTCAAAGTAGGACAACCACCGCGTCAACCACCAGCTGAATTGGTCTGAGTGCATTATTGTCCAATACCCTCAAAGTTCGGTGTATTAGAGTCCAAGAAAAAAGTTCCGTGCATTATTGTCCAATACCCCTAAAGTTCAGTGTGTTATCATCCAATAAGCCTAATAATAATCAATACCACCCATAATACCAATAAATACTAATAGCAATTAATGATAATAACAAATACTACTACTAATAATAAAAGATAATAATAACAGTAATAATAAAAATATTCACATAATACTAATTATCACACGATAATAATAATAATAATCACATAATGAAAATACTAATCACATAATAATAATAATAATAATAATAATAATAATAATAATAATCACATACTAATAATAATAATAATCACATAGTAAAAATAATAGTCATATAATAATACCCACGTAATAATAATACTGATAATATCCACAACTAATAATATAACTAATAATAATAATCATAGTAGCATGTAAATAACAATATTCACATCACAACAATTATAATAATACTAATAAGGATATTACTACTAATACTAATAATATAAATAATAATGATAATAACACATGACGTTACCAAAATACCCTTGTTAGTCTTTCAACGATCCTACAAGCTCAAGTGTTAGCAGAATTAATTACCAAAAAAGTCTCACAATTAACGAAGTCAACTTAAATTATTAACGACATCACGGTCAACGCCTTTGAATTTTTCGGGGTTTTACATCATTACCCCCTTAAAAGAAGTTTCGTCCTCGAAACTTAAACTCAACACCAACGATCTGCCAAACGGAACTAACGGTAGCGTTAACCAAAAATTCGGGGTTTTACACAAAAGCAGTACAATATATAATTTATATGTAATATAACATTTGTTTTTCAAATACAATGTATAATAACTGAAATAGTAATAGCAAATGCTTAAAAAATTATCGTATGGTGAGACTCTTAGCTTTTTCATTGCACAAATATCATAACTGTAACAAAAAATATTTACATAAAACTAATTTTATTTTCCATATCGAAAGAAAGTTTTACAGTCAAATAACATCTAACCCGAACACAAAATACACCCGACCGTATTAACGTGAACCCAAAATATAACTTATTTGTATTTTTAATGTTAAATTTATTGAAAGCAAAATATACGCGACTCGTATTTGCCCTAACCAGATATACAATATCGACCTATATTTAATATGCCTCCTAAATTGGTAAGTCTTTTTGCTTAATTTTCATTTGATCTTAGGCATATTATATTTGAGACATAGTAAGTTCGAGTATGAAGATAAGCTACATGACAAGCTGCTAATTAATTATTTTATTTAGGGTAAAAAAAAGTAAATTTATGTGTGAACACAAGCAAGCAAGTAAGCAGACAAACAGGCAACAAATAATTATTAGCAAGCAAGCAAATAAACAAGCAGACAACAAAACAAAAAATGCAACCATCACTTTTAAAATAAATTATTTGATATATGATATTCAAAGTTGTCAATAGTAAATTATCAAAATAAAAGAATGTATTTTGGGGATCATTTAATACATAGATCTAATGAACTTTGAGAACATGTGGTAAGGTATGCAAAGAATGTGGATGGGGGAACCCTAATGTAACACTCCCACCTACTACCTAACTTATGTCTGAAGACAGGGGGTGCGCCGAGGGGCAGGGCGACATCGGTTGGGACGGTTGTGCGGCAGTCCGGGATCTGAGAGGAGGCGGTCATCTGGCTCATTGCTGCTCGTTGCTGGACCAATCGTGGTCACCAAGGGGTCCCCGAGTTCTCTGGTGGAGCTGCAAATGAGGGGAGTTTCTGGTGAAAGCCACCATCGCCGTTCAGGTGCTCGTTCGGTTTGTCTTTGCTCACTGTAGCTCGTTTGGTAGTTGGATTTTGTGTATGCCAGTAGTTGGGGGTCTTGGTTAGTGTTTATTGGGTGTTCTTACGTTTTGGAGTGGGTCGGTAGTTTTGTGTTCTTGTTTATGTTTGTTTTCTGTTTGTTCATGTTGTGTTATTTGTTGTGTTTCTTGAATGTATTGTCTCCTTTGCCAAAAAAAAAAAGAAAAAAAAAGCAAGCGGTAAGGTATGGTTGTCACACATGTGAGTCACGTGCAAATGTGAAAATGCCTATAATTTATGTATTTGGGTGAGATATACACTCAACGCAACGAAATTATTGTGTGCTCCTGGAGCATGTGCTCCAAGGGCTGACATGGCATCCATGTCATATAAATTTTATTTTATTTTTTATTATTCAGCAACATGGTGGGCAGTTAATTGCAGCAGTTAACGAGCAGTAGGATAGTCAGTCAATGTGGTAACTGAACACTGTCAAGCGCGATTGTTCACTGGGCATAACATGATTGTTCACCGTTAGAAATCATTAACAATTACTTAATCAAACGAGAAATCACTTGTAGATGTCATATTGTACATTCATAAAAGTGTGATTGTTCACTTACAAATTTTCATTACATGGGTTACTATAGTTGTTCAATGATTTCATCAATATTGTTCACTTTAACTACATTGTTTACTCCTAGTAGTATGATTGTTCACTCCCAGTAGTATGATTGTTCACTAGTATATATCATATTGTTCACTTGCAATTTGTCATTACATTGCTCACTAGCAATAGCATATATCATATTGTTCACTTACTGCAATTACATTGTTCACTTACAAATTTTCATTACATGGGTTACTATAGTTGTTCAATGATTTCATCAATATTGTTCACTTTAATTAACTACATTGTTTACTTACTTTAACTGCATTGTTCACTTACTGCAATTACATTGTTCACTTCAACTGAGATAGTTTAAATCATTTTTGTACTATTAAAAATAAGTGATTGCCTTTTTTGTCATTACACTTCTGTGTCAAAAATGGATAGCAATTTGGGAGTCTATACTAAAATTTACAACTGGCTTTCCCCAAACATCAAATCAAAAATATCCAAAGTATATGCGAGCTTCGTTCATCAAATGTCAATGTTGTGCAGTCAAAAAAGGAGAGAGCAAATAGCTAGTGTTAATCATGCATTTTGTCTATGCTCGACTCTTGTCGTCTCTTGAACTTGATGTCTGAGCATGTTCAGGTTGCTGTCTAGCATCATGGCACAATACCTTGATCGCAGACTCCGCAAAAATTGATCCTATATGTGACAAGAAACAAACGTAAAGTAAATACCACAAGTTGTTCGAATATTGTTGGCTAGATCGTCAAAGATCAAATATCGTTACTTCCTTTGATGACTTTATCTTTTCGAAACTGCTTCTCCAATTCGACATCTCCTCAGCATGTAAATACCATAATTTGTTCACTCAACATGTCAAAATTGTTCACTCATGACATCCATGGGATTCACTAATGTCAAAGATCACATGAATGGTCACCAATAGTCACCGAGTAACACATCGTCATTTGATTTAATATTCACATGAATCAAACTATGTTCACACATTCATACATATCAACTCATCCATTCATAGGTATCAGTCAAAAAAGCGGTGGTTCATTCAACAAACTTGGCCATTCATGGTATCTACATATGTTCACCAATGATCTTATTGTTGTTCACTAACGTCCGAGGTCATCACACTTGTAAGTGATTCATATAAAAATTGTTCACTTAGCAAACACAAGTTGTTCACCCATTTAAGTACATATTTTTAGGATTTGCAAATGATCAGCATTGTTACAGCAATGATTCCGGCCACTTTTATAGGTATTAGGGAATGTCAAGAATGTTCACTCATGTTAATTTGTTCACTCAGCATATCAAAGTTGTTTACTCATGACATCCATGGTATTCACTAATGTCAAAGATCACACTTTTGAATGTAGGGCAATGGAAACTCAGAATCAGACGGAGCGTGTACAATTGCGAATCCATTTCCTTGCTAAAATCTAATTGATAAGATAAAATTTCAGTTGACAACCAATATATATTCATACATATCATGGATAAAAGCACAGTTCGATGTAACAGAACATAGAAGGATTGATAATACATATTTTAGGGTTTGCAAATGGAAGTAAATTACCGTATTTTGTTGTTTGTCGGCGTCTTGCGGTTCTTGCGGCGTTAAGTCAAGTTTAGGGTTGGTAAAATCGAATCTTCCATGGTTGCTTCAAGTGAGTGAAGCAAAAACAGAGAAGTAGTTGAACAACGAAGGCGAAGGATTGATGGAGAATTCTACCGTCGATGTTTGACGGTCTGCTACAGGTCTCAGAGCCAATAACGTAGGCGTCGGGGCGGAGTTGATGACGGAGATTAGTTCACGGCGGGGAGGGCGAGACTCGCGCAGGTCAACAAGAGTGAAGCAAAAACAGAGAAGTAGTTGAACAACGAAGGCGAAGGATTGACGAAGAAATCCACCGTCGGTGTTTGACGGTTTGCTGCAGGTGTCGGAGGCGTCGGCGACGGAGTAGATGAAGACGAATATAATTGGCGGTGGGGAAGGCAAAATCGCACTAGTGAACGAAGTGGGCAGTGGCAGTTTGCAAGCACAAAACAACTTCAAATTGAAACGGGACGGTTACTCATGGTTTATATTAGTTTTTTGGAAATAAAATGCCAGCCTGGAAAACTCCTACGCCACGTTGGATATGGAGCATGTGCTCCAAGAGCACATAATATATATTGCTCAACGCAGGACAACTCCACATTAACCTAGTTGTGGTCACTCCAGTCAAATGAAAACGTGTTCAATCAGTCAACTATGCCACTTGGAAGTTATGTATAAAAAGGAGGGGGGGCAGGGGTCTTAAATCTATCACTGTATCCATTTCTTTATCTCTAATCCACATAATTAAACCAACATTGCCTCTTCTCTCTCTGAATCATATCTCATTCGTTTGCAAATCTTTGCAAGAATCTGTTAAATTTTACTGGAATGTGTTGGGTTTTGTTTTAATTCAACGCCCAGAAAAGAAAGGCGTGATAAATCCCAACTCCCAAGGACAATCACATCTCTTTTCAGTACTGTTCTGATGTGAAGCTGGACAAGTAGAAGAAGGAGGCATATATAATAGTTGATCAGCTATTCGACTACATGATTGAAATCAGCAACTGTGGCAATTTACCCATTAATATTCTTCCTCTTTCTAATACTGCTTCTTGCCCTCCCAAAACACCCCAAAATCTATATCATAATCTCAGTAACATTGATAATAAGTTGGGTTCAGCGGCAGATGACATCTACAACTCTTCAGAGGTGCATTATTTCAGCGAGGTTGAGGCTAATTTATTCAAACCCACCTACCTGGATGCATGATTATCGACTCAATATTGTACGTAATGTAGCCATGTAAGTCCGTTGGGGTATAATGATATGAATTTGGTAATATGTAGGGGAAGATTAATTCTTGTCCTGTGCTGAGGATTCATTTTTCTTTTTCTTTTTTTATTTTATAGGTGCTCATCATGAAAATCAGTGGTAATAAAATATACAACTTAAATTTGATCCAGCATGAAACAAACTTAACTTTCAAATATTTATTTCTATTTTGTCATGTGGATAAATAATTAATTAAATATATTAGTCAGATGAGGGTATTGGTTCAATGCTATGTACGTATTGCTACTTCTTACATTTAATCTTATGGGTTATAAGCATATCATTCTTGTTGAAGGAGAGCCAAGAACTAGTGCGAAGCCACCTTGGTCAAGGGGATCAATTGACCGCCCAAACTTTTTTGGAGAAATAAAATTATTTTTGAGCTGTTTTGATAGTTAAATATAAATATATAACGAATTGTGACATAAATACATATCAAAATTTGAAGTTGCTAGATGGTTTGGTGGACAGTCAATTTCGGTGAGCTATAGGTTTTTAGAGGTTGTGGGTTCGAAGCTCTATGTTAGCAATCCAATCTAATTTTTTTTTCTGCGTTTTATATTGCATGCGCGCCCCTCAGTTCGTCTCGCAGTTTACCGAGATCCTTCAAAGCCCTACTACCGACTTCTTGGAGTACCGCCCCTACACCCCCACCTTAAGCCACCCTTGTCGGTGGCCCACCACTGTTGTTGGTCGACCGCCACTACCACCAACCAATAACTCCGAATTATTAGTCTAACATACACTTCACCAAATTTTATAAATCAAGGCAATACTTGAATTAATGTACTACCTCCGTCCCAAATTGTTTGTCCATCTACCTAACTCCCTTGTCCCAAAATGTTTGTCCATTTTATAATTCCAATGATTATAATTCCTATTATACCCCTAATAAATACTCTTTTTTTCTTTTTTATTTTTTTCACATGAGAAAAGTAAGGGCAATTCTGGTACATTACACATTTTTCACCCCATTTTCCATGACCATTGGACTTTTAAATATAGTTGGATGGACAAACAATATGGGACGAGGAGGTAGTATGTTATTTTGTAAGATACTATGATGAATTTATCAACTATTGCTTTCCAAAAAGAAATTTATTAACTTTGGGTAATTTGTATTGAATAATTTGTAAATTTGCTAACTTACATAGTTATTCAAATGTCGATCCTTATCTGCGGTCCTACGATTTTATGATCCAAAATCCTCGATGCGATTCTACTATCTACATTCCGATCCACGATCATGTGTGGGTTAATTTCGATCCTAACCACCCCATGGACCCGAGTTAGGATCCCGATTTTAAGTTTTAACAACCTTGCTAACATAATGATGAAATCATAATTTATAAATAAAATGATTAGGGTTCTTGATTTTATTTTGTCCAAATATTCTTAATTGAAATTATCTAGACTATTTGTTGATGTAAAATCGGTGTAGGATGGGAATTACTTAGATAACCAAGAGAGTCGTAGGCGTACCCACTCTCCTTTGACTTATATACCAACCGTATATAGTCGCAGGATATAACTCTTGTCTTATAGGGAGGAAACTTATCAAACTCTCTTACCAAACTTAAGGAGTGTTGCAATCACAATATAAGAAAGGGTGCTTAAGGAGGAATGAATCTCCCATGAAAGAGGCAAATGACACCCCTATTTATAATGCAAGAAATGCACTCTTGGATAGGGTGGATAAGAGGATGACTAATATGGATAAGGTAGTTAGAATATCCAACCAACCCTAACTACCCTTATCAACATAAGCAACATGTGTTAAAACAATTGTAAACATGTGAAAGACATGAGAAACAAGCTCTCTGCACATAATTTGATCTTGTCGAGGCTTGGCACGCCCGTGTCTAACCCGACACTCCCGTGCCAAGCACTCTTCACCCAAATTCAGGCCTTTTAGACCCGTGAAGTCATTAAATGACTTCCTTAGATCTCCTTAGCTTGTCTTACATACTTATACTTAGTTTCCCATGCCTTTTAAATTTACAAGACACACACATACACTTGAAAAACCTCAACACTATTTATCTGATTGATTGATTTCAAATTAAAATATTGTTGCGAGGTGGTGACGGTGTTATTATTAATTGTTGATTTCTACTAATCGAATATGAATATGCTTTAGTGAAAGTTTCGAATTTCTTAAGTTAGTTCTTTTTTTAATTGTTTAGGGTTTAGCGGATGTTTTGAAATTATAAAGTTAATTCCTTTTTTAATGGTTTGTAAGTTTCAAATGAAGCAATGTTTCAGTAAGAGAGGGAAAGACATCACATAGTTCAAGTTATAGGACACAAAATCCTTCATTACCTCAACAAAGTTCTCTAAATTAATGAGTACGTATTTTTGTTTTCATAACTAGTGTTGATCGTGAAACTTGATGTTGCTTGAATTTGTTCTATTTTCATAATTCATTACTACAAAATTTATATTCTCTATCAAGTTTTATCTTGACAACCCTTAGTTTGAATCCTGCCTTCGCCACTGGTGCTAAGCATGTATAAAAAGTCTTCAATTGTTGAACAAGACCCTTATAATATATATGCGAATGTAGGCAACCTTGTTGCTATCGCTTTAGGTGTTTGAATGCTTTGAACATTTGTTGGGATTTTCTTAAGGAAAATTGGATTATGATAATCTTACCTTGGATGACTTGACAATGATAATCCAAACTTTAAAATATTACGCTAGCAGGCCCAACTTTCGACAAATTGAATACTTTTTTTGGTACTAATTACAACTTCATATTTTCATTTTGGGATTTTTAAAAGTTTAAAAGTTTTTAAAGTTTTTTCATTCATGCCCCTAAAAGGGTAATGAAGTGTAGTTACTTTTAAAAAAATCGATTAGTTTGGATATTCAGAACAATTATTATATATGATCTTTTAATAAATAAAACCAAAAACATCATAAAAATCCGAAAACTGAACATTTTGAGACAAAGCTTGTAAGATTACTAAAAGTTATGGGGAAGTGTTGTGCTAGGTTTGCAAACAAACGCAAGTCAAAATCCTCGATATTTCGGATATGCAGCTAGTGTTGGTCCAGAAAATACAGTTTGTCGAAATTTGGAACCGTTGGCATCCAATTATAAAGTTCAGATTATTGTAATCCAATCGCTCGAAGTAGAGATTATTAGAATCTAATTTTCCTTTTTTATAAATCAATTTTTTTTCCTTTGACTTTTCATTTCTAAGGAAACCTAGTAATTTTGTTGGTTGCGCTTGTATGTTACATACTAAATTTTGTCCTAAGAACTTTGGGAAGCTGCAAACTAAGAACAACTTGTAAAGAGCCTTTACTAATGTTACGTAGAGACATGGGCAGAGCTAGAGGGAGGTTGGTAGGTGTCGTGCCCCCTTAGAAACTCAAGTATAATAATAGGATAATTGGATTCTAATAATCCCTACTTTTACCAATTGGATAATGGTGGACTGTACTTTCACTTTGTATTTTGGTGGTTCAAAAAAAATAAAATTGGATTGTAGTGGTATCAAATCCACCTCCACATTCTTCTTATTTTTTTCATTCCTACACTATATTATTTTTGTTTTTTTCGTTCCTGCCCCTAGAAAGTTAATGAATTGTAGTTTCTAAAACATTTTTTAAATTATTTTTTTGAGACTCCGAATAATTATTATGATTTTTTTAAAAATAATAAAAGTGAAAAAATCATAAAAAATAGTAAAAAAAATGAAAAAAATTTGGGAGAAACGCTGTAAATTCATTAAAAATCATTGTAAAGTGTTATACTAAGTTTTGAATCAAATGTAACACAAAATCTATGATTCTCTCGAAAATATCCCACTACAATCCAATTTTTTTTTTTTGGACCACCAGAATACAAAGTGAAAGTACGGTCCACCATTGTCTAATTGGTGAAAATAGGGATTATTAGAATCCAATTTTCCTTTAATAAAATGTGTAAGTTAACAAGGTTAACAAATTGTGTGGATGGATGGTAAGTTCTTATGGCAACACAATGTTGTTGTTGTGGGTATGAGTTTTAATCTTAGTACAAGGAAGTAACTTTAGTTCTTTTTTATTGATTTTTGTTCATGATTCATCCATCCTGCAGTCATCTAGCCCACCGCTCATTGGGAGTGTTTTAAACTTTTGTTAATTGATTTAACCATTGTTTTTTTAAATTTTGGTTTCTCTTTATTTTTGTTGCAATTTTTTCCCTATATTTATGATATGTTATATAAATTTATCCTTCCTTTTCTGTTTTAAAATTCAAGCTTGGTACAATTTCTCAAAATATTATTTTTTATTTGGTTATTAATATTAATTTTGGTTTTTCATTATTTTTGTTACAATTTTTTCACTATATTTATCATGTGTTATATTAATTTATCCTTCCTTTTCTGTTTAAAAATTCAAACTTATAAAAATTTCCCAAAATATCTTTTCTATTGGGTTATTAATATTTATTTAACAAAATTGTAGTAGCACAGTACTATATATATATGTGTGTGTGTGTGTGTGTGTGTGTGTGTGTGTGTGTATATATATATATATATATATATTGAGATGACAATGGCGAGTGCAGGCGGGTTGATTGTCTGACCCAAACTCGCCAAATTTTTGGACCAGCACTACCGAGACCCGGTGGGTCCCAAAATCTTGGACCCAGACCCAGACTCACTGGATCCACGGGTCCATGGGTCCATAGCGGGCATTATTGGGTCCAACACTCTTATGTATTTTTTTTACTAGATTTGTCAATTTTTTGGGTTAATTTTATACGTGCGCAATTGTATAATAATAACTATTGTATTTAAATATACATATTTTCAACACAATAAAAACATCGAGTTCAATGTACGAGGCTATGAACAAAATTCAACATAAAAACATTACAAAAATCATCCACACATCAACTTTAAGAATGCAACTATACAACTCAAAATCAAAAAAAAATAAACATACAAAGTTCATGATTACCGAACTATACAACTCTAAGAATACAAATACACTAGGATTTTCATTTAACACACATATATAGAGAGAGAGAGAGAGAGAGAGAGAGAGGGAGAATGTCCTAGAGAGAGAAGCTCTATGGGACGCCAGCAGAGACGTCGAAAAGCCGCAAAGTCTGCCAGAAAAGCTGCCGGAGAAGTTGAATCAGTGCCGCCTCCGGGAGCTGATGTTTGCTCTAGGCTTGATTGTTCTATTGATACAGAATTTGTGGATGTTTCTCCTATTTCAAATCCGCAGTTGCTGCTCACTTTTGGGAACGAGTTTGAGAAGGACTCAACACCATCTTCTTCAGCTTCGAATCCAGAGTTGAATGTGGCGCCTGAATCGGAGAAGGAGGATTCAAATCAACAATCTGGTATCAAATTTCCACTGAAACTCTCATTCATACCTCCTATTGAAATCAATGGTGTAAAAACTCATCAGTTTACTCGAGATGACATTGATTCAGAGTTGGATTATTGGGAGTCTTCTATTTTGGCTTTTGTGCTGGGAGGTTATCCTCCTCAATCGGTATTTGAGAAGTTTGCTATTCGTATGTGGGGGGATAAGGGTTTGGATAGAATTTTTTTGAATCCGGAAGGAACTTTCATTGTAAGATTTCATTCTGTTTTGGAACGGGATAAAATTTTGGACAGGAAGATTGTTTACTTTGATAAGAAGCCAGTGATTTTGAGAGCTTGGTCACTGGGATAGTCGACTCGTCCTGATGAGGTGGTGAAGGTTCCTATATGGGTGAAACTTCGAAGTTTAGACTGGAAATATTGGAGTTCCTCAAGTCTGAGTAAGGTTGGGAGTTTTCTTGGTGAACCATTGGAAGCAGATCTCTATACGCAAGAAAAGACCATGATGAAGTATGCTCGGATATTAATCGACATAGATATCACAAAACCTTTCCCTGAATCTATTCCTCTAATTGATGAAGATGGTTTTGATTATACTCAATCGGTGGAGTATGAATGGAGACCAATTCATTGTAAGAGTTGTAAGATGTTTGGACATTTGGAGGAGAATTGTAAGAAGAAGAATATGAAGCAGAAGTGGGCAAAGAAAGGTCAAATAGAATCAGTCCATGTTTCGGAGGATATTCAGATTCCTGCTACTACACCATCACCTATGAATCCAACAGTGCCTAAAAGAGGGACTTCTGGCCAGACACTCCCATTTCCTTAATGGAAGTGGGTTCTCTGCCAGTTTACCTAACTCCTATTATTGGTTGATTTAGGTAAACTGAGTCCTTGCACTGATATCTCCCCAAATAGCTAAATTGTTGGTTTGGAATGCCAGGGGTCTCAATGGACCTAAGAAACAAGAGGGTGTGAAGCATTCTATCTCAATAAATAAAGTCAGTCTGATTTGCCTTATTGAGACTAAATTTGCTTTGGATAAGTGCAAATCCATTCAGGAGTTCATTTGTCCGAGGTATTCTTTATATAATAATGCAGAGGTAAATAAAAGAAGCAGGATGTGGGTTCTGTGGGATCCTGTTGTGATTAATGTAGATTGCTTGTCTACGTCTGATCAGATGATATTGTGCAGGATTACTGGTGGGAAGGATTCTTTGTTGGTCTTTTTTGTATATGGGGATAATGAGCTAGTAAAGAGGAAAGAATTATGGAATGCACTTTCACGGATAGCTTCCAACTATTCTGAACCTTGGATTGTAATAGGAGATTTTAACCATGTCCTTGAAATGGATGATTGATGTATATTTGCCTAGCTATATACATCAAGGCCTAGCTAAAGGACCTCAATCCAGCTAGAAGCTACAAATGTCGCCTTGGGTATCAACAACTACTAGGGTTTATTAGCTCAAGGAAGAAAGCATGAAGGACCTTGATGGTATTCTAGCTTACATGGAGTTACTCTCACATTTGGAGGACATCAATGAGCATAAATAACTCTCAAGTCCTTATTGAGAAGTCATCTCTCACGGCAGCAACGGACTCCATCAAGTACAGTTCGATATTTTTCTCTATAACTCTAGATCCATACGTCTATTGAGGAAATAATCAAAAGACAGATTGGAGCTCTTTAAATAAGCTTTCCAATGGTTTTTGAATCAATGAAAACGGACAAGTATTGAAGGAGTTATAGCAATTTCTTTCTAGAGTTGTATTTTAGAGTTTATGATGTCATAAATAGGATATATGATGTAATAGTTGATTCTTGGTTTCTTGAACCCTAGGTACACGTCCAAGGGGTCCTAAGAGTAGTATAAATAGACCACCTAGGGTGTCATTGTATTCATTCATTACATCTTATATCAAATACAAAGTAAACACATTGTGTTTTCTCTCTAGCTTGAGTGCTAGAATTGGTTCTCTTGAGGGAGAGTCTTTTGAATCTCTTCTTCTATTCTAAGATTGGCTATCTTAGATGGTGATAGGAAGAGTTGGAGGATTCTAGGAGTGGTGAATCTGTATCTCCTTAGAAGATCCCAAGCCGTTTATCATTCGATCAAACGATTCATTCTTGTTGTAAGTTTCAATCTATTCTTTTGAATCTTTTGATTTCCATTGCATTTTCATTCCATTCTTTTCCATACCAACCAGAATACATCCCCATTCATTCGTTCATCCATCCATCCATTCATTCATCATCCATTATTCATTCATTTACACTCCATTTCCATCTTTATTCATTCATTCTTGTGATCAAGAATCAATCTATCCAACCCCAAGTTTAAAGATCCTTATATTGTTGTGTAATGTGATCATCCTTGATCCCATTATACATCAAAATTGGTATCAGAGCCTAGGAGATTGATTCTTGTGGTTCTTGATATCATCTTTTTACAATCTTTCCTCCACAAATCCATCCCCCACCATCTCCATTCTCACGCCACCCATAAGTTCTTCCAAGAACTCAACAAGAACTCATCAAGAACTCATAAAGAACCATAAACTCCACAAAGAACCCCAAATCAAACACAAAATCCACATAAACACAAACCCTCTCGTCCTTCACCCCCCCAAACCCCAAAACCGAGAGTCTTGCAAATCTTTCTTCATCAAAGATTGATATTACATGGCGTGTGTGAGTTCTCTAATGGATTCACAAGGTGATATGCAACAAATGAAACGACAACTTGATGATCTCACCAAACAAATAGAAGAACTTGGGATCCTTTAAAAGGGATCAAAAAGAGCAAATTCACGTGAGATACATCCTTATGAGGTTGAATATGAAGCACCTTATGAATGGAGTAAATGTTCCAGCAAGAAAAATGGAAATAAAGTTCAAGAAGAGTTCTTGCCATACAAATACAAAGGAGATTACATCAACAAGCTTGAAATAATGGAGCAAGGGAGCAAGGACATGGTTGAATATACCATAGAATTCAGACGGCAACTACGGAAGTATGGCCTTAAGGAGGATGATCCACACGTTTTGGTATGTTACACTCTTGGTCTTAATGATTACATTTGGCGTGTTGTTGTATATCAATCTTACGCAAACTTGAAAGAGTTAAGTTCTTTGGCCCTTGATGTTGAAATACAAGTAAAGAGTAAAGAACTTTGGGATAGAACCCATATATAACAAAGACCTCACAGACCATCCCAACAATCCCACACCAAGGACCTTGAAACTAAGCCACAAACTCGTCCCAAACCTCTCGTCCAAACGCCTACAAAACAACCCCAACAACCTATTGCCCATCACTCCACAAAACAGCCCCTAAACCTCCCCACACCTACTATCCAAAGCTCCACAAAACAGCCCCTAAACCTCCCTATTCCTATTGTCCAAGACGAGGAAATCATTGACCAAAGTACAAGTCTATCTTGCCAAAGTTTTGATCATGTTGAAAGTGTATGTCAAACGTCATCTTATAAGCAACCAGAATTTGAAAGTGAATCAATTGATGTATTTGACGTGTATGAGGATGTTCATGAAGTATGTGATAACCTTGGCACGAATGTGGAAGTTAATGTAGTATGTAGCGTGCCTAAAGATGAGTTTCAAGTATATGACAACCCATTGTATGAGGAGGAAGGTGTGAATGAAGAAGTTGAATTTGCCGAATGTGACGTTTTTGTTGAAAATGAGCAAGTTCAAGAAGTATGTAGTAGCATGGCTAAAGAAGTAAATGAGGTACACATAGAGGAGGATCTTGAAGTAGAGGAAGTAGAAGAATTGAATGGAGAAGAGCTATGTGATGAAATGTGTTCATTGATCCAATAAGGAGAAAGTTGTGCCATCATTGACGTTGACATTGATCTTGACCAAGATATTAGCCTCATTCTGACAAATGTCCAAGAATTGCAAATGAAGAGTTATTCACACCATGGCAATGATCTTCATATGGATCCAAGAAGTTTAGTAAGTCTTGCTTTTTACAAGATTTGCAAAAATTCATTATATTGTAATATTACTTCTATGGATTCTCGTTATACTTTGTTGGAAGAATCAAAATTGTATGATAGGAGTATGATGCTCCAAGAGGCGTCCTTATTACCACCTTGTGTCTCACGGCTCAAGGAGGATCAAAGTACTCTTATGACACTTATGGAGAATAAGTATCATGAATTTGAAGAACCAAGGAGTCTCATTCTTACACCAATGAAGGTTGGAAACCGTGGGCCTATAAAGGATCAAGATCCTTTACCATCACTTGTTCTCATTTGTGAATATTTGGATGAAAGACAAGCACCATCAACAAGTGACCTCTCTCACTTATCTCTTTTGGTACGTTTCTCTTCCATGAGTATTATCATGCATCAAAGGCTGCCACCAAATCCTATGATTCATCACCGAATGGTTTATGCAAAGGATCAAGCGCAATTCATGGATAACTACATCAATGTCCTTGATTTTCATAGTATACAACATATTTCGAAAGAGTATGTACCATTGCAATGTAAAGAGAATGTATGTGTATACTTTGATAACATTTTTGTATGTAGTAGAAGTAGAAAGGAGTATATAAATCCTTTGGAGTTAGTCTTGACGAAGCATGAGGAGCCACATGGAGAATTGGAGAAGTACTTGGAGAAATGTCCTTACCTCTCGTCCAAGAATATGCTATCTCACCATATCTCATCAAATGGAGTAATTCAAGTGGACAAAAGGAAGAAAAGAATTATTCAAGAAGGGTCCATACTTGCATCCATACTTGAGGTACTATGTCTCTTAAAGAATGCTAAAGATCATCATATTCTTTTATTCCCTATTCTTGCATCATATTTGTTCATTACAAATGGAGTTGAGAAAGGTGAAGTCATATCTCAAGGAAGTTGTCCCATGGATTATTTTGGTGATATACCAAGTGGAGAAAAGAAGAAGCTACATGCTTATGGCTTAGCATTCATACTTGTTGCTATCATGAGGGTATTTGAGCAAAAAGAATATTATCTTGGAGGAATCATGCTTAAGCTTCGTGAATCTTACAAAGTATTGGAGTATGTTTCATATGAAGAGGAGATCACGCCATCATCATGTTTTGAGATGAAGTACTTGATTCATTCATCAAAATCAAGTCACTTGGAGGAAGCAAGTCCTTTGACTAAAGGAAGTTTTCTAACGAGGAGATACATGTTTGATTCAAGAGTACTTAGGCTTGAATATATCAAGGAGTTGTATGAAGATAATGATGATTTTAAAGAAGCATACAGGGTATGTGAGAAGCATCCTCAACAATCCTTTTATATTGATCATGGATTTCTTTTCAAAGGGAATCAAGTGTGTATTCCAAGGAGTGGAATTCGTGAAATCTTGATCATGGAAGTACATGGAAGTTCTTTTGATAATTTGGGTCTTCTCAATACGTATTTCAAGATGAAGGAGTATTATTTCTGGCCTAGCATGATCGTTGATATCGAGTATAAGCTGCAATATTGTGACATTTGCAATCCTTCTATACCATATGGAGATGAAAACTTGAATTTTATGGTTGAAGTGCCATGGATTCAAGGAAGTCAAGATGATATTAAGATCGTTGAAGGTCATCCTTCAAAGATGGAACGCCATAATACTATTGTCTTCATCATGAGTAACAAGGTTGTGAATCTATACTTTGAAGTTGAGAAGTTATATGAGATTTCTACAATCTCCATGAATAAACGAGATTTGAAGCACCATAATATCATTGGCTTATTCATGAGAAGACTTGGAAGAAAGTGGAAGTTCAAGTCAAGCATCAAAGGAATCTATGATGATTTCAAGGCATTCAAGAAGAGAATTTATAAACTCATAAGAAGGAACAAGAGAAGTGATGTCAATAACACATATGGGAAGACATCTTATAAAGAAGGAAGGAAAACAAGGAAGAAGAAGTTTTGTCTAAGTTTGAGGACAAACTTTTTCAACCGGGGGAGAATGATGTATATTTGCCTAGCTATATACATCAAGGCCTAGCTAAAGGACCTCAATCCAGCTAGAAGCTACAAATGTCGCCTTGGGTATCAACAACTACAAGGGTTTATTAGCTCAAAGAAGAAAGCATGAAGGACCTTGATGGTATTCTAGCTTACATGGAGTTACTCTCACATTTGGAGGACATCAATGAGCATAAATAACTCTCAAGTCCTTATTGAGAAGTCATCTCTCACGGCAGCAAAGGACTCCATCAAGTACAGTTCGATATTTTGCTCTATAACTCTAGATCCATACGTCTATTGAGGAAATCATCACAAGACAGATTGGAGCTCTTTAAATAAGCTTTCCAATGGTTTTTGAATCAATGAAAACGGACAAGTATTGAAGGAGTTATAGCAATTTCTTTCTAGAGTTGTATTTTAGAGTTTATGATGTCATAAATAGGATATATGATGTAATAGTTGATTCTTGGTTTCTTGAACCCTAGGTACACGTCCAAGGGGTCCTAAGAGTAGTATAAATAGACCCCCTAGGGTGCCATTGTATTCATTCATTACATCTTATATCAAATACAAAGTAAACACATTGTGTTTTCTCTCTAGCTTGTGTGCTAGAATTGGTTCTCTTGAGGGAGAGTCTTTTGAATCTCTTCTTCTATTCTTAGATTGGCTATCTTAGATGGTGATAGGAAGAGTTGAAGGATTCTAGGAGTGGTGAATCTGTATCTCCTTAGAAGATCCCAAGCCGTTTATCATTCGATCAAACGATTCATTCTTGTTGTAAGTTTCAATCTATTCTTTTGAATCTTTTGATTTCCATTGTATTTTCATTCCATTCTTTTCCATACCAACCAAAATACATCCCCATTCATTCGTTCATCCATCCATCCATTCATTCATCATCCATTATTCATTCATTTACACTCCATTTCCATCTTTATTCATTCATTCTTGTGATCAAGAATCAATCTATCCAACCCCAAGTTTAAAGATCCTTATATTGTTGTGTAATGTGATCATCCTTGATCCCATTATACATCAATGATCGTGTTGGTGGAAATGAGATTATTGCAGAGGAGACTGCTGATTTTCGGAACTTCATTAATTCTTACAATTTATCTGAAATTCGTAGAGTGGGAAATCGTTTCACTTGGAATAATGGATCTATATTTTCATGTATTGATAGAGCTCTAATGAATCATGAATGTTTACTCAACTTTGAAAATATATTTTATCAAGTGCTACCTCCTGGAATTTCAGATCATTCTCCCTTATTGACGTTCTTAAAGGGAGAAATATCTATACCTAAAAGAAGATTCAGATTCTGTAATATGTGGGTAGCTCATGGAGACTATTTGAAGATTATTGGAGACAATTGGAAAGAAGATATCCTAGGTACTCCTATGTTTTCTCTTGTTCAGAAACTGAAAGCTGTTAAAGGGCCTCTGTGTAAGATGCATAGGTCTGTTTTTGGGAATGTGTTCGAGACTGCCCAGGTTAACTTTGGGAAATTATGCTCGCTGCAAGTTCAATTTGATTAGAATCTAGTGGATTTGGAAATCAAAGGAAAGGTGGGTGAAGCTAAAGACCATTATCTTTCATCACTTTCGAATGCTACTTTACTGCTGAAGCAAAAGACGAAAGTCGATTGGTTGAAAAGAGGAGATAGTAATTCAGCTTTCTTCTATTCTACTTTGAAGAATCATCAGTATCAGAATCGGATTATTGGTATCAATAATAAAGAAGGGGTTTGGCTGTCTGAGCAAAAAGAGATTGGTGAGTTCTTGGCTGCACATTTTGAGGATTTCTTTGGGAAAAAGGATTGCTTAGGAAGGGTCAGATGGTCCACATTAATGACTGGGAAGATTCTTTTAGATGATCAAGTTGCTTCTTTATTGATCCCATTCTCAAATAAGGAGATTAAGGAAGTGGTTTTTTTCTATAGATGGTCATAAAAGACTTGGGCCAGACGGATTCAATGCTTACTTTTTCCAGAAGTCCTGGTCTATTATTGGTAGAGATGTTTGCCGGGCTATTCATTCTTTCTTTGAGACAGGTACACTCTTGCATGAACTTAATTCCACTCTTCTGACTATGATTCCAAAAGTCACTAGCCCTTCTATTGTTAGTGATCTGAGACCAATTTCTTGTTGCAATGTATTATATAAAGTGATCACTAAATTACTTTGTGTTCGCCTGAGGAAAGTTTTACCATTGATTATTGATGAGGAACAAGCTGCGTTTATAGAAGGCAGATCCATTATGCATAACATTATAATCGCTAAAGATTCCGTGCGATTATACAACAGAAAAGGAGTTAGGCCATGTTGTTTATTGAAGGTTGACATTCAAAAAGCCTATGATACTGTAGACTGGGTTTTTCTTGAACAACTACTATTGGCTCTTAGATTTCCATAAAAATTTGTTGAATGGATTATGACCTGTGTGAAATCTGCTTCGTTCTCAATCAGCTTCAATGGAGCAACATTTGGATATTTCAGAAGTGGTAGGGGTCTCCGTCAAGGTGATCTGATTTCTCTTCTTCTATTTGTGCTTATCGTGGATTATCTTGGGTGTTCATTAAGGGAGGTGGCTTTGAATAAATCATTTAAATTTCACTAATCATTTAAATTTCACCAATTTTGTCAGTCTTTAAAACTAAACCATCTTTGCTTTGCGGATGACTTGCTTCTATTCTGCCATGGGGATAAGGAGAGTATTACTCTGCTTCTGGATTCATTGCAACATTTCTCGAATTGCTCGGGTTTACTCCCTAATCATGTTAAGTCTGGGATCATGTTTGTTGGAGTGGATAACAGTCTCGCTGATGAAATAATTGAAGTAACAGGTTTCTCAAAAGCTAATTTGCCTCTGAAATATTTAGGGGTACCTGTTAAGCCATCAAAACTGAACCGACATGATTGTGCCATTCTTCTGGAGAAAATGTCGAGGAGATTACAAGGATGGGCTGTAAATAAACTAACTTACGCAGGCAGAGTGGAGTTAGTGAATAGTATTTTGATGGCAATCCATTCTTTTTGGGGTCAGATTTTTATCATTCCTTCGACAGTGATTGAGGAAATTAATAAGGTGTGCAGAGTGTTCCTGTGGGGAGGGAATAATGCGAAAGCTCCTCCTGTTGCCTGGAAAACGTGTTGCTTATACAAAAAGGAGGGAGGTTTGAATATAAGAGATGCACTAAGCTGGAACAAAGCTGCATTGGGGAGCCTTATTTGGCATATTATAATGAACAAAGAGAGCCTTTGGGTGAGATGGGTGAAGAACACATACCTGAGGAAACAATCCATTTGGTCTTGTGAAGTGAAACAAAATGGGAGTTGGTATTGGAGGAAGCTCTTGAGCATCAGAGACGATTTGAAAGATTTATTTCAGGACTGTATTTCCACAGGCAGAAATTACAAAATCAAAATGGAATACCATTTTCTGAAGAATCATGAAGATGAAGTGGATTGGCATTTCCTTGTATGGCACAAGTATAATGTTCCAAAATTTTCCTTCATCTTTTGGCTATTTCTTCATAGAAGGTTACTTACTCTTGACAGAATTAAGAAATTTGGGATCTCTATGGCAAATCGCTGTTATCTGTGCAAAAGTTAGGAGGAGTCGAATGCACACTTGCTGTTTGAATGCAGTTTCACAGCAAAACTTATCTGTGTTGTATTTCAGAATATGCAATTGCAACAGGTGGATTTGGGAAATGATTTGGCTTCTTTAGCAAGGTTTCCAAAACCTCTGAAGAATTATTATGCTTTGGCCATTGCTGCAGTTATCTATCATGCCTGGCATGAACGTAACAGAAGGGCGTTCCAAGAGTTAGATAGGAATTGCAAAATGGTATCACAAGTAGTTACGAATGATATTTTGTTTAAACTCAATTGAGTTTGCTTTGATTTTTTTTTTCTGGTTTGTAATGGGTGCTGCATAGGCTGGGGTGTGAGGGTCTGTCTCCCCCCTTCGAATCTGTTGGGACTTTCCCAGTTTTGTTAATGGAAATTTTCATAATTTTTCAAAAAAAAATGTGTATATATATATATATATATATATATATATATATATATATATATAAAATTTGACGGGTCCGTGCCTAGACCCGAACCCAGACCCGCCAAATTTTTAGTGGACCTAGACCCGAGCCGGACCCAATGGGTCTAATTTTTTTTTTTTTTGCCCAAACCCGCCTAAATGGGGTGGGTCCGAGCAGGTCTAGGGCAGGTCTAGGACCCATTGCCATCCCTATATATATATATATATATATATATATATATATATATATATATATATATATATATATGGGATGTGATATAATGAAAAGGGATTTTTTGTGAGCATAGAAGCATGGGACATCCTAGCCATTGATTCCCAAATCAAGGGTGGGTGAAAATTTGTCATTTATCTTTATTTAATGGGCTGAGTTTCTGTTTCTTTTTTTTTGGATTGAGAGGTCTCACGTGAGTGAGTACCCCAATGTCAATCAATTGCAGCAATATTTACGCACGCTTCTCCTTTTCCCATATATTCATCCAGCTGACTTCTCACCTTATCAAGGACATTCCCAATGTTCCTCCATCATTTCAGCTGATGATTCAGCCAAGAGCAATTGTAATATATCTCTCAAAACTCCAATAGAATCCCTAATTTAGTTTCCCAAATATCTCTCAAAACTCCTTTTCTCACTCTCACATTTGATTCAGCCAAGAGCAATTGCAATATCTCTCTCAAAACTCCAGCAGAAACCCTAATTTAGTTTCCCAGATATCTCTCAAAACCCCAGAAGAATATTGAAGAGGTGAAGGGGTGCAATTTACTTCGACCGCAAACGAATTCTGTTTCCGGTGCGATTGAAGGAGCATAGTCCGGCGGCGACTTAGACGGGGACTTTTCCAACACGACTGAAACCAGGCGACTTTTTCGGTAAAATGGATTTTCGAGATTTCTAGGGTTTTTTTGCCCTTTTTTGTGTTTTTTTTTCAAAATTGGGGGTATGCGTTGGGTTTTTTATGTTCATTGTAACAATTGATGGTGGTTTATTGACAGAGTAAAGAGGGCAAGTTGAAGAGTTGGTGATGGCGTCCAAAGGTGTGTCTGGAGCAGAGGTTGATGATCATAGTTGATGTTCAGTATAAAGGGATTGATGATCACGTAGCAGATGTTGATGTTCATTTTTTGGTGACATATAACAATGATCATTTTTTAGTTATGTAGTGATGATCATTTGTTACAACTCAATGATCGGTTTCCATGTCAGCATGGTCATTGTTTTGGTATGAACTTGATAATCATTCTCAGTATATATTTGTTCATTCAATTGTTGTCCATGATCTGATGCTCATGCCAATAATATTTAATGTTCATCTCATAATTACTTGTTGTTCATCCAAGCTGCAAGTGATGTTCATAATATAAAAAGTTGATCAACTTGGGTTTCCTGTCTTAAGTTAAATGAATATGTTTTATGAACAATGGCTTAGTGCACTTTATCAGTCTAATACAGCTTGACGTTTATTTTCAGAAACATCGTTGATCATTTTTTAAAGACATATATGCTCTATACGTATGATATTCATTATACAGGTGTTCATTCTACTACACACAGATGCTCATTCCATACCAGCATGATGTTCATTTTATGGGGGTGTCCCTTTTTATGTAAAATGGTGCTCAACATTCATATGGCAAACAAACCCCCTTAAGGACAATGACTTGGTGCATTTTTTTCGTTTTCAATACAAACTGATGTTCATTTTCGGTACCCTTGATGATCACTAACAGAAGATATATTCAATACAGATTGATATTCATTTCCAGAACCTTGATGATCATTTTCAGAAACCTTGTTGATCATTTTAAAAGACATGTATGCTCTATGCGTATGATATTCATTATACATGTGTTCATTTTAATACAGGGGGTCCATTCTTATGGTAAATGGTGCTCAACATTCATATGGCAAACAAACCCCCTTTAAGGACAATGACTTGGTACATTTTTCATTTCAATACAAACTGATGTTCATTCATGAAATCTTGATGATCATTGTCGGAAGACATATTTTAATACAAATTGATGTTCATTTTATGAACCTTGATGATAATTGGGACATGACATATTTCAATACATGTTGATGTTCATTTTACATACCCTTGATGATCATTACTGAATGATTATTGTTTTAACATTCATATGGCAGACAACCCTCCCACTAATGACAAATGACATTTTTTCATCTCAATACAAATTGATGTTCATTTTCTGAAAACTTGATGATCATTGTCAGAAGACACATTTTAATACAGATTGATGTTCATTTCCAGAACCTTGATGATCATTACCAAATGATTATTGTTTACTCCAAATATGAGTCCAATTCATCACTAACCCATGTATGCTGATGTTCATTTGTCATAAATTGTGATCATAATTTTAATGTAACTAGATGCTCGTTTTCATAACACCATGAGGTTCATTTTTCAGGTGCTTATTCCGTACTAGCTTGATGTTCATTTTACTGGGTGTCTCCTCTTATGTAAAATGGTGTTCACCATTCATATTGCAAACAAACCCCCTTAAGGATAATGACTTGGTGCATTTTTTATTCCAGTACAAATTGATGTTCATTTTACAAAACCTTGATGATCATCACTAAATGATTATTGTTTTACAGATAACCCCCCCCCCCAATGACAAATGACTTGGTGCTTTTTTTCATTTCAATCCAAATTGATGTTCATTTTCTGAACCATTGATGATCATTACTCAGAAGATTTATGGTTACTACAAATTTGGGTGAACTTCAGCAATAACCCATGCATGTTGATGTTAATTGTAAGACACGTTGATGATCATTTCTCAAAAGATTAATGTTTACTATAGTAACCCACACACGCTTATGATCAGCATCAAATCACACAAGCCAAAAATGGTGTTTCTGTATGATTACAAACTGATGTTCATTCCAAATACTACAACATCCAAAACACAGCATGAATCAAAGTTAACAAGCTCCACGTCAAAAGGGTGCAACGGTGCTTGTCCTGTCCCAATGACTTGCCCGCATTTGGACGCTGTCCTTTAACCGGTTTGCGTTGTGCATGACCAGGGCGTGGCAATATCTGTTCCTCAACACGTCCAACAGCTCTCGCTGGACAAAGGAAAAAAAATTAATGATCATCAAAGATTGATAAAAATGAGCATCAAATTAATATCAAATGATCATCAAGTACACAATGGAAATGGGCACCCATCAAATGATCATTAAGTTAATGTGAAATGATCATTAAGTCTGACTGAAATGAACATCAAGGCATACAACGTGACTATTCAATACCATATGAACAATTAGTGACGCTTGACAATTGCACAATGGAAAACAAGCAGGACAACCGTTGTAATGAACATCATGTCATGTCTTACCAACATCAAATAACTTATCCTAAAACAAACATAATGATGTGAAATGATCATCAAGTCTGTCTGAAATGAACATCAAGGCAAACAGTGTGACAATTCAATACCACATGAACAATTAGTGATGCTCATCGAATGATCATTATGTTAATGTGAAATGATCATCAAGTCTGACTGAAATGAACATCAAGGCATACAACGTGATAATTCAATACCACATGAACAAAATGACGATTAACAAGTACACAATGGAAATGAGCACCCATGAAATGATCATTAAGTTAATGAGAAACAATCATCAAGTCTGACTGAAATGAACATCAAGGCAAACAACGTGACAATTCAATACCACATGAACAATTAGTGATGCTTGACAATTGCACAATAAAAAGATCATTTAATTGGTATGAAATGATCATCAAGTAAAATGCAAATGAGAATTAAGGTGTACCAAAAGTAACACCAATTTGTGAATGACCATGAAGTCAAATTGAAATGGACATCAAGGTGTATCCAAAATGAACATCAAGTTAAACTAAAATGAACATCAAGTTAAATTGAACAACATCAGTAATAGAAAGTTGGTGTTCTTTTGGATACACCTTGATACTCATTTTCAAGGTGTACCCAAAAGAATACCAATTTTCTATTACGACCATTATTTGTTCTGTTATGAACACCGACGCACACAACCATTGTGAAAATGGACATCTACATACAATAAAATGATCATCAAGGAAAATAAAAATGAGCATCAGGATGTATCCAAACGAACACCAACTGTTGTTGATGTAAAATCGGTGTAGGATGGGAATTTACTCGGGTATTCAAGTGAGTCGAAGGCATACCTTCTCTCCTTCGACTTATATAACTGCTGTATATAGTCTGCAGGATAAAACACTTGTCTTGTAGAAACTTAGACTCTTACTCTCATGTCAACCTTAGAGATTGTGGCCACCAAAAACTAAGGAGATGGGATTCTCATTGGAATGAATATGATGGGTCTTATGTCAACAACTTGCAAATGGTATTCTTAAACTTAACACCATTTGACAACCCCTTGAAATGGCATCATATCCACCCTATTTATAAGCCATGAAGAGGCACTTGGATAGGGTGGATATGGATAAGATTTATCCATGTCATATGGATAAGATTTATCCTTGTCATCTTTGGATAATTTAGATAATAATTAATTAATTACTATTATCCACTCATAACATGTATGAACGCATGCTTAAATAATCCATGCATAAACCGATTAAATATTATCAAAGTTATCTCCTTGCTTGGTAACACATACCCATGTTACCCTTAATAGGGCCAATCAGGTCCCGAAAAGTCTGCCCGACTTTTCCTTATACCCAATAGCCCATCTTATGAGTTAACTTAGATAAAACCGAGTTACTAATCTTATCATACACTTGAAATTATCCAACAATCCACCGCCATTTCGAGTGTATGGAATTATTAACCAATATTCCAACACCCCCGCCATTTGTGACATATCATAAACACACAACTTGAATCACCAAGAGAGTAAGGAATTGTTGTGTATCATGGATAGTGTCTTGCGACTTGAACTTCCATGTAGTGAACATAATTACAAATGTCTGAATGTGATAGTTGACTAAGCATTGAACTTGACATCCTTGTTGACCATTTGGATACATTTCACTGACACAACTCATCAACTAAGATTCTTTGAACTTACGACACTATTATCCGCCATGTGTCACATATCCTCTCGTGAGCAAATCGAATCCAAGCCCATTAGCTCCTTGAGGCGGCTACACCTCTTGCTCACATAGGTGAACTGAAACTTATATGCTCCTGTAATTGAGCCCCCATCCTTAAACAGTCTATTAAGAGTAAACACTCAACCTCTGTACATTACAGCTTAAGCACAATACTTAACCTTGGGACAGTTTAAAATTTGTGCTATCACAATCACTATCTAATAGAGTCACCCTCCGAGAGCTTGACATCAAGTCAAGTATCAAGAAGAGGCACTATTATTAGTATTTGTTAAAATTGGGCTTATTCCTATCCCCCTTGATAATATAAAATTATCAAGTCCTTGTTTAGTCCTTTAACCAAAGGATCAAATCGAGGTCTTTCTTGAACAACTTGAAAATTTTGAAAACAATGACCTACTTCATCCTTAACCAATAACGATCACTAGATCAATCCATATCTTTCCATGATCAATTATTAAACTTTGAAGATAGTCATACTTAATAACACTTGTAACTTAAACTTGCATACTTAAATATATCGACAATACATACAACTAAACCATTGTATTATAGCTCGATATCGATATCCATACAACTAAACCATTGTATTACATCTCGACATAGAGAAAGAAGCTTAACTTTTGCAGTCAATATAATTAAACCATCATATTGTAGGCAATGAACTTGAACGCTTAAACTTTACTTGCAATCAATATGACTTAAATGTTCATATTGTAGGCTTGTAGCAATCAATATTGTAGGTCTTAGCAATCAATATGATTAAACTATCATATTGTAGACTCTTGACAATCAATATTGTAGGCTCCTTAGCAATCAATATTGTAGATTATCTAGCAATCAATATGATTAAACTATCATATCGTAGGCTAGTATAATAATCAATATTGTAGGCTTCTTAAGACTAAACTCATACTAAACCGTATGCTTAAAAAGGAACCATAATTAACCTATAAGTTTAATCTTGACATATAGGTAAACCATTACAACTTAAACTTAATATAAACTTTATTAAGTTGTCATGGAGAATAAATTCCTTACTTATACACTTATTGAATTTAAAACTCCATCTCATATATGTAATTAAACTATTACATATTAAACATTTGATACAAAAATGTAATTCAAAATTAATTACATCTGCCATTAATCGGTCATAAATACTCGTTCATGATCTATAAGATCATCTTATAGAGAATACTACTAAATAAACCTTCACATTTACTTATAAAAATATTCTCTTCATAACTATATCCAAATAAATAGCCATGGATTCATAATCATATACATAACAACCTTTTAAACTTGATTAAATCCATCTATATATAATAACATAGTCATGGACTTATAATCTTTTCAAATGTACATAAAACATACATTTCTTTTCTTGTAGCAAGACTTATACTTGAACATGCATACTTGAATAATACATACAAAACTTAATCAATATATATAGACTACATACTTATAACATGATCATCTTGTACGTACTCAAATAAAACAATACAACACATATTGTCAACTTATCGCATGATCATAAAATTATAGTCTACATAACTTAACATATGTATTATTAAAATCATGCAACATCATAAATTGTAACATGGATATAACAAGTATAAATAAAACATACAACTTAAACTTGATAATCACATATCCAAAAATTTATGATAAAAATAAACATGATCAATAATTGGATAATGCCAAAGCAAACATATAACCGCATATAAAACTGCTTATGGATATATATGTTGATTACTTTCCATGTACACATAAGCCTCGAACATACACTAGCCAACATGCCATGTATATATATCATGTAAAGGGTGTAATTATCATGCATTAATGGTCAATGATAAAACCAGAAAACTATGGCGGTTAGACTCTTGCAATCATTGAACTTTAATCATGAATTATCCACATATCATTCCCTCATTCATTCCGGAAACCACTAGTCCAAGAAATTTAGGAAAGAACTTATCTGAAATTAAAACCTCCATAGTCTTGTCTCATTCCACCCTCTTGAAGACAACCGCAAATGAAATCAGTACTTGCGTAATCAAATGCGGTCAAACCCGGATCGATTAAATTCATACAAGAACATCTTCAATACTTGATCTTGATCTTGTCATGCCCCCGATTCAAAACCCGATCATATATAAGTCGAAGACTGTTGATGTAAAATCGGTGTAGGATGGGAATTTACTCGGGTATTCAAGTGAGTCGAAGGCATACCTTCTCTCCTTCGACTTATATAACTGCTGTATATAGTCTGCAGGATAAAACACTTGTCTTGTAGAAACTTAGACTCTTACTCTCATGTCAACCTTAGAGATTGTGGCCACCAAAAACTAAGGAGATGGGATTCTCATTGGAATGAATATGATGGGTCCTATGTCAACAACTTGCAAATGGTATTCTTAAACTTAACACCATTTGACAACCCCTTGAAATGGCATCATATCCACCCTATTTATAAGCCATGAAGAGGCACTTGGATAGGGTGGATATGGATAAGATTTATCCATGTCATATGGATAAGATTTATCCTTGTCATCTTTGGATAATTTAGATAATAATTAATTAATTACTATTATCCACTCATAACATGTATGAACGCATGCTTAATAATCCATGCATAAACCGATTAAATATTATCAAAGTTATCTCCTTGCTTGGTAACACATACCCGTGTTACCCTTAATAGGGCCAATCAGGTCCCGAAAAGTCTGCCCGACTTTTCCTTATACCCAATAGCCCATCTTATGAGTTAACTTAGATAAAACCGAGTCACTAATCTTATCATACACTTGAAATTATCCAACAACTGTTCTGTTATGACCATAATTTTAGGGCTGACCTGATTTTCATGTATCCAATATTTAGAATAAAAAATATTTAGAATAAAAAAAATCGTCATATTATCCAAATCACACAACACAATTGACAGAACCAAAGAAAAACACATGACGAAAAATCATATTACATAAACACTACTCAGATTACCTCGTTCCTTCACCCAACCATCCATCGTTGGCTTCCTAACTGCAGCAAATCGTCCTCACGATCAGAATGTTGATGTCTGAGCAAGTAACACCCCTTCACCTCTTCAATATTCTTCTAGAGTTTTGAGAGATGTCTGGGAAACTAAATTAGGGTTTCTGCTGGAGTTTTGAGAGAGATATTGCAATTGCTCTTGGCTGAATTAAATGTGAGAGTGAGAAGAGGAGTTTTGAGAGATATCTGGGAAACAAAATTAGGGTTTCTGCTAGAGTTTTGAGAGATATATTGCAGTGATGGAGGAACATTGAGAATGGCCTTGATAAGGTGAGAAGTCGGTTGGATGAATGTATGGGAAAAGGAGAAGCGTGCGTGAATATGGCTGCAACTGATTGACATTGGGGTACTCACTCACGTGAGACCTCTCAATCCAAAAAAAAAAAGGAAACTCAGCCAATTAAATAAAAATAAAATGACAAATTTTCACCCACCCTTGATTTGGAAATCAATTGCTAGGATGTCCTATGCTTCCATGCTCACAAAAAACCCCTTCTCATCATATCACATCCTATATATATATATATATATTTATTTATTTATATATATATATATATATATATATATATATTTATATACATATATAATATAAACAGAAAATTACATACACATAAATATACGGACAAACAAACTAAAATGAAAAAATTTAAGCATAATGTCATTTGTGAAATTAGTAATAACTGCAACCCCTCCCCACCAAATTAATATTTTCTGACTCCGACCTTGCGTAGAGAATTCCTCCAAGTTTATAGGAGTTGGGTTTTGGGTAGGAAGAACAGGACTATATAATCTATCCATTCTAAAATAATTGACTTTCACGCTTTTTGAGGTTCTTCTTTAGTCAATAACTTTTTATATTTCATCAAAAAAATACAATTTTAAACTTCTCCAATAAACTTTTTTACAACAAATCTATTGATATTTGTTAAGATCTAGGTAAAATATAGCCTAGTATTTGCAGCGGAAGAGATAATTATCAGGATGTATAAATTGAGAAGAAATATAACAAGATCAGTAATTAAAAGATAGAGAGTATAAAGACACACGATTTACGTGGAAACCCAAATCGGGAAAAAACCACGGACGGCAACGGAGCAATAATCCACTAGTATAAGGGGAGAGATTACAAGAGAGATCCCAAGGGGCTATATAACGCAAGGGGATCGATGGCAAGATCACAAGGGGTTAATAGCACAGCGGGAATATATTGAAGACAAACTAACTCTCTAAAGGACTCTCACAACCTAGGGATGGGTAGAGGTGAAGAATGCTCTGTGTGTGTTTGTTGTATGCCGTTAGTGTATAGGTTGATAACAACCTATATTTATAGGAAAAACTCCCTACAAACCTAACTTGACTCCCACTCCAAATTTGAAATATAATACAATTAGGAAACCTAACATAATAAGGAAACCTAAATAATATCCTAATACAATTAGGAAACAAATAATTGTGGGATTAAGAGGCTAATTTTGGGCCATAAACCCAACAATATTGATTTTATATGATAAATCATTGTACATATTAAAAACTTAACAGTTGAAATTAATAATGCAAAAACCATGAAGTCACTTAAAATGAACCGGATGGAGTATATGGTAAATAGTGTCTAGTTTTTTGAATTTCTTGTGCAATTGAAAAATAAATTTTATGGAAGATTAGCGAGTGCTAGGAAAAAATGCCACTTATGTTTCTTAAATAGTCAAAATTGTCACTCTTCTTTCCAAAGTGTCAAAACTGCCATTACTGTTTCCAATTATGTCAAAATTGCCACTCTCCCCATTTTCTTCATCCTCTTTCTTCTCCATCTCCTCTGTGTTGTTTTCCCTATCAACAATAGGGCAACCTTCTTTAGTGACGGATTGGGCATGGTCACTGGTCAGGAAAGGGCATGCTTTGGATGTGATTGAACCCAGAATGCCCGAGTTAGGACCCGATGGAATGATGGAGAAGTATGTACTAATATCAGTTTTGTGCTCACACCCGCAGTTGTACGCTAGGCCTACAATGGATCAAGTCGTTAAGATTTTGGAGACGGATTTGCCGGTGCCTTCAATCCCAAAAAGGCCGATCCCTCTGGTCGCGGAGCTTCATGACATTGAGAGGTCTGCAAGCAGTAGTGAATCAGGCCGATTGTTCACTTCAGGAGGGTTTCAGGCATACAGTATGGGCAGTTAGTTTGTGTTGATTTCAAAATCTGCATTTAGTTTGTGTTGATTTGATTTCAATGTTTCATTCCTTTGGCATAAGGATGAAGACAGAGGATACAATAGATTATATTACCACGGGCCACCCCAAAAGCCAACCCAGAAACACACTAGCTGCGCCTTTTTTCCGAAACACGGCGGGTCGCCGCACACTGATCGTAGCCGGGCGCTGCACGCGGTTCGCGGCCTATCCGCGGTCAGTGCCACGATCCGTGTTCGGCACCTGGCCGAGATCAGCGTGCAGCAACCCTCAAATTTCCGGAAAAAAAAAAAACATCGGCTGCCATTTTTCCCGGCAATTTACAAACCCAAACCCCAAATTTCAAACCACATTTGACTTACCTCAATGACGGCCACAGCGACTCCTCTCTCTCCCGGGATGATGGTGGTATGGTGACGGTCATTGGTGGTGGTTGTTTGAGAAAGTTTTCTAGAGAGAGAAACTAGAGAGAAGGGTGAGAGTAAATTTGTGAGGGTTAAGGGTAAGATTGGAAATTATTATGATAAAAGTGGACGACATTGGTAAAAAGGAAACGACGAATAATAATCAGGTAAAAAAAACCCCACCTAAGAGGTGCACGCCAAGCCTGCATCTAATAATTCAATTTTTTCTACACCCCACCAAACAGTAAGAGTGCAGGAATCAAATCAGTGAATCCCAATAGAAGCACAGGACAGTCTTCCGCTGATATGCATTCAACCTAAACTGAACTCCCATGGCTGCACTACGAGAGATACAAGGAAAACCTGCCAGGGATTCAAACGAATGAATCCTAATAGACTGTTAGAGGATTCAGAAAACAAATAAACATGCTTCGTTACAAACCAAAAGACAGAATTGATAAGAATCAATATACATTTACAGCTTAAATCATGGGGAGGTACGCTGACCGCCTAACCATGTACAACAGAGAACCCATGACGCATGTTTGAGGAATCCAAACAAAACAAACCCCCCCCCCCCCACCCCACAAAAAAAAAAAAAAGGACCTTCTCCCCACAAATGTTGCATTTTTTTCTTTGTTTCAAACGAAAAGGGAAACAAAAGGATAACCCAAATGCAGACAAGAAAATCTCTCCGAATCTCCAAACTAAATGAATGAGCAAAACCATAAAGTCATCGTCCTGTCCATGCAAAACCCCTTTTCTTCCTCGTATTTCAGTCCATAAAACTATCTAAGAAATTTCAAGGAACAAAAGAGAACAAAGAAAATCAAGCTATCTGTGCCTTCTTCCATTAATATCAGAAAAAGGGAAGTGGAACACGCATTGGTTGCCTGCCAGTTTCAGTGCAAAGAAAATAGCCTGCAATCATACTAGACGAAGCATCATTGCTCCTGAGCAAGCGCTGATGATAGCCAGTCTGAAACAGAAGAACGAATCTTCGATTGAATCTCAGAAGAGAGAGCAACTGGTGTAACAGCAACCTGTTATTTCAGAAATATATTTATTATTGATGACCAAGGCAAGATAGACCTGTACAGAACCACCCAAAGAAAAGGGGACAGGAACTCACAAATCCATTTTGAAGGGCTTTGAAATCCAAATCTTCGTCTGCGTCCTCTTTATCCTCATCCAAAAACTGCAAATTCAACAAATCTTCATGTTCGGAATCACCCTTTTTTTTAAAGCACATAACAGAAATATACCCAATAGGCAACTAGAGGATCTCTACTGAGGAAAAGGCCATCTCAAACCCTTTTTATGTACCTGGAGACGGTAAAGTGTTCTTGTTCCTGGTTCTGAATTCGGTTTTTCAGCAACCCCAACAGACTCGATTTCTACATTCTTCTTATTCTTACTTAGCCGAAGTGCGGCACCCTGAATAAGAGGGGAAACCAAATTAATAATTTCAATTCATTATGGCTTCATAGCAGAGTTCAGCAAACAAGAGCATCTGAGAGGACTAACAGCTGCTGAAGCATCCCGTCCTAACTGAGCCAGTTGAATGCCTAAGCTCTGTTGATTAGCCGTAAAATTCATCGCGCGTGGATGCTTATATGAAGAAACAGCTCGCCAGGATAGACCAGATCGCCATAGGCTCTGCCTTGACAATTTGAAACCCTGCTAATACAAAAAAAATACACGAGTAAACATCAGTTACAGGCAGTGTGACTTTGTAAGAGCGATTATGTTCAATACAACAGAACTTCCATAAATGTGCTGAGTGTTACTGCACCATTCCTTTATCACCAAGGTCAGACAGATGCATGCCGTATAAATTGACATCACGACATTACACGTAAGAATTAAACATCCAAAACCAAGACTGTCAAAGCTATTATTGACACTTTTTAAGTTCCAATGTCAAACCAAACTATTTAAAATGACCATAGATGCAACACATGTTGCACTAGTGCAATTCATTAAGCAAGAACTTTACACTAAATGCAATATCTAACATAACAGAGACATCTTCCATCCCAGTACTCCAGAAAAGAATGAGAAAATCTCAGTAACACATTAGGTAGAACAGTACCAAAAAAAAAAAAAAAAAAAAAAAAACTCTTAAATTGTTTCTGTAGAAAAAAACACCAAAAATAAAAACTTAATAGATAAATAAACCTTATTGCAGCGCATCCCAACAGGTCATTCCAGTTTTTTTACCAAATTGAAACAGAACAAAAGGAAAAGCTTCTACTGAGGAGTTTCCTTTTCAGGAACATGATGCATGGGTCCAATCATTGTCAAGTATCACATATTAGAGCATTTGTCATCACTCATCACTAGTCACAACTAGGGGAAGGACCGGGCCAGGGTCCGCCCATTAGCTATGTAGGGTTGGGTCGGGTCAAAGGTTGGCCTGTTGATGTTGTGGGCTGGGTTAGGGCTTTCTAACAAAAACATGGGCCAACCCATTTGACCCTAAAATTAAATGAAGTGCATTGTACCCAAAAAAAAAAGTAATATTAATTATTGTTTTATATGGAGTATTAATAATATATATTTAAGTTGAACATTTAAAATATTAGGAAAAACTATTTGTTTTGAGTTAGTGATTGGCCAACCCGACCTGACCCATTCACCAACTGTTGACCATTGTTGAACGGGCGAGCCCGTTAGTGACCCAATCCTTTAATGGCCCAACCCTTTGACAATACCCAATTTTTTGGCCCGACCCTCTTGACCCTATGGGGGGAGCCAGCCCATTGCCCACACTAGTCACAACTGAGTAGAACAGATATTTTCTTACTTTCAGCTGGAAAAGATCATGCCACCATTCCATGGAAAAACAAACGAGAGCAGATACCGTAATTCCAACTCAAAAGATAATTCCTTGTCCATATGACCATATCCTAGACCCAATGGCATAGAATATACAATTTGGGTGGTGATTTCCTTCCGATTGAGTGATTTCGTAGCCTATATCTCAGCCTTCGGTTACGTGTTGGTTAGCCCTTTATCCCAGTTAAATCCACAGACATAGTATTGTCAATGAGATATACATACATATATATATATATATATATATATATATATATATATATATATAAGCTAAATCCATTCCTCAAACTAAATATCAGAAAGCCATAAATTGTGTTGGAAGTTATAGTTCTCATTTAAAGTTACCCAACATTGTTCTAGAGTCAATCCTACATATTGTAAGTTGTCGATTGAATCATCTTCGCTTTAAGACCATAAAAATAGCCTTTGGGTTAGCCCTGAAATCTAATTTGTCCACTTCGACAAAGTTGAGTGAAATTCTGCGTTGCACAATCCAACTCTAACCTGGGAAATACGCATCCTATAGTTAGCCTGATATAATGCTGATATCAAACCTTTATCTAATTTATCCTGAAATTCTGTGTTGTACAAGGATACTCCCAGCAAGAGAACTTGTAAGTTTGAAAGAATTTTGTTAAGTCTAAGTTCTAAATTAGAAACACTGTTATAAAGTCGATTTCAAACCTTTATCTGCAATCTTGGAGACTGCAATTAGCACCTTAGCATGTCACACATGTAAAGTTGGTTACATCAATGGTTGCACTCAGGAAACTGAGTTGTGATTGTTCTTGCATCTGAAGGCAAAGCCTAACAAGAAAGTCACATCTCCAGCGAAAAAGTTTAGATTTGATCTTCGAACAAAGGTTAATGGGAGGTACGCCATTTTTTTTCACCATCTATAGCAGACAGGCAAATACAAGTATTGAGCACCAGTAGCAATGACGAAAGAATGACACTAGACAATAGAATAACCAAACCTTGTTTGTAGATGGCGAAACTGGAACTTCTATATTCAAAAAGCAGCTATGTGGGAAAAGCCCCTTCTCAATATCTCTTATGGCTGCATTTATTAATGGAAGACAAATTTCAACAGCAATCTTGAAATCATTTTCGGAACTTACATCCTGTTTCCTGCAACCCAATTCATATTGACTTTCATGGAGGAGGAATATGACAAAGGGCAATAGGACATCAAGAAGGAAAATTACCAATCTAGTGATATACAAAGGGAGGGTACACCATAAATCAATGCCTCTCTAGCACCAGCAATTGCTCCAGAATACATCCTGTTCATGCTTAATGTCAACCAGTAGCCATAGAAACCACATCTTTCACATCTTTATAAAAGACACTAGGCAGAAGAAGATGGGGTGTCATTTGCTCAATTTTTCACCAACCGTAAACTCACATTCACAATATCTATACTCCCAATCAGAAAAAAAGGAATACGGAAAAGCAATTCATGTTTTGGATGGTTCATGTTACATTACATAAATCAAGGGTGCCCATCTTAAGAAAGCATCAAGCATAATGGAGGAAGCCAGTACTTACATATTTTGGCCACAACTTGATCCCCTATTAATTCCACTAATTACCTGAAAGTTCAACAATATGATTATATGAGTTCTAAAATCTTGCCATAAACTTAGACAAACAACATGCTAGATAACGTACCAACACAGGCTTTGACAACGAGAATAATGTCTGAGAGAGTGCTAATGACACACAATCAGCTGGTGTACCTACAAGGTACAAAAGCAAAAGCTCAAGACTCCGATAAGAATCTTACAACAACTCTGTAGATTCAGCCTTCACAGGAGTGGGGAGATCCAGATGTAAGCAATCTTACCCCTGCAAACATCTATGCTTGTGGATAGGCTGATTCTAAGAGGTAAAAGCAACTATAACATCAGGTTCGTTCCAAGGAGCCACCTGAGTAAACATCTAAAAGTCGAGTTCTATCACCTGCTTATTTCACCCTTGGAAAAACTGTTTTCAGTACATGGCCATCTAGTTCTATCACATATTAATCAACAACGGATAGCACTATAGAACTATTGATTAATATAACAGCATTTTATGTGGTAGGGGCATTTAGTGGATGGGGAGCAGGACGACACAAAATAGATCCTAGAATCATTTATCCAAACAATCAAACTTGAGGTCCACAGTACAGAGTAAAATTGGAAAGCATATAAATCAAACGGGCACCTGATTTGAATAGAGCAGTTGATTACCATTGCACTGGAAAGAAGCAAAAACAAACCAAAATAGGAAACAACTTAAGAAGAAATACAAAGTAAGAAGGAAGGCACAAAGCAGTACCAGAAACTTCAAACGCTGTGGCACCACTGATTTCAGTAGAGATAACCTCAACCGTCTCCCGAACTGAAAATGAATGACCAGATGCTGATTTATCACTGCCAAACATACACCAACACATACATCAGAAGCCATAGAACAAGAAAAGCGAATTGAAGGAGTGGAAAATAATGTGAAAAAGGAACTAACAATTGAGGAGCACAAACGTGAACATCAAAGCGGTGATCATGGACAAGAGCATCGACAAGAGAGACAAGCCCTGGGGACTGGATGCCATCAGCATTGGTGACCAGAATCACCGACTTGGAGGTCTTACTCTCAGAATTAGCCTCACCAGCGGATAAGACGGAAGAAGAGGGAGGATCTTGAGCAGGAGGTTCAATGGCGGACTGAGTCAACTCGGAGGAAGACTCAGTAACGGGTTTATCCTCTTGGTCCTCTTCATCTTGAGGAGGTTTGCGGGATATCAAAACTTGCTGAAGATTGGCAACCAGCGATGGCGGCAGCGCATTTCTGTTCATTGAGTAGGGATTCGATCTGGAGAAGAAGAAGCAGAAAAAAACAATGGAGGAGAGGAGAGAGAAAACGTTTCGATGGTCTGGAGTTGGAGAGGAAAGAGGAAATGGAAGAAATCAAATTAAAGAAGAGGGGGACCAGGGCCAGGTAAGGATGTGTTTTGGTTGAGGGGTAAGTAAATCAAATTAAAGAATAGGGAATGACCGAGGAGGAAAGGTCAGCCACCCCGGCCCCTCTTTTTCCGACGTGGCCAGATGGATTGAGAGTGGAACTCAGATATTTCTGATTCTTATTTTATTTTCATAATGATTATGATCACTTTAACTAACTTTCTTTATTTCAAATTATATGTCATTTCCCAATTCCAAATGAAATATATTAATTACTTACCTTTTTATTTTATCCTTTAAAAAATTTCTTGAATGGATTCAAAAAAAAAAAGAATTGATGACGTTAACAAGAAAACGAGGAGAGAGAGATATAGCTCAATTAGAGTCTTACATATGCAAGGTACATGAAACGAAGAGTTGAAAATAAGGTTTTGTGGAAAATAAAGTAATAACAAACCCATGTAATTTAACTTTATTGGTTTCCTTCAATTCAACTCAACGATAGATAATAACAAACAGAGGGAGTATTAGGTACTCTAGCTTATTTGTATCACAATTTTTTTAGGACCACAGTGGGTCGAAAATTTACTGGAATCATTGAGCACTCCCACCCACTAAAGCGTGTTTCATAGAATCCTTCCCACTTCCCCGATCACTCTCTCTCTCGCTCGCTCTCTCACGATCTCTTTGAAATTGTAGTCTC
The DNA here is from genome assembly GCA_029582165.1 of Portulaca oleracea. NCBI lineage: Eukaryota > Viridiplantae > Streptophyta > Magnoliopsida > Caryophyllales > Portulacaceae > Portulaca > Portulaca oleracea. The sequence continues at coordinate 21,446,546 of CM055874.1, forward strand.
TCTTAATAAATCATCACTTCCTAGCAATTGGACTACTCTACAGCAACATCATTGAAGGAATTGACGAATTGATACGGTGAAGATCAAAAGAACCCTATAATCGATCGAAATTGAAAATTAGTGGGACGAACTCGATCGCAAAGTTAAGGGTTTATTCAATTCAAGTTGATTTTGAATTGAGTTTGAATATATTCAATAATCACAAATGCTTTCGGCCCGCTTCTGCATGGGCTGCCTTCTGAATATTAAAACCCAGAGGGGTTTTATTAGATGTATGCGGACTGCTTTTGACTTCTTGGGCTTAGGTTGTTGACCTTTTGGGCCCAATGAGTCGTCTAGTGCTCGGCCCGAATGACTTGCTGATCTTGATAGGTCGGGTTCATGTCGGTACAAATTCTGGTGTCTACACCTACATAGATCCGGCATGAGTGGTACGACGCTCTTGCCCCTTAAGCAGCTTGTATGTGTATGGAAAAGATCTATGTTGGGAGAGTAAACCCCTTTTAGGGTTGTCCACATCTTGAAATAAATCAATAAAAGAAAAAGAGTGAATAAGTGTTGGACACCAGCTTATGTAACCTACGACCCTCATCAAGCCAAGGGCAATACCAAATAAGGAGGGGAACCACATATAATTGGCTAAATAATAACAAAATGAGCATGAATATGTGGGTACTTAGGATAGACCAACTTGGCTTAGATTTGAGCAAAAATGAGCTAGAGACACTGCGCTTGAGAACGAGGAACTCATTTAGCTCGTACATGTGTGAGGTGAAAAATGTGAATGTTGGGCAACACTCATGTAAATGTGCTTTGAATGTACATATTGATTGTTTTGAGCTAAGTAACTGATAAGTGCTTCTTGTATATATGAATACTTGGTTGTTTTGATGAGAATTTGGGGAATATTTGATTTAATTATGTTATTTTATACCCGAATTTCCCATATTACACTTGGTTTGGAGTTTGGTGAGTTTTGTAGGGAATTTGTGAAGAATCGATGTAAACCGAGCCCAAAAAGCAAGTGTAGATCCAAGTTATGAGCTTAAAGGACCAAGAACTGAGGTGTTGGGTCGCCCAAGGCCCAGACGATGGCCCAAAGCACTCCTACGCTCGAAATAGCAGTGACACGGGTGCCCCCAGGATGAGCACGGGTCGTGTCTATGGCCAGAGAGTGAGAAAATCCAAGAAAGGAGCTGACACGGTCCGTGTCACAGGGAGCACGGTCCGTGTCATATAGGGCACGGTCCGTGCCTACCCTGGCACGGTCCGTGTCTCTCCTGTCTTTTCATTTTCGGCGGTTTTGAAGCGATGTTTGCCTATATTATGCTGTTTTTCGGCCGAGTAGAGGGAAGAATCATTCCACCATCATCCATTTCATGCCCTAATCATATCATTCATCATCCATATTCCATTCCATGATTGAAGATTGAGAGAAGATTGAAGATTGAAGAGCAACTTGAATATACTTTGAAGTGGAGGAGCAAAAGTCTTCCATAGTTGATTCCTAGCAAGATTGTTCTTCCCTTTGGTTTACTTCTCAATCTCTCATAGATTTCCATATGCTTTCTAGACTAGATTTCAATTGCTTTGTAGTTTTAAACATGAGTTGTGAGTAGTTCTTTTAGTTTAGGGGATGAACCTTTGAAGTTGCTTGATGAATTAACTTTGTTGGATTGATTTATCATGAATTTAGTTTGTTTCAATCAATTTGGTCTTTGAGTTGAATTGTTATTGCTTTTGTTTGATCACCAATTGCATGTTAATAGGTTGTTGGATGAAGTACCGAAAGGAGAAGTTTGATTACCCGAAAACCTAGATTGAACTAGTTAAAATTATCTAGACATAGAAGTTTTAACTAGGGTTCTTGAGATAATTTGTTCTTTAACCTTGACTAAATCGAAACAACCACGAAAGTAGGTGCTTGGTTAGTCTTGGCAATTCGCTCTAGTGGCAAAATCTCATTGCGAAGTATTCTATGCGATTATCGAACCTTGATCGTGCAAATTAATGAAATGAGAGTTCAATCCACATCGTTGATTCGTATTTGACTTAGGTTTCATCCCCTCAACGCCTTTTTCCCTTGATTTCATCAGAATAGTTTAGTGAATATTCGTTTGTTTAGACCTTGTTTGTGATTAGAGTTAGATTTAGTTGATTCAAAACAAAAACCCGATCGGCTTAGCGATCAACTAGGAGGCTAGTTCAGTGCGTTGAAAGGAAAAGACCCTGTGGGATCGACCTTGATATTTGCTACACGTACACCCGTGCGCTTGCGGCCTATCAAGTTTTTGGCGCCGTTGCCGGGGACTTTGTCCCTAGCCAGCCACTGAACGAATACCCTAAGGTTGCCTAAGTCATTTATTTTCTGTTTTGATTTTCCTTGGTGTTTTGATTTTTGTCTTGCCAGGTTCACTCTACGTGCATGTAAAAGGCTCCACTCTTTAAGCTTGATCCTGAAATCGAAAGAACCTTTCGATCCCGGCGAAAGAAGCAAAAGTTAGAGCACGCCCGGAGAAGACAAGAAGAGAACTCCAAGCGAAAGAACACCATGTCCGGTGGTGGCGGCGGTGGTGGAGAGCCTAGAATCACGCTTGGCTCCTATGTGATGCCAAATGTCACAAATCAACCCTCCGCCATTAATCCTCCAAGAGTGGCCTCTGACGATTTTTGGTGAGGAGTTCACTCATCAATTTGGTGAAGGCCAACCCATTCCATGGCCTCCCCAATGAAGATCCCAACCGGCACCTTCGCCTATTCAACCAAGCTTGTGAGACTTTTAAGGCAAATGGTGCAACGCCCAATGCAATCAAGCTGCGATTGTTTCCCTTTTCACTTGAAGGGAAGGCTTGGGAGTGGTTGGATGCTCTTCCATCAAGCTCTGCCATCACTACTTTTGACCAACTTGCTAGCTTGTTCTTGGCGAAGTACTTTCCTCCTAGCAAGTTGACGAGCCTCCGGAATCAAATCTCAACATTTGTCCAAGAGCCGGATGAGTCCCTCTATGAAGCGTGGGAAAGGTTCAAGGACCTCTTACGTCAATGCCCCCATGGTTTAGAACCATGGGTCCGTCTGAAGCCTTCTACAACGGGGTGGATGACAACTTGAGGGCCAACATCTTGGCGGCGGGAGGCAACATCATGTCCAAGACGATGGCGGAACTCCAAACTTTGATTGAGGAGATGGCGATCAATAGCTACGATGGTCAAAGCCGTTCCAAGAGGACGGGAGGTAAGTATGAAGTTGATGCTATTTCTATGTTGAATGCTAAGTTGGATGCCATGACTAAGAAGATGGATTTGTTGAATGTGAATGCTCCCCTCTGACCATGTGCGTCGTGTCAATCATATGAGCATGAGACCTTGAATTGTCTAGTGGGTTGGTTAGCAATGAATCGACCAAGTGGTTAACTATGTTGGTAACCCTTCTAATAGGCCAAACTTTGACCCTTTTTCCAATACTTACAATCCGGTTTTAGGTTCCACCCCAACTTTTCTTCTGGAATAATAACCAAATGGGTCAACCCAAGGACAAAGACAACCCCAAGCACCTCCACCACAAGCTCCCAAAAGCCTAACCTAGAGGCTATGATACAAGCTTTGATGTTGTCTCAACAACATCATCAACAACGACAACTTGAGCATCAACAAAGACAAGATGAGGTGATTAAGGCCTTAGCTACTAAAGTTGACCTTATGAGCACCTACACTCAAATGCTTGAGAATCAAATTGCCATTCATTTGGTACCTCCACTACCCCTCAGGAATGCTTCGGAAAGCCGAACCTAACCCTAAGGAACAATGTAATGCCATTGTTTTGAGAGTGGGACACAATATGAGGGACCTAGCGTGCAAATACCAAGCATGGGAGTTGTGGTTGAGAAAGAGGTTGAGAGGCCTAGTGAGAATGTTGTTAGTTTTGAAAGAGAGAAAGACCTTGAGTGAGCATTCAAAGAGAACAAAACCGAACTTCATCTCCACCTAGAGTTTACAAACCACCGTTACCCTTTCCTCAAAGATACGCTAAGGCTAAATTTGATGCAAAATTCGCAAGTTCTTTAATATGTTAAAGCAATTGAATGTGAATGCCGTTTTGGATGTTTTATCTCAAATGCCTTTGTATGCAAAGTTTTGAAAGAAATCCTCTCTAAAAAGAGGAAAATTGATGAAATTGAGGAAGTTGCTTTGGTCAAGAATGTAGTTACGTGGTTCTTAACAAGTTTACTCCTAAGCTTAAGGACAGGAAGCTTTAGTATTCCATGTGGCCTAGGTAGCTTAACCGTTGATCGAGCTTTGTGTGATGTGGGTTCTAGTGTAAGCAATGCCCTATTCTTTGTATGAGCGGTTGAACCTAGGAGAGTTGAGACCAACTACCATGTCATTGCAAATGGCGGATCGTTCTATCAAGTACCTAAGGGTATTTTGGAGGATTTTCCCTTAAGGTGGGTGATTGCTATGTCTTAGATTGATTTTGTCATCCTTGATATGCCTGAAGATTCCCGTACCCAAATCATTTTGGGGAGACCTTTTCTTGCTACCGTAGGGTGTGTCATAGATGTACAATGTGGGAAGATGAAGTTTAGGATAGGGGAACATGAACTTGAGTTTGATTTATTCCGTGATGTTTTGCCACGTGGCGTTTCCCCTTGCTTTGGTGTTGATGTGTTTGGTGAGAAGGATAAGAATGTTGATGGTATGATTTGTGAAAAGAAAGATGATTGTGTGCATGTAGTGGAGAGTGAAAAACTTGAGAAGTTTCATGATAATTTTGTTGAACATCCTTGTGGTTTATTTATTGATAAAGGCCATGAATTTGGCGATGCGAGGATGGGGATAAAAGAAATTTTGCCCCCACCTAACATCATCAAGAACGTGCCTTATGCTATTAACAAGGGTACATTGGATGAGATTTTCAGGTTTGATGATGGAGATCCCTCCATTTTTGAAGGAGGTGATGAGTTTGACCCAAGCTGTAGGGTCAATTTGAAGACGTTTGAAGGTACTTTACAAGATGAAGCTCCAAAAGCCCTTGGCTATGGAGTTATGGACTATTCACCGGGTTGAAAGGTACCTTGTCCAGCTTAGAACATTAAACAAGCGCTTTTTGGGAGGCAACCCAAGCTTTTTCGATTTTATTTTCATTTCATTTTATTTTATTTTTTTTTAGGATTTTCTAAAATTTTTCCTTATTTTTCTTATTTTTATTTTTTATTCTTCTAGATTTGTGTTTTCTTCCTCTGCTTCTCGGGTGATGTTTCGCATTGCGGACAATGCTCGGTTCAAGCATGGGGGGATTTGTGTAATTTTTTGTGGATATGTGTGTTTTGAGTCGTTTTTTTTGTTTATTTTTGATTTTTAACTTGTTTTGAGTCTTTTTCTTTTGTTTTGTTTTTATTTTCTTTCATTTCTAGATTTGCTTGTAGTTTTTAATTTCTTCTTTTTGTAGGTTGTTTTCGTTTTCTTATTTTCTTATTTTCATTTATCTTTAGTCTTGTAAAAAGTCTTTGAAAATTGAAAAAAAAAATTAGAAAAAAAATTAGAAAATTAAAAGTAAAAAAAAAAAAATTTGTTTGATATAGGATTTGGCGTGATAGTTTTCTTTTGACTTGATTTGATCCTGTATAGGCCGTTTGTGAAAGACTGTGAGTTGACATGAGTTGTGAAGCTAATTGTTGTGAGAATTGTGCTAGGATAGTAAGACCGATTGCCTTTGTTTCTATTGTAAGAGTGAGTTGTGCATATGCATATCTTTTTAAACTAGGTAATGATTGTTGAGCGCTACCCGTGAGTTCACATAAGCCTAAAAGAAAAGACTAATCATTTTTATTAGTCTAATTTCCATGAGTGACTCACCATTGTTGCATCCTCCTTCATTTGCTTTGCATCTCCTTGAAATTGCTATGCGTTGTACATTGACAAGATGATAGAGGCTTTAGGACTTGAACCCGACAGCCTTGACCACCCGTTTACATCAGAATATCCTTAGTTAGCCCTTTCTTGCCTTGACTTTTTCTTTTCTTGAACCCATATTATGAGCCTTGGCCGATTATATATTTCTTACCCTTAAGCCATTGCTTGAAATGTGTTGAGTATGAAGTTGGGTTGATTGTGGTTACTTTGGTGGTTTGGTTTGTGATGGGGATTGGGTTGAGTTGTAAATATTGATTTGATTCCCCAATTATGTGCATTGAGGTTGTTGGTTGGAATTGGTAGCTTGCCTAGTGTGTGTTGTTTATAAGTGTGTATGTTTCATTCAAGAAGAAAGAAAAAAAAGAAAAAAATCAGAAGAAAAAAACAGAAAAAAAGTGAAAAAGAAAAAAATCGGAGAATTCCGGAAAAAGGAAAAAAAAGAGAATAAAGTGTTTGATATTGTGTTTCTTTTGTTTTGAGGCAAGTTTCCAATTGTTTGTGGGGTTGATTTGGATTGATTTTAAGTGGTGAGAGTGTATGTATGTTGAATTAGTGCGACATAATTTCAAGCTTTGGCTTTTAGCTCCACAATTCCCAAATATTTTCCACTCCTTACCCTTAACCTTAGCCCCGTTACAACCCTTGAAAGTCCTCTTGATTGTCATTGTTGCTTTGCAAATTGCGATGGAGAGTTGAGATTCTTAGCAAGTACGTGGTTGGTTGTGACTTTGGTTTGAGTATTTGAGCGAACTTTCAATGATTTTTCATATTTAAACACATGAGAGGAGTGTTTCCACATTCCCAGAAAGTGAGTTTGCTCTTCATTCTTACCTAGTTTCATGCTTAACATGTGCCTTCTTATCTCATTCAGTGATTAAGGGTGATTGGTTGAACTTGATGAGTACCATTCTTGAATAATTTGTCTTCATTTACTTGTGTAATTTGGCTTCTTTTTCACTCCCGGGCTGTACTTTAGATTAGATTGGGTTGATTGAATGTTCTATCATTGCCATCCTTAGGAGTTGTAATTAAATAAGACTTTTGTTTTTGTTATTTTTACTCTTGAGTCTTTTTGTTTTTGCTTTGAGTTCTTTGAGTCTTTTTGTCCCGGTTTCTTTCATTTTCTTTTATTTTATTTCTTTACCTTTTCTTTTGAGTTTAGACTTGCTTAGGGACAAGCAAGGACTAAGCATGGGGGATTTTGATAAGTGTTTCTTGTATATATGAATACTTGGTTGTTTTGATGAGAATTTGGGGAATATTTGATTTAATTATGTTATTTTATACCCGAATTTCCCATATTACACTTGGTTTGGAGTTTGGTGAGTTTTGTAGGGAATTTGTGAAGAATCGATGTAAACCGAGCCCAAAAAGCAAGTGTAGATCCAAGTTATGAGCTTAAAGGACCAAGAAGTGAGGTGTTGGGTCGCCCAAGGCCCAAACGATGGCCCAAAGTACTCCTACGCTCGAAATAGCAGTGACACGGGTGCCCCCAGGATGAGCACGGGTCGTGTCTATGGCCAGAGAGTGAGAAAATCCAAGAAAGGAGCTGACACGGTCCGTGTCACAGGGAGCACGGTCCGTGTCATATAGGGCACGGTCCGTGCCTACTGGTCTCTCTGTCTTTTCATTTTCCGGTTTTGAGCGATGTTTGCCTATATTATCTTTGTTTTTGGCGAGTAGAGGGAAGAATCATTCCACCATCATCCATTTCATGCCCTAATCATATCATTCATCATCCATATTCCATTCCATGATTGAAGATTGAGAGAAGATTGAAGATTGAAGAGCAACTTGAATATACTTTGAAGTGGAGGAGCAAAAGTCTTCCATAGTTGATTCCTAGCAAGATTGTTCTTCCCTTTGGTTTACTTCTCAATCTCTCATAGATTTCCATATGCTTTCTAGACTAGATTTCAATTGCTTTGTAGTTTTAAACATGAGTTGTGAGTAGTTCTTTTAGTTTAGGGGATGAACCTTTGAAGTTGCTTGATGAATTAACTTTGTTGGATTGATTTATCATGAATTTAGTTTGTTTCAATCAATTTGGTCTTTGAGTTGAATTGTTATTGCTTTTGTTTGATCACCAATTGCATGTTAATAGGTTGTTGGATGAAGTACCGAAAGGAGAAGTTTGATTACCCGAAAACCTAGATTGAACTAGTTAAAATTATCTAGACATAGAAGTTTTAACTAGGGTTATTGAGATAATTTGTTCTTTAACCTTGACTAAATCGAAATAACCACGAAAGTAGGTGCTTGGTTAGTCTTGGCAATTCGCTCTAGTGGCAAAATCTCATTGCGAAGTATTCTATGCGATTATCGAACCTTGATCGTGCAAATTAATGAAATGAGAGTTCAATCCACATCGTTGATTCGTATTTGACTTAGGTTTCATCCCCTCAACGCCTTTTTCCCTTGATTTCATCAGAATAGTTTAGTGAATATTCGTTTGTTTAGACCTTGTTTGTGATTAGAGTTAGATTTAGTTGATTCAAAACAAAAACCCGATCGGCTTAGCGATCAACTAGGAGGCTGGTTCAGTGCGTTGAAAGGAAAAGTCCCTGTGGGATCGACCTTGATATTTGCTACACGTACACCCATGCGCTTGCGGCCTATCAGTAACGATGTTATTTGAGGGATTAGTTGCATGACTGTATATATGAACCTCCTTCCATTTTTTTTTACAAAGTTTTGTCTGCTTTCCTCTTTCCTCTACTTTTTTTCTTCTTCTTTTCCTTTTCTTGGCTTTTGTGGGTATAACTTCTACAAACCCTCATGAGACCTTACTCATCCACTTGGGCTGCCAAGGGGTGTAAAGAGCTTGTTGCTTATGCTAAATGCAACTGTGATTCCTACGAAAGTAAGTTAGGGTAGGTTAGTTTTCTTTTTCCTTAATTTTAGTTTGCTCAAGGCGAACAAACCTTTGTGTGGGTTTGATCTCGAATGGAACTTAATATATACCCTTAGATTGAGTGTTCTGCTTGCTTTAATCGTTGGATTTTAGTTTTTTGTTAGTTTTTTGTGTCTTTGTACGTTTGATAGAGGAATGATGAAAATAAATCCAAAAAGTGTAAAATCGAGCCACCTCTAATGCGTTTCAAAGCCGAGATTCAAGTTGGTACCCTATTGTAAACACCGGGTTTTGTACCGGGAAAAGTGCACAAAAACAAAACAAGGAGCAATAAGAAAAGAGGATAGAATGAAAGCAAAGTCACTGCGCCTTCCTCGAATCAAAAGCCATTGCGTTTTCCTCAATCAAAAGCCACCAGGCTTTCCTCTAATCAAAAGCCACCAGGCTTTCCTCCAACTCCACAAGTCGAGCCCAAGCGCCACAAAAATAAAAAAAAAGAAACATCCAAGAAACTCTCCCTCTCTTCCCTTATTTCTCAATTAAAAGTTTCGATATTATTGTCTTGATATCGAAAGAATTCCGACGCATTGACTTCAGTTTTCTCCCATCCCACCTAAATCTCTTGCATGCTTTGTGATTCTCACAAGGTTAGATTATTTATTTGGCATAATGTAATCTTGTAATCCCTTTTCTGTTATTCTTATACATTATTTTGTAAATAATTTTTATCCTGGCATGACATGAATATAACATCGTGAAACCCTTTTAAACTTCTCCCCGCTCTTTTCATTTCAACATCGATTTTAGTAGAGTCTGTTTTTAAAACAGGAGAGTACAAGAGTTCTTTAACTCTTGGGCTCGTAACGTTACCCCTGGGCTCGAAATTCAGGTTCATAGGCCAAAGTTTTCATCATTCTTTCTTTGGTTCGTTGATTTCCTTAAATCAACTGGTGACTCCTTTCTATCCTAACTTGCAAAACTCATTTCGTGACTTTCATTTCTGTTTGACAGGCTAAATCAATATCTCTCCCGGGACCAACACTAAAGAGCCAACCTATAAGGAAATGGAGTAGAAATTAGGAAAGGCCAAACGGTCTTGCCTTTTCTCTAGCCCATTTCCCTAGGTAGTGGACCCAATTAGTCATTAGACTGATCCATGCACAGGTCGTCTGGCCTATGGGTCAATCCAGTGGCTTCAGTCCTTCCTTTTGGCCATAATGGGGGTGCATGATCGATATAATTTAGCATTCATAAACCAACGTGATTATCCTTAAGTGAATTTACAAGAATAGGATATTTAAAGAATCAAAAAGTTTTATTTCAAACAAAAACATCTTTATTTAAGGATTAAGCAACCTTAGTCAGCTCCCAATCACACCTAAGTAGCGAAACGGGGAAAGTTCCACTTTTCCCGGGGGTCCTACATATTGGTGGCGACTCCACTGGGGACTTAAACATAAAAAGAGGGGAAAAGTTGAAAAAATCAATTTGTTTTGAAATTATAAAAAGGAGAAAGTTGATTTGTTTCACGATTTTATTATTCTTTTAGGCATCTTGCATACCAGGCTACTCCTATGTCTTTTGACAGGGAGTAGAAAAGTGTTAGTTTAGGATTAACCTAGGATTTGTCCTAAGAGCGGGCAGTCACTGCTTGTATGATGCACTCTACATCACAAAGCATTTGGTCTCTCCTCTCACCCATGTTATACTCCGAGGCTTCCTTGAAGTCCGACGAGCAACACCTCACACACTTTACCTATAAATTCATATAGGAGAAGTGCACTAAGACGAGAACGTGGTACCTCATCTCATTCCAAACCTAGTACTCCTTGAACTTAGAGCCTTGGTTAGGATTAACCCCTCATTTGTATGTTATGTGCTTGTTGTACACCTCTTGTAAAATAAAAAATAAAAAAAGAGTCGAGTCAACCCAGTTCGTGTCTGGTGTTGTATTAGCCCGCGTAGAATCGCTTGATAACCCAAAGAAATCATCCCAGAATAGTGGTAAGGCCGTCTGGCCTTCCTCTTCTGTAGGCCTATTTTTTTTACCCACCAATCCTTATTGTGTGGCCCATGCAAGAGTCACAGGCTAGATGACTTTTAGCCAGTTCTAGCCCGATCATTCTTGCTGGATCACCCAATTGGGCCTTCATAGGCCTGGGACGTATGTGTTGGTTCTGTCCGGCACTTTATGATACCTCCGTGTCTGAATTACCATTGTTTCTTTTACTCGGATCTAAGCCCGTAAAAAATAAAGTGTGCTAAAAAAAGATGAGCCTATCATGACTTGATCCAAGTAAGGACCCAATGGATATTCTGGTTGTAGATGCTAGGTCCATATAGATTAAGGCCATGAACTCCTAAAAGTGGGTGAGCCATCCTTATGTCGGCATATAGGCATCGAGTTCAGGAGGGTCCCATGTAGGTTCCTTAAGACATGCATGCATCAGGTAGACAATGTCAGAGTCAATTATCGAGTCACTAATAAATTTCCATATAGGTAAGATAGGAGATTACTTCCGTACCCGATTCAGAGATCCGCACACCGGTCGACTCATCCCGAATCCGAATTATAACCCATCCGCAACCCAATATAGAGCTTCTAATACTGCAATAGTTGAGGAACGATTCCAAGAGATCCCTGTCCAAGGTGCTGAAGCTAACATTTCTAAGCAGCTAGAGGACCTTTATACCAAGATACAGGGTTTGGTTTTTGCAAACTCTCTCGAACAAGCACAAAAGATTAGAAAAAGGTTCCATGAACTACAACAAGTGATGGATGGTATGTTACAAGCCATCATGAAGATCAATGAGAAGTTAGGGTTAAACCCTGAAGGAGATGATGATGTGGAAATCAATGGGTACCAATCCGAGTCTGAACTCATCAAGACATCCGCAGGTGATGAGTTTGGAGGTTCAGGTTCATTTAAAGGGAAGTCCAAAGCTACTTCGGAGACTCCCAAAGTTGCGGAAGATCATGTTGTTAAGGCCTTTGAACAGAAGTTGGAAAGCCTTACCAAGATAATGAGCATTGTCCCAGCATTCGCTGACAAATACACGGATGCACCCCTACCCATACATCCAGTCATGAAGGTGGTTGACAAAGTGGAGGTGCCCAACAACATTGATGTCCGTTTGTACTTTATAGTCTTCCCATCCACCCTAGATGGAAAAGCCAAAGTATAGTACCATGCCCTATCACCTCAAGTCAAGGCTGATTAGAACTAGCTGTTTAAGGCCTTCATCAATCATTATAGTTGTATCCAACAGAAGCAAGCCACTGTGGATGACCTAACTGCTATGAAGCAAAGGGATGATTAACCCTTCCTAGATTACTTCAAAAGGTGGCACACCCAGTTGTCTCATATTAATGAGACTATACCTCTACGCTTACAGTTATCCACCTTTAAACAGAGTCTCAAGAGTATCCTGGCTCGACACTTGGGATACCATGTGATCAAGGACTTCGACTATTTGAAGGACCTTTGCGTCTAACTCAAGACCATGAACAATCAGAAGGTTGTCGCCCAAGGGTAGAAGAATTCCAGTCCTAATAGGAGGGATACTAGTTCACCCAGCCACCCTTCTAAGAGCGTTGAGGCTAATGTAATTCAGTCGGGAATCCAAATTAAGTACGACCATTACACCCCACTCAACATCACCTACATCGATGCTTTGGCTCGTCTTAAGAAAAAACCTTATTGAGTTGCCTTTACCGAGGCCAAAGCCAGAAATGAAGTACTCAAGATGTGATGACAATGTATTCTGCAACTATCACAGGTGCAAAGGACATGACACCGAGAAGTGTTGAACATTAAAGAATAAGATTGAAGGTATGATCCGGTTAGGTAAATTGCCCATGCTAAAAGCAACACAAAAAGCCAACTAGAGCAACGACCCTCCAGGAGCAGTCAATAAGGAAAGACAACACCGCAAGAAGGTGACTTTGAAGTTAGCTAGGGTCTCAATTCCTTTGAGCATTCTGCTTCAGAGTCAGTTAGGGGTGGCATTGAGTTGGTCTTTGATATGCTTTTCTTTTAAATTCAATAAGATGCATCAATTTTATTAGAATCTCGTGCTTGTACTCTCAACTTGAGTTGAAAAGCTCCTTCACCCATTCATTAGCCTTAACATCCAAGTCTGGCATATCCATCTAACATCACCCTCATATACCCTTCCATTCATCACATTTTTCATCCTACGAATCCAGGGTTTAAAATAAAAATTAAAGAAAAAAGAGGAAAAAAAAGAGAGAGAGAAAAAAAAAAGAGAAGCCTGCATGCATTCATCAAGCAGGTTGGGAAGAAGGAGAGAAGACCAAAACCATCAGTCTCTTGAAAGTGAACATATCTATGCTCCTAGACCAGCAGCTTGAACAAAATGTGCCTAGGACAGGGGGCTACCACCTCACCACCCATATCACCATCTGTATCAACTGTTACCTTCCCATTCGCCTACAACATCTGTCCCTACTTATCACCTACATCTCCATCCCAAGATCCCCTTCACCAAATCATCCCTCTTTGCATCACTCAGAACACACTACTAGAAAAGGGGTAAAAGGTCGACGCTTTCTCCTCGACACTTTTGGTTAGCGTCAACTGAAATTAAGTGGAAAATCTGAATGTCAGACACGGTCGACGCTTTTAAACGTGGACATTAATGTCGACAATTATAAGCGTCGAGATATCGTAAATATATTATGTGAAACTTACCAACGCACACCCGCCAAAACAAAAACTAATTAAAAATTTAAAACATAATGAAAACTAAAAAAATAGAAGGAAGCTAAAACCTATTAACGTGCGTACACTAAACCAATAAAAAAATAATAGGAAATTAAAAAATAAAAAATATTTATTTAATTAATTTCTTAATTGTCAACTATATAAAAAAACCCTAGTTTCTAAAATCAATCTACAAAACCCCCACATTCAAAATTGATCGTGCACTACTTATCTCAACTGCCCCCAACCTGCTTATGCTCTGCCGCGATCGGTCAATTGCATGATGGACAGTGGACAAGCACGGTGGACGAATTTTCTCTAGAGAAACTCAGTAGTAGCAACGGTGGTTAGCTATTCGGTTGATTGCACAGTGTCCTTGCCGCCTTCTCTCAATTCTTCGCCCTTTCATCAGTTTCAAACATACCAAAATACAGGTACACCCTTTCTCTAACTTTGAAACAAATTGAACCCAAATTGACGTTTGCTTGATGCAGCTGCAGTGGCATATTGAATCAATTTTATTTTTTTTCTATTGTTATTGATTGTTGGGGTGAAATTTGTTGGATGTCATAATTTTTTGGCCAAATTTTTGGCAATTCCAGTGTGCTGTATATGTGGTTTTCTTGGTTGTCAAATTTGTTGGATGTCAAATTTAGTTGTCAAATTTGTTGGTTGTTAAATTTTTTTGTTGGATGATCACTATAGGTGAAGGACCATGAAAGAGAGCCTACACACTTGGAGTTCTTTAAAAACACACATAACAAAGGTGGTTTGGGCTTCATTATTGATACTGCTACTGAAGAGTTTCTGGTATAAGTGTTAACTTAAATCACATTGCTGTTTTTTACCTTTAAATGCTTTTAAAAGTAGATAAAATGAGATGCTCTTTTGCTTGTCTTTGTCAGTGTGTTTACTTTCATTAATAAAGTAATAGTATTTATTCTTTCATCAATATGTTACAGGATAAAGCAAATGTAGAGGTTCAAAAACGACTTGCCAATTCTTCCTCTGATAAGACACAACCTGAAATCGAAAATAAAGTGTTTGATGAACTTATGTATGAAGTCGAAGTCCCCATAAGGCCAGTCGGTTTTGGCTTTGGAGTTGATAGTAGTAAAGTGTTTGGCGTAAACGGAATTTTTAAGAAAAGGGGTTACACCTATCAAACTTGTGAGAGCCAGGAGTTGAAACATATGAAGGAGGAGTTGGCATCACTAAGAGATATTTTCATCCAACAGATTGCTGCTTATAGGACGGTGATAGATAAAATGTCACTTGTGCTGGAGGCAGCTCGTAATGGGCTATTAACTCCTCACTGCTTGGATGCCGCTGAATCTGCAATAAAGGCTGCTAAACAGGTTAGACAATTGTCTTCTATTCCTTTTGTGTCTTGTTATTACTTGAGTTTGATGTTGGGTTCTCCAATTTGCATTTGCTGAAATAGAGAGTGTTGTATCTGCCTTAATGGCCTCTGAATCAAGCTGCTAAGCCGAGTGTGTTGTTGGTTCAAAAAGTAGGCAAGCAAACCATGAACTTAGTCATTGTCTCAAATACCCAGTAATACATCACATAATAAATTATCATTGTACATATAGAGAAAATATGGGGCAGGGGCAGAATGTTATTGTTGTAGCTTCTTGTTTTGATCAACTATTTTAATTTAAGCCAATTTAATTGTACAAATAGATTAGAGAATATGGGTCAGGGGCAAGCAAACCATGTTATTGTTGTAGCTTCTTTGTCACTAACAATTTGACTTTTCTATTTTTTGCAAATAAAATTTTAAATTTTTTTCTTTATAGTCAGTTATGTATGTAATATTTTTTAACTTAATTTGGTCATATTTTCAGGTTGGGGGTGAATCTACTGGAAATGATCTAAGAAATGACGCGGGACGGAGTAGCTGGGGGCCTTCAACTTCAAAGCTCAAGTCAATTAATTAGTCATTCAAGCCACTGAAGTCACCCAAGACATTTTTCATCAATATTATCTAGCTAGCTATATGTCACACACTATATATACTTACGTATTGATTTATTAGTATTAGTTTTGCAATTTACATAGTACCAAACCGGGTGTTACTTTTAGTATACTTATTGTAAGTGCGAGGTCAACAATTTCTTTTGCGAATTAAGGGCGTGTGCTTATATATAACATTTGTGCTCTTTTTGGTATTTTTTTATGTTTCTTTCCCACGTATGTACACAATACACGAAGAGTTACATATATAATATTATTGAATTATTAATGACAAGATTATTGACAGTAGAAAGCGTATATATGTGGTGATAAAATGTAATCTTTAATTGCTGAATACAGGAGCTGTAAACAGTAAAAAGCGTCGACCGCTTTACAGGACCGACAACAAGAAGTGTCGAGAGCTCCCACACTGTCCACGGATGAAAGCGTCGCCAAATTCTGACACCAGAATTTTCGACGCTTTTTTGATGCGTCGACCGCCTTTTCATCTTCACACACAAGTGTCGAAAAGTGGCTAAATAAGCGTCGAGTTTTCCCTGTTTTTCTAGTAGTGACACCCATCGTTCGAAAACCCTTAGCCTTGACCAACTCGATCATTCTTCTGATGACCACTCCATATCTCCCCTAAAGCCAAAAGGTGTCTTGTGACTAATATTATTAGAAAGGCGAACATGATCAATCCCATGAAGAAGAAAATCGAAAAAAGAGAAGAAAGCAAAAAGGAAAAGAGAAAAGAAGATAAAAAAGAAAGAGTTACTAGTTGGTCCACCAATATGGGTCGGCATGAGTGGTACGACACTCATGTCCCTTAAGCACTTGGTTTACGTATGGAAAAACTTGTGTTGGACATCATGCTCGAGGCCCCGTTGAACATCATGCTCGAGTGCGAGCTCTTCGATGTTTGGGCCAAAGACTACATGGGGTCGTTCCCTTCATCTCGAGGGAATCAATACATTTTAGTTGCGGTGGACTATGTCTCCAAGTGGGTCGAGGCCATCGTCTCCTCTACATGTGACGCGAGAACGGTGTCCAAGCTGTTCAAGAAGGTGATCTTCCTAAGATTTGGCATTCCCTAGTTGGTGATCGATGATCATGATAATGGCTCCCACTTCGTGGAGCTGTGTTTCCAAGCTTTACTCACCAAATATGGGATACCGCACATGCACGAGAGGAACTCTGTACCATCCTCAAACTAGTGGACAAGTGGAAGTCACCAACAGGGCACTGAAGCAGATCTTGGAAAAGACTGTGAATGCCTTAAGAAAAGATTGGGCTGACAAACTTGATGACATTCTTTGGGCATATAGGACAACATTCATGACACCGATAGGGATAACGCTGTACAACCATGTGTTCGGGCAAGCTTGCCATCTACCGGTGGAATTGGAGTATAAGACATTCTGGGTGGTTCGCCGGGTTAATTTGGATGCTAAGGCGGCGGGAGAGACACGCTTACTCTAATTGGAGGAGCTCGAGGAACTTAGAAGGATGGCCTACAATAATAATAAGCTCTACAAAGAACAAACCAAGGCATTCCATGATAAGTGCATCAACCATAGGAAATTCCGGGAAAGTAATCTGGTTTTGTTATTCAATTCACGTTTCCGTTTAATACCCGGTAAGCTTAGGACTAGGTGGTCCCGGGCCATTCACAATTGTCAAAGTGCACAAATTCGGCGTCCTGGAGCTTCTTCGCAAGGTTGGTGGAACCTTCAAGGTAAACTCATCGAGGGTCGAGCACTACGAGGCCAACGATGAAAGCAGCATCAATGAGGATGTCCACCTCGACGAGATCGAGATTGGTTGATAACGGTGAATATGATCAGGCTCAGGACCTTAAACAAGCGCTCTATTGAAGGCAACCCATGCATGTAATCAAGGCATTAGTTATAGAAGAAGAAGAAGAAGAAGAAGAAGAAGAAGAAGAAGAAGAAGAAGAAGAAGAAGAAGAAGAAGAAGAAGAAGAAATGAGGAGGAAGAGAAAGTGAACGAGAGTGAAGGAGAATTTCAGGAGTCATGGAGGAAAGCTTGACAGGTGAACATGTCATTTGAGGGCCATAGGGAGGCGTGAATAGGTATGAGTGGAAAGAGTAGAGAAGAGTTAGAAAAAATGTTGGAATGTTTGTAATAGAACATGGGAGACAAAATAGGCCTCACAACCATGACCCCACTTGCCACACCCGTGAGGCCCTGAGCAGAACAAGTTGATTTTTCAGCCAGCCTGGGTCACACCTATGAGGCCACTTCTCACGGCCATGACATCTCAAGCCCAGGTGAAGGATTCCCAGGAAAAACACACCTCAAGGTCGTGACCCTATGGTGTCACGCCCATGAAGACATCAGACCTCTTTTCACCACAAGGACAGAAGCAGTCTCACGGTCGTGGCATTCATATGTCACGCCCGTGAGACCATCACGACTCATCATCAGACATATCCCTGGAAGAGCCTCACGGCCGTGACCTTGCCTGTCACACCTGTGAGGTCCAGATGACCACCATATCAAGCCTTAAGAAAAAACACCTGTCACGACCATGACACCCGTGGGTCCCGCCCGTGACCCCTACAGAATAGATTTTCATATTTTCACCTATCACGGCTGTGAGGTAAGCTGTCATGCCTGTGATGCTTCGTAAGCCTCTCTCACCCTTAATCTTCTCTCATCTTCCCTTCATGAAGTTTCTACTTTGTATTTCTCATCTTTTTGGCATGTAGCTCGGTCGCATTCATTTTCCTTAACCTTATGTTTATTTTCCCTTTTCGTGGACGTCGCTTAGAATCTTGCGCAAAAGACCTTCTGGTATGCTCGTTCCACTTTTCTCTTATTTCTGTTCTTCCCCTTTTATGTGTATATGTACTTTGTTGCATGCCTGTTTTTCTTTTGGGTGGTGCGCCTCTGTGTGTTCGTGTTGGAATTATTGGTTATTGGAGCCATGTGGGCTCGGGTCACCACTACTTTTTGTGTTTTTATTTGTCTTCTTTTGTGTGTTTTTGACCCTTTTGAGACTCTTCCCTCACAATGGAGACATTGTGAAGTTTAAGTGTGTGTGTGTGTGGGGGGGGGGGGGGGAGGGAGTATTCCGTTAGGGTAGTTAGCTAGTTTTTGTTTTGTTTCTGTTTTTTGTGCTTAAAAAAATATATAAAAAAAAGAGAAAAATTCAAGTGAAAATCCCTAAAAAGTTCTATTTTTCATCCTTTAGGAATAGTTTATGCTTTTATTCATGCCTTAGCTGGTTGGATAGCTGAGTTAGTTAGGCAAAAACGGTCATTATGTGCATGCCAAACCTAGTCTTTAGGTGTGTCTTTGATTTTCGATACCCTTTTTTACCTTTGCAAAACGACAACCGTGAATCTTTTCACCTCGAATTTGTTTTTCAGAATTTGCTCGGCTTATACAATCTTAGTTTTGGTTTTCATGCTTTATGTGCTTTAATAAACTGGCGAAACCAACAAGGGTTAGTGTGAGTGGATGACACTCACACCCCTTAAATACTTCATTTACGGATGGAGCAACCCAAGTTGGGAGGGTAACCCCTTTACGGAGGGCCATATACAATCCAGAAAAACCCGGTATAAAAAGATAAAAAGAAAAAAAAGCTTATGTTTGTCTGTTGGTTCACCAACGTGGTTTGGCATGGGTGGTTAGCGGCCCCTCACCCCTTAAGTACTTTGGTTATGTATGGAGAAAAGCCACGTTGGGAGAGTAAACCCCTCATGGGTCGCGTTTTATCTCGAAATATGCCAACTAAAAACAAAATCAAGAGAATAAGATGTGAAACCCTCTCCTACGTAACCTTCGACCCTCACCAAGCCAAGGGCAACATCAAATAGGCTGGGGGTGACGTTTGAGTTGCTAAATAAATAAAAATTGAGCTTGGATGTATGTTTAACCAAAGCTTGACTTCCTTTACCAGGTTTTGACCGAGAATAAATTAGAGAACACTTACACTATGCACGAGGAAGTCGTTAGGCAAGGTCAAAATGGGAAATCTGAAAACTTAGCCTACCTGAGTCTAGTATCTTGGCATGTACATACTAATTGTTTTTGCTTGATTAACAATGTTATTTGATTAGCTTCGGTATAACGGCGATTATGAACACTTCTTTCCCTTTCGTAAAGTTTTGATTTTAACTTTCTTTTTCCCTTTCTCTTTTTCTTTTTCTTTTGGCTTCTGTGGGTATAGCTTCTACAAACCCTCATGAGACCAACCTCGTCCACCCAGGCTGCCGGGGGGTTTTAAGGGCTTTGTGCATACGCTAAATGCATCTGCGATTCTTGCGAAAGTGAGTTAGGTGTTTTCGTGTTTTGTTAGGTTAGTTTTTGTTTTGTTTTGCTCGGGATGAGCAAAAGTCTAAGTGTGGGGGGTGTTTAGGCTAGGTTTTGAGCCTAAATGTGTCCTTCTTTAACTTTTTCCTTGGTTCCGCATGCATTTACTAGTATTTTCACATTATTTTTCCTTCTTTTGTAGATTCGTCAGTGTATAATGGTTTTTGTAAACCTGTTTTTATCGTTCTTCTCAGGGAGCTGGGGGCCTTAGCTAAAGGATCCTAGGTCGAGGTGGAAGTCAAGATTGCTAGGGGAAAACAGGGAAGGTTTGGTTGGTTCACTAAGGATAACAAAGCAATGAACAGGAAAATGGTCCAGTCAAGGGTAGAAATGGGCTTCGGGGACTTTCAGGATGCCAACAGGATCAAAGGGAAGTAGGTTTTGTAGCTGGGAGGTAAAAATGGAGGAAAATCAAGTGGGTATTCTACTAGAAAAGACCCATCGACCTCCCTCTCTCGAGGGTAGTCCAGAATCACTACCTCAAAGCCCACCACGGACTCGGAGGGTTAAAACTACAGAGTTCCCTAATTAGTTGGATCCTGACTTTCGTGAGCGAGTTACTAACTAACCTAGCCCTAGCCTTCCATTAACAAGAGATCAATACATTAGGGAGCTCTCGGACCCAAATAGATTGCTCTTGAAGGAAGGGCTAGGGTGGGTAATTGATTTTCTACCTAATGACTCCCTAAATTGCTAACCTACCCCCTAATTACCTATCAACACCCCTAATCACCCCCTAACCCATAGGGTTTCTAGCAACTAATCTTTACCAAAACTATACTAACATCATCAAATCCAACTCTAATCATGATTTCTAAGAGCAAGAAAACAATCACAATGCAAATCAATTAAAATGGCGATCCAAGCAAAGTCACAAGCAAACAAAGTAATTAACAAGTAATTAAAGTAATTAACACAAAGAAAGTAAAGTTGGAAGGAAGAGAACACTTATCAAATGATGAAACAAACAAGGGAAGACCGTGGAAATGATGATCCACGACAATCTCTCAATTGTTGAATCTTCAAATCTTCATTACAATCCACAATCTAGATGAAATCTCTCACTAATCAATCCACTAATTACCACTAAAACTCAAGCTAAGCTAATGTAAATGATGAAAATAGATCTCCAGGAATCTCTTTCTGAACTCCTACTAGGTATCTCATTAAAATCGTCATTCAAGGTATATATACAAAGCATGGGAGTTATATAAAATGCAGTCGTTTTGGCCGTAGAAGAAACGCCTAACCTAGACCCGTCGCGGGCGCGGCGGCCAGCGTCGCGGGCGCGACGGTGAGAAATCTCCCCGGGCGATTCCAAAAGTGCGCGGGGTCGCGGGTGTCACAGGCTAGGTCGTGGGCGCGACTGTTCTGGAAAATGACTTCCTGCGCTACTTTGTCGCGGGTGCCACATCAGGCGTAGCGCCTGACACGCCCTTCAGTCCCCTTCCCTTTCTTTCTTTTATGGGTGTAGCGCCCGCTATAAAGGTTGTAGCGGGTGCTACGACCCTGTTTTGCTTCAATAAACACCAACTTAATTTGTAAATGTCATTTTATATGTAAAAAAAAATATGTGACTAAAATTAAATTATAAAAGCACTTAAATCTCATCCTCATAAAAATAACTTATTCCCATAAATTAAACCTAGTTACAAAATATTAGTCTTGAATATTTTTTAAGAATTTGTACTCTAAAGTGTAAGCTTTTTCTATTTTTATTTAGTATGTTATATAACAAATTCTAAATTTTTCAGATGTGCACTTTAAAGTGTATCTTGTTCCATTTTTGTTTAGCATCGTTATATAACAAATTCTAATCCATTTATCCATACTTTCTATATTAAAAAAAGATAGAAACTTTCGTCGAGTTCTCTTTTATTTTAATAATTAGACAATACAATTTACTATATCATCATAAAATAACGTTTCTCCTTTCTTGGTATCTAAATTAATATTAAAGTTAACATTATATATTTATATAATTTGTTTTTCTAATAAATAAGCTAAAGGCTCTAAAAATAATTAAACAATATAAATTAACATTACTTCTTTATATTAGTTTTTTGATTGGTCAATGTTGACTTACCAATTTAGCATTTTAGCATTTTTGAGGAATACCGATCTAATTAGCATTATCTCTTCATAAAATTATGCTTTATCTTTCTCAATACTCTAGATCAATATTAAAATTAACATTATGTCTTACTTTTAACCATTTCTCCCCTCTTAAAATGCATATGCTAAATCTATAATCTAAATTCTAAAACAATATACATTTTCCTTAAATTATAAAATAAATAAGTGAAAAATAAAAAATATAATACAAATTAAGGTTACCTTTTTATAAAATAATGTTTGACATGTGTCAATAAACCTGAAACCCTAAACCCTAAAGCTATAAAATATACATACAATTAAACCCTAAACCCTAAAGTCATAAAATATAAAGCCGAAACCCGAAACCCTAAAGACGTAAAATATTAAATAATGCTACCATTTCATTAAATAATATTAACTCATACGTCCTATATCCTAACTCTTGACTTATATACTAATATTATGTCAATGATCGAGAAGCATGACTTATGAAACAATGTAATTTAAGTTGTTATATGTTCAAATGTTCCAATTGATTGAACATCACCTATAAATATATCAGTGATTGTTCTACAACAACATGATATCATAGTCATATGGTCATAATTCCATTGGAAATACGATAAGTAATCACTATAAGAAAATATGTGTTCAACCACACTTAAAATGGTTGTTAGCCACACATATAAATGCAGCTAACACTACTCCTGTTGTTGGAAACTGTGGGGAAAATTTAGCTACGCTTACTATGTGTGGTAAGCACTTATTCTAGCCACACATATATGTAAAGCGAATAAATTGATTCTCAACACTTGTATGTGTGGGTAGGTACACACTAGTATATGTGTGGGAAAGTTTTCTTATTTGAAAACTATAAACCTAAATTTACTTGCAAATATATGTGTGGCGAACTATTAACAAATAACAATCTTTTAAAACCCAACTAACTTTTTGGCGGGAATTTATTAGTGTTGACATTTTTTAAATATTTATTTTATTATTTAGTGTTAATTTGGAATTATATATATATGTATATATATGTATATATATATACTTAACATTAAAAATCTCAAATGCCAAGTTACTGTTCAAATTGGTAGTGAATACTGTTCAAATGACATATTTGTAAAGTAGCCCTTAATGTAAACCATCTATTAGACGCTCAGACCTCTTTCTTCTGCATGTCCTCCCTGACGTCATTCTACGCTTCTCACGTTGTAACACTGAACGTTGAACTGTTGAAGGATCGACTCTCTTGTACGACTATTGTCTCTGTGATGTTCACCTTTCTGAAGATCAAGTTTCTGATTGAAGCGTTCACCTTTCTGAAGATCATATTTTGTAACAACGCATCTAAATTTTGTACGACCATTGGCTCTGTGATGTTCACCTTTCTGAAGATCAAATTTCCTAGGTATACTCTTTTCCTTGCTCAATTTGGCCACTACTTACCGATTGTTAGGGTTTCTTCAATTAGTGTCTTTTTAGGGTTTTGGGCACTCACTAATTTCATTACTTACTTTTGTTTTAGATGCGCATGTAATTAGCATTGGTTGAACTCGCGAAATTCGTTTAAATTACCATTACCAAGGCAGATCTGGTGAATGGTTCTAAGAAGAGGGAATCTCTTATTTATAAGTTTAAATTAGGTACTTTTTCTAAGTTCCCTATCTTCTTTCTTTATCCGAAATTTGGACTTTGTTTTAATTCAAATTGAACGCGCTTGATTTCAATTTGAGAAATCTACTCCTTAGTAACGATAATCTTAAGAAAAGGCAAATCTTGCATTTTGTTAAGAGAAAGTACATTTTCTGAGTGTGATTTTTAGTTTATCGTTGATTCCCCCTTGATATTGTCCTCCCAATTCCCAACTCCAAGTCCAAATACAATTTTATAAATAGTAGAAGTAACAATTGAAATTGTTATTGGCCATGAATTTTGGGAATAGTGAAGTTGCAGGGCTGACCTGGATCAAGTTTCTGGATTGGTTTCGTTATGAATTTCTGGCTTTCATTCATGCTTGAAGTTTTGGTTAGCAATTCTCGCTTCTCTTCTCTTCCATATGGATATGGTGAACTCAAATTTTGGGCTTAGATGAATTTATTAGTTAATTTAAGTTGTTCATACTTTGTATTTGATTCATGATGATTTTGGTTGTGGTTTTGGCAGATCTCGACCTTCTTATTTTATATAATAAACATGAAATCCATAATTTTCATTCCAAATTATACTAAATTATTATTTTTTTGGGGGGTTAACGGTGGCCGTGACCACTGTCGGCAAGGCCCTAGGTCCGCCACTGGGGTTGAGAGCTGTGGAGGCATGTATGATTCCCCTCCCCTACTCAAATCTAGATAGTTACTGGGTTCGGTTAGTTGCTTTTCTTTTAGTAGCTTTGAGCAATTGAAAAAAAATCTCTCTCCCAATTGATAACTTGAGATCTGAGACTATAATTATATGTTTAACCAATTCAATATTGTTTAATCAATTGGATTTATACAGTAGAGCAATAAGTAATTGCTATTTCATTTTTTTGGTGAGTCGACACAAGAAGTCGTTGACGAGCAAACAAGATGCTTAGTTCCATAGAAAAAAGACATAGTGTGGAGAACCTTGGCAACACATTTCATTGACATTATATGGTTTTTGGAGACAAAGCACAACAAACTTGAAGATTTGGATACAAGGAAAATAAGAAATATTTGGGAAACCAATGGATTGGCTCTGATCATGGAGTGGTGAGGGATGGTTTGGGGGTGTGTTGATAATTTGGAGCAAGGAAAGACTAATGTAAAGGAGATAATAAGAAGTCAAAGATGGGTGTGGGAAGGGAGGATTTTTGAAAGATGAAGTAAGGTGTGATGCGTGGTTTGCTTATGCCTCTAACAAGCAAGCTCATCAGATAGTGGTCTGGATTTGTGGAGAAATTGAAATTAGAACTTGGAGTGCCATTGACATTTTTTAGCAGATTTCAATGAGTTGAGCAAGAAAGAAGTGACTTCATTCTACCGCTTTGCAAATTCACAAGGAGAATTTCAAACCATCTAAAATCATTGAACTTTCAAAGCCAATAACAAGCAAGCTCTTGTACTATTATCTAGATAGTGATGTGTGCTTTGCTTATGCCACTAAAATCAAGTGACTTCATTGGAACAAATTTTTCAACTAGGGTACTTTTAATTTTAGTAGTAGTTAGTTCAATTCAGCATGTCCATAATGTGGATAGTTGAAAATTTTATTTTTCAACTTAGATTGTAATGGACTAAAAGCAAAATGCGTTGTTAAACCTCCTCCGCTTCTTTTCGATAGAGTAGGTGGCAAATTTTAAGTCTTGAGTCAATTGTATAACAACTATCTCTAAATTGCAAAATTTAGGGGTGAGATTGCTACATGATACCATTTCATACCTCACTTGGATAGGATTTCAGAATATTGGTTTTGGTTTGTTGTTGTAGTTAGTTCAGTAGGGTTGCATTAGGTCACAAGCAAGGTCTTCTAGCTAGGGTTTCCATATGTATTAGGGTTTATTTTTGGGCTTCAATTTTATCAATTGCTAATGTTTGACTTCAGGATCTTTATTCAAGTTAAAGTTTGGATTTAGTATTGACTTTGCAAGCTATTTGTGCAAGTCTCTGAATTTGGTCCTGACTTTGCAAGCCATTTGTTCAAGTCTCTGAATTTGGTTCCCATATCCTGAAAATTTAGTTATTTCAAAAAGTGAAAGGTTTAATTTAGTGTTCAGTTCTTAATTTTTGTCTTCAAATTACTGCTGCCACGTCAGCGCGCCACCGAGTTATCCAGTTCTTAACTTGGTGGCGTGCTACAGGAATTCAAGGGGTCCAAAGTTCATATTATTCACAAACAAATCTAAAGTTCAGATTATTAAGTCTACCATGGCCTAAACTTCAGATTATTTAAATCCAATTTCCCATTAAAATATTGTTCAGGTCTCACATTATTCCTATCAAATAATAAAAACTCTTGCTATAATTCTCGTTTGCTTCTGTAAATTTGATCAATGAATTTAGCTCTTGAAACAATGCTCTTTTTCTCCTCCGCAACATTTCCATGATGGTATTAAAACGCACCTGTTGCAGTTTGACTCATTTGTCATTTAGTAGTCAGCAGTCATCATGAACTATGTTTTCTTTCTATGAGTCTTGACTTTTTATCCCAATTAGTATTAGAAAGCACCTCTTGTAGTTTAACTCTATTAACTTGGTCTCATATATCTTTAGTCTATTGAATATTTTTCCAAAGGCCAAATCAGAGCTTATTATGCTGAGCAATAATGTGACAACCATATATTTTGGATTACATCTTGTAATTTGAGGGCCAAATGTGTGGGGATGTCTGTCTTTGTTTAATGTTTCCTTTCTATTTTTTTTTTTACTTTCTTATTGCTAAATGTGGTTTATTTGGGGGTATGATTTCAATTTCAATGTGGTATCAATTAATTGGTCACCAGAAAAGTTCATGAAAACAGTGGTTGAGAATCAATCTGATTGATGAATATGATAAATAAGCTTTTAAATTTTTGGGGTTTATAGAACTCGATTGGTACCTTAGTGTCGCTTATTTCAATTAGATATTTTCGATTTTAAGGACGTGAACCTTTCCTCTCTTTGGATTCGGATGCACATATTGGGTGTGGTTTGGTTTTTATTTGTATGCTACCTTGAATTGTAGAGTATGATTACTTCATCTTTTGAAACTCCTTTTTCTCCAATTTCAGTACTTTCTTGGCCCATTTCTTTCTCCGTCTTGATTAATCAATCAATCTTTCCTTGTCTTTATCTTTTTTCATCCTTTCCCTTCTTAGGTTGGTTGGGGTTTTTGTGGAACTGTTGGGGATTGAATTGAAGTATTCGAATTTGAGAGAGATAGTTCTATGCTTACTTAGATGATGATTCTTTTGGTGTTTCATGATTTAGATTTCTTACTATTTAAATTTTCATTTAGTTCACCATGGATCAACCTTGCTTGCTCTGGATATCCTGCAGGTGAACCCCTCATAATTTCGAACAGAATGCCAATTGCTATTAAAGATGAAATAGGTTGCAACCCTTATCCAACAACAGGTCACATAACCCTCCTTGACCACAAATTTTAAAATATAAATGCTTTCTGTTGTTTCACTCATTAATGACCACTTTGTTTTGTCTCTAACTTGCTTTAGGAGGTACAAAATGGTTGGATAAGATGAGACCCTACAGAAATTATGTTTGTTGTGTTAAGCGTCTGAGATCTTGCGGTGCAATACTTGTTGGAAAAAATATGCATGAGCTTTGTGCTAGAACAAATGGAATAATCCTCACTATTGGTAAGAACATGCTTGTTCTGCCTATACTTTCGTCTAATTCGGCTTTTATGACTATTCAATTCAGATTTCTAACTTCTAACTGATAACAAACCCATCTGGAAATCAAAAGTAGAAGAACAGACAGATGCAAACAATATTCCATGAACAAGTCTTTGCCCAATGGAGCATATATAATTAATATCCTTCCTTAGAAAATACCTTCATAGAGTTCTACTACCAGCTCAGCTCCTTAAAAAGAAATAACTTGCAAATGAATATATTTCCCTGTTTTGATGGTTATTAATTGTTTTTGATGAGTTGTTGACCTGGTATTTTAGGTATCTGATGCTTATGCTTTAATTTGGGATTATTTAGGGCTTTATACTCAGTCTGTTTTGGTGAGGTAAATTTTTGGGTTTGGGCTGAGGTGGGTCATATGGGTCGGATCACTTTTGTCGGGTCTACTATGACCAACTTATTGGCAATCTTTAAGACAGACTACATTCCCCCTGAAGAAATTGTTCTATGGAAATTTTGTTACTGTACTAAGCTGGCAAACATTTCACAATGATTAAGATTCAATACTCTTTCTGAGTAGTCAAAAATACGCATTTAATTACTCCTTCAAATTGAAATTGTGTAGTGGTAGTGCTTGGTCAAAACTGATAATTTGCACAATTTGTGAGAACATCAAGTCATAGTAGAGCTTGGTTATTGTGGAAAGATTCTCATTTTTTCAGGCTACCTGAGATGGATATGTAAGTTTGGTGGTTGAGGAAAGATGCTCCCATTTCCCTTGGATCAGTTGTCATGTTGGTAATTGATCTGGTTTCATCAAAACAAAAGGGTTGTGATGTCATCTTAAAGCAGGTTGGATGAAGAACTATGCCTTTTTCTGTTGAGCCTATGAGACGTTACATAACGGATAACATTATTACATAATCAAACAACAGAGATTCATTGCATAAAGGGGAATTGTCAGATGTTAGTGTGTGTATACTAAATGTCCTGAACTGTTGCCTGAATTGTTTAAGACATAGCCATCTGAACTGGGAATTCGAAAGGACCACGAATGTGCTCCTGCAATGCCACACAAAGGTCTAAGCTCTTTTCTTGAGAAAACAAAAGGCTAATCTACTTTGAATTTATACTACACTATCGTGAGTTTGCTTAACAAGGCATACGATTGCTGTGGAAAGGTCTGTGCTGAGTATGCCAAACATTTTACTTAGATTGGCTCTCCGTTTCCTTGATACCAAATTTTGTTTGATGTTGGAGGCGTTCAATGTTGACCGAGATGAACACGTTATTAATAAAAAAAATGTATATTGGAAGACAATATACCGACTTTTGGGGATATTGGATTGTAATATACCGACCTTTACTATTGGACAACAATATCCCTGACCTTTATACTTGGGTGAAATTATTATACCAACAGTGACCAAAGGAGCGGTGACTGGTGAACTAG
This sequence comes from Portulaca oleracea, assembly GCA_029582165.1. Lineage (NCBI taxonomy): Eukaryota > Viridiplantae > Streptophyta > Magnoliopsida > Caryophyllales > Portulacaceae > Portulaca > Portulaca oleracea. The sequence goes on from CM055874.1 coordinate 21,475,212, forward strand.
TCTCCATGGTGACGTAGCAAGAAAAGGGAAAAAAAGGGCCCCTACCTAATAACCCTGTTAACCCCTCCGTTTTTCTCACTAACCCTCGTTAAAAATCGACCCCAACACAATGTCCAATGGGGTGGTGAACCAATCTCCGTACTGACGTGACACACGACCAACCACTGTCTTGTAACCTACGTTACCAGGACACGGCTATTAGGGCTGCCGTACCAGGGTCGACACGACACGACACGGATCCTGACACGGGATCCGTGGCGGACCTGGGTGGAACTGCAGGACACGGCCATGAACGAACCCTAGTCAGCGGCAAACCCTAGATCGAACAATTGGACAACCAATTGGTGGGTGTTCCGGGTGGTAGTTGGGGGCTTTTGGTCGAACGGACGACGCGACCCCACCGGTGGGTTTTCTCCGATCAGAAATCGTCGGTATTCGGTCACCGGTGAGGGACGGGGAGAGAGGAGAGAGGAGGAGGCATTGTTTCATTTCCTCTGTTTTTTTGGAGAGAGGAGAGAGAAGAAGGGGGCGGGGAGGGGGAGGCGTGGAGAATAAAGAGCAACAGGCCCACAACACATGAAGTTGGGCTAGGGTTTTTTTTGTGATCATTTCTATTTTCTTATTTTGATTTTTTAAAGGGTAAGCTAAAGGGGCAGCAACTTTTTTGGACTTTTTAATAATTGGGTTTTCTCTGTATGGACCAAATTAATTTAAATTAAAGTATTCTTGGGTTTAATTTAAGGATGACTTTAAAAAATAATACATAATATTTCAATTTTAATATAATTAAATATGTTATGCAACTAAGGGGTCATGTTTTCCCTGCCGTGTCGAACCCTTGGATACCGTGTCCCCGTGTCCTTAATTTTTAGGGATGCCGAGTCGGACCCTCGGATCCGTGACCGACATGGACACCCGTGTCCCGAGTCCAGGTAACATAGCTTGTAACATAGGTAGTGAGAAAAACGAAGGGGTTAACTGGGTTATTGGTTGGGGCATGTTCTTTTTCCCCCCGCCAGCTATGTCAGTAGGGAGACCGATTCACTACCCTTTTAGTTACTGTTGGCATAATAATATCACCTAGGTATAAAGATCAGAGATATTATTGTCCAATACTAAAGGTCAGCATATTGCAATCCAATACAATCAAAAGTTGATATATTAGCATCCAAATATCCTAAAAAAATGAGATTTAGAGGGGAAAGAATCTCTTGATATGGCAATAGGCTTTTTTCCCCCCTGAGATTAGATTCTGGTCTTTCATAGTATTATTGTGGATGTTTTAGAACTCAGTTAGTGATCCCTGAGAAGAGCAAGGCTGTCTGGGCAAATTTATGGTATGTGTTGGTTATCATTTGTACTTTTAATCTTCCCTTAATATCTCCATCTTTATCCGTGAACTTACTGTCTTATGAGATCTTATTGTTCCTTACATTTATGTGTTCCCCACTTTATTCTTACACATATATATTTTTGGCAATTTAGCACCAAATCCCTCATTACCTTCCTTTGTCTTCCTCCATTTTTTTTCAAAGATTTGGGATCTCAACATAGATATGCTTGGCTTGGTTAGGTACTAATGGTCATGTCAATATATGTGAGTTGTAGGGGGAGCATTAGCTGCTACACATGTGATTTCCTTAACAAAAAAAAGTGTGTTACTTGGCCACTCTTGGAAGGGTCGGATCAGGTTGTGCATCCAAACATTGAGTTTCTTGTTTTCTTGTTGTTCCTACAGTATGTACATATATGATGGAGACCATCATCAAGAACAGCAAGCAGTAGCAACTTCATCAGTAAATGAGGCATCCATAGGAGCTTCACCAGCACTTTCAGTAGCAGCACAAAGAGGAGACCATGTTGAATTACCAAACTCAGCAGCTAAGGAAGCATTTCCAGCAGAAACAACAGGCTTCCCAATCCCAACAAGGACAGCAGCTCATTCAGCAAGTCGCTCAGCAGTTCAGCTACCCAGCAGGAGGTTCACAACTTCACCAACATCCACCAACCCACCAACAGCATCCATCCAAGCTTGTTACACACTTGTGAGGCAAGTCTTGGCACCTACAGCCATCCAGCCCAGCAGCATTGGTCATTCAGACCAAATCCAGTTCCCAGCAACAACAGTCCAAGCAACAGTCTTTCTCAATGTCATATCTGTTGATTGAGGAAGATTCAGCCAAGGTTCCCTAGGAGTTTTTTGTTCTTTGTCATGCCATTTTCAAGTCAAAACCAAGTCCCAGCATGTTCAAGCATGGCAACAGCAAGTTTCAAGTGCTAAAACAAACAATCCCAACAGGGTTGTTTGTTATCAGTTTTTCCAGAACTCCAGTTCTGTGGCTAAGTCTTGTGCCTTCTGTCCATAGGGGTTATTTTGGTCCTTTCCAGCCTAATTCTATCCTGTTGAGATTACTTCTAGGTTAGCACTTGCGCGACAATTACCTCAGTAACATTATTTTTACCCCCTTAGGCAGGAAAGCCTCTCATTAGTCCATTTTGCCACTCTTTTGGTATTTGGTCCAATTAGAGCTTAGCTAGCATTTTCCCTTTTATTTTTCCTTCAAATTGTACTCGAGATTATTAGGATGTAATCAGTTGTACTTAGACCTGTCAATACGGGCGGGCGGGCGGGTTACGGGTCGGTCGTATATCGGGTTCGGGTAAATACGGGTCGGGTGTATTTCGGGTTCGGGTAAATACGGGTCGGGTGTATTCCAGCTTCGGGCGGTTTGGGTCGGGTTTACGGGTCATGACCGCCCTTTTTCTCAGTCACTTACAACTAATAAAATTGATTATAATTAGTCAAAGATGCCTATGTAATGTATCATTCCATTCCAAGTTCAACCACCATGATATGTCATAGTTGTATTGACATATTAATATACACCTAATGGACAAAATTTAACAATCTTCAAGTCTACAAGTATTATGCGGTTTACGTCAACAATCACGAATAACAATACTTATGAAATATATAGGGTTTTGGGATGCTAATATACTAAACTTTTGGTGTACTGACAATAATGCACTGAACTTTGACCTTTGACAATAATACACTATTTTACTGAAAGAGAGGAGAGAGGCGGGACTTCAGGAGTTTGAGGGTTCACTGAAAGAGTGAGTGAGTGACAGTGTTAAGGTTTTGTTTTGGTCATTTGTTATTTGATTATTTCATTTGTATATCTCTCTTTACGCATAGTTTTCCAAAACCACCCAATATTTTACTTTTGGGCCTTAATTTTCATGGAATGGGCCCATTTTTTTTGCACAAGGCCAAAGTAGACAAAACACTTAAAATTAAAGTGTCTGACCCAACGGGTCGACCCAAACCTGACCTGCTTTTTACCGGGTTCTTTGGGTCGGGTCATTTTCGGGTCCGGGGTCGGAATTTCGTGTTCAAAACTCACTTTTTGCGGGTCGGTTTGGGTCGGGTTTCCGGGTCGGGTCGAGAATTGCCAGGTCTAGTTGTACTTGTTTTAAAGCTTTGTAGATTAGATTAAATCACGGAGATTAAGCAGATTAGCTTATGTTAAGCAACTGCTAATCAAACTGTAGATAGTCTTTATATTATGAAGTTTCCAGTAAAGAAAGGATATCAGTGTTTATTTCAATAGTATTATCGAGTGTCTTAGAACCTCTGAAAGTTTGTGAGTGTCCTATAACTCTCAATCTTGGTTAAATCAGCTCCTGTCACTGGATATTGGCAAGAATCCAAAGAATCACAATCAGCTTGATCATCCATGCTTTGGTGTGTCTGTAGGAGTATGAATGTGAGAGTCCTTTGCCCTTGATTGCAGTTGTGGTGTGTCTGTATCAATTGTAAGCAAGCCTATCCTTTATTTTCCTCGTTGGGTTGTCTTCTATTCCAACCAATTGTTTCCAATTAGCTATTGTTATTACAGTCATTCTGGTGTGTATGTGAGTTGTATGATGCATTCTAGTTCAATACTCTGATCTTTGTGAACTATCATACATCAATATAGTTTGCAATGCACACTACTTTTTTTTTTTTTGAGGAAATGCATGCACACTGCTTGTTTGATGAGCTTACTTGTATGTTACTGGTTTAGTTTGGCACTTTTGCATTTCCCTATTTTTTATGTTTATTCTTGTATAGGAGGGGTGTAAAATTTTGGTCGAATTACATGTTTTAAGTAACATAACACCCTGATTGACGGTGACATTTAATGGTTAAACTTGATGTCCAACTCAAATTTTGTTTTACCCGTCCTCTTCAATATTAAGCTTACGACATGCAACTTGGATTTTCGTTGTCTTCCCATTCTTTACTTTTCCTTTCATTTTTTTATATGCTTTTATTCTTATAACAAAGTTCGAATTCTCATTCTTTATATCCTTCTAAGCCTGAACTCTCATCTTTTACTTTTGCTTCATTTTTTATATATATTTTTAGGTTATCATAAGTGAATGATGTCTCAGTACAATTGCATGAAGGTGGATGCATGAAGGTGGATGAAGGTGGATGCAAGAAGTATAGTAGCAAACATAACAAATGCTTCAGTACGGCTATATGTTGCTTATAGCGACATTTATTTATATGATGTGATATGGTATCCCATCATTTATAAATGTCGCGCTATAGACCAAACAAATGTTGCTAGGGGGCGATTTTGTTGTGGTGTTTTATGCTTGAAGTAAAAAAAAAAAATTTAAAAAAAAGTATGAAACATCAACCAGAAATTATCAAAGAGTCATAAGCCAACTTAGTTGATTTAGTTATGCTTATTTTAGTTTGATCTATTGATGATGGATATCAACTTGTGAATGCGGTTTGCACTCCATGGGATTGCTCATGATCAGTTTACATCTTGTTGTACTTGTCTTACTGTAAGCATGGATCTAATATTTATATCATTAATTATATTTACCGCGCGCAACGCGCGCGCAATTAGAACTAGTGTATATATATATATATATATATATATTACTCAAAGTATAAAACTTGCTGATATTAAAAAATCACACTTCAACATTGCATTAAAATTATGAAATGTGTATTATGTAACATTGATGTGTACTAGCTAATTAAGTCACAAAATAATCTAAAGTTGTAACCTAACAAATTCAAACCAAATATTTGTCATTACAAATTCTAACAAACAAAAGTAAAAGTAAAACTTAAAGTTAATCGGACATCTGATAATTGGAAAACTCAACATAATCATTCTTCAAGAAGACCATTGTCTACCCCTTGTTCCACATTGTTGTTGGCTACCTAAAAATGTTAAAACAAATAATTGGAGCTATGATTAGACCATGTTACGTTAATTTTTATACAGTAAAAAAAAAATCATAAATGAGACATATTTATATACTACTATACACTATATATATATATATATATATATATATATATATATATATATATATATATATATATATACACACACACACACACACCAGTGTAGCCTGTCAAGTTTTTGCTAAAGGACATCCTTCAACACATTTGAATGGACCTTATTTCTACAAAATCCTGTAGCCTGCAAGTACATGCATGAATTATATGTAAAAGACAAAATGAAAAATAAACCTCACTAGGAATAGGGGGAGAGAGATAATTCCAGTATATACCACTCCTGTTAGGTATATCATAACTCCTCGTTTTTTCGAGAGAGATCAATATCTTTGGACATCCATAGGGTGAGATCTAAGCACAATATCAATAACTCTTTCTACCTCGCCACGAGTTAGCTGTACATGAATATAATTGAACCGTGTCGGGTTCGGGTCTGAGCTACCAAAGCCAGGCTTTTGGTTGATGGCAAGAAGGAAGGAATCCAGACCCGGTATTTCCACACTAAACCCGCTCACCCAGGCATTGTCAAGAACCGATATACCTTCTCAAAGGGTGGGTTGATGAGTATCGGGTCGGCATGGTTAAGGAGAGTCGTCCAATGTTGGAGCTTGGAGAGGCTCGGGTTTGCTCCACCGGCCCCGGATACATCGGGATCGTACTGGGCCATCCTGAGACGAAAGGCAATGAGGTATCGGGGTTTGGGCATAGCCTCAGAATCAATAAAGTGCAGGAAGGAAGCAACTCCTAGAATCAGTAGCAGCGTCGCGCCGGCCACCACCCGGGTAACACCCGCGACACAACTAGGCAGCAAGGGTTCTCGATAGGCAGCAAGGGTAACACCTGCGACACATCTCTGTCGCACCTGCGACCCTTCCAGGCAAGACATGCTCCATTTTTGGTATCAGAGCTCAAGGTTTGCATTAGCTTGAGTTTTATGTTCATTTCTCTATTGTTCATTACTAGTAGAGTTGTCTTTTGTGGATTTAATTGAATATTGGTGTTCCCCATCCCTTGTGTCTCCAACTGTGTTGGAGAAGTTGTTATTGCTATTGTGTTTGTTGATTTTGATGCATATTGGAGCTTTGAGGTGAAGTTGGAAATTAGTGCCCGCAAGGTGTTCGATGAAATATCCAAGTGAGAAAAACACAAAGAACCCTTAGCCAAACACTAGCCAACTACAAAAGAACCCTCAACTCCACAAAATTTTCCCAAACACAAATCGTCCTTTACCTTTTCCCTCTTTATGGATGGAGAAGTTAATTTTGAACGAGAGGAATCAAGCCACCGGAGTAGCCCTCGAGCTAGAACTGTGGAGATTCGGCTTACATCCCTCGAGCGAACTATTGAGAACATGGCGGCTCAAATCAACCACATTGTTTTAAACCTACAAGGTCAACCTCGACATAAGCGTCGGAGGCGAGCACCAAGCCCTATCCATCCTCCTCCTAACTTTGAGTCGAGTGACGATGAAGGAGGCTCCCCTCGATGTCGTCCTCGTTGGGAGATGCGTGCTAGGCCCCCTCATGACGACTTTCAAGGTGTCAAGATCGAAATTCCGGAGTTCAATAGTTCTAGTGACCCCGATGACCATCTTGAACGGATTCAAATGATGGAAAGGATCTTCGAGACTAAGGAGTACAACGACGAGAAAGCCTTCAAGGTTGCCAGTTTGAGACTCACCAAAGCCGGTTCACTTTGATTTGAGAATGTTAAGGCGCAACGGGCTAGGGAAGGTCGATCGAGACTTACTTCGTGGGCACGGTTGAAGCAAATGATGAACCGCCTCTTTTTGCCAAACACTTACAAACAGGACCTCTTGAGGAAGCTATATGCTCTCACCCAGGGCAAAGGGTCCGTGAGCAATTATATTCAGGAGTTCGAGCAACACCTCATCAAAAGTGACTTACGAGAACCCGATGAGCAAACGATGGTGCGATTCTTGAACGGGTTGGATCCCTCTATTTCCAAGAAGATTAAGGTTCAAACTTATCACTCATTAGATGAGTTGTGTAATCTTGCTCTTAAGGTTGAGAGGAGAAGGAACGAGAAGTCCACTTTCAAGCAATCGACTAAGCCTATCTTCTCACCTTCTAGCACACCTTCTCCTTACGCTGGCACTTTGAAGTCTAGTGAGACACCCAAGTCTACACTGAAGCCTCGAATGACAAAGGAAAAGGAATCGCTATACCTACTCCAACGGATCTCCCAGCGAATTGAAGGCAAGAAGTGTTTCAAATGTCAAGGGTATGGCCATTTTCAAGCCGATTGTCCAAACCGGCGTACTTTGACCCTTCAAGAAGTACGAGAGATCGATGAAGAGCTTCAAATGGCTCAAGACGATTCCGAAGTGGTGGTAGAGGATGCGGTTACTAGTGATGAGGAGAACGCCGCCCTGTACCCCCCGTACATGGAGGCGCACTTGTTTTAAAGAGAGCTTTGCATACCCATGAGACTCCTCTCGACAAGGCACAAAGGGAAATGTTGTTCCAAACGCGGTGCTTCGTGGGTGAAAAAGTTTGTACTCTTTTCATTGATGGAGGAAGTAGTACGAACGTCGCATCTACAACTATGGTCGAGAAGCTTGGCTTGCCTCTATTATCGCACCCTCGACCTTATTCACTCCATTGGCTCAACAATCGCAACAGCGTCAAGGTAACTAAGCAAGTCTTAGTGAATTTTTCTTTTGGAACTAACTACGATGATGCCCTTGTTTGTAATGTTGTTCTTATGAGTGCTTGTCACATTTTATTGGGTCATCTGTGGCAATACGACAAGCAAACGGTGCACAATGCGTTGGAAAACACTTATAATTTCACCCATAAAGGCAAGAAGATCAAACTACTTCCCATTTCTCCCCGAGAAACCGAAACTTCAAAAGCCGGGATGGGTAGTGAGTTGAGGAACCTTCTCATGATGAGCGAAACACGGGATGAGTGTGCTCTTGGTGAGGACGAGCTACCTCTTGCTTTGTCTTTGCCTTGAAGCGGGCCTGGTAAGATTGAGAGTTCCCAAGCATCACATAAATTTCCTCTTCCGCCCCTTAACCCCTCACCTCCACAAAACAAGCCTCCTTCCACTTTCTTGCATTTGAACGATGGATACATTGTGGGATTTGAAGCTTGTTGGATGTCCGGCACGATGATTTGTGGTGATCGGGATGCTCGAAGTTCTATGAAGCCAATTGATGAAGAATGCTTCGGTATTAACTCCCAAGAGTTGAGGACAACTCTTTTTCAAGAGGGGGAGTATGAACCATGTCGGGTTCGGGTCCGAGCTACCAAAAGTCGGGCTTGTGGTTGATGGCAAGAAGGAAGGAATCCTGACCCGGTATTTCCACACTAAACCCGCTCACCCGGGCATTTTCAAGAACCGATATACCTTCTCAAAGGGTGGATTGATGAGTATCGTGTTAGCATGGTTAAGGAGAGTCGTCCAATGTTGGAGCTTGGAGAGGCTCGGGTTTGCTCCATCGGCCCCGGATGCATCGGGATTGTAGCGGGCCGTCCTGAGATGAAAGGCAATGAGGTATCGGGGTTCGGGCATAGCCTCGGAATCAATAAAGTTTAGGAAGGAAGCAACTCCTAAAATCAGCAGCAGCATCGCGCCCGCCACCGCCCGGGTAACACCCGCGACACATCCAGACAGCAAGGGTCGCGCCGAGCACATCTCTGTCGCACCCGCGACACTTCCAGGCAAGACACGCTCCAATAATATGTTAAAGAATTGTTTGAAAAAAGTTCTCGTCAGTATTTCCCCTACAAAAGCACCACTCCTTATGATTAATACTTTATATCTATTTACAAAAGTACACAAAGTAATCTAAAACAAACTCAACTGCCATATGCCGATATACATCACAACTCAACGACTACATGTATCAAAAAGAACAAATACCGGAAATGTTCACAACAATCATATTGGAGTGTACATGTTTCATGTTTATATAGATACAAGTTAGATTTCAATACTTACTATCACATGTGCCATATTTGACTTCAATCTATTTTTCTGCAACTCCCTACACATTAAAAATATATGAAAGCTTAGTTGGAAATGCAACATATTATTTGAAATAATTAATCAAGACAAATATATTTGAAATATGTACTTAATATCAAATCTCCAAGTACAGCAAGATGAAATAGATTTTTTGAACTAGACTAAACTATCAACATGATAAATACCCTTCATATATTAAATTTATAACGCAATATTAACTACATATTTATAACTTTAATTAGTCAAAACCCTAGATCTATGTACATAATTTATTCTCTCTAACCATAATTCTTCACTCTCATTCTCTCCTACTCAATTTGCCTACTACAACTGGAATTAGGAAGCATAATGTTCTCAAATCAAAATCCTAATAACTAAAAGAACTATCTACAATAGTCCCTCAAATTCAATTGCATTGTGACAAAGGAGCAGGCATTCATTAGTTGTGTAACAAAGACATCAAGAGAGTAACACTGAAAAAATACAGATCTGTTGATGTGGCCTACTGTGAGTGGACGAACACCATCAGAACCTAAAAATTGACACAACCAGACCGTCGGCCGCTGCGAGAACAACGCTGAATTTGCCTACTGCCAATAATTCAGTGCAAGCGGTTAATTGTTTTTGGATGTGAAATTGAGTTAAGAGTTAGGGTAGGAGAAGAGATTGAGCCAGGGGATATGCAGAGGCACTTAATTTAGAAATGAAGCCCCCGCTTGTGCTAATTTGCTTAATTTAGTTTATTACTAAATATTCAATAAATTAATAATGTAGGGAAAAAATAAAATCAGTTATATGAATACCTATTATATATATCTACCTCACTTAACACTTCCCTATATTTGACAACAGATTTGCAGAAAAACCACTCTCAATAAAAATATAAGAATTTACTTATTATTTAAGAATTTGGGGAAAGTGATTTGTCAACAAAGAAGGGAATGCAAATCTGTCATCTGGAATCCGTTCAACATAGAAGAAAAATTCACCAGGGAGTTCATGATGATTTTTCTTTTCTTTTTGGAGTTGGTTCAACATCTACACAATTTGAGGAGGAAAGTAAAGAATGATGACAAACAAGGGTTGACCAGTACTAAACAACTCAAGCACATATGGCACAAGCATCGGCAAATTTGAATGAGCATGAATTTCGGGATCAATAAGAAAAGGAAGAGAGAGTGAGAGACAGAATTTCTGAAGGTATCAAAATAGAGATGAAATGATGGGTCGCGAGAAAGGAATGGAGCTTGCAAGCACTGCTACCATCATCGCAACAGGTATTGAACCTAAACTTGGGTTGATGTCATTCATACTGATAGACTTGATTACTCTATCCTTAGCTAAGATTGGATACAAGAAGACTGTTGTTTGTGTCCATCCTGACAAGGTTCAACACAAAGGCGCTAAACTCAAACAAAATTATGTTGTCAGTAAGGTATTTGACTTAAGGAAGCTTGGAACAAATTTAATGCTTAATTTTAGAACTTTCTCTATGTCAGTGCTTAACAAACTTTCATGCATATTAAATCATGAATCAATCTAAATGTCTCATGCCATTGTAATGTGGGTCATTTGGCTCTTATCTGCGCATTGTTATGATGGAATTACAAGTAGAGAGTACTGACTAAATTCAAGCAAAGATTTTTCTTGTTCCTAAATAGAAAGAAAAGGCATATGAAGTACAAGACATCAAGAAATTGTATTTATGACTGTAGTTTGTGATTCCATCACCAAAATTAGGCAACTAAACTTACAGGTTTTGGGGAAAATAGTCTGTCATCAAAGAAGGGCATGCAAATTGCACATGAAGCACCATTAAACTAGAAATTCATGTTATGAAGTAGATTGACTTAAGTTTCGACTAAACCCCAACTTTCAAGAATTGAATCAGGTCAAGAAACTACAACTAATTAATCCAAAATCCACGCTTTTTTTTTTTTATCGTTGAGCCAAAATTTTATTACTAAAACAAGTGCCAAAATCAGCATTTACAAAGCCCTAGTAACAAGGGCATTGTCAGTGAACCAAAAGCAACACTTAGAAAAGCAAAAAAGGGGCTTAAACATACAACATCTAGGCCCAAAAGGCTTCCACCAAAACCATTCCAAGACTAAACTTTGTCGCATCCTGTGCCTCACAACTAAAAGAATTGATTGTGAATCAACCACCAAAAAAAACTCAACTAACCCTCAAAAGAACTGAAAATCAGACATCTATTGGACCCCTCAAGATGAAAACTCAATTTTCTCTCTGCCCTTTTCCAGAAACATTTGACGTTAACTACTTCTCTTGTACACCAAAAAACTGATGTTTCTTGCACACCAAACTGACCATATTAAAGCAACAAGAAGCCCACCACCCACCGAACTCGTCTTGTTTTGCTCTTGAGAACTACCATCATCCAAGAGTCAAGAAAAGTGTGGGTGTATTTGGTTGAGTGATATGGTGTCCCAAACCTTGAATATAATGCTCCATATTGGCTTTCCAACTTGAAAAAAATCTCCTTGTTCCATATCAACAGTAATCCTCCCGACCTCCCTAAAGCACAAAACCCACAAAAATATACAACCATTCCTCCCCAGCAACCTAAACTCCCACTGCCTTCACTTCTTGCAAGACCCCAAACCTCTAACATTCCAAGAGGCTATTCTTATGATGCGATGGTTATGAACCCAGATGTTGATCAGCTATTACAATAGCAAGATTGAAGCAGTTGACCCACATTACAATGGAATTTCTTGTAATGCAATGGTTATGAACCCAAAATCTACGCTTTCAAACAAATCATCCCCAAAATCAACTATCAAAGTTTTTGATTCTGCTTTGAGGTCAAGAAACTACTACCAATTCATGGATTTATTCATAGCAATCGAATCAGGGTTTAATAGTAGGACTAAATCATGGAGATATAGAGACAGAGACACAAACCTGATCGATTTCACCTACTGCGAGTCGACGGCCACCACTAAAACCAAGTAGTCGACGGCCTCAGGAAGTCAATATGGGTCAACAACCACCGCAAGAACCAAACTGCTAAATGTCGAGCCAAGAACGCCGATTTCGCATAATTGAATTTGGGGTTGGGGTAGAATGTATTAGTAGGGGTGTGCATTATTCGGTTTTGAACCGAATAAACCGAGAACCGAACCGGTTCGGACCGATTCAAACCGGACCGATTTTTATTCGTTCGGTTTTCGGTTTGCACTTTAGCCCTTATTCGGTTTTCGGTTTATTCGGTTTAACTCCTTCCGGTGAAAGTCCCGTATGAATGTGTGCATTATTCGGTTTTGAACCGGATAAACCGAGAACCGAAACCGAACCGGTTTATTCGGTTCGGTTTGGACTTTACCCCTTAATCGGTTTTCGGTTTATTCGGTTCGGTTTTGAACCGATGAACAGCCCTATGTATTAGGGGGATATGGGCAGTATCTATAGAAACAAAATCCCCCGCCTCTTGTAGTCTTGTGTATTTTGCTGATTTTTATTTGATATTTAATTATTTTATTAATGAATAATTTAGGGGAATAAGGAAATCAATTATTGTCTCATGTAAACCCTTCCCCACACTTGATATTTGCAACAAAACGTTAACAATCAATTGGGGCACATATAAGTGTGGGGACACCAAAATTTAGCAAATTATGCAATGCCACACTCAGCTAAGTTTAGGAAAGTAAGTGTACGGAAAAACACATTTTCTTGTAGTGAATGTATATGATCAACGATCGTTCTGTGATCGATTGAACCTCACTTATAAACATATCAAAGATTGATCTGTAACAACATGATATCATAGTCATATGGTCACGATTTCGGCGGAAATACCGTAAGTAATTTATATGATCAACGATTGTTCTGTGATCGATTGAACCTCACTTATAAATATATCAAAGATTGTTTCGTAACAACCTGAGATGATAGTTATATACTTATATGGCCACGATTCCATAGTAAATACCGTAAGTAATGTATATGATCTATAGGTTGGTATATCCAATTTTAATAGTCAGTATATTATGAATTTATGAGATCCAATTTTAAAAGTCGGGTATATTAAATAACATTACATTTTCATTAAAGGTCGGTATATTGATATCCAATTTTAATCGTCGGTGAATTATGAACCAACACTACCAAATGTTAGTATATTACGATCCAATATTTCTTATTAATTTATTATATTAGTACCATATAATTATATACGTATATATATATTTATTTATCTAGCAAATATTATTTTATACATCAATCACACTTTTTTATTTGTAAAGGAATTAACCTTTTTCTCTGTATATAGTATATACATATAATAAATTAATAAATTAAATATGTAATTTAACCCTAACAAAGCTACACTATTTAATTCAATAATTTGGAGTCTTCACGCTTGACTCGCCGTCTTCCACCTTTTTTTTTTGAGAAATTTGAGAATTTCATTAAACCAAACCTTTTACAAACTACTCAGGCATACTTGAGGGGTCACAAGATCGACTCAAATCAACTTAACACAAAAATCAGGTTTACTATTCTTGTGTATCCTGATATTATTAAAACCTCATATTAGTAAAACTGGGCAAAATTCAGAAGATTAGTAAAACCTCATATTTACATCCGACTTTATAAACAAACAAACAATATCCAGAGTTTGTTTACTATCTTGTGTATCCTGCGATTTCTCTCTCCCTAAATATGGTAGATAGTCACAGCCAAAGTAAGTCTCTGCATCTTTCCCGAGAATCCTATTGCTTCCATTCAATAGAATTCCAATCTTTCCATCCGGGTTTTGATTGAAAAATCGACAGCCAAACCAGATCTCCCTCTTGATTTGCATACTCACAGTCAAAGAATAAATGACCATTCGATTATGACTCTTTCTCACATAGAAAGCATATGTTAGCCAGATGTGTTCCAAATCTCTACACTCTATCCTGTGTCAATGTTTAGACCCAATTTTGTGTCTAAATACCGCCTAAATTCTTAGGCTTTTTACTCGTTTCGTGGTTTAATTCAATAACTTTTAATACGTTTTTGGTTATTTCGTAGATTCCAGAGTTTTTACTCAAAACATGGTAAAAAGGGCCATTTTGTAGCTACTTTGGGAATCCCGAGATTTTCCGGGTCATGGTCAAGGCAAAGGCAAAGGACGCGGGAAGGCCGGACACTTCGAGAGGATAAAAAGCTAGACTTTGCTGAATCAAGCTGGCCGAGCCTGACCGTACCCACGGTCCTGATGACCGCACCCATGGTGGGTGTAAGGCATGACAAGATGAGGTGATCGAGCTTGACCGTACCCACGGTCTCAAGATACCGCAGCTACGGTGGGTGCAAGACATGAGCAGCAGGTGAAGTAACCGAGTGAGACCATACCCACGGTCTCAGGGGACCGCACCCACGACGGTGGGAAGGAGAGAAATCTCACCTGACCTAAATCGCCAGACCGCACCCACGGTCTTGTCACACCGCGCCTACGGTGCTGCGAAGAAGAGAGAAATCTGCAGGAGTTACGCAGGACCGTAGCCACGGTCTCATAGACCGTACCTACGGTCCCCTGCAGATTCTCATTTTGCTGCTTAATGAAGTGACGAGTTTTGAGTAACTAACTTAGCTTGTATATATTGTTTTTAGGTCTTTTAGCAAGGGGACATCAGAGACTTGGGGAGGAGGATTCTTAGAGATTAATCTAGGGTTTTAGGAGAGTTTTAGAGAGAACTTTTATCATATTTTTAGCTTTCAATTAGAGTGATTCCTTAGTGATTAGTGAGAATTCATACTTGGATTATTGTTCTGGCATTGGATTTTATTGGATTTATATTGAAGATTTGAAGATTTATATTATCTTTGGAGCATTGGATTCTTATTATTCTGGAGTATCTTCTTTCGGCATCAAATTAATGAGCATTTCTTAACTCTTACTCTTTAATCTCTGTTTTTGTTATTAGATTACTTGGTGTTTGTTGATTGTTGTCATTATTGCTTGGAATTTCTAGATACTTTCTATTTGAAGCATGAATGAAGTCATTATTATGTTTAGCATGTTAGATAAGATGATTAGAGGTTAGAACCCTTATGGGTTAGGGAGAATCTAAGGATGTGAATGGTGTATTTAGATTGGGTTAGCATCTTAGGAGGTAATTCGTAGTGGAATCAACTTCCCACTCCTATTCTTCCCTCAAGTGGGATGTATTCGGGATACGAAAGATCCCAAATACATCCAACACTTGGGTTGGAAGGTAGGAATTGGGATAGTTAGTATTCTATTCACGAAAGTGAATAGGAGCTAACTAGAGAGTCCCGTTCTTTTAACCCTCCGGGTCCGTGGTGGGCTTGTAGGAAGTTAATCCGGATTATCCTTGAAAAAGGAAATCCGGTGGGTTTATCTTAACGGGATTGTCATTTTATTCCACTATTCTGTTGCTTCCTAGTTGCGAAACCCTCTTCCTAATGACCGTTTGCTTCCTGAAACCTCCCGACGCCCATAGTTCCCATTTGACTGAACTTATAGTAGTATTTGTTCTGTTTGCCATCACGATCTGCTTGTTATCCCATGATCTTAAACCTTACCTAGAGTCGATTAGTTTTAGCCAAGGCCCCTAGCTCCCTGAGAGAGAACGACAATACCGAGGTCTACAAAACCACATGTTACACAAAATGGCGCCGTTGTCGGGGAGCAAGCGCACCTAGCTTAGCTTTTTGTCTATAGGTTGTTTAAGATCATTTCATTTGCTAGAGATTTTGTTATCCTTGGTTATTGGGAATTTGACTCTTCTGTCTGTTCCTTTTGTGCATGCGGACTCGATCTCGACGAGGCCAAACTCCTATAACTCCACCGAATCCGAATCCGGAGAGTATTATTCGCCAAGCTAACGTCGGGTCGAGACGAAGAAGACAACAAAGAGAGCGAGAGACGATCAAAATTCCAATGGCTGACGGAGAGCAAGATCCACCCCGTACCTTAGCATCATATTCCTTACCATCGTCGGGTACGGGAGGCGTTCCTATCATATTACCTACATTACCACCAAACGCATCATTCGAGTTCAAACCATATTTGTTGGAGATATTTGAGAACACTCCGTATCATGGAGGAGAGCATGAAAATCCCATCGACCACATCAACAAGTTTGAGCAACGCATCGGTTTCGTACAAATGAATGGAGTCATCGCCGAATACATGAAGCTGAAGTTTTTCCCTCTCACTTTGAAGGGAAAAGCATTATTGTGGCTTAACACGTGTCCGCCGGGAACCTATTCTACATGGGATGCCCTTAGCCCTCGATTTTCTTCAAAGGTTTTTCCCCAATGATGAGACGTGTAGGTTGAGGCAAGCCATCATGAGTTTCAAATAAGAATCCGATGAGTCATTATTTGTAGCGTGGGGGAGATTCAAGGGTCTCCAACGGAGGTGTCCACACCACAATCTTGAGGATTGGCTATTATTGCATCACTTTTATTTTGGACTGAGTAGCCCTTTGTGCGAATCCATAGATCATGCCTCGGGAGGCATGTTCCTCAAGAAGACGGCGGAAGAAGCAAATATGTTCCTCCATGAGTTATCTCAAAACTCTCCACATTGGGGAGGCGGCCGTAGTCCTAGAGATGGAGGTCCTTCTTTAGAGAGCAATCCTACTATCAAATTTCTCATGAACGCCGTTCTAAAGATGCAGCAGAAGAAGGCCTTGGAAGAGACTACGAGGCAAGTAGAGGCAGCTCAAGTGGTACCTATGACTATTCCGGATTCCCGAGCTCTTGTGTGTGATTTTTGTGGAGGGCCACATTCTTTTCAAAGGTGTGAGGAATATCAAGCCGAGCAAGTCCAAGCTATCTATCCTAACAATAACCTTTCCTATCCCAACTCAAATCATATTCGTCCTCGTGGGAATTATGCCTACAACCAACAAGCTCCACAAAACCATAATCCACCCCCCGGTTTCTCAAACCAAAACCGCTGCTAGTCCCAACAAAACCCTCACCATGGTCAAACCTCCCAAATATCCAAACCATCACAACAAGAATTTTCTTCTTTTGAGCAAATCCTACAAAAGATTTCCTTAACTCAAGATAAGATGTCCTTAGCTCAAGATAGGGACCAAGCACGCATAAAGAATCTTGAGTTACAAATGGCTCAAATAGCACAACAATCAAAACCTACTCAATCCCTCCCTAGCCAACCTCAACCAAACCCCAAGGGGCAACTTAATGCTATTACATTGAGGAGTGGTAGGGAGATTGAAGGGCCTAGGATGGTGGTAGAGGATGTTTTGGGTGATAAAGAAGGTGATGTGGTAGATATCACGGAAGAAGAGGATTTGATAGAGGAACGGGAGAGTGAGTTTGTTTTGGGTGGTGGAGATGAGGAAGTTCATGTGGAGGAGTTGGGAGAAGCTAGTAAAGAAAGAGAGGAGATTGAGAAAGTAAGAAAAGGGAAAGGAATAATGATAGAAGAAGAGCCAATCCAAATCATTGAGAAGCCGAAGCTACCCCCTTCCCTACAATATGCTTTCTTGGATGATGAGAAGTCTTGTCCTGCTATTGTAAATGCTAAACTACATGATTCTGATCTGTCCAAGTTGCTTGATTTGCTTAGAAAGCATAGGGGTTCTTTAGGTTATAAAATAGAGGATTTGAAAGGTTAATCCCCTTCTATATGCATGCATTCAATTGATTTGTTAGAGGATGCAAAACCAACTAGGCAACCCCAGCGTCGATTAAACCCTAATATGCAAGAGGTAGTAAAAAAGGAAGTAGTAAAGTTGTTAGCTGTTGGGATCATCTTCCCCATCGCAAATAGCGAATGGGTAAGCCCGGTTCAGTGTGTACCTAAGAAGGGTGGTTTGACTGTGATTGAGAATGAAAAGAATGAACTAGTTAGTACCCGAACCATCACCGGTTGGAGGATGTGCATTGACTACCGTCAATTAAATAAAGTAACAAAGAAAGACCATTTCCCTCTCCCCTTTATTGACCAGATGTTGGAGAGGTTGGCGGGTCACTCGTACTTCTGTTTTCTAGATGGGTACTCGGGTTTTTTCCAAATTCCAATCCACCCCGCACATCAAGAAAAGACTATTTTCACTTGCCCATATGGTACATTTGCTTATCGGCGTATGCCTTTTGGATTGTGTAATGCACCGGGAACATTTCAACATTGCATGATAACTATTTTTACTGAATTCATTGAACAATGCATGGAAGTCTTTATGGATGATTTTTCTGTTTATGGCAATACCTTTGATGACTGTTTACTGAATTTGGAGAAACTTTTAATCCGTTGTGAAGAAGTTGACTTAGTGTTGAATTGGGAGAAATGCCACTTCATGGTGGAAGAAGGTATTGTGCTAGGTCATTTGATTTCTTCGAGGGGCATCGAAGTAGACAAGGCTAAAGTTGAGGTTATAGAGCGTCTACCACCCTCGGTTTCCGTTAAAGGGGTGCGTAGCTTCCTTGCCCATGCCGACTTTTATCGTCGGTTCGTCAAGGATTTTTCCAAAATCGCTCGACCTCTAACTGAGCTCTTGTGTAAGGATGCCCCATTCATTTTTACTGATGAATGCCTTGAGTCATTTTATAGGTTAAAGCAAACCTTGATTTCCGCTCCGGTGGTTCAACCCCCGGATTGGACATTACCCTTCGAAGTCATGACGGATGCGAGCGATTTTGCCGTGGGAGCGTGTTTGGATCAAACCATAGAGAAGAAGCCAAGAGTTATCTACTATGCAAGCCATACGCTCGATAGCGCACAGAGAAATTACACGACCACGGAGAAGGAGCTTTTAGCAATCATCTTTGCTCTCAACAAATTCTGGCAGTACCTTATGTTCTCCAAGGTGGTAGTATACACAGACCATGCCGCGATTAAATATTTGATGGGGAAGAAAGAAACGAAGCCGAGACTTATCCGGTGGGTTTTGCTTATGCAAAAGTTCGATTTGGAAATTCGCGACAAGGCCGGCACGAAGAATGTAGTAGCCGATCACCTATCGAGAATCCTTGTTGACTTGGAGGATACCCAAGCGATCGTGGATTCTAATCCGGATGAGCGACTCATGGCCATCAAGCATTCTAGCCCGTGGTATGCCGACATCATAAACTACTTGTCTAGCAAGGTGATTCCTCCAAATCTGACCCCTTATCAAAAGAAGAAGTTCTTTCATGATGTAAAACATTTATTTTGGGACGATCCATCCTATTCCGGTTGTGCAACGACGGGATGTACAGAAGATGTCTACCCGAGACCGAGGTGAAATCCGTTTTGACACATTGCCATGAGTTCCCGGTTGGAGGTCATGGTTGGTCGCAAAAGACGGCAGCGAGGGTCTTACAAGCCGGCTATTGGTGGCCGACACTCTTTCGTGATGCCCATCTTCATGTCAAGAAATGCGATAAATGCCAAAGGTCTGGAAATATCTCCCAGAAGAATGAAGCACCGTTGAATTTCATCCTAGAGGTAGAGGTTTTCGATGTATGGGGGTTGGACTTCATGGGTCCCTTTCCATCATTAAGAGGTTTCCAATATATCTTAGTGGCGGTGGACTACGTTTTGAAATGGGTTGAGGCCATTCCTTGTGCAAAATGCGATGGCAAATCTGTATCAAGATTTTTGAAGAAAATCATATTCCCAAGATTTGGCATCCCAAGAGTTATTATAAGTGACAACGAATCCCATTTTATCGAGAAAAAGTTTGAGTCTCTTCTAGCGAAGTATAGTATCCATCATAAGCGGGGACTAGCTTATCACCCTCAAACGCAAGGGCAAGTAGAGATTTCAAACCGTGCCATTAAGGAGATTTTGGAGAAAACGGTTAGCTCTTCACGAAAAGATTGGGATGAGAAATTAGACGATGTTTTGTGGGCATACCGCACCGCCTTCAAAACGTCAATTGGGACTACCCCGTATCGTCTAGTTTACGGGAAAGCATGCCACTTTCCCGTAGAACTCGAGCATAAGACGATGTGGGCAATCAAGAAATTGAATTACGATCTCAAGGTGGCCGGGGCGAATCGTCTATATCAATTGGAGGAGCTTGAGGAGCTCCGACGCCATGCTTATGAAAATAATAGGATCTACAAAGAGCGAACGAAAGCATGGCACCACAAGAGATTGAACTTTCGCGAGATCAAAGTGGGTGATAGAGTCCTTATCATCAATTCGAGGCTCAAGCTATTTTCCGGGAAATTGAGATCAAGGTGGTCCGGACCCTTTGAAATAGTAAGGATCCTTCCCGCCGGTGTCATCGAACTTAAGAATGAAAAGGGGGATTGTTTCAAGGTCAACTCATCAAAGATCAAGCCATACACCATGGGAGAAGAATACGCGGGGACAGTTGTAGTGTTCCTCGCCGACTTTAAAAGGTGAAAGAGTGGATTAGGTCAAGCTAGGACCTAAAACAAGCACCCGGGAGAGGTACAAGTTACTTCCCCTACCTTTAGTGTTTTCCTTTTATTTCCTACATTTTTATTTATTTTGGTTTTCATGTTTGATTTGTTAAGGTTGAAAAAAAAGAAAAAAGAAAAAAAAACTGAAAAAAGGGGTTGAAAAAATTCTGAGGGTGAAAAGAAGATTTGTGAAGGAGATGATTCATGTTAGTTTTGAGTGTTGAAAGGTGTCCTTGGAAGTTGTTGAGTGAGCAAGAAAAGAGGGTTGATAATGAGAGAAGTAGAATTTTAGGACTTAACATTTTTTTTTCAAGTTTTTGAGTCTTGTAGGTGCTGGGGAGAGGCCGAAGGGGACCGTACCTACGGTAGGCTTGACCGTAGCCACGGTCCCAAAACAGCACTTTTGCCTAGATTTCTGACCGACGGAGACCGTACCTACGGTAGGCTTCACCGTAGCCACGATCAACTTATGACAAGATTTTCCTGATTTTTGGCCCAGCAGCTACACCGTACCTACGGTACATTTCACCGTAGCCACGGTCGCAGAACAACAACTTTGCCCTGAAATTTTGGTCGAGTGAGACCGCACCTACGGTCCAAGTGACCATACCTACGGTCTCTCGAACTGCAGCGAAATTTCGGGGGTTTAAACACCTTTCTCCCTCATTTTCACTCATTTCTTTTCCTTCTTCCTCACTCGAAAAACCCTCCTCTCACACTAAAACTCCATTCCCTTGCCCTAATTGTCCAATTCCTTCACAAATTCATCCTTTTCCCTCACCCTTCTCTTCGATTTTGAGCCCTAACCGCGCTGCATCTGTTTTCCTCGCCATTTTCGAGCTCATGAAGCGGCGATTCTGGATTTGGTTCGTGTTGTGGGGTTCGAAAATTGTCAAGGAAAGGTTCCTAAGTCCTCAACTCAGGTATCTCTTGCTTTTTAGTGCATCCAAGTTCAGTTTCCTTGTTGATTTTGGTTGTTTTTGTGCACAACTATTTGGAATTTTGTTGAATGTTCTGAGTTTGTGGCTTGGGTGTGCTAAATGGTTGAAGTTGGTAGTGAAATTGTGATTGGAGTGTGGTTAGTGAAGTTACTGGTTGTCATTGTTTGGTGATTTTGGGCATTGTGGTTGCTATTATATTATTGTTGTTGTTGCCCTGTGTCTGTTCCAATGGGTCGAGCCAAGCGTTCTCGAACCGAGCCAGAACCAACCCCTCCTCCTTCCACTTCGGAAGAACCTGATAAGACTCGTTACAAGGGTCAACCAGCCTCTTTGATTCAATGTGACCCGAAGGTGAAGGTCACCTTTAGGGACGAGATGCACAAGGCAAGGTACGCACGGTTGAAGCAACGAAAAATTTGTGCTCCAGATTTGTATCATGAGGAAACAGCGAAAGATGTGTATTGCAAACCAAGCATGGACTATTTCATAAAAGTCATGGGCTGGGAAATCTTCGCTACCATCAACGAGCCTATTGTCGACCAACCGGTGCTCGAATTCTTGAGCTCTCTAGTGGTTCGGGAGAATGGTACTTCTACGGCCACCTTCTCTTACATAGTTGCCAAGAAGGAGGTGGAGTGTATGGTTCAGGACCTTTGCAACGCTTTCGGTCTTCCTTTGGATGGTATCTTCTATGGTGAATGTGTCAAATTCGACGAGCAAGAAGCTATGAGAGCTATCACCTATTGGAGGAGACGATATCCCAAGCTTCGGACTCGTAAACTCCAAGTCTATTGTCCAAGCAATTCAAAAGCCCGGGACTTTTGCAACTTGAGTGTTCGTCTTTTTCACCGCATCATTTCAAGCTCGGTCTTTAGCCGCGACACTGGGCGGTCAAACATCCGCAAGGACAATCTTTTCATCCTCTTCAACGCAATCCATGGTCGCCGCGCGTGTAAACACCGGCTCTTGTATCCTTCATTGCCTTCGGGAGATAAGCCTTGAAACCCGAAACATGACCCTTGGCATGGGACACATTATTTGCCACTTCCTCAAGAAGCAAGGCTTCGAGTCCTATCTTGCCAAGTGGACTCCGCGGTACTTTCCCGATCCCATCGATGGTGTTCGTTTGCGGAAGTTGAAATTCCTGGATAAAAACAAAACACGAACACTTTACCGCCACGGGTATGATTCCCATAGCGTCATCGTCCATTTGGCTGATGATAGGCCGCAAGTGCAAGGGTGAAATTGTAGCATAAATCAAGGTCGTTCCCACAGGGACTTTTCCTTTCAACGCACTGAACTAGCCTCCTAGTTGATCGCTAAGTCGATCCGGTTTTTGTTTTGAATCAACTAAATCTAATTCTAATCACAATCAAGGTCTAAACAAATAAATATTCACTAAACTATTCTGATTTAATCAAGGTAAAAAGGGTTCAGGGGATGAAACCTAAGTCAAATAACGAATCAACGATGTGGATTGAACTTTCATTTCATTAATTTGCACAATCAAGGTTCGATAATAGCATAAAACACTTCGCAATGAGATTTTGTCACTAGAGCGAATTGCCAAGACTAACCAAGCACCTACTTTCGTGGTTATTTCGATTTAGTCAAAGTTAAAGATCAAATTATCTCAAACTTCTATGTCTAGATAATTTTAACTAGTTTAATCTAGGCTTTCGGGTAATCAAACTTCTCCTTTCGGTACTTCATTCAACAACCTATTAACATGCAATTGGTGATCAAGCAAAAGCAATAACAATTCAATTCAAAGACCAAATAGATTGAAACAAACTAAATTCATGATAATTCAATCCAACAAAGTCAATTCATCAAGCAACTTCAAAGGTTCATCCCCTAAACTAAAAGAACTACTCACAATTCATGATTGAAACTACAAAGCAATTGAAATCTATTCTAGAAAGCTTATGAAAATCTATGAGAGAATGAGAAATAAACCCAAGTGAAGAACAAACTTGCTAGGAATCAACAATGGAGGACTTTTGCTCCTCCACTTCAAAGTATGTTCAAGTTGCTCTTCGATCTTCAATCTTCTCTCAATCTTCAATGATGGAATGGAATATGGATGATGAATGATATGATTAGGGCATGAAATGGATGATGGTCGATGATGATCCCCTCTACTCGGCCGAAAATCAGCATAATATAGACAAATATCAACTCAAAACCGCCGAAAATGAAAAGACAGGAGAGACATGGACCGTGCCCCATGTGACACGGACCGTGCTCCCTGTGACACGGACCGTGTCGGCTCACTGCTTGTATTTTCTCACTCTCTTGCCATAGACACGACCCGTGCTCTTCCTGTGGGCACCCGTGTCACTGCTTTTTCGGGCCTAGGAGTACTTTGGGCTATTGTTTGGGCCTTGGGCGATCCAACATCTCACTTCTTGGTCCTTTAAGCTCATAACTTGGATCTACACTTGCTTTTTGGGCTCGGTTTACATCGATTCTTCACAAATTCCCTACAAAACTCACCAAACTCCAAACCAAGCGTAATATGGGAAATTCGGGTATAAAATAACATAATCAAATCAAATATTCCCCAAATTCTCATCAAAACAACCAAGTTCTCATATATACAAGAAGTACTTATCAAAAGCCCCTATGCTTAGTCCTTGCTTATCCCTAAGCAAGTCCAAACTCAAAAGAAAAGGTAAAGAAAGAAAATAAAAGAAGATGAAAGAAACCGGGACAAAAAGACTCAAAAAACTCAAAGCAAAAATAAAAAGAAAACTCAAAAGTAAAAATAATAATACGAAAATCTTATTTAATTACAACTCCTAAGGATGGCATCGATAGGAAATTCAATCAACCCAATCTAATCTAAAATATAGCCCAAGAGTGAAAAAGAAGCCAATTTACACAAGTAAATGAAGACAAATTATTCAAGAATGGTACTCATCAAGTTCAACCAATCAAACTTAATCACCGAATGAGATAAGAAGGCACATGTTAAGCATGAAACTAGGTAAGAATGAAGAGCAAACTCACTTTCTGGGAATGTGGAAACACTCCTCTCATGTGTTTAAATATGAAAAATCATTGAAAGTTCGCTCAAATACTCAAACTTAAGCCACAACCAACCACGTATTTGCTAAGAATCTCAACTCTCCACCGCAATTTGCAAAGCAACAATGACAATCAAGAGGACTTTCAAGGGTTGTAACGGGGCTAGGGTTAAGGGTAAGGAGTGGATAATATTTGGGAATTGTGGAGCTAAAAGCCAAAGCTTGAAATTATTCCACACCAATTCAACATACATACACTCTCACCACTTAAAATCAATCCAAATCAACCCCACAAACAATTGGAAACTTGCCTCAAAACAAAAGAAACACAATGTCAAACACTTTATTCTTTTTTTCTTCTTTTTTTCCGGAATTCTCCGATTTTTTTTTTCTTTTTTTTTCACACTTTTTCTATATTTTTGTGTTTTTTTCTTTTCTTTCTCTCTTTTTTTCTTTGAATAAAACACACACACAAACAAACAAACTCACACTTATATACAACTCACTAGGAAAGTTCCAATTCTACCCAACAACTTCAATGTACATAATTTAGGGAATCAAATCAATATTTACAACTCAAACCAATCCCCATCACAAACCAAACCACCAAAGTAACCATAATCAACCCAACTTCACACTCAACACATTTCAAGCAATGGCTTAAGGGTAGGAAATATATAATCGGCCAAGACTTATAATATAGGTTCAAGAAAAGAAATGGTCAAGGAAAGAAAGGGGCTAACTACGGATTTTCTGATGTAAACGGGTGGTCAAGGCTTACGGGTTCAATTCCTAATGCCTCTATCATCTTGTCAATGTACAACGCATAGCAATTTCAAGGAGATGCAAAGCAAATGAAGGAGGATGCCACAATGGTGAGTCACTCATGGAAATAAGACTAATAAAAATGATTAGTCTTTTCTTTAAGGCTTATGTGGACTCACGGGGAGCGCTCAACAATCATTACCCAGTTTGAAAGATATGCATATGCACAACTCACTCTTAAAAATAGTGACAAAGGTAATCGATCTCACTATCCTAGCACAAGTCTCACAACATTTAGCTTCACAACTCGTGTCAATTCACAGTCTTTCACAAACGGGCTATACAAGATCAAATCAAGTCAAAAGAAAACTATCTCGCCAAATCCTATATCAAACAGTTTTTTTTTTACTTTTTTTTCTATTTTCTAATTTTTTCTTTTTTTTTCAATTTTCAAAAGCTTTTTACAAGACTCAAAATGAAAATAAGAAAATAAGAAAACGAAAACAACCTACAAAAAGAAGAAATTAAAAACTACAAGAAAATCTAGAATACAAAGAAAATAAAATCAAAACAAAAGAAAAAGACTCAAAACAAGTTAAAAATCAAAAATAAAAACGACTCAAAACACACATATCCACAAAAGTCGCACAAATCCCCCCCATGCTTGAACCGAGCATTGTCCATGATCTGGCTTGAAAAGACCGAGGAGCAAAGGAAGAAAACACAAAGAGGTCACAAAGAGGTAATCATGGAGGTGGAGGAGGGGGTGGGTTGCATGTATGGTTAAGCTGCCAATCACGAACGGATCGCATCAAGGCAAGCATCTCATCTTGACTACGCTCAATCCTACCCTGGGAGTCTCGAAGGGCTTGAAACGCAAGCTCACAATAAATTTGGAGGTCGTTAAGCCTCTCTTCAAGGGTAGGCTCACCATCACCCTCATCACTGTGCTCATCACTGCTACTGTCACCACTCTCTCCATCCTCTCGGATGGCTAGTGGAGCCTCAAAATCGGGTTGGTTTGGGTCCATGGGAGGGAGAAAAAGGATGTTAGGGATATGTTGGATGGACACATGGTCATGGGGAAGCTGCATCTTCTCATTGTTAAGGTACCGCCACAAAACAGCAGCCCCGTCCAATGTACACATTTTCATAGAACAAAAGGTCTTAGCATCCAGAAGCAAAGGTCCACCAACTAAATCTCGCTGATGGCGAGCAGGGTCCCAACCAAAATGTCTTGCTAATACAGTTAGTAGACCCCCCATAACAATATCCCCCTTCCCCAGGCTAGCATGTCGCTCTAAGTGAAGAGCAAAGAGGGCAGCGGGGTTAACGTCAGGTTGGGCATAATACATCCCCCATAACACAAAAAATTCAGCCTTAGATGCAACATTCATTCTATCACCACGACCAAACATACCACAGGATAGAATCCGCTGAACAACCCGAAAAGTCGGATTACGGATGGCAGTGCATTTAGATTTGCGAGGGTTATAATCAATCCTAACAGTAAGGAACTGCCAAAAAGCTTTGGGGTTCCAAACATCATCATCAGGCATCTCTCGCCTCCCTCTATTAGTTATGACAGGCAGTTGAAAAATCTCAGCAAATTCAGTCAAAGTGAGGGAATGGGTCTCCTCATCGATGTTAAAGCTAATCAAACCGTCCCTAGTGGTCAAATCTACTTCGAAGGTGCTAAGCACCTCCAAGGTCAGGTTGCGAAAGGTAGGTTCTCTCATCCGGGCAAAACGCAACAAGCCACATCGATTTAATAACCATTCAACATCAGTTAACATACCAGTCGCAACCAAAAAGGGTTCATGCATAAATCTAGTGGCTACGACCTTCCGCTTGTTCAAAGCAAGGTAACGGTCATACATTTCACCTTCAAGATTGAATGGATTGTTACCTCGATTAGGCCGTGACGAGCGCGCACCTTTGTCCTTCCCTTTGCCTCCATCAGCCTTCTGCCTCTTAAAAGACGGCTCCTCTTGAACTGGACCTTTACCCCTAGCCATCCTTCGATAACAAAGGGTTACAACAATGTTAGTTATATACAAAAGTGCAAAAGACTCAAAATGGATGAAGTTAGTTTGTACGAACCATCATTGACTCAAAAACAAAACAAAGAAACACGAAACGTAGACTCCTAAAAAATCTAACAAAGAAGTAAGCGAAAACAATATGTACATCCTAGCAAACCAAACAAATCAAACTCAAAATCAACACTACTTAAAAACACTACAATGGTGAAGAACCAACTATATACAAATCACCACCATGACTAAACTAAGCTAAAACTAAAGCAAGAAACAAGTTAACTATACACAATGACTAAATTACTACCACCAAAACTCAATATATATACAATCAACCCAACAAACTCACTAAAATTTGAGAAACATCACACCAAATTCACAATCAAACCCAAAGCATAGCAAATTAGTCTTCCAATCAATTCAACCAAAACTAAGTTGAACAATTCACACCAAAATAGCAATAGGGTTCGAATTAACCTTAGTAATTGAATTGGGCATCAACCAAATCAAATCAAACCAATCAAGCACAAGAAACCCTAAATTCAAAAACCAAAACAAAGTATCTCAAAAATCAGCAAATTAAACCAAGAAAACTAAAAAGAAACAAGAATCAAACCTTTTTACAAGAGAAATTGAGAAGAAAAATGAGAATGTGGAGTGTTAGGGTTTGGGCTTGTGAAGCGCTGTGCTGGGCGTGCGCTGCATGGCGTGCGAGAGGGCTAGCGAGGGGCTGAGCGAGCGGGAAGAGGGTGCGTTGGTGTGTGCGAGTGCGAGCAAGAAGGAGAGGAGCAGGGGCTGGGGCTGGGGTTGGGCGAGCGAGAAGAGGTGAGGCTGGCGCTGCTGTGCGATGGCGAGTGAGGGGGATGGAGAATGGCTGGGCAGAAATGAGGGCACGGACCGATTCAGTAAAAGAAAAGCAGGCTTTTTTTTTTTTAGGGTTTTCGATGGGAGCACGGACCGTGCCAGATGAGCACGGACCGTGCCAGCCGAGGCACTACCCGTGCCTCCTCCCCTTCACCTTGTAGGTCTTGAGATCGAATCCCACAACTCTCCCAACTCTCAATTATGCATTTTTTTTCTTGAATTTCTCTCATTCTTTTACAATCCATCCTTCTCCACACAAATTCTTTTCACTCATTTATTTTTCAACTCTCTCACTTTTATTTTTCCACTCACTCTCAATCTCTTTTTATTATGTTTTTTTTTCTTTTTTTTCTCTTTTTTTTCATTTTTTTTTTCATTTCCCTAAAACTAATACCTCAAAAAGAAAAATAAAATAGAAACCCTAGAAAAATCCTAGAAAAACAAAATAAAAAGAGAAAAAAGTCTAATAACCCTAGAAAAATCAAAATAATATTAAAGAAAAATCCTAAAAATTCTAGAAAAATAGGGAAAAATCTAGTAAAATCAAAATAAAAAGAAGAAAATGAGGAAAAATTTTAGAAAATCCTAAAAAAAAATGAAAATAAAATCTAAAAAGCTTGGGTTGCCTCCCAAGAAGCGCTTATTTAACGTCCTAAGCTTGACCAAGTACCTCTCAAACCGCATCGGGAGCGGTGAGGTTGAAGTGTTGGCGATCTTCAAGAGGTTGACCAACCAAGTAGGGCTTAAGTCTATGCCCATTGACCGTGAATGGCTCGGAATCGTCCCCACAAATCTCAATCGCACCATGGGGGAAAACCTTCAAAACCCGGAAAGGACCCGACCATCGGGACTTAAGCTTGCCCGGAAAGAATTTCAACCTTGAGTTGAACAACAACACTTGGTCACCTTCTTCAAACCTCTTCTTGAAAATATGCTTGTCATGCCATCTCTTAGCCCTCTCCTTGTACAACTTGGCACTATCATAAGCCTCCAACCTCAATTCATCAAGTTCTTGAAGTTGTAACATCCTCTTTTCTCCAACCTTTGCAAGATCGAAGTTAAGAGATTGAACGGCCCAAAAAGCTTTGTGTTCCAACTCAACCGGCAAATGACATGCTTTTCCACAAAATAACCGGTACGGAGTGGTTCCCAATGGAGTCTTGTATGCGGTCCGGTAGGCCCACAATGCATCATCTAGCTTAAGAGACCAATCCTTCCTTGAACGGTTGACCGTCTTCTCCAAAATGCTCTTGATTTCCCGATTAGAAAGCTCCACTTGGCCACTAGTTTGGGGATGATAAGGTGTAGCAACTCGATGTGTCACCCCATACTTGGCTAGAAGAGCATCAAGAGGCCGATTACAAAAATGAGTGCCATTGTCACTCAATAAGGCCCTTGGGGTTCCAAATCTTGCAAAGATCTTCTTGAGGAACTTAATTACCACCTTGGAATCATTGGTGGGTGTTGTAATTGCCTCAACCCACTTCGAAACATAATCGACCGCCACCAAGATGTAGAGGTTGTTGTGAGAAGGAGGGAAGGGACCCATGAAGTCTATCCCCCACACATCAAAGAGTTCCACCTCTAAAATGTAATGTTGGGGCATCTCATTCCTCTTGGAAATACTCCCGGTTCTTTGGCACTTGTCACATGAGAGCACAAAACTTCTCACATCCTTGGAGAGTGTAGGCCAATAGAACCCGACTTGGAGCACCTTTGCAACGGTCTTGTCGGTGCTAAAATGACCACCACAAGTAGTGGCATGACAATGGTGGAGCACACTTTGAATTTCATCTTCCGGCAAGCATCTTCTATACACTCCATCCCCACAAAGTTTGTAAAGTAGAGGCTCCTCCCAAACATATCTCCTCAACTCGGAAAGAAACCTCTTCTTTTGTTGCCATGACATCTCCGGGGGAAGTACACCACTAACAATGAAGTTCACTATATCCGCATACCAAGGGGTGACTTGATGAGCAAGAACAAAGAGTTGTTCATGTGGAAAGGAATCATCAATGGGAATATCATCATCGCTTTGAGCCTCAAGTTGCAATCTCGAAAGATGATCGGCCACCACATTTTGCAATCCCGGTTTGTCCCGGATTTCGAGGTCAAACTCTTGGAGTAAGAGGACCCATTGAATGAGGCGAGGCTTAGAATCCGCCTTAGTCAAGAGGTGTCATAGAGCAGCATGATCCGTGAAGACAATCACCTTGGAATTGATCAAATAGGAGTGGAATTTGTCCAAAGCGAAGACAACCGCTAAGAACTCTTTCTCGGTGGTGGCATAATTAACTTGAGCTCCATCCAACGTCTTGCTTGCATAGTAAATCACATAGGGCTTGTTGTCCTTCCTTTGCCCCAAAACAGCCCCCACCGCATGATCGCTTGCGTCGCACATCACTTCAAAGGGCAAATCCCAATCCGGTGCTTGTACGATGGGAGCGGTGACCAAAGCTTCCTTCAACCTGAGAAAAGCACTCAAACACTCTTCATTAAAGTCAAAGGGCACATCTTTGATGAGCAATTGGGTGAGAGGTTTTGCAATCTTTGAAAAATCTTTTATGAACCGCCGGTAAAAACCAACATGTCCAAGAAAACTCCTCACACCCTTTACAGAATTTGGTGGCGGTAATTTTTCAATCACCTCCACCTTTGCTCTATCAACTTCAATGCCCTTAGATAAAACAACATGCCCAAGAACTACCTCCTCTTGCACCATAAAATGGCACTTTTCCCAATTCAAGACCAAGTTAACTTCTTCACATCGATTTAGCACCTTTTTCAAATTATTTAAGCAATGTTCAAATGAGGTGCCATAAACTGAAAAATCATCCATAAAAACCTCCACTATGTCCTCAATAAATTGGGAGAATATAGCCATCATGCATCATTGAAAAGTAGCGGGTGCATTACACAACCCGAATGGCATTCTCTGATATGCAAAAGTTCCATAAGGACAAGTAAAAGTGGTTTTCTCTTGGTCTTTTGGGTGAATCGGGATTTGGAAAAATCCGGAATAGCCATCTAGGTAGCAAAAATGGGAATTCTTGGCAAGTCTCTCTAGCATTTGGTCTATAAAAGGAAGGGGAAAGTGGTCTTTCCGGGTGGCTTTGTTCAATTTCCTATAGTCAATGCACATTCGCCAACCCGTTACCGTTCTAGTGGGGATCAATTCATTTTTATCATTTTTCACAACAGTCATTCCCCCCTTTTTAGGCACAACATGGACCGGGCTTACCCACTCACTATCAGAGATAGGGTAGATAATACCCGCCTTCAACAGTTTCAAAACCTCTTTTTTCACAACTTCTTTCATGGTGGGGTTAAGCCTCCTTTGATGCTCAATGGATAGCTTATGATTTTCCTCCATTAGGATGCGATGCATGCAAAACGAAGGGTGAATTCCCTTTAGGTCATCAAGAGTGTATCCTATGGCATTGCGATGCAATCTTAAAACTTCCAACAAAGCAGAATTTTCATATTTGTTTAAGTTTGCATTAACAATGACACGATATGTAGAATTAGGACCTAGAAACTCATACCTCAAAGAAGATGGAAGAGGCTTCAATTCCACTTCCGGAGCCTTTTTCACAGCATGTGTAGGCTCTTCTTCCTCCTCCAGCTTCTCTATCTTGGCAAACCCCGGTGGAAATGGTGGGGATGCTTCCATCAACTCAGCACAAACTGCAACCTCAGGGTTGGCATCCTGCAAATAGTCACAAAACAGCAAACATAGCTCAAGTGGATCATCACTTGGCCAATGGTTAGTCTCATGTTCCCTAACTATTCCCTCAATCGAATCAATGAAGTTACAATAATCGGAAATAGAAGGGAATTTGGAAGCTTTATTCATATTAAATCTTATCGCTTCCCACATCAAAGGTCATCTTGCCATTTTTCACATCAACACAACACCCCGAAGTGGCCAAGAAAGGCCTTCCAAATGATTGGGGTGCGCAAATCCTCATGCATATCAAGTATCACAAAGTCAACAGGCACAAAGATGTCACCCACCTTGATAGGGACATCCTCAAGTATACCCAAGGGGTATTTCACAGAACGGTCAGCAAGTTGTAGGGACATGGTAGTGGGTTTCAGCTCACCCATACCAAGTTTTTGAGACAAAGAAAGGGGCATCAAGTTCACACTTGACCCCAAATCACACAAAGCACGATCAATGAAAATGTTCCCTACAACACATGGAATGGTGAAGCTACCGGGATCCTTAAGCTTAGGAGGAAGCTTGTTTTGGATCGCAGCGCTACAATGGTCAGTCAAAGCCATGGTCTCATGCTCTTCTAGCTTTCTCTTGTTGCTTAAAATTTCTTTCAAAAATTTAGCATAGGCGGACATTTGAGACAAGGCCTCGGTGAATGGTATGCTAATCTCGAGCTTCTTGATGACCTCCAAGAACTTCCCAAATTGTTTGTCAAGCTTAGCCCTAGCCAATCTTTGAGGGAAAGGCACGGGCGGAGTAAAAATCCTTTGGGGAGTTTTCGGTGGGTCATTAAGAGGCTATCTCTCTTTTTGCACATCAACATCAATCACAGAATCTTTGGAGGGCGGAGACAACTCCTCATTAACCACAACATTCTCAGCATCAATCACATCATTTTCAACATCTTTAGGCACATCAATCACCACATGCTCAATCCTAGGATCTTTAGGCCCCTTTGATTGTGTCCCACTCCTTAAGGTTATGGCTTGGCAGTGATCCTTAGGGTTAGGTTCGGGCTTTCCGGGAAGCATTCCCGGAGGCGTAGTGGAGGTACTAGCTTGAATGGCTATTTGATTCTCAAGCATTTGAGTGTGGGTGCTCATAAGGTCAACTTTAGTAGCTAAGGCCTTAATCACCTCATCTTGTCTTTGTTGATGCTCAAGTTGCCGTTGTTGGTGTTGTTGTTGAGACAACATCAAAGCTTGTATCATGGACTCTAGGTTAGGCTTTTGGGGAGCTTGTGGTGGAGGTGGTTGGGGTTGTCTTTGTCCTTGGGGTTGACCCATTTGGTTATTGTTCCGGTAAGAAAAGTTCGGGTGGAACCTAAAACCGGGATTGTAAGTATTGTAAAAAGGGTCAAAGTTTTGCCTATTAGAAGGGTTACCAACATAGTTAACCACTTTGGTCGATTCATTGCTAACCAACCCACTAGGACAATTCAAGGTCTCATGCTCATATGATTAACACGACGCACATGGTTGGGGAGGGGGAGCATTCACATTCAACAAATCCATCTTCTTAGTCATGGCATCCAACTTAGCATTCAACATAGAAATAGCATCAACTTCATATTTACCTCCCGTCCTCTTGGAACGGGGCTTTGACCACTGGTAGCTATTGATCGCCATCTCCTCAATCAAAGTTTGGAGTTCCGCCACTGTCTTGGACATGATGTTGCCTCCTGCCGCCGCCAAGATGTTGGCCCTCAAGTTGTCATCCACCCCGTTGTAGAAGGCTTGTATCGGGACCCATGGTTCTAAACCATGGTGGGGGCATTGACGTAAGAGGTCCTTGAACCTCCCCCATGCTTCAAAGAGGGACTCATCCGACTCTTGGACAAATGTTGAGATTTGATTCCGGAGGCTCGTCAACTTGCTAGGAGGAAAGTACTTTGCCAAGAATAAGCTAGCAAGTTGGTCAAAAGTGGTGATGGCAGAGCTTGATGGAAGAGCATCCAACCACTCCCAAGCCTTCCCTTCAAGTGAGAAGGGAAACAATCGCAGCTTGATTGCATCGGGCGTTGCACCATTTGCCTCAAAGGTGTCACATTCTTGGTTGAATAGGCGAAGGTGCCGGTTGGGATCTTCATTGGGGAGGCCATGGAATGGGCTGGCCTTCACCAAATTGATGAGTGAACTCCTCAGCTCGAAATCGTCAGCGGCCACTCTTGGAGGATTAATGGCGGAGGGTTGATTTGTGACATTTGGCATCACATAGGAGCCAAGCGTGATTCTAGGCTCTTCGCCACCGCCACCGCCAACGCCGCCACCACCGGACATGGTGTTCTTTCGCTTGGAGTTCTCTTCTCGTCTTCTCCGGGCGTGCTCTAACTTTTGCTTCTTTCGCCGGGAGCGAAAGGTTCTTTCGATTTAAGGATCAAGCTCAAAGAGTGGAGCCTTTTGCATGCACGTAGAGTAAACTTGGCAAGACAAAAATCAAAACACCAAGGAAAATCAAAACAGAAAATAAATGACTTAGGCAACCTTAGGGTATTCGTTCAGTGGCTGGCTAGGGACAAAGTCCCCGGCAACGGCGCCAAAAACTTGATAGGCCGCAAGTGCACGGGTGAAATTGTAGCGTAAATCAAGGTCGTTCCCACAGGGACTTTTCCTTTCAACGCACTGAACTAGCCTCGTAGTTGATCGCTAAGTCGATCCGGTTTTTGTTTTGAATCAACTAAATCTAATTCTAATCACAATCAAGGTCTAAACAAACGAATATTCACTAAACTATTCTGATTTAATCAAGGTAAA
This sequence comes from Portulaca oleracea, assembly GCA_029582165.1. Lineage (NCBI taxonomy): Eukaryota > Viridiplantae > Streptophyta > Magnoliopsida > Caryophyllales > Portulacaceae > Portulaca > Portulaca oleracea. The sequence goes on from CM055874.1 coordinate 21,510,016, forward strand.
AAGGCGTTCAGGGGATGAAACCTAAGTCAAATAACGAATCAACGATGTGGATTGAACTTTCATTTCATTAATTTGCACAATCAAGGTTTGATAATAGCATAAAACACTTCACAATGAGATTTTGTCACTAGAGTGAATTGCCAAGACTAACTAAGCACCTACTTTCGTGGTTATTTCGATTTTGTAACGCCCCGGAAATTCAATTATAGAAAAGTCAAAGTCAAACTAACGTTAACAGACAAAAATTAGCGGAAGACTTCAAATTTAGTTTGGGGCGTTACAGATTTAGTCAGGGTTAAAGATCAAATTATCTCAAGAACCCTAATTAAAACTTCTATGTCTAGATAATTTTAACTAGTTTAATCTAGGCTTTCGGGTAATCAAACTTCTCCTTTCGGTACTTCATTCAACAACCTATTAACATGCAATTGGTGATCAAGCAAAAGCAATAACAATTCAATTCAAAGACAAAATAGATGGAAACAAACTAAATTCATGATAATTCAATCCAACAAAGTCAATTCATCAAGCAACTTCAAAGGTTCATCCCCTAAACTAAAAGAACTACTCACAATTCATGATTGAAACTACAAAGCAATTGAAATCTATTCTAGAAAGCATATGAAAATCTATGAGAGAATGAGAAATAAACCCAAGTGAAGAACAAACTTGCTAGGAATCAACAATGGAGGACTTTTGCTCCTCCACTTCAAAGTATGTTCAAGTTGCTCTTCGATCTTCAATCTTCTCTAAATCTTCAATGATGGAATGGAATATGGATGATGAATGATATGATTAGGGCATGAAATGGATGATGGTCGATGATGATCCCCTCTACTCGGCCGAAATCAGCATAATATAGGCAAATATCAACTCAAAACCGCCGAAAATGAAAAGACAGGAGAGACACGGACCGTGCCCCATGTGACACGGACCGTGCTCCCTATGACATGGACCGTGTCAGCTCACTGCTTGTATTTTGTCACTCTCTGGCCATAGACACGACTCGTGCTCTTCCTGGGGGCACCCGTGTCACTGCTTTTTCGGGCCTAGGAGTACTTTGGGCCATTGTTTGGGCCTTGGGCGATCCAACATCTCACTTCTTGGTCCTTTAAGCTCATAACTTGGATCTACACTTGCTTTTTGGGCTCGGTTTACATCGATTCTTCACAAATTCCCTACAAAACTCACCAAACTCCAAACCAAGCGTAATATGGGAAATTCGGGTATAAAATAACATAATCAAATCAAATATTCCCCAAATTCTCATCAAAACAACCAAGTTCTCATATATACAAGAAGTACTTATCAGCTGACGAGCATGCCGAAAGGCGCTTGGATGTCTCCGATCGACGAAATTGGTCTTGTGGCCAAGAGTTCGGGGGGCTCTATGTGGTGGGTGGTCCTTGGGAGCCCGACGAGGAAGGTGATGAGGAGGCAGAGGAAGATGAGGAAGGGGACGATGAAGGAGAGCAAGGAGAAGAAGCGGGGCCTAACAAAGCAAATGATGACACCTTAGAGCGCATTAGTGATCAACTCCAAGCGCTTCACGATGAATTTCAAGTGCAGCGAGAACTCATCCAAAACCAACAAAGCCTTATCGAGGACTTGCAAGGTATGATCGAGGCCCAACAAGAGATTCTTGTTGGCATCCAGTCGCAACTCCAACCCGGTCCTCCTCCGGGAGGATCCGCTTGAGGACTGTCTATAAGCATTCCCGCCCCCACCCGATCTTTGTCATTAGTTTTTACATACTTTATTGTATGACATATAAGTGTGGGGGGATGCTTCATCGGGGTTTTGATGCGATGGCTTTGTGGTTTTGGCGGGTGGTGTCTCGGGTCCTTTTGGCTTGTTTTGGTGTTGCTCTCAAGGTCGGTTAGATTTGGCTGTGTTGGTCTTTTAGTTGTCTTTTGTTGGTAGTTTGGTTGTCTTTCGGCAGTAGTTGGGATGTTTTAGTTGGATGTTGGTCGTGCTTTTGGCCAGTGCTGGCTTATTTTGCCTGTCGTTTGGTTGTATTTTGGGCATGGATGGTTATGATGGCACTGTAATGACTGGTTGTTTTTAATTAAATGAAATGAATCATGTTTGTTCGATTAGTTTGTGTTGAGTTTCACCCTTATTTTTCGCCTCAATGAGTGAGATTCGGGGATAAGGTATGTCATTGGCAATGTATATTTTGTCTATAGTTTTCTTTTTCTTCTTTTTAGTTCCTTTTGCTAGGAGTTTAGTTAGTTAGCTTTCTTTGATTTTGTTTTCGATCTCGCATGCGGATTTTGTTATATGTAAAGTCGTCTTTTGCTCTACCATCGTTGTGATTCCCTTGAACGACGACCTCGGATCATCGCTTGAACAGTTTTAAAGAGCTCAAGGTAATATCTTTCCGCTTTACGCTTCTCATGAGAATTATCTTCATGATCCGTCGCATGCGTGTTTTTTTTCTTTTGGTTGGCGAACCCCCTTGAGTGTTTGTGTTGGGATTTTCTTGTTGTTGGAGCCGTGTGGGCTCGGGTCGCCACCGCTTTATTTTCTAGTTGTTCTTGTTTGTTTTTTGTGGGTTCTCTACCCCTTTCTTGTGACTCCTTCCCACAATGAGGAAATTGTGGCGCTTTAAGTGTGGGGGGGGGGGGGGGGAGATAATTGCTTCAAAGGGTAGATCACCTAGATTTTTAGTTCTGTTTTCCTAATTTTTGCCTAAAATTTGAAAAAAAAAATTGTGTGAAAAAGGAGGAAAAAGGGAGTGAAAACCTTAAAAGTTTTCTTTAGTTTTTATTTTTACTTTGTTTCTCGGATCTTGTTGTCGAAATTGAGAAGCCGTTCTTAATCTTCTTTAAAAGAAACCAGTCTGAGCGTTTTCGACCCTGTCTTGGGTACGAGTCATGACTTATCTCTTTAGATGTCCTTCATCAAGTGCCTAGTGAAACCCCCGATTCCTTTCACGTTCTGGTTGAAGTCGGGAGAGTCTAGGGGTTCGTGTCCGAGCTTGTTTCCTTTTTCCCATTTAACAAAAGCAAAAGCAAAGTTAAAAACAAAAAGAAAAAGAAAGCAAAAGCTACAATAACCGGATTAAGTGGGGCGTGTCGCTGAATGACATCAACCACCATACACTTAGCCAACCTACACGGGCCCGGTATTAGCGGTACAGCGCTATTACCCCTTAAGCTCCTCCCATATCGAATTCTCGGCGAAGGTGTGTATGGAAAAGACTGTGTTGGGAGGGTAAACCCCATATTTGGGCCGTCCATTTCCCGAAAGTAAGGCTAATACCGACTTTTTAAAAAAAAACAAAAGAGAAAAAAGAAAAAGCAATTTCGTTGGTGAAACCAACCAAAAAGTAAAGAAAAGTTTAAGCGTTAATAAAGTGTGGGGCCTATCCTTGCATCACCTACGACCCTCACCAAGCCAAGGGCGACCAAATGCGGGGAAGGGCAACTCATGCCTTGTTTGTTCGTTGTTTTTAGTTCGGACATGAGTCCTTGGAGTCTTTTGGTTTTGGTTAGAACCCACTAGCACTAACGCACATGGGGTTTTGCTTGGCATTAGGTGTAGGAAATCAAAAATCTCAAAGACTGACTTTTGCTTGGGATAGGGGATTGTGAGATGCTCATAACGGTTCCTTTTGGAGGCTTAATAACGTTTTCTTAGTTAAGGTCGCAAGATCCTTTGAATCGAAGTTTTTTGTTCCTCTTTCCTTTTGTTTTCTTTAGTTTTGTTTTCACTTTCCCTCTCTCCTTTTTCTTTGGCTTTTGTGGGTATAGCCGCTACAAAGCCTCACGAGTCCATCTCATCCACCCGGGCTGCCGGGGGGTTCAAAGGGCTTGGTGCATACGCTAAATGCACTCGTTTCTCTCCCACGATAGAGGAGTTTATGTTAGTTTAGGTAGTTTTCTGTATCGTTTTACTTGGGACAAGCAAAAGTTTAAGTGTTGGGGGGTGTTTAGACCCAATTTTGTGTCTAAATACCGCCTAAATCCTTAGGCTTTTGACTCGTTTCGTGGTTTAATTCAATAAATTTTAATACGTTTTTGGTTATTTTGTAGATTCCGGAGTTTTTACTCAAAACATGGTAAAAAGGGCCATTTTGTAGCTACTTTGGGAATCCCGAGATTTCCCGGGTCATGGTCAAGGCAAAGGCAAAGGACGCGAGAAGGCCGGACACTTCGAGAGGATAAAAAGCTACACTTTGCTGAATCAAGCTAGCCGAGCCTGACCGTACCCATGGTCCTGATGACTGCACCCACGGTGGGTGTAAGGCATGACAAGATGAGGTGACCGAGCTTGACCATACCCACGGTCTCAGGATACCGCAGCTACGGTGGGTGCAAGACATGAGCAGCAGGTGAATTACCCGAGTGAGACCGTACCCACGGCCTCAGGGGACCGCACCCAAGACAGTGCGAAGGAGAGAAATCTCACCTGACCTAAATCACCAGACCGCACCCACGGCCTTGTCACACCGTGCCTACGGTGCTGCGAAGAAGAGAGAAATCTGCAAGAGTTACGCAGGACCGTAGCCACGGTCTCATAGACCGTACCTACGGTCCCCTGTAGATTCTCATTTTGCTGCTTAATGAAGTGACGAGTTTTGAGTAACTAACTTAGCTTGTATATATTGTTTTTAGATCTTTTAGCAAGGGGACATCAGAGACTTGGGGAGGAGGATTCTTAGAGATTAATATAGGGTTTTAGGAGAGTTTTAGAGAGAACTTTTATCATACTTTTAGCTTTCAATTAGAGTGATTCCTTAGTGATTAGTGAGAATTCATACTTGGATTATTGTTCTTGCATTGGATTTTATTGGATTTCTATTGAAGATTTGAAGATTTATATTATCTTTGGAGCATTGGATTCTCATTATTCTGGGGTATCTTCTTTCGGCATCAAATTAATGAGCATCTCTTAGCTCTTACTCTTTAATCTCTGTTTTTGTTATTAAGATTACTTGATGTTTGTTGATTGTTGTCATTGTTGCTTGGAATTTCTAGATACTTTCTATTTGAAGCATGAATGAAGTCATTATTATGTTTAGCATGTTAGATAAGATGATTAGAGGTTAGAACCCTTATGGGTTAGAGAGAAACTAAGGATGTGAATGGTGTATTTAGATTGGGTTAGCATCTTAGGAGGTAATTCGTAGTGGAATCAACTTCCCACTCCTATTCTTCCCTCAAGTGGGATGTATTCGGGATACGAAAGATCCCAAATACATCCAACACTTGGGTTGGAAGGTAGGAATTGGGATAGTTAGTATTTTATTCACGAAAGTGAATAGGAGCTAACTAGAGAGTCCCGTTCTTTTAACCCTCCGGGTCCGTGGTGGACTTGTAGGAAGTTAATCCGGATTATCCTTGAAAAAGGAAATCCGGTGGGTTTATCTTAACGAGATTGTCATTTTTTTCCACTGTTCTGTTCGTTCCTAGTTGCGAAACCCTCTTCCTAATCACCGTTTGCGTCCCGAAATCTCCCGACGCCCATAATTCCCATTTGACTGAACTATAGTTGTATTTGTTCTGTTCGCCATCACGATCTGCTTGTTATCCCATGATCTTAAACCTTACCTAGAGTCGATTAGTTTTAGCCAAGGCCCCTAGCTCCCTGAGAGAGAACGACAATACCGAGGTCTACAAAACCACTGTTACAGTCAATAATATTCCATGGATAGCAATCCAAGTGATGAAAGCACATCTTGGAATTCTTGGACTGTTCCAAACCAGGTTATGCCAATGTACTTTTTGTTTATGATTTTTGATAAAATCATAACCCTTCCTAATCATATATTGCTTCCCATCTGATAAAAGTTTCTGGAATAGAGGTAATAACTCATCTCTTGCTTTCAAAATTCTCCTCCAATACCAGCTTGAGTTTTGTTTTAACTCACAACAAAGGATCGAACTTTTCCTGATATATATGTGATGAATCCATCGAACCCATAAAGATTCCTTCTAGGTTATTAGCTGCCAAATCAGATTACCCAAGGCTACTCAGTTCCATGCCTGGGTATCTCGAATATTAATGCCACCTTCCAGTTTGTATAAACAGCAAGTCTCCCAAGAAATGGGAGGTGATCTTAAGGCAGATCCTCATAGAAAATTACAGCATAATTTTTCAATGTCTGAGATCACACTTCTGGGAATTATGAATATCTGAGCCCAATAATTACGAATGGACATTAAAATACTATTTACCAGTTCAGTTCTTCCGGTATAAGTAAGTTTCTTCACTGCCCATCCTTTGATTCTTCCAGCCATTTTCTCCAACATAATGGCACAATCATGTCTATCCAATTTGAACAGTTTAATCGGGACTCCAAGATATCTAAAAGGCAACGAACCCTCCTTGAAACCTATTTCCTCCAGGATACTTTATTTAACTTCAGCAAAGACATTTGCAAAAACAATGTCTGACTTAGTTTTATTTGGCCTTAAACCAGAAGCATCAAAAACTGATCAAACACCTCATTAAGGATTCTCACACTTTCCAAATCACCATTACAGAACATCAACAAATCATCCGCAAAACATAGATGAGTAAGATTGAGAGGAGTACAAAATTGGTGATACCTGAAACCTTCAGATTGTACTTCCACCCGAATGGTTATGTTCAGATATTCCATAACCAATACGAAAAGTAATGGTGAAATTGGATCTCCTTGTTTTAGACCCCGTCCACTTTTGAAAAGCCCAAAAGTTGCACCATTGAATCCCACAGAGAATGAAGCAGACGTTACACATGTCATGATTCTATCAACAAAGGTCCAAGGAAAATTCAGAGTCAAGAGTAGATTCCTAAGGAAATCCCAATGCACGGTGTCATATGCTTTCTGAATATCGATCTTGAGCATACAACTCGGTTGAGCCCCTTTTCTGTTATAGAATCGAACTAAGTCCTCAGCTATTAGAATATTATGAAGGATGGGTCTTCCTTCAATGAAAGCTGCCTAGGAAGGATCAATAATCTCACCCAATACCATCTGTATATGATTACAAATGATTTTTGTAATCGTTTTGTATACAATGTTACAACAAGAAATTAGCCTTAAGTGCCCAACCTCAATTGGATTATTCACCTTTGGAATCATTGTGAGCAAAGTTGATTTCATCTCCCCCAACATATTCCCAGTAGAGAAGAAATTCAAAATTGCCTTAGTGACATAATTTCCAACAATCTCCTAGGAAGCCTTGAAAAAAGATGCATTAAATCCATCCAGACCTGGACTTTTTGTTCCATCCATAGCAAATATTACCTCCTTAATTTCTTTAGCCGTAACAGGTCTTAATAATTTCTCCTGCTGCAGTAAATCCAATCTCTTTCCATTAGCAATGGCCTTGAAATTTACCTTGCCTACACAAGGTTTTTTATCAAAGAAATCTTCAAAATGACTTACCAGAAAATTGCTAATATCTTCCACTTTAGATAAAAGGATTGCATCCCGGTTTTTCAGAGATAATATTTTGTTCTGATATGGTCTCGTCTTCAACATAGAGTAGAAAAACGCCAAATTTTGATCCCCTTTCTTAAGCCATCATGCTTTAGTTCTCTGTCTCATAAGTTTCATTGCAGCACTCAAAGTCTCCTGATAATCAATTTTAGCATTCTCAATTGTAAAACATCATTCTCTTAGAAATTTACCAGATTGAAGTCATTGAACCCATGTCCAACCGTCTTCCTTGACTTCACCCTCCATTCTTCTAAGTTCAAGTATAAAAATAACCCTTCTTTCTTATGAAATCTGCATCGACACTTCTATAGAAATACAACTACTACACTTATGGCATCCTTCAAAATAAAATCTGTTTACCACCCCATCTCCAATTCCGAGTTTGATGACAAGCCTTTGTGGAATCATGTCACCATAATAGCACGACCTTAAGGAGGTGGGGGAAACAGAGTCTCGTCCTACAACTACTGTCACAATAGTTGCACACTTGCTCTGAAATTCTGGTCAAGGGGTTGCTATCTGCCGCTCAGTCAGTGATGAAGTGGTGCGTGCAATAAAACGAGAGTATGATGAGGCCGAATCCAAGAAAACAGAGCAAGGCATCAATCTAAAAGCAAGAGAAACATATGTATCCAATCCCAAAGGCTCTGATCTTCTTCAACAGAAGAAAAGGAAAGGAGGGGGACTACCAGAACAATCATTCAATGTATTGGAGAGGGACGAGTCAGACAAAGACCTTGCTAGAGTGTTCTATACAGCAGGGATACCCTTCAACTTCACCAAAAATCCATATTTTAGAAGTTACTCTCTGCGCTTGGCCAACAACAATCTTGCTAGCTACACTCCACCAACCTACAATCGACTCCGAACGACATTGCTAGCACAAGAAAAAAAGTCATATTAAAGATCTGTTGCAGCCTATCAAGGAGACATAGAAGAAGAAGGGGGCCTCAATATGCTCTGATGAGTGGTCTGATCATTCAAGAAGACCACTAATCAATATATTGTTCACATCAGTAAGGGTCCTGATGTAAATCAGCCCACGCCAAGCCCAATGAAGAAGGTCCAAGTCATCTACTAGAAGGTAGAACGGGCCAAAGGACAAAATTCATTGTGGAGGCTCAAAGGCCAACCCATATCACATGCTCTTTGTTCCAAGAGGACGTCCAAACGTCCTAAAGAGGCTCAAGTCCATGTCAAAAGGCCCAAGTACAAGCCCAAGATGGATTTCACAGTTTTGACAATTTCAAGATGAAGTTCACAGTTTTGGCCTTTTCAGTTTAAAGTTCACATTTTTTGTGTTTAGTTATTATTAGCAAGTTTTATATTATATTTTTATTATTTCTAGTTGTGTGAGATGCCACGTAATATCTATAAACTTAGACATCAAGTTAGAAGAGTCTAGAATAATCTAGAATGTTCTAGAAGAGTCTAGATAGACGTGCTTTGGCGCCAAGTTAGAATAATCCTAGATAAGGTTGGCTTATTTTGTAACTAATCCATCTTGGATTAGGAAAGCCAAGTCCTAGAAGGATTAATATTATTGTAACTAACTCCCTTAGGATTAGGAATCCAAATCCTAGGAGGAGAAGGTTGCTTAAGCGCCAAGTATGGAGTCCTAGGAGGTTTAGGACTTAGTCTAGTATAAATAGCTTAAGCTTGTACTCATTTGAAACATCCAACCTTGAATTATTAATACAATCAAGCTTTTTGCTTACTCCCTGATTGTTTCATGTAACCTCGTTTGATCTCTTCTATTGTATCTTGATTTGGCAAATCAAGTGGTGAGGAAGAGCTTGTTTCCTAAACCTAGAAGGTGTTTTTATAACTAGGTTGAAGAACAAGTAGCCCTAGGGATTCAACTTTTGGTGTTTCTGTATCAAGTTTGATTCTCTTGAACTATCCGGTTGCTTTATCTGTCCTGTTGATTCCCTTAGGCTATTCTCAAAACCCTAAATCCCTCTACCTCACGTCCACCCCTCACAATTCCCTCAAATCAAACGTCACTCTCCCTCTCCCAAAGCTCCCTACATTCACGTCAACTCTCTCTCAAATGTCTTCCCCAAACACTCATTCATACTCTCCCAAATCTCCCAAACCTCACATCAAAGAACCCTCCCAAAGATCCTCTCTTTCACTTGATTCTCTCTCAAACCCTAGCATTCACGTGTACTTTCATAGCCTCTAGATTGGTTGCACGTCTCCCCTTGATGTATAATTGATCAAGCCCTAGTCTTTTATCCAGTTATACATCATAATTTTGGTATCACAACTTAGGTTTCTCTTGTGCAACCCCAAAACACATTCCCCATCAATCCTAAACGTCCCAAACATATTCCCAAACACGTCCCTAAACCCTCTCATGGCTAGTAGAAGTGGAAGTGGAAGTGGAGGTGGTGATCAACCCACTCGTGAAGAGCTAGAGGCAAAGGTGGCTTACCTTGCCAATCAGTTGGAGCGATACATGCACATGCAATTCAAAGAAGCTTCTGAAGAAGAACCAACTGAAAGTGATGAGCCCAAATCCATGAGCTCAACTAGGAGGCCTCGTCACACACTACACGTGAGCCTAGGGAAGAGCGACTTGACTTCAAAGTTGATATTCCTGAATTCGAAGGTAATCTTGACCCTGAAGTTTTTCTTGATTGGATTCAAACTGTGGAGAGAGTCTTTGAACTAAAAGACATCCCTGATGAAAAAAAAGTCAAGTATATTGCTCTTAAACTTCGAAAACATGCTAGTATTTGGTGGACTAACTTACAGAAAAAGAGACAACATGTTGGGAAAGACAAGATCAGAACTTGGGAGAAGATGAAGAAGAAACTCCACTCTAAGTTTCTTCCAGCAAGCTACTTCAAAGATAACTACTACAAGCTGTAACAACTCACCCAAGGGAGCAAAAGTGTCGAAGAATACATAAAGGAGTTCGAACACCTTCTATGGAGGTGTGATCTAAAAGAAGATGAACCTCAAACTCTTGTGAGGTTCCTGGCTGGATTGAATGAAAGCATAAGGTATGTTGTGGAGCTTCAACCTTACACTACTCTTGACGAATTAAGTATTTTGGCTAACAAGGTTGAACAACAAAGGAAGAGAAGGGGAAAGGAGATGGCGAGTAGAAACCTAGCTCACAAAGAACCCCATACTCACCCCAACCCTACACTCCAAAAAAGAACCCTAATCCTCCCAAAACGCTGCCCACCCAGACACCACAAAATCTGCCCCAAACCGTCCTTAAACCCATCCAGGCTACGCCCATGGAGAGTAGGAGGTGTTTCAGGTGTCAAGGTCTCGGCCATATAGCCTTTGAGTGCCCCAACAAGAGAGCCATCACCCTCATGGAGTTTCAAAATGCTCTCTTTGAACCTGAACCAGAAAATGTAGAGGAGGAGGCACACATTGATCATGGAGAATCTATAGAGCAGGTCGTAGTGGAACCAGATGAAGGAGAAATGCTGGTTGTGAGGAGAGTTCTTAGTAGCTCTCTTGTTCCTGAAGATCAACAACAACGAGAAGCCATCTTCCATTCTCATTGTACTATTAAAGGGAAAGTTTGTTCTTTGATTATTGATGGTGGAAGTTGTACTAACGCAACTTCTCTTACTATGGTGAACAAGCTATAGCTCCCAACAAGCCCCCACCCTTCGCCATACACTATCCAATGGCTCAACCAGGGTAAAGGCTTACAAGTGAATCAACGCTGTTTGGTAAGATTTTCTATTGGCAAGTCTTATTAAGATTCACTATGGTGTGATGTACTACCTATGGATGGTTGTCATATTTTGCTTGGAAGATCGTGGTTATTTGACAGGAGTGTGATGCACGATGGAAGGAGTAATACCTACACTCTCATGGTCCAAAACAAGAAGGTAACCCTAGCTCCTCTAAAGGCATCCAAACCGTCCCCATCACAAAATAATGATCATAATCTCATCACTTTTATGACCACTGAACGCCCTGAGTTTAGTGAGCATAAGGAGATCATTCCCTCAGGCCTAAACACAAACCCTAGACTCGAAAATCCCACAAAAGCCCACCCCATCGCCACCTCTCTGATGGAACGACCTCTCCTGTGTTCCAAGAAGAGAAACCATCCGGGTTGCCCCCTCAGCGTGAGATCCAGCATGAAAGCGATTACATGAACCTTAGTGACACTCAAGAGGTTTAAAAGCAAGCTAATGATCTTCAAACAAAGGGTATGATCAAGGAAATCTTCAGTCCATATGTCGCCCCTACCCTTGTGGTTAGAAAGAAGAATGGAAATCAACGTACAAGCATTAACAAGATTACTATAAAGTACAGGTTTCCTATTTCTAGAGTTGAAGATCTGAGAAGTAGGTGCTACCAGATTCAAATTCAAGAAGGGAATACTGCTATCAAGACTAAAGGAGGTCTCTATGAATGGTTAGCCATGCCTTGTGGTCTAACTAATGTTCTTTCTACTTGTATGAGACTAATGAAACAGGTTTTGAAGCCCCTCAGTGGCAAGTGTGTTGTTGTCTACTTTGGCAAGAAGAAAAAGCAAGTATGGGTTCATGCCAAGAAGAAAGAAGACCCTCCAAGTTTAAGGACAAACTCTTCTCAACAAGGGGGGAATGATGTAAATTAGCCCACGCCAAGCCCAATGAAGAAGGTCCAAGTCATCTACAAGAAGGTAGTATGGGCCAAAGGAGAAGAATTCATTGTGGAGGCCCAAAGGCCAACCCATATCATATGCTCTTTATTCCAAGAGGACATCCAAACGTCCTAAAGAGGCTCAAGTCCACGTCAAAAGGCCCAAGTATAAAGCCCAAGATGAATTTCACAATTTTGACCATTTCAAAATGAAGTTCACAGTTTTGGCCTTTTCAGTTTAAAGTTCACATTTTTGGTGTTTAGTTACTATTATCAAGTTTTATATTATATTTTTATTATTTCTAGTTGTGTGAGATGCCAAGTAATATCTATAAACTTGGACATCAAATTAGAAGAGTCTAGAATAATCTAAAATGTTCTAGAAGAGTCTAGATAGGTGTGTGGTGTAGCTTTGGCCCCAAGTTAGAATAATCCTAGATAAGGTTGGCTTATTTTGTAACTAATCCATCTTGGATTAGGAAAGCTAAGTCCTAGAAGGATTAATATTGTTGTAACTAACTCCCTTAGGCGTAGGAATCCAAATCCTAGGAGGAGAAGGTTGCTTAGGCGCCAAATATAGAGTCCTAGGAGGTTTAGGACTTAGTCTAGTATAAATAGCTTAAGCTTGTACTCGTTTGAGACATCCAACCTTGAATTATGAATACAATCAAGCTTTTTGCTTACTCCCTGAGTGTTTCTTGAAACCTCGTTAGATCTCTTCTATTGTATCTTGATTTGGAAAATCAAGTGGTGAGAAAGAGCTTGTTTCCTAAACCTAGAAGGTGTTTCTATAACTAGGTTGAAGAACAAGTAGCCCTAGGGATTCAACTTTTGGTGTTTCTGTATCAAGTTTGATTCTCTTGAACTATCCGGTTGCTTTATCTGTCCTGTTGATTCCCTTAGGCTATTCTCAAAACCCTAAATCCCTCTACCTCACGTTCACCCCTCACAATTCCCTCAAATCAAACGTCACTCTCCCTCTCCCAAAGCTCCCTACATTCACGTCAACTCTCTCTCAAATCTCTTCCCCAAACACTCATTCATACTCTCTCAAATCTCCCAAACCTCACATCAAAGAACCCTCCCAAAGATCCTCTCTTTCACGTGATTCTCTCTCAAACCCTAGCATTCACGTGTACTTTCATAGCCTCTAGATTGGTTGCACGTCTCCCCTTGATGTATAATTGATCAAGCCCTAGTCTTTTATCCAGTTATACATCAGGTCCAATATTTCTAGATGTTATAAATGCCTCTGGAAATATCAAAGATGCAGAGTATGTTGCGAAAATATTCAGTGAGGCCATCGAGGAAGTGGGCGCAAGAAATGTTGTGCAAGTCGTGACAGATAATGGTTCCAACTTTAAAGTTGTTGGACACATCATTGAAGAAAGGTACCCTCACATTTTTTGGACCCCTTGTGTAGTTCACTGCTTGAATTTAGCTTTGAAATACATGTGTGAACCATCTGAAAAATCTGATCATTACTTAGAATGCAAATGGATGAGTGATCTCATCAAGGACATCCAAGATGTTAGAACATTTATCTTGAATCATGGCATGACATTATCCATTTTCCAAAGGCATTCTAAATTGACATTGTTGAGAGTAGCTGAACGAGATTTGCGTCTAGTGTCATAATGGCTAAGCGAGTTAGGAGGATAAAAGATGCACTTGAGTTGGTGGTTATGGACAATGATTGGAAAAAGTTTATGGTGAATTCGAAAACACCCACTGAGTTGAAGGCCAAGTCTATTAGGTATATTATACTCAATGAAACTTGGTGGGATTGTTTAGATTATTTTTTGAGATTGACTGAAGCTGTTGTTTCTATGCTGAGAGTTGCCGATAAAGAGTGTCTCATATTACACTCTATATATGATATGTGGGACAACATGATAGAGCAAGCGAAATTGGTTGTTTATGATCAAGAAGGGCTAGACTCAATGTTTGGAACATCAATGTTTTTTAATGATATCCAAAGTGTTTTAGAATCTAGGTGGAATATGAGCAATACACCACTACATTGTATGGCACACTCTCCTGTTCCCAACTACTACAGTGAAAGTTGGCTTCAAGGGGGTGCAAATGGTGTGAAGAGGCTAGCTCCTAAAGAGGATGAGGAAGTGTCCGTCAATAGGGTCATGTGTTTAAGAAGGCTTTTCCCAATTCAAAAGGATTTTGAATAGATAGTAAATGAGTATGGATTATTTACTAGAGGTTTGGAATACTTTTGTCAACCTCATGTAAGTAAAGCAAGATCATTTGTGGAACCTTTAGTGTGATGGGCAAACTATGGATCAACAACTCTATTGCTTCAAGCTCTTGACTTTAGACTACTGTCCCAGCTACCATCTTCGTCGTGTTGTGAGAGGAATTGGAGCACTTATTCTACCATACAAAGTGTTAAAAGAGGTCGACTAGCAATAAGTTGGGCAAAAGATTTAGTGTTTGTACACTCAAATCTGCGCCTACTATCTAGGAAAGAGTCGTCATATATGGAGGGTCCTTTAAGATTTTAGGATATAGGTAATACTTCAAAATTATTGTTTTCATCAGTTTTAGAGGTAGTATGTTGGTAAGGAAACTAATCTATTTATTTGTCATTTTTAGGAGGTGATAGTGATGACATTGATGATTCAAGTGAAAGAATGGGTGATTTGTCTCTTGATAACCCCGAGCTTGAGGCCATGATAATAGAAGACCTTGAAGAGTGAATGCTAGTGTTTTCTTAATTTTTGATGTTTTAGTGCAAGAATCATGATTCTATAGTATTTGGTTTTTAGATTAGTTTCTTCTGGTTAATGAACTATATTTTCATCTTATTTAATCATTTTTCTGGTTGTTAACTGATGATTCAAGTGCAAGAATGACATTTTGGTTCTCTAGTTTTTTTTTAGATCAGTAACTGAGTTTTTTTTTGTGTATTTATATGTAATCCGTATCTCAGTACCCGTGTCTAAATTTCAGACACAACCCCCCGTATCTGTGCTTTTTGCAACTTAGGTGTCCGACACTCAGATATGTACCCGTATCCGACACACCGTACCCGAGTTCAAGTAACATAGGGGACAAGGGAGGGAGGTTGGAAATTTTTGCGGAGCTAGGGATCGCTCAACCTCTCTAGGGTTGCTTCTTTACAAAAGTAATGCCCGATATGGCTTTCCTTTGCTCAAAGCACTCTCATCCCGTTTCACTCTTCTGAAGGTCTCTCTTCTCACTTCCTACCCCAGTTTGTGGAGTATCGGTTTCGAAGGGGGTAAAGAAATGAGTTTGATTTTCCTTTCTCCCATTGAAAAAGTATAGGTGTTCTTCCGGCCGTCGCGGATAGCATGTCGATCAAATTGCCAAGGTCTGCCAAGTAGTAAATGGCAAGCATCGATAGGGACCACATCACAAAGAACACTATCCTCATAAAGACCAATGAAGAAAGAGACCAAGACTTGTTGAGTTACCTCGAGGACGCCACCATCATTTAGCCTTTGCAAGCTATACGGTTAAGGATGAGCCAAGACCGGTGATTGGAAATTCTCAACCATGTAGGTAGAGGCCAAGTTGGTGCAGCTCCCACCGTCGATGATGACCTTGCATGCCTTCTAAAGACCAATCGAGTTTGGAAGATGTTATCCCGTTGAGAGTTATCCCTGGAATTCTTAGTCATATTAAAGGATCGCCTAGGAGTCGAACTCTCCCCTTCTTGCACGCGAACCTCAACGCTAGCCTTTGGAGCATCCAATGTGGCTATTTCACTTGCTTTGGAACTTTCAACCATCTTCGTATGGCACTAGGCTTGGTAATGACCATACACCCGACATGTGAAACATTTTCTACCCTTGAGCTTCCGAAGATATTCCGCACTTTCCTTATGAGCTCGGGAAGATGGTTTAGGTAGCTTGGAAGTTCGACTTCCCTTGGATGAAGTCGTATATTCCATGAGTGAGTTCTTCGTTTCCTAGAAGGTCATGAAGTAACCTTCTCCTCCATTCTCCTACCTCGAGAACCATCATGTCGATAATCATAAAAATACGTCGAATAACAACTATGTTGAGTTCTAGGAGCCCAAGTTGAAATACCACAATCCCTTTTAAAGGACTCTAGTTGCGTAGGGGTCATGGCACGGAGCAAGTCACCTATTCGACATTACACTTCTCGAACCTTCTCTTCAAGACGTTGAAGATTCTCCTCGGAGGTTGGTTTGGGTTTGGGTTTAGGGAAAAGAGGGAAATTAAGTTTGCCTGAAGCATATGACATGGGGGCCATTTGTTGAGCTTAGTTTTCTTGTGGGGTGTATAATTTGATCGGATGGAGGTTTGGGTTCTTTGTAGCTAGGAAATTTTGATGAGTTTCGTGAGGCTAGTTTTGTGGAGGAAAATGAGGTAAAACCGGCAAGGGGAATGCACAATGAAGAACAAACCCGGATGGGCACACAACCACCACCAACAATATCCACCAACAAAACAACCACCAACACAACCACCAATCTCAACAAAATCCAACAATTAAATTTCAACACAACCCAACACTACTTCCAACCATTCAACA
The DNA here is from genome assembly GCA_029582165.1 of Portulaca oleracea. Lineage (NCBI taxonomy): Eukaryota > Viridiplantae > Streptophyta > Magnoliopsida > Caryophyllales > Portulacaceae > Portulaca > Portulaca oleracea. The sequence goes on from CM055874.1 coordinate 21,526,607, forward strand.
AACAATAATCAAGAACAACAATAACACCCAACAAAAATGGATGAACACAAGGGATGGGGGTACCCAAATTGCTCAATAATATCAACAACACCAAGAACACCAAAAATCACACCAAACAACAACAAGAACAATTTCTGGCACAAACAAGAAATCACCAACAAAACTTTGAGTTCTATGCCTAGCTCTGATACCAAATGGAGAGGAATACACGACCTAGGGTCTAAACAAAATCACGTGGATGATGGAAATCGACCCATAGAACTCATAAACACTACAAACTAATTTTTAGGGTTTTGGGTTTTATGGAGATGAACATGAAATTAAAAGATATGGACAATTTTAAAGAGTAAACACTCACCCAATTGAACTAAGATGTTCAATCACTTGCACAAGGATCTTCCACAAGCAACGAGTCTTGAAACATCCAAAAAATCTCACAAAGAGTGGAGGTAGAACACCCACTCACAAAGAAGAGAAATCACAAGCCATTTCCACCCAAAGGATTAGCTTTCATTGCAATAGTGTTCGAAAAACCCACAATTACAAACTCTCTAATTGAGAGGATTTTAAGTCTAAGACCTAAAACTTCATAAAACTCTATCAACTCTGTTCACTCCCTTAAAAAATATGAAAAAAAGTCTATTTATACAAGGCAAATAAACCCCTTAAAATGCAATCATTTCAGCTGAGAAACTTATAAAAACAGTTTCGTCGCGGGCGCTACGGCAGTCATCGCGAGCGCGACGAATCTGGGGAGCAAAGGAGGCGATTCCAAAATCGCGCGGGGTCGCGGGGGCTACGTCCTTGTCGCGGGCGCAACCACCCTTGCTCAAATTTGTCGCAGGTGCCACACATGCTTTCGCGGGTGGTTATAGGCCCATAATCTCCTCCCAGTGTCGTTGCGCCCGCTTCAAAAGCGTCGTGGGTGCAACAACCCTGTCGTACTTCAAACTCGCATAACTTCTTCATTCGGACTCCGTTATAGGCGCATAATATATCGATGGAAAGCTCTCGTTGTGTACTTTAAGCTTCCAAAATATGAGATTCATAGGAGTTGTATTGAAGGAGTTATGGTAGAAAGAGAGACTGCATGCCCTTTTATAGCCGTTGAGGTTGACTCTGCCTCGTTATTCATGTTGATGGTTCCAGAGCCCTATAGAAGGCCCGGGAATGGTCTAATAAAGATCCAAGTCGGGGTCTTTGTAGAAAGGAATACCGCTCTCCTTGATCGTCATATTGACCCTCCAAGGACCTGTATTCACCATGAAATGAATATTGAAATCGGGTTTGATTCGAGGAGAGAAGAGGGCGGCTTGAAGCGAGCCGATGACCATAGACGAACCAAAAGTGAATTGATCCAACACGATTCAACTTTTATTTTAATTTTTTTAGCGGAACTATACTGTGGAACTTCTTATTGTTGTGTTTTAATTTTTTTCTTTTCTTTTTTAAATATAAATTTTAATTTTAATTTACGAGAAAAGTACGAGAAAAAAACACTTATTATATATCTATTAATGCAAATTATATATAAAACAAATTTAAATTTTTTCTAACTCTTTCCAACAGTTTTGATTAGTTTCACATTTTTCTAGTTTCTTTCATCTCTTTCCTGTTTCTATCAGTTTTGACAAACCCCTCCCAACTTTCACAGACTCCTTCCAACCGCTTACAACTTTGATCAACTCCTTCCAATCCCTAGCTCTATTTATCCAATCCGAAAAACAAGCCTTTAGTACATGTTTTCAAACTCGATGACGATTTTGACTATTTAGAAACATGTTATGTGAGATTACATTTTTAGTGGAAATTTTATACGAGTACTCTATGTTGTATTTAATGGAAAATTGGATTGTAGTGCACTGTACTTTAGGAGTATGGATTTTGACAAACTGTACTTTAAATTTGTATCACAGAACATCAAATGCAGAAGTGTTGGATTTCGGTGTAGCACCACAGAGTTAGTTAGTTGAATTCCCTTTTTGTGGTGACATTTGTGTTAAATAGGGTTACAACTCCTCGAGGACCTCGACAGACCCATGCACAACGACCTCTGCAGGCCCAGGCTCAAGGATCTTGGCAGACCCAGGCGTAAGGACCTTGGCAGACCCAGGCGTAAGGACCTTGGCAGATCCAAGCTCAATGACTTTGGCAATCGGAACAATTTTAAGTGAAAGTCAAAATTCGAATATTATTGGCATATAACCTAGATATTTTAGAGTGAAACTTTCCTAATTGTTTTGGTAGATTTGTTATCTCCTTTCATGATATCTAAATCAATATCTAAATATAATATTATGCTTACTAGTTATTGATATATCTCTCTTGGAAGGTATCCAACTATTTAAGGAAGGCTTGATTGCTGTAATCCCAACAAGTATCGCATGACCCTTACTTCCAACAAGAAATCAATGAGAAGCTGATTTTCTGAAGATCTTCAAGGACATCTTGCCAATTCAAGGCTCCTTCCAAAAGCCTTACGAAATCCAACATTCACCTTACTTATTATTGGGTATAAAAAGAGGACGAAGATAGAGAGGAAAAATGAGGGAAACACTCCATTATACAAGAGAGATGCATTGTAACTTCACATCCATTAGTCTCTTCTATTATAAAGTCCTCGGTATGAAAATATACTTATGTAATGGGACTTGTATTAAGTGAGTTAGGAAACTCACTTGGGGAGCGAAGTGTTGTTAATGCTTAGTGAGTTGTAGATAAATGGTATTGCTTTGATTGATTTGTAGACCAAGGGGGATGTGTCTCTTAATTGGGTATTTTGTAGTTTGCCTTGGAGGTACTTAAGGGAGCCGTGTTTGAGGACCTCGTTGTACTTTTTGAGTGAACAATAAGTGAAGTGGTTCAAAATCCTAAGTGAAGAGAAGCTTAGGTCCGGTGACGTAACCTTGTTTGGAAGGGTGAACATCGACTAAATTAATATGTATTATCTTCTTTAATATTATCTTCTTTAATTATCTTGGGCTATGCCTAGGACCTTGACTGACTTATTTGTTAAGCTTTGTAGCCTTGACTGACTTATGTGTTAAGCTTTATAGCCTTGACCAAATTTTAGTCAACCACATTAGTAAACCCTCTCTAGGGCTCTTTGAAATAGGGTTTCGCTTATCTACATTTTTTGGGCAAGAATAGGTTTAAGTTTTTCCGGATTTGAATGTTCGGTTGGTTATGGTTGTACTTGTGGTAACTAATTTCGGGTTACGATTTGTAAATGCATTTCATTTTATGGTACTAAAATCCAACATTTTTATGCCTTGGTACACTATCATATAGACTTAAAAGTATAACTTGTCACGGTCCAAACTCAAATGCATTGGCACCCAATTTTGTTGCAATTTATTGCATGGTTCTGGAACATGTGTTCCAAATATAATAATAATAATTTATTCTCAATAACATACTTGTTCACTCATATCTGTTCTATTATTCATTCTTAATAGCATAATTGTTCATTTATGCCTATTTATTGTTCACTCATAGTAATATAATTATTCACTCGTACCTATCGAGAGCACGTGCTCTAGGTGTATGTATCGCAATTTTGGTAATCTCATTAACGAAAGCTGAAATATGGTAAATAGTTGGGTGAGGAAAGGAAAGGTGCGAAAACAAGACAAGAAAAAGAGAGGTTGGAAGAAGAATCAGGAGGATGACGATGAAGATGGCGATGAAGCTGAAGCAACAATCGTCACTCTTGAAAACTCAAATTCGGAGGGCGTACGCATCTCTAGCAGTTGGTTCCGATTTAGTCTCTGCCGCTCCAAACGCGTCTCTTCAGAAGGCTCGCAGCTGGGACGAAGGGGTCTCCTCTAAGTTCTCCACTACTCCACTCCACCACATCTTCAAGGTTTCTTTCTTATCCTTCGTCCTTCTTTTTCTTCCTCCCAACCCTCTTACTTACATCTTTCTTTCATTTTCAGGGCAAGAAAGTCGTCATTTTTGGCCTCCCTGTAAGTTTCTACATATTCCTATTCCACATTCAAACTTTGATTCTACATTTTTCTGTGGAAGGCTACCTCTATCTCAATCGGATTCCTATAGAAATTTACCTGCTTAAGTGATTGCCATGTTAAAATCATTATCAGCTACTTGGAGGTAGGTGTAACGATACCGAAAGTCAAAATCAGAGAGAGAGAGAGGGAGAGAGATTTAGCAAATCTTGTTAAAGCCTAACAACGTGCATTGCAGTCTAACAATGTGCGTCCCAGTTATAAACCCTTTGCTCATTCCATAGAGCGTTTTGATGGTTTAATCCATTAAAAAAAATAAATAAAAATCTATAATAGCATCTACCTTCTACACCCTTGGGTAGGCTTATACTTTCTTTGGAGTGAAGAAAAGCCTGTAAGATGTTCATCAATAATGTTTGGAGATTTTGCCTATTTGGACTTGCGCACAATGACATCACTGTGCTTACACTAGATTGCAATTGTTTGATATGGATTATTGACATGACTATCAGCGATGATAATTTAACAAAACATCTCATTACATCTGAATAGAAAGTTACGAGATTGGTATGTTATGATTATGTCCCCAGTGCCGTAGTTTAGGTATCTCAAAGGTGCCAAACTTAAATAGGAGAAAATAAAATGAAATAAAATAAAATACCTGGGTACTACTTTACTTTTTCTTTAGTGTTTTATTAGGTGGTGACTGGTGACACTTGACATTTCAAAATTTTCATTGCAATATTATTTTGCGTTAGTAGTATTCAATTGTGAATAGAAGTATTACATAATATTTCATTATCATAAAAAGACTTATTTAAGTGAGAAATTTTGCTAGGATATGATCTTAAGATATTGCAAGTTAAGCATAGGTAGTCTTTTGCCTGTGTATGGACCATTGTACATCAAATATTCAAAATGGAGATTTATAAAAGAGATTGGAATAGTGTACTAGTGATCTGAAATTATGACCACAATTTATTTTCATTCTAGTCTCCATTCACTTAGTTGTATCGCTTAACACATCAGCGGTCGGGTAGTTTTGATGATATTTCTGTTTCTAGGATGCATATACTGGGGTTTGCTCAGCTCAACATGTTCCAAGCTATAAGAACAACATTGACAAGTTCAAGGCTAAAGGGATAGACTCCGTGATTTGTGTTGCTGTAAATGACCAGTACGTTATGAATGGGTGGGCTGAGAAGCTTGAAGCTAAGCATGCTGTAAGTTCCTCTCATATTATACTGCGTTCTGTTGCGATTCACATTGCTTGGTTCTGCTATGGTGTTTCTATTGTTTATTGTCTTAAGAGGTGATGGCCCCTTATATTTGTCTTCCTTGAGTAGACCATTGCTAATAATAAAAGAAGAAACTATTGATACATGCAAAATAAAGGAAGGTAATGCTTGCATATTTCTTCATTTGTCTTTGTTGGACATGTTTTTGAATGTTGCTTTTCGAAAGTACATTGAGCACATTCTTTACTCATATGGTAGGATTACGTGAAAGAGAAACCCTTAACGAGCTTGTGTTAGCTCCTATTGTAATGATCTTTGCCTAGGTATACTGAATCAAGGCATAGTCGTTGGTCCTTTTTTGGGCTGGTGGGGTTGGAGATGGTCATGACAAAAGGGAGGGTCCAAGAATTAGGACGAGGGTTTACTAGAGTGTTTTTATAGGGTGAGAGCGAAGGAGGATGGACACTTATCCAATTTCACGTATCCATGTCAGAAACATTTGGACTGACACTCTCGAATGCTCTTTGGACACTTAAACACATACCAAACATAGAAATAACATAAAGAAGCATGCTTTTGCTAATGGTTATTGTAGAATGTGATCTCTACAAAAAAAATTAATGTTGTTTTCATCCAAATGCAACTCTCTCTAAGTTTAAAAAATGGTGCAAGTTATAGACACATAGGTAATAACATAATTAGTTATTCATCAATTTGTGTCCGAAGTGATACAATAAATTTTCCAAAATTCATGTGCCCACATTTCAGTGTCGCTCCGTGTCATATGTTGTTGTTTGCTTCTTAGATTGAGAGGAAGACTAAGGGAGGAGGAGTCTACTGATGGGAAAATGAGTTTAATTGAAAAAATTGTGGGTTTGTGGGTTATAACCTAGAAGATAATGGGTCGCCTCTGAATCCATAGTTTGTATCCGCATTAAGACCCATTGTGCATCCATTTAAGATGACAAAACTGATGGGTCTAGACCTATTTAATTGACCTATTTAATTGAGGCGGCTGCAAAACCTATTGTGACCTCTAGTGGTCGTTGGTGGTTGGCTGCACTGATAATGGTGTCTAAAGCTTGGTGTGGTGGTGGTGGATCGAGATTGGTCTATTGATACTCCCCGGCAAAATATTGTTGGTGTTGGATGAATTAGAGGTGGCAATTTTTGGAGGGTTTTGTGGTGATGCAGGGGTGGCGACGAGAATCACTAGGGGTGGTTCATTGGTGACCATCACGAGGGGTGTTTTAAATAGTTTCAGCTTTCATGACTTTCAATTGTTTCAATGAAATTTTGGATTGTGAAAGCTGATAAAGTTTTGAGCAGTAGTTATGGTATAAGATGTGGCCATGGTGCCAATTGGCAAGAGGGAGCTCAACTTGGTGACACAATATTCTAGACATGTGTTGTGCATGTGAGTCTATTAGAGGATTAGATAGATGAGCTGGAGCTTCAATAGAATTAGTTGGAGTAGTCAGTTAATCCTGAAACAATAGGGAGTCTATACATAAATGGAAAGCTTCACTTTGAAGGCTTTGTGATTTGTCACTCATTCTCATTATCTGTCTATGTCTTGAATCTCCTTCAGTGATATTTAGAAAGTCTCAGCAAGCATTCTCTCTCTTGTTTACTCTGCCTATTGAATTGATTTCTCGGTCTACTCCTGAAATCATTCTTCCAGTCAGAATTAGCTATCAAGTTGGTTTCAGAGGATGTTCCTAGAACCCTAAACCCAAATCATCTGCGCAAATCTAGAAACAAGAAGCAATCATGGTGGTCATCAGAAATCATGAATCCATGACAGATGATGTGGTGAAAACTCTCCAAGATCAATTCAATATCTTCATCAGTGAGTGAGCAGAGGAAGCAGAATGAGTTCATGAGGGCTCAACCAGAGGCCAAGGCCCGTAATTCAAGAAGAATCAGACAACCTTGAACAATCTGGTGACATGATTAGGTACCCAAGTGATCTAATTAGCGTCTCAAGTCAGTCAAGGTAATCATCATGTCTTTGATGGAGGTAGTTTCTCTTGATTATCAAGAATTGATTTTCCTAGATTGGTGGGTGAGGATGTTTCAGGGTGGATATACAAGTGAACTCTTTTTTGAGGTTGATTCAAATGGTCCATTATCCAAAGTTAGAATTGTTGTAGAGGATAAAGCATTTCTTTGGCATCAATCAGATGCGAAGGAAAGGAGAATTGGGAATTGGTGGACTTGGGGGCATAGTTGCCAGGGTTGGGGATCGGTAAGGGTCGAGGATCGAAATCGGGATCGAAATCGGTAAATTTTAAAATCCCGGATCGGTGGGGGTAGGTTCATTAGGAACGGTGTTTGGGATCAGAATTTGCCGATAATTTTTTTTTGGATCGATAAATAAAAACATCCTCTAATTATAAGTTGTTTTAAAATTATTTATTAGTTTCAATTGTTAATTTTAAAATACTAGTATTTATTACTTTCCATATTTATAGGCCATAGTCGGCTCAAGAAGGTCTTTGTTAGCCCAGATGGGCTCTTGGGCTCTTTTATTTCGTAGTTATGTGTGCAAGAAGCTTTTAAGTAATAACTCTATCCTCAAACCCTAACCCTAAGTCCCATGACCATGTCCCCCAAATTTCTCTCTCAGACTTCTCACCTATCCTGTAGGCCGAATCGGCCACCGATGGCCGAGATATCCTCGCCGTGGAATCGCAACACCTTCTCCATCAAAAGCCCTCAATCTCTACCTCAAATACTCATCAATTGATTATTCAATTTTCAGATCTAGGGTTTTCGACTTTTCCTTTGTCTTTTTCAAACTCAAGTGTCGGTGGCCGGAAATGGTGACTGGTGTCCGGCAAAAGCCACCCTTGGTTTCGCAGCTTCTGTCAACTAAAAATCCCTCAACTTCCACTACAAATGGCCACCGGTGTTAGTGACAATCGGATCGCTCAAATTTGGTGATCCAGGTCGCGATCCTCGCCGACCTAGGGCGGTATCGATTGCCAATTGGGATCGACGACCCCGGAACGGGGATCGGAGGGGGGGTGACCGATTTAGGTAACTATGCTTGGGGGTGTATAAAGAAGCCATATGTGCTGGATATGGGCAACAACCTTTTGATGATCCCTTGTCAGAGCAGATGAACCTAAAACAAGTTGACTCAACTGAGAATTACCAAGATTGATTTTTTGCATTGTTGACCGAAACTGAGTTGTGTTCTGAGCATAGTATTAGCTGTTTTTTTGTTGGATTACAGTGGGGAATTATAAACACTAAAATAGGATATTTAAGCCTAAGATGTTGAGTGGTGCTTATTGCCTTGCTAAGCTACAAGAATCAACTATAGCTTGTTGGCACAAGCAGGGAAAATTCCTAATGGAAATATCATCACTGACAGAACCTTTGGGATCACATAAGAAGGGTATGGGTTTATTACCCACCTCTTCCAACGAGTACTTGCTTTGCCACATCATGGTATGTTTCAACCAGGAAGAGCCATGTTGGTGCTGACAGAAGAGTTTTTACTGCTCAAGAACTTGAAGATAGGAGAGCAAACCATCTGTGTTTCTGCTCTGGTGAGAAATTTTCTCCAGGCCACTGGTGTATGGAAAAGTTGTATTCTTTGCAAGTTATGAACAAGGATGGACAGGTTTAGGCGTGGGAAGGTGGAATCAGTGGAGAGGGTGAACAGGTGATAGAGCAGAAGTTAGGAGATGAGAATATTGAGCCCTCTATTTCGGTGCACGCTATGTCAAGGGTTAATGCCTACAATACAATGAAAGTTCAAGGGAAGGTTAGGAATAATATATTGAATCTTTTGGTGGATTGGGTTGCCATACCAGAAGTACCTGCCAATTAGAAGTGACAGTTGCTGATGGCCATAAGCTTACGTACTTCATTCTGCAAAGAGTTTAAATGACAATTACAAGGGGTTGAGTTCAGCTCTAATGTGTTGCTCACTCCTTCGAGGAGGTGTGAAATGATTATGGTCATGCACTGATTCTCTTCTGAAGTCCATTTTTATGGGACGTTGAGCAGTTAAAAATAAAGTACAAGATCAGGAAGTATGTTCCTTTTTTTCTTTTTTTTTTGTTTGTTTATTGGGGGGGGGGGGGGGGGGGTGTTTTAGAAATTTAGTGGATTGCTGGCTAAGGTTGACCCTAAGATGTCTCCAATTGTATGCTTTGTAGTTTGCAGTTACAATATGCAGTTGCAGAGAACTTACCGGACTGAGTACAGGAGGTACCTCAGTTTCACAGGATGTTTGAGCTATTTTCTAAAGTATTTTGAGGAACTAGTTGGCTTAGAACCACACAGAATGCATGACCTTAAGATTGTTCTGAAGGGGCTCACCTGTAAATGTGACACCCTATAGGTATCCGACATTGCAAAAACATGTTATTGAACAGATTGTGAACGGGATGTTGGAAAAGGGAGTCATTTAGCCAAGTAAAAGCCCCTTTTCTTCCCTTATTGTTCTGGTTAAGAAAAAGATGACAATTGAAGATTATGAATTGACTACAGGGAGCTCAACAAATTTGCAGTGAAGAGCAAGTTTACCATACCATTGATTAAAGAGTTATTGGACAAGTTGCATGGCTCATCAGTTTTTGAAAATTGTTCTGACAGTGCGTCATGGCAGATCAGCATGGACCCTAGGGATGGTTCTAGGACAACTTTTAGGATACAAGGAGTTCATTATTAGTTCTTCACGTCCTTTGGACTCAGTAGTGTCCCATCCACTTTTCAAGCCTCATGAATACCATTATCAAACCATAAGGAGGTTCATTCAGGTGTTTTCGATGGTATATTGATGCAAAGTAGAAATATGGAGGAGCATGTAGAACATTTAATCACTGCCCGTGATACTCTCAGACATCATACCGTGTTTGCAATGAAAGGGAGGCGCTATTTTGCTGTCTGTGTGGTGGATTATTTGGGTCACATTATTTCCAAGGAGGGGGTTTCAGCTAACCCTAAAGATTGAAGCATTGCAGAATTTGCCTGTACCTATAACTATCAAAACACTCCGGCTTTTTGGGTTTGATAGGGTATTACAGGAACTTTATTAGAGGTTATGGAGTCATCAGCAAGCCCTTAACTGATTTTATCAAGAAAAATGCATTCACCTGGGGGCCAAAGGCTGAGAAAGCTTTATTGGAGCCTAAAGGGGCCTGTATACAAGTATACTACGCTAGTTTTGGCTCTTCCTAATTTTACTAAGCCCTTTGTTATCGAGACAGATGCATCAAGGACATCCTGTGGCTTATATCAGCTAGGTTTTGGCTCCAAGAAATCAGTCTCTGTCTACTTATGAGAAAGAGTCACTGCTTATAGTTTATGTAATGGAAAAATGGACATCTTACTTGGTTGGAAGACATTTTTCAAAAAATTTCCAGTCCTTTGGCTATATGAGATCATGTACTAGGAAAACGATAATGTTGTGATAGGTGCCTTGTCTAGACTTTCTAGTGGGTAAGTGATGGCCCTAACATTGTCTCAGTTGGACACTGATCTATTGCAAGAGATCCAAGAGAATTGGACACAAGACTCACAACTTCTTGATACTATCAACATGTTACAACAAGTTTTTGCCAGTATGCGACACTACTTTTATCAGTGAAGAAGCCAACTTGGATATGTGACATGGATACGGCACGATACTAACACAACGATATGTGACTTTTTAAAATATTGCAAACAGGACATGTTTGTCTATAAAAATTGAAAAGTTTGGTAAAACATGTTAGAGACAAAGGTAAAACCATAATTACCTTGGAGAGGATTTGATGTGGTGTATAGGGAATGGGAACTGGGATGAGGGATGCTACACAAGCTAGAGTGAATTGGGTACAGCATGGTACAATGTGGGGTATGTGGGACGATTATGGGACGATGTGAGTTTATTTAAAACAAAATACTAATAATAAAAACTTACTACACAACTAAAAATAATTAAGTTAAATACTCGTAAAATCTAATAGTTTCTTCAATTACCTAAAATATGAAAAAGTAATTAAAAAAACAAAGCTTCTCATTCCCAGGCCAAGCTTGCCCACAGCCCACCTACCCTGCAATGTGTAACAGTCTCCCCATATACTTTAATTTCTAAACAACCCATCTATTCCGCTCCCAAAACTGAAGAGTTATTTCATCTCTCTCCATCCTCCAATAGACCATGACCCTTCAGATTTCAATCTTTCCTGAAGAAAACCTTGGACGACTGGAGAACTCCGGCAATCTGGTGTCAGCATCCTCTTCAACTCGACCTCTAAGGCCGATTCTACTCTTTCTTGAAAACCGACCATGGGTCGAACTTGCTTCTTTCTATTTCTCTCTCGTCTCGATCTCTCTCCCTCGCTCACGCTTTCTCACAGACTGGAGACAGCTTGCTTGTCGAATTGGGATTCGTCCCAGTTTTTTCCGTCCCCAAATTGGCATGATCGAATTGGGACGAGGAACAAGGTAAAACACTTTAGAGACAAATATTGCGGGGAAATGAAATAAAAGGGACAAGAGAAAATAATATAAACTACACTTGTTTTGGTATATGATAAGTTTGTATTAACAACTGGCAACAAAACTGAAAGGTCTGAATGGTAAATAGCTGGCAACGACTTCACTTTCTCCTTAGGTAATGCAATCACCATTTGAAATAAAGTCATTCTCAGAGACTTATACTTCTCAACTTCTTTCTCTCTCTACCTCTTTTTGCTCTTCGGTCTCCACCTTTCTCAACATGTTTATAGACCTTGGTAGAATTTTTGAAGCCATAACTCTATGGGCTTCACAGAATACTTTCATCACATGGGAAGGATACTATCGTTGGTGCGGTGGATATGCTCAGCAAAATCACTCCCATTTAGTGCAGAACAACTGGCCAGGTTTTATTTGAGCACATTTTAGACTCCATGGATTACCTAGGAGTATAATTAGTGATAGAGACCAGATATTCAGAAGTCTTTTTTGGCAGGAGCTGTGTAGATACCAAAAAGTGTAATTGCTCATGCCTTCAGCTTATTATCCCCAAACGGATGGACAGTCAGAAGTGATTAATAGGCGTTTGGAGACTTATATGAGATGTATGGCTAGTGAGCAACCTAAAGATTGAGCTTCTTGGATTCCTTTAGCAGTATGGTTGTATGACACCACATACCATTCTGATATTGGACCTGCTCCTTATGAGCTTTGTTTATGGACAATCACCTTCCCTACCATATTCCATATGTTGCCAGGAATTATGCTGTGGAGGTTGTAGATAGGAGTCTCAGGGCAAGGGATGTATTAGATGATTCAATACCATTTGAAGAGGGCTCAACATAGAATGAAAACACTGGCTGACAAGGGAAGACGAGATAAGGAGTAGGATGTTGTAAGTTGGGTGCTTGTTGAGTTTCAGCCTTATAGGCAAACTTCAGTGGCTAACAGGCCCTGTCACAACCTAGCTGCCAGGTATTTCGAACGTTCGTTTTCAAATCTATGAAAGGATTGGTCAAATTGTTTATGAGCTGGCTTTAATTGCAAGTGCTGCAGTATACCCTGTATTCCTTGTTTCATTGCTCAAGCCTTATTATGAGGCTAACCCAACATAAGGAGTTCTACTTGAGATGGATTAGAACCTGTAGCTATTTTGGACAGATGATCGGGAAGAGGTGCCATCATGCAGTGGTTTATTTGTTGGTGCAATGGTCAAATGTTGGGGTGGAAGATGCTACTTGGGAACTTTATGATGATATAGCAGAAATGTTTAAGGAATTCAATTTGGATGTTTGAGGCAAAGTTCAGATAAGGGGATGGATTGATACACTATTCCAGACATGTGCTGTGCACATTACTCAATTAAAGACAGAAAAAATTAGTAAGCCAAGCTGGAGCTTAAACAAAATTGCATGGGTCGGTTAATTCTGAAACAGTAGGGAGTGTGTAAATAGATGGAAAGCTTCATTTTGTAGGCATTCTGATTTGTGACTCATTCTCATTTCTCTCTGTCCTGAATTAAAAATCACAAACTTCCACGAAAGTGCCGGGGAGAGTCCCCCAATTCCAATAGTTGTTCCTCAAGTTCCAATATCAATCAAATTCTACTTCCTCTTGTTTGATTATGCAACTTGAAAGCTTCTTTGCTTCCCTCTTTCATGGCTTCCAAGTGAGCGAATTTCTGACTGGAAGAATGATTTCAAAAATAGATTGAGAAATCAATTCAATAGGCAGAGCATACTAAAGAGAGATTCTTTGCCTGAGCTTTTATTTATTATCACTGAAAGAGATTATAATTAATTAGTTAGTTATTTAATTTAATCTTAGTTTATAAAGCGATGAATTGTTGTTGCAGTTGTTGTTGGGGTTGTTGTCGTTGCTGTTGTTGTCTTGTTGATGTTGTTTTTGTCATTATTCGGTAAGATTGGTACAATTCAATCATATATATTAAAAAAAAAAAAAGAATGGGTACAATTGAAGACATATTGGTTGGCTTATACTTGATTGAACCGACAAGTGTTTGAATTAGTTCGAGGAAAGACAATTAAGAGCATAAATGAGATTTGAAAATTCAGAGTATTACGCCCATAGGTAAAAGGAGTTTTTTTTTTTTTTTTTTTTTTTTTTTTTTTTTTTGGGCCGTGGGGGGGAGTTAACACACAAGCTCTCAGCCTAAATGGGGACACCAAAACTTACCATACCACATTTAGAAAGAACAAATTTCAAAGCAGTTTGTGGACTGAGTAGGGATGGCAATGGGTCAGTCTAGGTCGGGTCCTGCTAGACCCAGACCCGGACCCGCCTATTTTTTTGACCCAGACCCGACCCGGGATCTGATGGGAAACCCAGTGGGTCTGCGGGTCCACGGGTCCTTAGCAGGTCCTTAATGGATCCAACACTCTTATATACTTTTTTATTGGATTTTTCAATTTTCTGGTTAATTTTATACTTGCACACCTGTATAATAAAAACTATTCTGTTTAAATACACATTTTTAAAAGGAAATTGGATTTAAATAATCTGAACTTTGTCCCATAATAGATTTAATAATCTGAACTTCAAATTTGTTTCTCAATAATCTGAACTTTGGACCCCTTGAATTCCTGTAGCACGCCATTGAGTTAAGAACTAAACAACTTGATGATGCGCTCACATGGCGGCGGAGTAGTGTGCGTTGCCCTTTATTAGTTGACATATAGTGTGCTTGTCTTTTTGTTCATGTTGGCATAATTTGGACTGTTGTTTTATATATATGTTATATATTGAAGCAAATTATATATTATTTTTTGTATACAGATTGAATTTTATGGGGACTTTGACGGGAGCTTCCACAAAAGCCTAGACTTAACTGTGGACCTGTCTGCAGCGTTGCTTGGAACCAGGTCTACTAGGTACTGATCACCTGCAGTTGTGACTTAAGACACTTCACTTCCACCTCTACTAGCATTTGTTCGCCAGTGGATAGTTTTAAATGCCTTGCTGAGTTTGCCTTATTTTACATTCTCATCGTTATTCTATGCTCAATGGTTGTCAAGCAGGTGGTCCGCTTATGTGGAGGATGGTAAAGTTAAGGTTCTGAATGTGGAGTCGGCTCCATCTGAGTTCAAAGTTTCCGGAGGGGATCATATGCTTGCACAAATTTGATGCTCCGAGCTCACTTTCTGGCTTTTGAGTGTGTTAATGTTTCTTCATCTTGTTTTGATGATGTAGCTCAGCTTGCCTTCTATCTTTGTAATAAGCTGCCAACTTCGAATTGTTCTCAATCCGCTTGTTTTCTTATAATCTGGTTGGGTTGAATACAGGCAGAATATTTATAATATTTTCTGTTTATATGAAGGGGAGTTAGGCCATTCCCCAAGCCTCCTACATCAGGGAATCCAACATAGTAAGCGGCTTGTGGAAGCTGCACTCCAGGCAGAGATATCAAATCTGATATCATTACCTTACCAGTTCGTTAACTTTAAATTAAGTGGGTTAGATTTTAAATCGTTTGACCCGTTTAATTCAATTGCTTAATTATGTTAGGTTATAGTACTAACAACATGTTGCGTTACCCTGTTTAGTCTAGTATATCCATTAGACAGGTCACTGTCCAAACATGGGTTTTTAACCTATATTAGGCTTCGTTCTTTTCATTGGTGAGTAAAATGTAGGGTTGGTAAATGGTAAGTAGAAATAGGTAAGGACGTAAGTAAGGTAAATTGTATAATCATATTAAATAAAATGAATTTTTAATATATATTTTATAATTTTAAGGTCTTATGGTTGTGGGTTTGTGAATAAGGTAAATAATATGAATCACATTACTTGTTAAATATGTGAACTTTTAAATATATATTATATTAGGTGAGTAATGCTACTAAGTAAGATAGGTAAGTAAAATTCTTATAAGTGTAAAGAACAGGTACCAATTGGTCAATCCGATGTCTTATTATAAGTCTTTAAATTCGGGAATTGCTCTTTGTTGCCCTAAAGTCTCACGCGTCACCTTTAATTGGCATAAAATTTCCATAAGTTGCCCTTGGCCCTCAAACACTCCCCCAACTCATCACTCTCTTTCTCTCTCTAGAAATTTCTCTCCCTTTTCATCTAAATCCTCAAAATCTAAATCTAAACACTAATTTGGTGAAAATGAGTAACGGATCATCATCCGAAGAAGAAGAAGAGGTAAACTTTTATGTTTAATAGTTGGTTTTTTTAGTAGTGTATGAAATTAAATTTTGCCGGAGAAAATTGGCAGAAACGCCCCCAGAACGCCCCCGAGCCAAGGAAGAAACGCGTACGGGACGCGTTTTTTCCTTGGCTCGGGGGCATTCTGGGGGTGTTTCTACCATGGAAAAAAACGCAATTATGGGGTGTTTAAACCCTGATTCTTGTTAATTTTTGGAAAATAAAAATTAAATTATTTAAATAATTATATTTGATTAATAATGTGCTGATTAAAAAAGTTTAATGTGTTTAGTAGTTGCTTGAGAAATTTGGGGGAGACGGTATAGATTATTCCGAAAAATTTGTTACGGATCAGTGGTTTAATCGCGCTCTTTGCCCTACACTTAAAAAAAAGAAAAACGTATGGATGAAGTAATAAAAAGTACATAAGGAGAGCCTTTTGTTGCTTGCTTGTCTAGCTCTGCAGCTCCTGAAGAGCTAGATCTGCTCGAGAATGCCACTTAATAACCTTGAAGGGAAAGTCAAAAAGGGTAGCCCCTATTTCTTATTCTTTTTTGAATTCTAAATCACGAGGAGACGTACGAAGTCACTCGACCTTAATAAAGGAGAGATACTTTTCCCTTATCGGGAAACTTTAGCAAGCCTCCATCAATAATATCGGTGAACTACATGTGTGAGCCGATGACATCGCTAGAGGATTTGGGTTCAAATTGGTAAGAGCTTCTTACAAAAGGGAAAAGAGGGTGAGCCTGTGCGGTGCTATCTACAATGCTGGCGATATGGTAAATATCGAGGGAAGATCGGTACGATTGATTGCGACCGTACATTAAACACGAAGACAAAATCGTGCCAGTGTCCATTCGTGATATGCACATTTTCTCCAACGGGACATATGTGGGTTGTCCGAACGTACGTGGGTGAGAAAGGGATGCACAATCATCGGTTTATTCTTTACGAGGAGGGACACCGAAGGGGAAACCCGTTGACAGTTGACATGAAAGTCCACATAATGACTGACACTGGTTGCAATCCTGCTACGGTTCACACATCGCTGAAGCAGAATTTTCCGGACTGTAATGTTAATGTGGGGAAGATATACAATGAGCGATTTAAAGTTAGGTCGGAGGACATGGATGGTCGGACACACGTGCAACAATGCCTACACTTAGCAAATGAGCACGGGTACATGTGCTGGACTGCATTTGATGATGAAGGCGAGTTGCATCTGATGTTTATGTGTCACCCATACTCACTGAAGCTTCTCCGCACATATCCACAAGTTATACTCATCGACAGTACGTACAAGACCAACAAGAAGAAGTGGCCATGTTGTGAGATAGTTGGTGTCACCTATACGAATCATAACGTTCTTGTTGCGTACTGCTTAATGAGAGATGAACTCAAGGAGTCATATGAGTGGGTTCTCAAAAGGTTGCACGATATCATGGGCCGAGGTGGGAAACCGAACGTGATCGTCACTGATATAGAGCATGCTTTGTCATGGGCTATAGGACGCGTATTTCCCGGAGTTCTTCACCTATTATGCGTATGGCATATAGGGAACGACGTTGAGAGCAGAGTTAATGAGCTGACCGGCGGGAAGAAGAATGGACATGGATCGTTATTTAGGAAGACATGGTGGAACCGCATCATTTATTCGAGCACAATTAAAGAATTTGATTATAGATGATCTCGGTGGCGGTTGTGGTTCATTTGATCGGTTGTTTAAAAAGGCTTATCACCAGATAGAAAACCAACATACCGAGATAAGGAGGGTACTAGAGCAATCTAGGAGTGGACACGCAGCGTTGAAGAAATCCTCATTGTTCAAGCATCTACATGGTCGTGTTTCTCATTATGCGATAGACCTGATAAACGTTGAGTATGGTAAGGTGACGAAATTGAAACAAGGTTCGGAGAAGAGTTGTAAACACATTTTGTGGAGAACACATCACCTTCTATGTGCATGTACATTATTAGGTCTCCTTGAGCGAGATGCTGATTTGTACGCCCAAGCTATTAACAGCTTTTGGAGGCAACTTGAAGTAATTGTCGATGATGCTCAACCGGACACAGTGCCTGATCATCTTCCCAGGACATTTATTATTTCGATTCCGTTGTGAAGAAGATAAGGGAAAGTGACCCCGCCGTGATACGCCGGATGGCTCAAGTACTGATCAGTGAGATGCACCCCGAGGATTACGACATACCGGATCCTGAGATAAAAGAACAGGGCAAAGGGAGACCCAGTATAGGGAAGTCTACTAAACGTCTCCCTAGTGCGTTTGAGTACGGTCGTTCAAAGAGTCGGAGCAGCAAATCCAGCTCACGCAAGAAACCGTCGAGCTCTTCTTCAGTTGGAATGGGAGGCTCAGTTGGTAAGCAATTGGGTGTATTATTGTCTGCAATATTTAGCATACATAAAAATATAATTTGTTAACAATGTTTTATTTTTGTGTGCAGGGTTCCAACAAATGACTACGGGTGCATTTCCTTGGCCAAATGACGTTCCTGATTTCATTATTCCATACATCATTGGCTGGACGAATGTTGTAGATGATGGCAACTGTGGGTTTAGTGTATTAGCGAGGCAAGTTTTGGGGGCCAAGAAAAGTGGCATGTGGTCAGAAATACCATGAGAAATGAAATCAAAGCCAATCCGGAACGGTACGATGCGGCATACAACTACGATAACGCGATGCACAGAGCCATGGACAGGATTGGAGGTCATTTGCATGGATCATGCGGCCCAGAACATTGGTTGGAAACACCTTCTGATATTTTTCCCGCTGCCACCATACTGAACTATGTGTTTGTTAGTCTCGCAACTGTTCCTGGACGCGGCCAACACACAACTGAGTCATGCATGACTCTTTTGCCACTCATTGTAGCGACCGGCATTGTTGCTCCCGAACGCGTTGTCGCCCTGGCACATATCCACAAAGTCTACTATGTTCTCGTGCATTTGCAACTAGGATGTCCACTACCCCCGTTAGATATTAGATGGAGACAAGCATACGACAACTCTATTGAAAGATTTGATGTTCCTCTTCTTCAACGTTTTGAGTTGTGGGCTAGACTTAGGCAAATTCGTAGGGATAACATTTGATTTAGTTTCAATTGTATTTGACATTTATTTTGTATTATGTGAGCGTTCGATGTTCCTTTTGAATGATTTATTTTAATTTTATTATTTTTTTAAGCGTTTACGATATGCAGCATTGCGGAAAACATAATATAAACATAAACATAACTAAAGAGGTGGTTGCAATACACAATCCATAAACATTAAAAACATAGTCAAACAACTAAAATAAAAATACACAAACAAGTGCAACAAGTACTTTCATACATCCCAATGTTAAACTACAACTGTCCATTAAAAAACACATAACAGACAGGTACGGCCTTCAGTCATCGGGTTCTGGGGTCGGTCGAGGGGGAGGCTGAATGTGCATTTGGCAACACCACTGTTCACGAAGATCGAGGAGGCTATTGTGAGTCTCCATTGGTATGCGACCACCCAATGGAAACTCATACAATGGTCCGGTACGACGTGCTCATTCATTCATAAGCCCACTGCAACATGAGACAAACAATCCTTACAAAAACTTAGTAAAAAAAATAATTCCAATGAACAATTATTAAAAAGAAAGTAAATACTTACATATTCCATAGAAGAAGGATCATCTACGACGGCCGGGCTGGGGTTAGCATCCTGGATCAGGTACGGATGAGACACGTTACATAACCAAGTCTTGTACTCAGGTTCTGCATCCCATGGGTATTGGACTCGGCTCCTTGTATTCAATAACATGGTGTTGGTCATAGGAAATCGAGATCACGCCAAATCAACCTGTTTTTCATCAAAAGCCACCACATATGTACCATTTGCTGGTCGGCTTTGTTTTAGTGGTGTGTCTGGGGCACCAGGGATCTTTTGTACAAGACCGAGTTGTCGGGCTGTACGAAAAGGCATGTAGGGCTCAACTACATCATAAGCCCGTACCAACCCATGGTACGTCATCCGCTGAAAGAAACTGTAAGGTTCTGGATGATATGGTCACCAAACGACCTGTTCCTCCGTTAGGCCGTCTAACTGCCGCTTGATCATCTGTAGGCGCTCCAGCGTATGCTGCTTAGGTCTCACTCTCCACCTGTTAATTCGTGGACCTGGTACACGTGTTGGGACGTTAGGCCTAAACATTGGAAAATGCTCATAGATCCATGCCTGAAGAAGTGTCAGACATCCCCCAATCTTACCGGACTCGGCCCTAGTTGCTGCACCCAACTGCTTGTACAGATACGCCAGAGCCACCGCGCCCCATGCCACTTTGTCCATCCGTTCAGTGCTACCATATGTGTGAGGTCGCACCCTATCCAAAGACTTGTCCACCAGGAGTGTGTTTCCTAACAAACTCAAATGCCATGCCCGCATCTGGATGGCCCTCGGAATGTTGGGGTCGATGTAGATTTTTCTAAGTTCACTATCAAGGAGGCCCCCCTTCTCATACATTTTGGGGTCCCAGATCGTTTCTATGCCGTAGGGAAACATGAAAGTGATGTAGGTGGGGATTTAGGCAAAATCCCCTCAACTGGGAGGCCAAGAATGTTCTCCACATCGTAGAGCATAATGTCATCTCACCAAAAGGAAGGTGAAATGTGTTGGTGTCCGGTTGCCACCTCTCCACAAATGCAGCGATCAGTGCATGATCACGGTGCTCGAACATCAATAGGTCCAAGTTGCCCAACGGGCCACGCCTGATCGCATCTCTCGCTGTCGGATGCATTTAACCCAACACGCCCATAAGTCGAGAGAGTGTCGTCTTCCTAGTGAGGCACTCGATCACCTCAGGATCACACTCCTTCCCCCCCCCCCCCCAAATAAGCCGAGCAATATGTCCCCCAAAGCTCGGTATCACATCAAGTGACGCAGGGCCGCCAGGTACCATTCCTGTGATCTTCCAATCATTGTCGGTTCTCTGCTTCTTAGGCTTTCGCAATGAACTCGACCCCCCTGATCTACCCTAGAACTCTGGGTGCTCTTCTTCCCTAGAGCAAACTTACCATCCCGGGCTCTAAGTTGAACGTAGTCAACAGCCTGAACATCTTCCTCCTCCTTGTCCCCCTGTGTTTGCTCGGTTTGCCCATGACTACCAGAAGCCATGAAAGAATCTAGCTGGTTAACAAAATCCCCCATCGTATCCGTATCGGTGTCGGACGACTCTCGTTGCTGAATCTTGCGCATCGTGGCGTGATGAAACGCTCGTGAGGAAGCCGCTAGCAACGGCTACTCGGGTTGCGCAACATCACGAGAAGTCGTTTCCCCACGACGAGCTGATGCAGCCGTCCCGCGTCTATACGGGTCGCCTTCTTCTTGGGGTCGGATACTTCTTAAATGTGACTTTAAGTGAGCTTTTGAGGTTATTCTGGTTTCTCTTCGACATTTCTATTCCTGCAAAATATTAGTGTCCATGACAACATACTAAAATATTAGATTTTTCTTCTTAGACAATAATCTTCTTGTCAGACAACCCTAAAACCCTAAACCCTAAACCCTAAGCCTTAAACTCTAATACTTTCCTTGTTGCTACATAAGGAAATAGGTTATTTGTGATGGTAGTTTAGATTAGTAAGTAGGTTAATTTATAGTTCTAATATCATGTTACTACAAGCTTCTCATTCAGACCCACCTTGTCTTGCTGCCCACCAGACTACACAATAGAAACACTGCATTGTATCGAATCTGAGACGCTTCTAACTCCCAGAGCACTATAGACCTCGCGCAATTTCACTGCTGAGATTGCGCTACTTTTTGGGAATCAGACAAATAAAGGAGAGTCGGTGCAACTTATGAAAGTCTTTTTCAGCCATAGATTATCAGGAACAAACACACTCTCTTTGGACAATAACAGGATCCAAACTAAACCTCTTTTTATGACATCTACAACTAAGATACTAAAACTATAAATTAACCTACTTACAACTCTAAACTACCAAAACCACAAATCAAACCCTAAACCCTAAACCCTAAACCCTAATCCCTAATCCCTAAACCCTAAACCCTAAACCCTACGTCGATGAACTTAATTAAAGACATGTCTTTAAATGCACCCTGCACCCTAAACCCTAAACGCAACTAGTTGCTGAGTAGTACTTTTGAATTAGTACAACCTTAAGTTATTATAATATGATACAAGGGTATGTAGACAGCCACTAAATTGGATACTAGTGTTTAATTAAATTATCCACTTAAGACACTGTTTACATACTCTTATATTATACACTAACTTAAGTCTATATTAACTCAAAAAAAAAAAAACTACAATTTTGACACGACACCGACATCTACATGTACTAACAGGACTTTAATTTTCACAGTCATCCTAATATGGAAAATTGGCTCCTTAATAGAAGATTTTTCATTAGCGACGACTGTGAACTGGACCCTAAACCATAATTCATTGATTAGTAAACCCTAAAAATCCTAAACCCTAAAAAGGAACTAATTCCTAAATCTCTAAAACCTTAAACCCTAAACCCTAAAACGAACTAGTTGTTGAGTACTTTTATGGATATGACAGTAATTAAACATCCGTAAACGTTAATAAATTACAATGTTAAAAAATAAATAACATGTAACAATAGCAACAACAACAATGATTATTAATCTTAATATTATATAACTCATTAAAATTTTATTTTTCAATTTTGCATTATTAACCTTAATATTCGCTTTAATTTTTCAAATATCATTTCCCAAATACTAGTCTATTTATACAATTTAAAATTCTTCTTATTTCCAGAATAATAACAAGAATATCAGCGATTATAAATAATATTATTTATATTAATTCAATTTATTTTTTTCTAAATCATTTTTAATAGATTAATATTTTTCAAATTTCGGATTAAAGTTATATAAAAAAATTCTTCCGGCCATCGAAACCCTAAACCCTAAAAAAATGGCCAAGAAAACCCGGAAATCCTCCCAGAACGCGTCTGGGGCATGACCCGGATGCGCCCAGAATGCGTCTGGGACTTGACCCAGACGCGATCTGGTGCGTCCGATTCATGCCCCAGACACGTTCTGGGCGCGTTTGGGAGGATTTCCGGGTTTTTTTGGCCATTTTTTTAAATATACCCAACTCTAACATACACACAAATACAAAATAAAAACATTCTAACCATACTAATTAAAATTTCACAACAAAGAAATATACAATCATGTTCAAATTTCCGAATAACATACAATTGGTTAAAAAAATTGGTCGAAATTTACCCGAAAATCACCCCAGACGCCCCCAGATCGCGACTGGGGTAATTTCCGGGTAAATTTCGACCAATTTTTATTTTAAAACCCCACCCTAACCCATTAACAATCATAAATTAAAATATTCAATCCCTAAAACCAAAATTATACAACTAACAACTCCAAAATCAACTTCAAATTTACAAAAAATAACTACAATTTACCTTTGTTTAAAGCGGTGGTGGCGGCTGCGGGGAATGTCGGCTGGTGCAGACGGGGAAAGTGGCGGTGGTCTACTTTGGAGAACGGCGGTTTTAGGCGGTGGTCGGCTGCGCGAAGCGGCAGTGTCCGACGGTCGTGGGGGGGTGGTTGTGAGTGAGGGAGTGTTTAGAGAGAGAGAGAGAGTGGAGGGAGGTTGAATGAGAGTGAGGGGGAAGCGGCGGAGGCGCGGTGCTCGGTCCCGGTGACCGGCGGTTGGCGGCGGTGGTCGCCGGCTGGAAGAGGTTGGCGGTTGTGAGTAAGGGAGTTTAGAGAGAGATAGAGTCAGTAAAGAGAGAGAGAGTGGAGTGAGTTGAACGAGAGTGAGGGGAGGGGGAGGGATAGTATAGGAAACCATTTGGTCAATTAAGGGCGACGCCAAAGATTTTAGGGCGACGAACAAAAAACAGGTTAAATTCAGTGAAGTCGGGTTTGATAACCACTACTAAAAAATTGTCATATTGCGACGGAAATTGCGACGGAAAATTCCGTCACTCGGTCCATATTAAAATTAAGGCTGAGATGGCAAAAAAAATGAACCCTGCGACGGACCTTGCGACGGAATTGCTCCGTCGCTCGGCCCATTTTTTTTAAAAAAATTTTATACCGACTACTTCTTGGTTTGAGGCACGGGAACTCCCACCAATTCTCAAACCCTAAACCAAACTCTCCTCTCCCCCGCCCCTCTCTCCTGCGCCCACCAGCCTCCAAGCGGCGAACCACCGTCGTCGCTAGCCCTCTCCACCGACGCCGACATCCGCCAAGCCCAGACCCGCTGCTCTTCTCTCTCTCTCTCTCCCTGACACCAACGCCGACCTCCACCAAGCCCAACCCCAACACCTGCAACTTTCCTCGACGCACGACCTTCGCTTGAGCCCACGACGCTACTCTTCTTCCCTCATTTAGACCTTAGCATCAGCAGTAGCTGTTTGGGCTCGGAAACACCAACAACACTCGATTTTGGGTTAAAGATGCAAATAGCCAGGTTAAATTTATGAAAATTTAACTTCTTACTTTTGGTTTTCGATTCATGAAATTAGGGTTCTTAGATTTTATTCGTTTAAAGTTTTGTGTTTATAGTTCAGATTCGATTTTGCTTGGCTTCACATTTTTGAGATTAATTTTGGCTTCGATTCATGAAATTAGGGTGTATTAGAGTTTCCAGGTAGTAAGTTCGATTGGCTTCACATTGTTGAGATCAATTTCATGCTTTCTAAATTAGATTGATCAAGGTGAATGATGAAAAAAAAAGTTGCCGATTTGCTCACAACCCTGCAAATGAATATGCAATATGTTTTCTGTTTCGCAAGGGACATGGCCACGTTTTGAAATAATAAGAACAAACATTGCCTAGAACTGAGATTTCACGCACTTTCAGTTCTTGACTGAAAGTTGTTTATAATTGTTTACAAGAGTTGAACCAGGGAGTTGTAAATTTGGGAAGAGCTTGAAAGATGTATATACAATAAGCTAATGGAAGATACTTGATTGGCTCTTGATAGAACTTGGAAGATTTATATACAATAAGCTAATGAAAAAAGAGTCTGAGTGATATGACTATATGACATTGCCAGGTCTACATAAACTTTCTTGTGCATTTGTGGTCACTACACTGGAAAGCTTTTGTTAGGAGGTCTAGTCGGTCTTTATTTAGTGGTTTGGTTTCTAGTATAATCCCTTGGGGCTTGGGTGTGCCTTTAGATGACGCTTTTGCATTCTTCATACTGTAATTTGGTGAAATTGGTGTATAATTCGGAACATTTGTTGCTAGGGTTTTTCTTTTAAATTCTTTTTAGTCCCTTGAAAAGTATGTGCTTCAAAGTGATGTCCTTACTTTGGGTTATGATGTTTGCAAGCTCTAGGTTTGGGGTTTGATTCTTGTTCCAAAGATTAATTTTCGGTCTTGCCAAGACCACCTAGAGTTGACCCCTCTGCAGATTGTTGCATTGCCCTCTTTAAGATGGGGTAAAAACCCAAATTGGTTATGTATAAACTTTGTTGGTTGAAATTTTGGTTAATACCACATGAAATTTCATTTGGGCACTAGTCATGGTTTTTATGTGCTTCAATTGATGCAGTTTAGTTTAGAAACTAGATAGTATGAATAACAATGACAGGTTTTACAAACTACATAATTTCAACATGTTTAACATGGTGAAAACTTCCATGCTAACCTGTTGCCCAATTCCACTCGTTGCATGAACTGCTTGACCCCCTTGAGCAGTGTGTGTGTTTGAAGGTATTTTTGGTCCTGTGCAACATCAACTGTACCCCCCCCCCCCACAAACACACACAACAAACAAAATGAATGATCCAGTTATGGGTAGCTAATTGATCTGTTTTGGTGTTTCTCATTACATTTATGAGTATCAAGTAACAGCTATTTGAATTAGAAAACAATGCATATTTGGGTTTTATGGCTGGTGCAAGTAGTTTGCTTGTGACTCTGTAGTTGAGAATCTGCCTTGTTACTTACAAGAGTATACCTGGATGGGCCATTACGTTTGGATAAGTTAGGAGGTCTTACTACACTGTATAGTCATCTATCTTTGCAAGACTGAAAACTGATGCTGCTAACTTGTACTGCCTGGCCGGTTCTTATCTTTTTCATCTTTCTTCCTTCTCCTTTTCCCCTTTTTTGTTGGGGCTGAGCAGGGGAAATGATTGTATGTGACTTGTGAAGAATAAATTTAGAACAATTCATGTGTGATCTTTTTATCATAAATATATCTTTTTTCTTTTTAGAAGTTATATTTAACTCCTTAATTACAATAGCTAAAGGTCATTTATCATTGTTGTATCTTATACAGGAGTTCATCAGGTATCTGATGATGAGGTTGAAGCTACAGACGTTCAGAGGGGACCAAGATGTGTGTATACATCCAGAGAGTTGTTTATAAAAGATGGGGATGTAAATCTGCAAATGCCAAACATAGTTGCTGCCTAAGGGGATCAACATAGGCATGTTAAGTCTTTCAGTTGTCTACTTTGGGCCGTTTCTAGCATTATTTTGAGCAACAATGTCTAGCATTATTGAAGCTTTATGCCTTCAACTTTGTCACTTCAATTTGTTAGAATTTATGAAGGATTTTTACTTGTATTTTTATATACTTATTTAAACAGAATTGTCTCAAATTAATATGTACTTTTATGTGTGTGGGTATATATAAATATATATATATATAATTAAAAAAATAAATTGTAGCAAATATATATATATATATATATATATATATATATATATATATATATATATATATATGCTACAATTTAATTAAATTGTAGCAAAAAAAATTAAATTGTAACAAGAAAATTAAATTGTAGCAAAAAAGACCTTGAGAAAACAATGTAGGAGGATTTTTTTTTAAAAAAAAATTCTTGCTACGGAAAAATTCCGTCGCAATTTCCGTCACAAGATATATTTTTGATTTTTAATTTTTTTAAAAATGTTTGTGGGACTTTGCGACAGAACCAAATTCCGTCGCAAGGTCCGTCGCAAGTTCCGTCGCAAGGTCCGTCGCAACGGCCTTGCGACGAGGCTTTTTGCGACGAAAAAAATTCCGTCGCAAGGTCCGTCGCTCGGCCCTGAAATTTCATTGCAACTTTGTAATTTTCCGTCGCAAATTCCGTTGCAATATGGCAAGTTTTTAGTAGTGAACAGACTCTAGGAGACATACAAGTGATATTGACTATACCTAGCGACTTGTGGCTGTATGACCAAGATCAACGCTTATGCATGTGGACTTCCATCTTTTTAAATGAAAATGCATGTAGAGCTCCATTATAATGCGACTGATGGTTTATACCAGATAGCTATCAATATATCATTTGTTATATCATATACTTTAAGGAAGATGAATATTGCACTCTTGTTTTCGAGAGAAACTAGCCGGTTGTGATATTCAGAAAAAAGAAAGAACTAACCTAATGCTCACAAATCACGCTCATTTGGTCGCAAAAAATAGGTACTAATATAGTTTGCAACTCTAATAATTTGCGACACTAATCGTATTATACTATTATTTATATAGCCCAATGACTCTAATTATATTATTTATGGTCCTATTCTTTTGTGCGTTAACTTACCACTTTATCCACGTTTATCTCACTTTATTTACCACATTATCCCATTTTGACCATGTTCTTTATAATAGTAAGTTAGGTTTTCCTTGCCTAACCTTACCTCATGATGTATAACTGATGCAAAGCTAGGATTTTGATCAATTACACATCAAGGGGTGACGTGCAACCAATCTAAGGGTGTAGGTAGCATCACGTAAATCCTAGGGTATATAGGGATAGATCAATAAAGATAGAAACTTTGGATAGTTCAAGGGAATTGAACTTGATACAGAACCACCACAAGTCCAATCCCTAGGGCTTCTTGTTCTTCTACTTAGTTACAGAAACACCTTCTAAGTAAAAGAGACAAGCCTACCTCCCCACTTGAATAGCCAATTCAAGATACAATAGTAGAAAAAAGAACGAGGGTTGTAGAAAACTCTCAAGATAAGCAAAAGCTTGTTTGTATTGATAATCAAAAGCTGTGTGTCCTTATGGGACGTTACAAACCTCCTTTTATACTAGAATAAGACCTAATCCTTCTAGGTTTACTAAACTTGGCGCCTAAGCAGCCTAAGGATGAATCCTTCTAGAATTCCCCTTTGGCTCTCCAAATCCTGATGGGATTAGTTACAGATTGGCGATACAAGACTAAGATTCTCCCTTCTGGACTTTTCTAGACTCCTCTACTTGACGCCTAATCTAACTAAATAATACTTGGCATTATGCCTTATAACAAACTTAGCTACTAATAAAGAAAATAACTACTACTAAAGAAAATACAAATACTCCTAATTCTACTAGCTTGGACGTCACTTGTGTTGGGAATGTCCGGACAATGTTCGATATACACGGAGATTAAACCAAAGTAATATAATAATTATATGTCTTGCTAGAGACCTCTATAATTGGTAGTTAAATATGTTTAATTACAACTATATTATTTGGTCCTACTGGGTCACACAAGTTAGTGCCCTGGAACAATGTATGTAGCCTAAGTAATACTGTATTATGTTTAGGAATGTTGGGAACTGATTTCTATGAGAAATCAGCCCAACACGGACCAAATTGGAGTCAACACAAACTGTGTTGATCCAATACGGTCCGTGTTGGTGTCACCACGGTCCGTGGTGACTTTGGTTGTTTTAATGGATATTCTGGAGGCCAACGCGGACCGTGTTGCCTCAACACGGACCGTGTTGCCTCAACACGGACCGTGTTGCCTCAACACGGACCGTGTTGCCTCAACACGGACCGTGTTGGGCCTCAAGAATGCACCTTCCAGTTGGTCGGCCATTAGAGTTTTGTAACCCTTTCCCCAAGTCATTCAAACTCTATAAATAGGAGTCTCTCTGAGAGATTTCTTGAGGGAACTGCTTGAGACTTTCAGAGAGATACCAGGGTGATTTCGTGAGTTCCTCTCTCTTTTAGTTTGTAGTTATTGTTTCTTGAAACAACCACCTATACCGAAATACATACATCTTTAGATTGAGATCTGTCTCGATCCAATCGATCTAGCAGTCGAGTTCCCGGACTGCTGCGTGGACTTTCAGTAGAGGATTTTTGCATTGGAATCTCAAAGGTCAACCTCTACATCAACCGGATTAGCAATAAAGGTATAATTACTAAAGCCTCTGCAATTGTGTCTTTCTTGGTTGATTAATTATTTTAGGAAACCTTATTTAGTATTTGTTTCCTTATATGTGTTATGTTGCAATCAAATATGCCTTTATAATTTGTTATTTAAGCATGTGTTATATTTGATATAATTATTGCAATATTACCTATTTGTATGTGCTTCTAGTATGGCCATAGATAGTCAGTTTTACTGGTTTGCGTACCGGGTTGGGTGAAATACGGTCTACGTACCGTCCTTGAGTTAATTTTAAATTTAAATTTCAGTTAAGTTTATTTAATTCATGTAAGGTCTTTTTAAGAGGTCCACTTTGTAAATTTGTTGTAATTGGAGACATCAAGTTAAGTGGGAGCCCAACAGCAATGGAGGTGTTGATTCGAGTGGGAGCCCATCCAAGGAAGTTGCAAAATCGAAGAAGAGTTTCTGAAGACTGTCAAGCTTAGTTAAATTAGTTTGATTAAGTCTAGCTGGCCATACTAGGGGTTTTATTTATGCTTTAAATTCGTTATTGCATGTTTTATTATGCCTTTTATGCTTTTCGAAAGAGTTCACATAGAATTGCATGCTTAGGATAATAAAACCTACTCTAAAAATTGAATTATTGCTAAACCTATTGCAATACTACTTAGATGGATAAATAAAGAAAGCCAAAGCGAATTATATGTCCATCATTAATAAGTAGGGTGGGAGCTAGGTCAATTCAAATTGGCTATCAAAATAGTTTTGGGCCAAGAGCAGAGAAAGAGAAATATTATATTCGATACAAATTTCTTGCCAAGAGTCATTTTGAATGATCAATCATAAGATGATCCACCAAAGATAACATGGGATCGAGTTTTGTTAGGCCAAAGTCCACTTGAGCCCATGAGTCTTGTGGTCTTGGTAAATTAAAACACTAAATGAGAGTTAATAAAGTGTTTTGATTTGAAGTTAAAATTAGTTTAATTTCTTTTGACGAATAATAACTAAAATGAACCAATTTTTCCTCGTAGAATTATTTATGTCTTTTCACTCAAACATCCACCACTAATAAAATATTGCTTACTCTTTAAGAAAGAGAAGAACAATTACACCAATTCCTTAATCGACATCGCCATTGCAAGATTGTCTTGGAGGCGAATTAAAGAAACATGTCTAGCTTTGATATAACATTGAGCTAGGCATCAATACTAAGAGGTCAATCAAGCTAAATGGATACGTGTAGTGTCATAGTATTCATGCGACTTTAACTTCGAAATGTTTAAAGATTAGAGGAAGGATTTCAATATTACCAACTCAAAACCAAGTTCATCGAACTAGTTAGAGTTGATACATATGAAACCAATAACCAGATAGTCTCGGTTAAGCTAGATAAAGGCCAATTGATGACGCTCATGTTTTGAAATAATTTGACTATTTTAAAACATGAGAAACCTCAGATTCCCCTTTAGCCAAAAGGTTGGCGACCAAAGATAGTCTGTTAGTGAAAGGGAAAATAAGATTTAAGAAATCTATCAAAGACAAGAAGTCAAAAGAAAGGTAAGGACAAGCAGTTGTACATACCCAACCAATGACAGCAACCAGTTAACAACCAGATCATGTATGACACTGGAAGCGTGAATGTCCAAACTATATGAAAACTTGAAATGTAGTAATATGATTTCATTTCTAGGCCAGTGTGTATATGATACTCACTACCCTCATTAAACCCACTTTGAGTATTAGATATAGCCTGTGAAACTCGCATTTATGCAAATGTGTAGGATCTACATAATAGTAGATGTGTTTTAAAGGATGAGAGTCAGCCTACAAATAGGAACATGCAATTAGTTGTAGCTCCTTATGAAGAGTTGGTCGTTTCTCCATTTCCTCAAGACTTGTAAGAGAAATTTATAGGTGATTCTTTGTTCTTATTATAAGTAGAAATTTGATTTCATACTGATGTATATTTGCCTAGCTATATACATCAAGGCCTAGCTAAAGGACCTCAATCCAGCTAGAAGCTACAAATGTCGCCTTGGGTATCAACAACTACAAGGATTTATTAGCTCAAGGAAGAAAGCATGAAGGACCTTGATGGTATTCTAGCTTACATGGAGTTACTCTCACATTTGGAGGACATCAATGAGCATAAATAACTCTCAAGTCCTTATTGAGAAGTCATCTCTCACGGCAGCAAAGGACTCCATCAAGTACAATTCGATATTTTGCTCTATAACTCTAGATCCATACGTCTATTGAGGAAATCATCAAAAGAAAATTGGAGCTCTTTCAATAAGCTTTCCAATGGTTTTTGAATCAATGAAAACGGACAAGTATTGAAGGAGTCATAGCAATTTCTTTCTAGAGTTGTATTTTAGAGTTTATGATGTCATAAATAGGATATATGATGTAATAGTTGATTCTTGGTTTCTTGAACCCTAGGTACACGTCCAAGGGGTCCTAAGAGTAGTATAAATAGACCCGCTAGGGTGCCATTGTATTAATTCATTACATCTTATATCAAATACAAAGTAAACACATTGTGTTTTCTCTCTAGCTTGTGTGCTAGAATTGGTTCTCTTGAGGGAGAGTCTTTTGAATCTCTTCTTCTATTCTAAGATTGGCTATCTTAGATGGTGATAGGAAGAGTTGGAGGATTCTAGGAGTGGTGAATCTGTATCTCCTTAGAAGATCCCAAGCCGTTTATCATTCGATCAAATGATTCATTCTTGTTGTAAGTTTCAATCTATTCTTTTGAATCTTTTGATTTCCATTGCATTTTCATTCCATTCTTTTCCATACCAACCAGAATACATCCCCATTCATTCGTTCATCCATCCATCCATTCATCCATCATCCATTATTCATTCATTTACACTCCATTTCCATCTTTATTCATTCATTCTTGTGATCAAGAATCAATCTATCCAACCCCAAGTTTAAAGATCCTTATATTGTTGTGTAATGTGATCATCCTTGATCCCATTATACATCAAAATTGGTATTAGAGCCTAGGAGATTGATTCTTGTGGTTCTTGATATCATCTTTTTACAATCTTTCCACCACAAATCCATCCCCCACCGTCCCCATTCTCACGCCACCCATAAGTTCTTCCAAGAACTCATCAAGAACTCATCAAGAATTCATAAAGAACCATAAACTCCACAAAAAAACCTTAAACCAAACTCAAACATAGCCTAAACACATTCCCCATTTCGTCCCCTACATTCCCCACTAAACCGTGAGTCTTGCTTGAAGTCTTTCTTCACCAAGATTCATATTCTATGTCTTGCAAAAGATCTTTTCATGAATTCACCAAGTGAATTGAAACGCTTGGAGCAACAACTTGATGATCTCACCAAACAAATGGAAGAACTTGGGATCCTTCAAAAGGGATCAAGAAGAGCAAATTCACGTGAGATACATCCTTATGAGGTTGAATATGAAGCACCTTATGAATGGAGTAAACGTTCCAACAAGAAGAGTGGAAATAAAGTTCAAGAAGAGTTCTTGCCATACAATTACAAAGGAGATTACATCAACAAGCTTGAAATAATGGAGCAAGGGAGCAAGGACGTGGTTGAATATACCATAGAATTCAGACGGCAACTACGGAAGTATGGCCTTAAGGAGGATGATCCACACGTTTTGGTATGTTATACTCTTGGTCTTAATGATTACATTTGGTGTGTTGTTGTATATCAATCTTACGCAAACTTGAAAGAGTTAAGTTCTTTAGCTCTTGATGTTGAAATTCAAGTAAAGAGTAAAGAACTCTTGGACAAAACCCGTACACAACAAAGACCTACAAAACAGCCCCTAAACCACCTCACACCTACTATCCAAAGCACCTCAAATCAGCCCATAAACCTCCTCATTCCTATTGTCCAAGATAAGGAAATCATTGACCAAAGTACAAGTCTATCTTGCCAAAGTTTTGATCATGTTGAAAGTGTATGTCAAACGTCATCCTATGAGCAACCAGAATTTGAAAGTGAATCATTTGATGTATTCGATGTGTATGAGGATGTTCATGAAGTATGTGATAACCTTGGAACGAATGAGGAAGTTAATGTAGTATGTAGCGTGCCTAAAGATGAGTTTAAAGTGTATGACAATCCATTGTATGAGGAGAATAATGAAGATTTTCGAGTATATGACAACCCATTGTATGAGGAGGAAGGCATGAATGAAGAAATTGAATTTGCCGAATGTGATGTTTTTGTTGAAAATGAGCAAGTTCAAGAAGTATGTAGTAGCATGGCTAAAGAAGTAAATGAGGTACACATAGAGGAGGATCTTGAAGTAGAGGAAGTAGAAGAATTGAATGGAGAAGAGCTATGTGATGAAATGTGTTCATTGATCCAAGAAGGAGAAAGTTGTGCCATCATTGACGTTGACATTGATCTTGACCAAGATATTAGCCTCGCTACAACAAATGTCCAAGAATTGCAAATGAAGAGCTATTCACACTATGGCAATGATCTTCATATGGATCCAAGAAGTTTAGTAAGTCTTGCTTTTTACAAGATTTGCAAAATTTCATTATATTGTAATATTACTTCTATAGATTCTAGTTATACTTTGTTGGAAGAATCAAAATTGTATGATAGGAGTATGATTCTCCAAGAGGCGTCCTTATTACCACCTTGTGTCTCAGGGCTCAAGGAGGATCAAAGCATTCTTATGACACTTATGGAGGATAAGTATCGTAAATTTAAAAAGCCAAGGAGCTTCACTCTTGTGCCAAAGGAGGCTGGAAACCGTGAGCCTATAAAGGATCAAGATCCTATGCCATCACTTGTTCTCATTTGTGAATATTTGGATGAAAGACAGGCACCATCAACAAGTGACCTCTCTCACTTATCTCTTTGGGTACATTTCTCTTCCATGAGTATTATCATGCATCAAAGGCTGCCACCAAATCCTATGATTCATCACCGAATGGTCTATGCAAAGGATCAAGCGCAATTCATGGATAACTACCTCAACGGCTTTGATTCTCATAGTATACAACATATTTTGAGAGAGTATGTACCATTGCAATGTAAAGAGAATGTATTTGTATACTTTGATAACATTTTTGTATGTAGTAGAAGTAGAAAGGAGTATGTAAATCCTTTGGAGTTAGTCTTGACAAAGCATGAGGAGCCACATGGAGAATTGGAGAAGTACTTAGAGAATTGTCCTTACCTCTCGTCCAAGAATGAGCTATCTCAACATATCTCATCAAATGGAGTAATTCAAATGGACAAAAGGAAAGAAGGAACTATTCAAGAAGGGTCCATACTTGCATCCATATTTGAGCACCATGATGCCATTGGCTTATTCATGAGAAGACTTGGAAGAAAGTGGAAGTTCAAGTCAAGCATCAAAGGAATCTATGATGATTTCAAGGCATTCAAGAAGAGAAGTTGTAAACTCATAAGAAGGAACAAGAGAAGTGATGTCAATAACACATATGGGAAGACATCTTATAAAGAAGGAAGGAAAACAAGGAAGAAGAAGTTTTGTCTAAGTTTGAGGACAAACTTTTTCAACCGGGGGAGAATGATGTATATTTTCTTCGCTATATACATCAAGGCCTAGCTAAAGGACCTCAATCCAGCTAGAAGCTACAAATGTCGCCTTGGGTATCAACAACTACAAGGATTTATTAGCTCAAGGAAGAAAGCATGAAGGACCTTGATGGTATTCTAGCTTAAATGGAGTTACTCTCACATTTGGAGGACATCAATGAGCATAAATAACTCTCAAGTCCTTATTGAGAAGTCATCTCTCACGGCAGCAAAGGACTCCATCAAGTACAATTCGATATTTTGCTCTATAACTCTAGATCCATACGTCTATTGAGGAAATCATCAAAAGAAAATTGGAGCTCTTTCAATAAGCTTTCCAATGGTTTTTGAATCAATGAAAACGGACAAGTATTGAAGGAGTCATAGCAATTTCTTTCTAGAGTTGTATTTTAGAGTTTATGATGTCATAAATAGGATATATGATGTAATAGTTGATTCTTGGTTTCTTGAACCCTAGGTACACGTCCAAGGGGTCCTAAGAGTAGTATAAATAGACCCGCTAGGGTGCCATTGTATTCATTCATTACATCTTATATCAAATACAAAGTAAACACATTGTGTTTTCTCTCTAGTTTGTGTGCTAGAATTGGTTCTCTTGAGGGAGAGTCTTTTGAATCTCTTCTTCTATTCTAAGATTGGCTATCTTAGATGGTGATAGGAAGAGTTGGAGGATTTTAGGAGTGGTGAATCTGTATCTCCTTAGAAGATCCCAAGCCGTTTATCATTCGATCAAACGATTCATTCTTGTTGTAAGTTTCAATCTATTCTTTTGAATCTTTTGATTTCCATTGCATTTTCATTCCATTCTTTTCCATACCAACCAGAATACATCCCCATTCATTCGTTCATCCATCCATCCATTCATCCATCATCCATTATTCATTCATTTACACTCCATTTCCATCTTTATTCATTCATTCTTGTGATGAAGAATCAATCTATCCAACCCCAAGTTTAAAGATCTTTATATTGTTGTGTAATGTGATCATCCTTGATCCTATTATACATCACATACTCTCCATTAGAGAGAGAGGATCTCGGATAAAGACACCCTATACATCGAAACCAAAGGGTTTAAAAGGAATAACTCATGTTCAAACATAAACCTTGTAACTATCTATTAAGTCATGAAATCAGAGCGTATTCGGAAGCGTCACAGTAATAGACTTTTGAATAGTAAGACTTTGAAAGATGTGATGTCTGCAAAGTATGACTGTACCTTTTACAAGAAAGGGAGAACTTGCCAACAAATACTCATACATATGTATGTGTGTAGTCCAATTGTGCACAAGTACAAGGGATGAATTACTTCAATTCTTCAAAGATGAACAAAATAAGGCATGGTGATTCATGTCTATGAGATTCATCTGAAGCTGGAATGTTAAAATAGTTTGAATATTTCCGGAATGAAGTAGTCTTGGCCAGACAACGAAAGGACTTAGATACGATCAAATGCTAATGGTTGAGCCAAGAGTTTGAACAAATGACTCAAATGAAACATAACTCTGGCACTATAAGCTTAGTCATATTAATTAGAAATGCCTTCAGAAACTTCATACTGCAGGATTCTGGAAAACCTGAACTTCAAAAAGTTTGATGTTTGAAAAGCATGTCTGATGGGTAAGATGATTAAAATCACCTCTTATTGGAATTGGTGGACAAGCTAATGACTTATTAGGATACATACATACTGATGAATGTTGACCTATGAGCACTAGCGCTAGAAGAAGGTTTATTGTACTAATTCATCACTTTCAGTGACGATTTTTAGTAGACATGAATATGTCTACTTATTACGCCACAAGTCCAAATCCTTTGAAATGTTCAAAGAGTTTCAAAGTGAAGTACAAACCCAACTTGGCAAGAAAATCAAAACCCTTCAATTGGATCGAGGAGGTGAGTATTTGAGCCAAGGTTTCACTGAACATTCCAGAGAATGTAGAATTGTTTCATAACTCTCTCCTCTAGGAATACGACAACTCAATGGCGTATCTAAAAGGAGGAATCACACCTTATTAGATATGGTGCGATCAATGATGGTTGAGTCAATAATTGTCGAATATTTTATTTTTGGCGATACACGTAGTTAACCATAGTTCTAAATACTGAACAAAAATTATCTGAAGCACTAGACACCATATATGATATGGTGAAGAGAGGTTCATGAACCTTCTTCTGGAAGAAAGGGGTATCACTTCTACAAACAGTTGTAGAGGATAGTGTTTGTGTCTCAAAATGCTTTCTTCTTAGAGAATATGTTATTCTCTAAAAGAAAGAGTGGGAGAGTTTTTGAACTTACCGAAGTTCAAGAGACACAAAACACTATAATCATGACCCAAAACTTTACTACTTGATCCTAGTTCAAAATTTTCCTATTGGTCGGGAAATTAAGAATAAAGTTGAGGCAGTTGAAGTTCCTCAAAACGTTGAGGAGAAGGTGCCATGAAAAATACTCCGAGCAAGGTCAGGTAAACAACTCCGTCAGCCACAAAGATATCGATCTTCTATGGATGAACGTGAGATGTTACTTTTAGAAAGTAATGACTCTATCTACAACAAAGAAGCTTTAGCAAGTCAAGATTCTATAAAGTCTAAGATGGATTCCATGTATGCAACCAAGTTTAGAACTCGGTTGACTTGCCTGAAGATGTGAGCCATCAGGCATAAGAGAGTTTTAAGGCAGAACATGGGTTCATTAAGATAGACATCAAGACCGACTTCAAAATCAGATTTGGAAGGAAGGTGTGTACTTGACACAACTGAATGGTTTTTTGTTGGGATACTTGTAAACTTCAAGAGGCCATCTGTGGTCTTAAGGAAGCTTCTAGGAGTTGGAATCATTGTCCTTGTTGACCATGATATCAAAAAGTTTGATATATCGGGAAGTGCCAAAGATAGTATTATGTTTACAAGAAGTTCAGTGGGAGCAATGCATTTTCTGATATTGTATGTGATTAACATATTGCCTACTGAGAGGAAGATTCCCATGTTGCGTCTACTGAGGTTGACTTGGAAATAATTTTCAAAGTGAAGGATTGGTGGGGCTAAGAAATTTCTTGGAGACAAGATCTATAATGATAGATTAAAGATTTTGATTGTTTGAATCAAAGTTGACTAGGTGTTGAATAGTTCAACCCACGTTGAGAATGGATTAATTTTCATAAATCAAGGCATATCCTTAGGAAATCTGATTGTTTCAAAACAATCAGAAGATCTAAAAAGGATGAGACATATAACTCATGCTTCAGGCGTGAGATTAATGTATGCCACGGGATGTTCAAAGCCCAACATAACATATACATTGTATATGTATAAGCAAAACTAAGGATGTGTCCTAAGTCTAAAGTGGTTAATAAAAGCTAATTAGTGTGAAGAGTTTCATTGATGCTACACTTATGTCAGAGAAATATGATTACCTGAAAGGTCAGAGAAAATTATACGATCTGTTTGAGTGGTATTGAGGTGATCTGGACGAAGTTCCTAACATGACATACGTTTAATTCTGCAATTAACACAAGCATGGCACAACTTTAGAAGCTGTGTCAGAAACTGATAGGATTGTGAAGTTCGTTCTAGAACTGAGTGGTGTTTCTAGCCTTGCGAGAGGAATGGACTCTTGTCGATAGGAGCCATCACTCAAGCAAAGGAACTGAAACTCAATGCGAATCCAAACATCAGTTCCGGAAATATCTTCATGTACGAAATGTCATTAGTGAGATGGTATATGTGCGAGGTTCATTGCAAGTATTGTGTACTAAACCCCTGTTGTAGTTATAACATGATAGTCATG
This sequence comes from Portulaca oleracea, assembly GCA_029582165.1. NCBI lineage: Eukaryota > Viridiplantae > Streptophyta > Magnoliopsida > Caryophyllales > Portulacaceae > Portulaca > Portulaca oleracea. The sequence continues at coordinate 21,564,987 of CM055874.1, forward strand.
CATGGGCAATAGGTATTGAACACATTCCGGAGTATTAATGTTTAGACCCGATTTCGTGTCTAAATACCGCCTAAATCCTTAGGCTTTTGACTTGTTTCAAAGCTTGTTTTAATAACTTTTAATGCGTTTTGATTATTTTTGTAGTTTCCGAAGTTGTTACTCAAAACGACGCTAAATGGGCCAATTTTGCACCAATCTTGGGAATCCCGAGGTACCCTAAGGTTCCTCGAGCCCTGGTCGTGTCGAAGGCAGCGGGATTAGAAGGGCCAACCATGTCGAAAGGCAGCGGAGGCGAAACCAACTGTTGAAGAGCACCCTGAAGAATCCTGTGGCCGAGAGAGACCGTGGCCACGGTCATATTGACCGTAGCCATGGTGTGATTGAGCCAATGCCTAAGGAAGGGACATTGCCACCCGAGATGGACCGTGGTTACGGTCAGCCTGACCATAGCCACGGTGAGATCACTACCCTGCCCAAGGAAGAAGTTGGCCGAACAAGACCGTGGCCACGGTCTCCCATGACCGTAGCCACGGCGGTGCGAAAAGTTGTCAGCCCTAATCGCCCAGACTATGCCCACGGTGCATGGGAACTGTGCCCACGGTGATGCGAAGCGAAGAGAAGAATCTCCTGCCTTACGCAGGACCGTGGCCACGGTCACCTTGATCGTGCCCACGGTCCCCTGCGGGACACTTTTGTCTATTTTGTAAAATGATGAGTTTTGAGTAACAACCTTAATTACTATTTAATGTAATTAGGTCATTTTAGCTAGAGACATCTATCAAGCAGCTTTTATCTATCTTTTATGATACTTTAGCATACACTTTATCACATTTTAAGCTTTAGATTATAGTGATTAGTGAAGATCTTTGCTGAGATTATTGGTTCTTGTATTGGATTCTCTTGAGTTTTATTGGAAGTTTGAAGATTATTCTCAACTTTAGAGCATTGGAGCTTTATTATTTTGGAGCTTTCGTCTTTGTCATCACAATCAATGCGCATTTCTTAACCTTTCTCTATCTAATTTATTGTTTATTTATTAATCTCTGTTTTTGTTATTATTGGTATTGTTGGTATTGTTGAATGTTTATTGTCATCTTGTTTACTCTTTTAAGCATGAATGAAGTTGTTGATGTTATTATCATGATAGTTAGGATGTTTAGTGGCTAGAACCCTAATGGGTTAGGGAGATATTAAGGGTGTGAATGGGTGATTAGGTTTGGGTTAGCAATATTAGTGAGTAACTAGTTAGGAAATCAATTTCCTAATCCTATCCTTCCCTCAAGTGGGATGTATTTGGGTGCGAAAGCATCCCGAATACATCCAACGCTTGTTGGAAGGTAGGAATTAGGATAGCTAGTATTCTAGTTCGCGAAAGCGAATAGAAACTAACTAGGAAATTCCGTTCCATTAACTCCCCCGGGTCTGTCAATGGACTTTGGGGAAGTTAGTCCAGACTATCCTTGAAAGAGGAAGCCCGGTAGGTATTTTCTAACGGAATTACCATTTGATTTCCCCTTCTCGTTACTCTCTTGTTGCGTAACCAATTTCCTCATTCTCGTTTGCATCCCGAAAGTCTCCCAACACCCATTGTCTCACCTTTTTGACTGAACCTAGTGTGTTTGTGCTGTTTTTACCCTGAATTCTATCACCCTTTCATGATCGTAAGCCCTACCTAGAGTCAAGTAGTTATAGCTAAGGCCCCTAGCTCCCTGTGGAAGAACGATAAAACCGAGGTCTTACAAATCACGTTACAACAAAATGGCCCCGTTGCCGGGGAGCAAGCGCACCTAGCTTAGCTCTTTGTCTTTAGGTTGTTTAAGATCATTTTACTGCTAGAGATTTTGTTATCCTTGGTTATTGGAAATTTGATTCTTCTGTTTGTTCCTTTTGTGCATGCAGACTCGATCTCGACGAGGCCAAACTCCTATAACTCCACCGAACCCGAATCCGGAGAGCATTATTCGCCAAGCTAACGCCGGCTCGAGACGAAGAAGACAACAAAGGGAGCGAGAGACGATCGAAATTCCAATGGCTGAAGGAGAGCAAGTTCCACCCTGTACCTTAGCATCATATTCCTTACCATCGTCGGGTACGGGAGGTGATCCCATCATATTACCAGAATTACCACTGAACGCACCGTTCGAGTTCAAGCCATATTTGTTGGAAATATTTGAGAACACTCCGTACCATGGAGGAGAGCATGAAAATCCTATTGACCACATCAACAGGTTCGAGCAATGCATCGGCTTCATACAAATGAATGGAGTTTCCGCCGAATACATGAAGCTGAAGTTTTTCCCTCTTACTTTGAAAGGGAAAGCACTATTATGGCTCAATACGTGTCCGCCCGGAACCTATTCTGCATAGGATGCCCTTAGCCGCGACTTTCTTCAAATGTTTTTCCCCAATGATGAGATGTGTCGGTTGAGGGAAGCCATCATGAGCTTCAAGCAAGAGTCTGATGAGTCGTTATTCGAAGCATGGGGGAGATTCAAAGGTCTCCAACGGAGGTGTCCACACCACAATCTTGAGGATTGGTTATTATTACATCACTTTTATTCCGGACTGAGTAGCTCTTTGCGAGAATCCATCGATCATGCCTCGGGGGGCATGTTCCTCAAGAAAATGGCGGAGGAAGCAAACGTATTTCTTCACGAGTTATCTCAAAACTCTCCTCATTGGGGAGGCGGCCGTGGTCCAAGAGATGGTCCTCCTCTAGAAAGCAATCCTACTATTAAATTTCTCATGAATGCCGTTCTTGAGATGCAACAAAAGTCAGCTTTGGAGGAAACCACGAGGCAAGTAAAGGCAGCTCAAGAAGTACCTATGCTTATTCCGGATGCCCGAGTTCTTGTATGTGATTTTTGTGGAGGGCCACATTCTTTGAAGCGATGTGAAGAGTATCAAACCGAGCAAGTCCAAGCCATTTATCCCAACAATAACCTCTCCTATACCAATCAAACCCCCATTCGCCCTCGTGGGAATTACGCCTACAACCAACAAGCTCCACTAAACCAAAACCCACCCCCCGGTTTCCCAAATCAAAATCGCCGCCAATACCACCAAAATCACCACCAAAATCCTCACCAAGGTCAATCTTCCCAAGCACCCAAACCACCACAACAAGAAACCCTTGACCAAACCCTTCAAAAGTTGGCCTTATCTCAAGAAAAGATAGCCTTATCTCAAGAAAAGACGGCCTTAGATCGAGAAAAAGACCAAACTCGCATCAAAAACCTCGAGTTACTATTGGCTCAATTGGCACAACAATCTCAACCTATCCAATCTTTGCCTAGCCAACCCCAACCAAACCCGAAGGGACAACTTAGTGCTATTACATTGAGGAGTGGCAAGGAGATTGATGGCCCGAGGATGGTGGGAGAGGAAGTCTTGGGTGACACAGAAGGTGATGTGGTGGATGTTTCGGAGGAGGAAGATTTGATGGAGAAGCGGGAAAGTGAGTTAGTCTTGGGTGAGGAAGTTGAGGGAGTACATGAGGATGAATTGGGAGAATCTAGCAAGGAAAGAGAGGAGATGGAGAAGTTAAGGAAAGGGAAAGGAAAGATGGTGGAAGAAGAGCCAATCCAAACTATTGAGAAACCAAAGCTACCGCCGGTCCCTTTTCCCGAGCAGTTAGCAAAGCCAAAATCCGATGCAAAGTTTTCAAAATTCATTGAGATGCTCAAGAAGCTTAAAGTGAACATTCCATTTCTTGATGCCATTTCCGAAGTCCCGTCCTTCAAGAAGCATTTGAAGGAGCTTCTCACGAGCAAGAGGAGGATTCAAGAGAAATCTACGATCCATTTGACATCGGATTGTAGTGCAATTATCGATAACAAATCACCAGAGAAGTTAGCCGACCCTGGAAGTTTTTCTATTCCATGCACCATTGGTGATATGCGGATTGGTCGTGCCCTTTGCGATCTAGGAGCAAGTGTAAGCGTCATGCCTTATTCGATTTGCAAGAAGTTGAATCTCGACAATCTAGCTCCTACAACAATTAACCTCCAATTGGCCGACCGTTCTGTGCGAAGACCCTTGGGAATATTGGAAGACATCCCGGTCCAAGTAGGCCGGTTTTTGATTCCATGTGACTTCGTGATCTTGGAGATAGAGGAAGACAACAACATCCCTATTATTTTGGGAAGGTCGTTCCTTGCTACGGCGGGAGCAATTATTGATGTGAAGAATGGAAGCATGTCGTTGAATGTCGGGAATGAAAGCATCATTTTTCAACTTGTGGGGTCATTGAAAGGTCCTTCATATGGGGACTCATGCTATGCTATTGATATGATGGAGTTTCTTGTTAATGAGTATATTGAGGACTCCCATTTTCTTGAATCTATTTGCGACGATCCCTTGGGAGCTTGCTTATTGGAGTCCTTCCAATTTGAGACCGACGGCACCGATATCACTTTCTTCACCAACCTTCTTTACTCTTCACCCGTGCATGAGGAGATTATTATTGATGAGCCTTATATGGAGTGCATGGAGATTCAAGATGCGATCTACAAAGGTATGTCTTCCTCTCAAATTCAATCTTCTACTCCTTTAGAGCTTAAAGCTTTGCCCCCTTCCCTCCAATATGCTTTCTTGGATGATGAGAAGTCTTATCCTGTCATTGTGAATGCGAATTTGAATGATTTTGAATTGTCCAAGTTGCTTGATTTGCTTAGGAAACATAGGGGTGCATTGGGTTATAGGATAGAAGATTTGAAAGGTTTATCTCCTTCCATATGCATACATTCGATTGATTTGCTAGAAGATGCCAAGCCCACTAGGCAACCCCAACGTCGTTTAAATCCCAACATGCAAGAAGTGGTTAAAAAGGAAATAGTAAAGTTGCTCGCTGCTGGAATCATCTTCCCCATCGCAAATAGCGAATGGGTAAGCCCGGTTCAGTGTGTGCCCAAGAAGGGTGGATTGACCGTAATTGAAAACGACAAGAAAGAACTAGTTAGTACCCGGACCGTCACCGGTTGGCGGATGTGTATCGATTACCGCCAATTAAACAAAGTAACAAAGAAGGACCATTTCCCCCTTCCCTTTATTGACCAAATGTTAGAACAGTTGGCGGGTCATTCGCATTTTTGCTTTTTGGATGGGTACTCGGGGTTCTTTCAAATTCCAATCCACCCCTCACACCAAGAAAAAACCACCTTCACTTGCGCATACGGGACATTTGCTTATCGTCACATGCCATTTGGTTTATGTAATGCCCCTGGGACTTTTCAACGTTGTATGATGGCTATTTTTAGCGATTTCATTGAAAAATGCATGGAAGTCTTTATGGATGATTTTTTTGTGTACGGTAATTCTTTTGATGACTGTTTGCTAAATCTGGGGAAAGTGTTAACTCGTTGTGAGGAAGTGGATCTAGTTTTGAATTGGGAGAAATGCCACTTCATGGTGGAACAAGGTATCGTTTTGGGTCACTTAATCTCTTCTAAGGGCATCGAAGTGGACAAGGCTAAAGTTAGGTTAAAGAGCGCCTACCACCCCCAGTTTCTGTTAAGGGGGTGCATAGTTTCCTTGGCCATGCCGGCTTTTATCGCCGGTTCGTCAAGGATTTTTCCAAAATTGCTCGACCTCTAACTGATCTCTTGTGCAAAGATGCCCCTTTCATTTTCACTGATGAGTGTCTTGAGTCGTTTTACAGATTGAAGCAGGCTTTGATTTCCGCTCCGGTAGTTCAACCTCCGGATTGAACTCTACCCTTTGAGATCATGGCCGACGCTGATGTATAATGGGATCAAAAGATCACATTACACAAAAGAGTTTAGGATCTTTAAGAGCGAAGATGAAAATCTCCCTTCTCAATGTTCTAGGAATCGAAAAATGGAAAGGAATTGGATGAGAAAGATGGAAAGAACTATTGAAAGATGATTACCAAATGAATGTGGTTGATGAACGAATGGATGAACGATTGAATGCTTTGAATTGGAACGAATGATAATGGCAATTGAAGCTCCTTTGAAGGATAAAGACACACACCTTCAAGACTCTTCAATTCCTTCCTTTGACCACCAAGGATGCCAACCTTGGATAGAAGAAGGGGAGAACTCGAAACTCCCTCAAGAGTTCGAAATCTAGCAAGGTGATAACTGTCTTTTATGACTATGTTTTTGGGGGTTTTCAATAGTGAATTAGGGTTATTTTTATGTGTGAACCTTGATTTTTATTCCAATTTCCCTACTACACTTGGTGTTGTTATTTTTGATGTGAATTTGTAGGTTTTGAGTCCAAAACACCAATTTTCTCTCAATTTCTGGTAAGAGTGAAGTCACCACGGTCCTCTACATCTCGTACTTAGACTGTGGTACAAATTTGGGACGGAACGGATTAAGGAGCTCACGGCCAGGGGCCACCACGGTCTGACCGTGGTGAACCCCACGGTCCATGCTGACGATTTTCACGTGTGCTGGCTATTTGGGAGAGTAAAAAGGAGCAACAGCATTCTCTTGGGACATTAATTCATATCATTCGTTCATCCTTCAATCCCATTGGGCCAAGCCTCCATTCAGTCACACAAAAGGGAAAAAGGGAAGGAAATTAATTGCACTTGGCCCATCCTTCATGCGGCCCAGTAAAATGAAGAGAGAAATGGAGGAAATTATCTTGATTCCATTCTCCTCCACTCGGCCCAATGAAAAGGAGAGGAAGTGGGCTAAATTACTCCCTTTGTTGCATTGATTCGCCCAACACTCCATTGCTTCCATGGGTTGACTCAACCGCCCAATCGTAAAGAAGAGAGTGGAGGACCATCTGTCTCCATTCGATCCAATCAAGTGAGGAGGTGGAAATGGCAATTCATTCGTCCATCGATTCACTCACTCGGCCTAGCTTTCATTCACTCGGTCCAATTGAAAAAGTGAAGTGAGGGCATTTGACTTTGGGCGGTCAACCAATTCAATCATCGGCCACAAGAAGCCGATTTGAGAACAAAAAGGGAAATGGAAGACAGTGCGCATCACGGCCTGGCCGTGAGGAAGACCACGGACCGTGGTTGGCTGCAGTTAGATGCGTGGTTTGTCCGTGACGCGCAAGAGAGGGGGAAGTGACGGTTGAGGGCTATCAAAGATTGCACTTGTTATTCGGGGATTCACTATTCATTGACGATTATCGACCCTTCCATCAAGAGAAAAAAAGACAAAAATCCTCACATCTACTCCTCTCCATTAATCAAGACCAAAATTAAGGTTAATTCAAGAAGGTTGAAGATCAAGAATCAAGAAGAAATTATCGATGTTCGCGAGGAAGACACCACCCGGGGATCGAAAGACTCGACGGTTGTATTTTTCGTAATTATATTTCTTTTCGATTCTTTCTTTGTTTTGAGAATTAATTATGATGTTTGGAACTTGTGCTATGTTTTCTTTGACAATGAGTGAGTAGTTCTTTTGAATTCTAGGGTTTTGCAACCCGGAACAATGTAGTTTGATTTAATATTATTAGTTTGTGCATGAATTCTTGATTAGAATCAATAGTAGGTTGTGTTTTCCATGTTCATGTGTGTTCTCTGAGCGCTCGAATACTCATGAGTTAGAGATTAACCTAAGAAGTACTGAAAGGTGAATTAGGGTAATCTGACTACCAACATGTCTACCTAGGCTTATGAAAGTTGAAAAAGGAGTAGTAAACTAGGGAATCATTAGATAACCTGACTTTTCAAGGCCTTCTATTCTGATTAATCTAAAAGGCAGACGAAAGTTGTTGATTAGGTTTTTTAGAATAATTCTATTTAGCATCGAAAGGGCGATAGAATTCAGAGGTTGTTGATTCTTGATTCATTCTTGAATGTATGATTGTGCAGGCTAGGTTTTAGTAATCGAACTTGTTGTTAGGTTAGCATTTCCCTAGAAGTCTTTCTCTCTTGATAAGAATCTTTGATTGTTTTTCCCTGCTTTATGAGTTTTATTAGTTGTGACACCTTTCAAAATCCAAAAACTGAAAACCTGATTAGCTTAGCAATCGTGATAGAGATTAGTTTATTGAGCTGCTAATTGAGTCCCTGTGGGATCGACCTTGACGTGCTACTACGTACACCGTGCGCTTGCGGCCCTGTCACAAGGCTAGAGAGAAAACAACAACATGTGTTTGTTTTGAATTTTGTATTTGATTGTATTGAATTGAATGAGATTACAAGGCACCCAAGGGGTCTATTTATACTAATAGAGGACCCCCCTTGGCGTGTACATTTCAAGAAAAAGGAGTAAACTAGCTTACATCATCTATTACAAGAATGACATCATAAAGAAACAAGTATACTAAGCTAGATTACATTTGATGATAACTTTCTCTATATTTATCCAAATTTAAAGATTCTTGAACCATTGGAAAGCTCTTGAACCATAATAGAATCTTTGCCTCTTTGTGTTCGTGTTAGACTAACAACGAAGTCTAAACTCACATCTTCCCATGGATGATGTGGAATGGGCAAAGGAGTATACAACCCTTATGGTAGATCATGTGCCTTTGAAATATTGCAAGTATTACACCTCTTTACCATATGCTCAACATCTTTAATCATGCTTGGCCAAAAATAATGCTCCTTCATCATTAAGTAGGTCTTTTCAATTCCAAAGTGACCCGCCAATGATCCTCCATGGACCTCCATGATTAATAACTCTCGGATGCTACTTTTAGGGATATAAAGTTGATTCCCTTTGAAGAGAAACCCATTTTCAATGTGGAAAAGTTGATGGGGATGCTTCTTACAAAGCTAAAAAACCTCCTTAAAATCCTCATCTTTTTTATACAACTCTTTGATATGCTCAAAACCAAGGACTCTTGAATCTAAAACATGGGTAAGTAAGTACCTTCTTGATAAAGCATCCGCTCCTTTGTTTAGATGACCCGCTTTATGTTTGATCACAAAATGGAATGCTTGCATATACTCCACCCATTTGGCGTGCCTTGGGTTTAACTTGTGTTGCCCTTGGATGAATTTAAGAGCTTCATGATCACTATGTAAGATGAATTCACCACTTAGAAGATAATGCCTCCAATGTTCAAGAGCTCTTATGATGGCATAGAACTCTTTGTCATAGGTGCTATACTTCCTCTTAGCTTCATTCAACTTCTCACTAAAGTAAGAAATGGGGCGGCCTTCTTGGGTTAGGACGGCTCCAATTCCTACTCCACTTGCATCCACTTCAACTTCAAACACTTTATCAAAACATGGTAAAGCAAGAATAGGTGCATGGCACAATTTCTCCTTAATCACTTCAAACGCTTCATTAGCACCTCTAGTCCATGTAAACTCCTTCTCTTTCAACAATTCGGTCATAGGTGCAAGAATGGAGCTAAAATTCCTTATAAGCCTTCTATAGAAAGATGCTAAACCATGAAAGCTTCGTACCTCATGAATGGACTTTGGTGTAGGCCACTCTTGAATAGCTTTCACCTTCTCCTTGTCGACTTGTATGCCCCTTGTGAAAGAACATATCCAAGGAACACAATCTTGGATGAGAAGAAATGACATTTCTCCAAATTGGCGTAGAGCTTCTCCTTCTCCAAGATGTACATGACCAACTCTAGATGCTTTACATGTTCCCTTTCACTTCTACTATATATAAGAATATCATCAAAGTAAACTACTACACATTTGCCAATAAGAGGCTTCAATACATGATTCATTAAACGCATAAAAGTAGATGGTGCATTTGTAAGACCAAATGGCATCACAAGCCATTCATATAAGCCCTCCTTGGTCTTGAATGCCGTTTTCCACTCATCTCCTTCATGAATCCTTATTTGATGATATCCACTCCTCAAATCTACTTTGGAGAACACAACACTTCCATGTAGCTCATCAAGTAGATCCTCAAGGCGTGGGATTGGGAATCTATACTTGATTGTGATTTTGTTTATGGCTCGACAATCCATACACATTCTTTATGAGCCATCTTTCTTGGGCACAAGTAAGACCGGGACAGCACAAGGACTCATGCTTTCACGTACCAAGTCTTTGGATAGGAGCTCATCTACTTGCCTTTGTACTTCTTGAGCTTCCTTTGGATTCATTCGATAGGCCGGTTTGTTGGGGAGCATAGAACCCGGAACTAGATCAATTTTGTGCTCAATTTCTCTTCTTGGAGGTAATCCCATGGGCATCTCTTTTGGGAACAAGTGTTTGAAACGTTCCAAAAGAGGGGGAAGACGTGCATGCTCAATAGTTGGGGATGTTTCCTCTTCCTCCAAGTTTGCTAGAATAAGATCTTTATGCTCTTGGAATTCATGATGTTCGGCCTTTTTGAACGTCACAATGTTGGTCTCCTCCTTTTGTGGTTGTTGTTGGGGACGTATGATCGATGATGGTGAGAGAGGAGCCAAAGTGATCTTCTTTTTGTTGAGAATAAACGTGTATGTGTTCATTCTCCCATCATGCGTGACATGCCTATCAAAAAGCCAAGGTCTCCCAAGCAAAATATGACAAGCATCCATTGGAATTACATCACACCAAATAGAATCTTTATAGTTTCTACCAATGGAAAGACTTACAAGTACACGATGAACTACTCGAATTCCCTTCCAATGACTTGGCCATTGAATGGTGTAAGGGGGATGGGTGTGAACTAACCTCCAATTGTAGTTTGTTCACCATGGTTGTAGAAGCGACATTAGTGCAACTTCCTCCATCAATGATTAGAGAACACACCTTGCCTTGAATGGTACATCTTGTGTGAAAGATGTTTTCCCTTTGTTCTAGCTCGTTTGGGACACAAGCAACACTTAAGGCCCTTCTTACTACTAGCATTTCTCCTTCATCGGCCTCTTCTACCTCCTCTTCCTCATTCACGTCATCTTCTTCTTCTTTCTCATGCTCATTTTCATGATACTCCAGTTCTACATACAAAGCACTTTGATATTCTACCAAAGATACTACCCTTTTGTTAGGACACTCCGAAGCATAATGTCCTAAGCCTTGACAACGAAAACACCTTCTTGGGGCTAGGGATTTTGGTTCTTGAACGTGGGGTTTGGGGATGGATGGGGGTTGATTTTGTGGTGCTCTTGTGTTTGGTTGTTTTGTGGGGAATGTGGATTTTTGTGGTGGAATGTAAGAACGTGTGTTTTGTGGGGGTTTGTATGTGGTTTGATACTTGGTCACATTTTCTTTCCCTCTTTCCTTTCTTTGCCTTTCTACTTTTAAGGCCAAAGAACTCAATTCGTCCAAAGATTGGTAAGGATGCAATTCAACAATGTTACGAATCCAATCATTTAGACCATATAGAAAACGTACCAAAGTTTGAGGTTCATCCTCTTGGAGATCACAACGCCAAAGGATATGCTCGAATTCCTTTGTGTACTCCTCAACACTTTTGCTCCCTTGGACCAAATGTTGCAATTTGTATTAGTTATCTTGGAGATAACTTGGTGGTAGGAACTTTTGTTGCAACTTCTTCTTCATTTTGATCCATAATTTGATCTTGTCCTTCCCTTGTATTTGCCTCTTCTTTTGCAAGTTAGTCCACCAAATGGACGCATGTTTTCACAATTTAAGAGCCACATATTTCACTTTCTTTTCGTCTTGGACCTCCTTAAGATAAAAAACACGTTCAACAGTTTGCATCCAATCTAGAAAGTTTACAGGATCAACATTACCATCAAATTCGGGAATCTCCACTTTGAAGTCGAAACGTTCCTCTCTTGGGGGACGTCTTTGTGGCACTTCTTCATCACTTTCATTAACCTCACTATCTCCACGGTTCACCCTATGTTGTAAATGCATGTATCTCTTAAGTTGATCATTGAGATAGGTGATTCTTTTCTTCAAAGCTTCAACATCTTCTTGGGGTTCCATAGGTGTAGGTGTCGACGTGCTTGAATCTTCCATCTTGAACAATCTTAGTGCAAAAAGATTGCAAGGATCTCGGTTTTGGGGTTTTGGGGGGGTGAAGGACGAGATGGGTTTGTGTTTGGGCGGATTTTGTGTTGGATTTGGGGTTCTTTGTGGGGTTTATGGTTCTTTATGAGTTCTTGATGAGTTCTTGAGTTCTTTGAAGAACTTTGGGTGGCGTGAGAATGGTGGGATGGTGGGGATAGATTTGTGGTGGAAAGATTGTAAAAATATGGTGCAAGAACTAAGAGAATCAATCTCCTAAGCTCTGATACCAATTTTGATGTATAATGGGATCAAAAGATCACATTACACAAAAGAGTTTAGGATCTTTAAGAGCGAAGATGAAAATCTCCCTTCTCAAAGTTCTAGGAATCGAAAAATGGAATGGAATTGGATGGGAAAGATGGAAAGAACTATGAAAGATGATTACCAAATGAATGTGGCTGATGAACGAATGGATGAACGATTGAATGCTTTGAATTGGAATGAATGATAATAGCGATTGAAGCTCCTTTGAAGGATAAAGACACACCACCTTCAAGACTCTTCAATTCCTTCCTTTCACCACCAAGGATGCCAACCTTGGATAGAAGAAGGGGAGAACTCGAAACTCCCGCAAGAGTTCGAAATCTAGCAAGGCTAGAGAGAAAACAACAACATGTGTTTGTTTTGAATTTTGTATTTGATTGTATTGAATTGAATGAGATTACAAGGCACCCAAGGGGTCTATTTATACTAATAGAGGACCCCCCTTGGCGTGTACATTTCAAGAAAAAGGAGTAAACTAGCTTACATCATCTATTACAAGAATGACATCATAAAGAAACAAGTATACTAAGCTAGATTACATTTGATGATAACTTTCTCTATATTTATCCAAATTTAAAGATTCTTGAACCATTGGAAAGCTCTTGAAAAGTATATCATTTCACTCTAAAATACTTTCCTTGGTAGCTTCATGGTTCTTGAGTTAGAGAACAAATCATCACTCCTCCATAGTTAAGACAAGTCGAATGTGTACCACATGTGATAGTTTCAAGCTCCTTTCGAACAAATCATCAGACGCGAGCGACTTCGCCGTGGGAGTGTGTTTGACCCAAACAGTAGACAAGAAGCCAAGGGTCATCTATTACGCGAGCCATGCGCTTGATAGCGCCCAAAGGAACTACACTACCACGAAAAAGGAGCTTTTGGCGATCGTTTTTGTGCTCAACAAATTCCGGCAATACCTTATGTTCTCTAAGGTGGCAGTCTACACGGATCATGCCGCTATCAAATACTTGATGGGAAAGAAGGAGATAAAACCGAGGCTTATACAGTGGGTCTTGCTTATGCAAGAATTTGATTTGGAAATCCGCGACAAGGCGGGCACGAAGAATGTCGTAGCCGATCACCTCTCGAGGATTCTTGTCGACTTGGAAGACACCCAACCGATTGTAGATGCTTTCCCGGACGAGCGACTTTTGGCTATCAAATCTCATCCTTGGTATGCGGATATTGTGAATTATTTGGCTAGCAAAGTGATTCCTCAACACTTGAACCATCATCAAAAGAAGAAATTTCTCCACGACATGAAGCATTACTTTTGGGATGACACTTTCCTTTTCTGTCTTTGCAACGACGGGATGTACCGGCGATGTATTCCCGAGAGTGAAGTGCAATCTGTCTTGACCCATTGTCACGAATTTCCGGTGGGAGGTCACGGTGGCTCCCAAAAGACGGCAGCGAGGGTTTTGCAAACCAGCTATTGGTGGCCGACTCTTTTTCGTGAGGCCCATTTGCATGTCAAGCAATGTGATAGGTGTCAAAGATCCGGTAACATCTCCCGGAAGAATGAAGCACCATTGAACTATATTCTTGAGGTGGAAGCCTTCAATGTGTGGGGATTAGACTTCATGGGTCCTTTCCCGTCATCAAGGGGTTTCCAATACATCCTAGTGGTGGTGGACTATGTCACAAAGTGGGTCGAAGCCATACCATGTATAAGGTGCGATGGGAAGTCCGTTTCGAAATTCTTGAAAAAGACCCTATTCCCAAGATTTGGCATTCTACGGGTCATCATTAGTGACAACGGTTCCCATTTCACTGAAAAAAAATTCGAGTCTCTCTTGGCGAAGTACGACATCAAGCATAAGAAGGGACTCCCTTACCATCCACAAACACAAGGTCAAGTGGAAATCTCAAACCGTGCCATCAAGGAGATCATAGAGAAGACGGTCAGCTCTTCAATGAAAGATTGGGTAGAAAAATTAGATGAAGTTTTGTGGGCATACCGCACCGCTTTCAAGACACCGATCGGTACTACCCCTTACCGTCTTGTCTATGGGAAGGCGTGTCACTTCCCCGCAGAGCTTGAGCACAAAACCATGTGGGCAATCAAGAATTTGAATTTCGATCTCAAGGCGGCCAGAGGTAGTCGGTTATTTCAATTAGAAGAACTTGAGGAGTTGAGGCGTCATGCATATGAGAACAACAAGATCTACAAGGAGAGAACGAAAGTATGGCATGACAAGAGGTTGAACCGACGTGAGTTTGTGGTAGGCGATAGGGTTCTCATCTTCAACTCAAGGTTGAAGTTATTCTCTGGGAAATTGAGATCAAGATGGTCCGGGCCATTTGAAATTGTGAGAATTCTCCCCGGCGGAGTGGTTGAATTGAAAGATGCACAAGGAAAGTGTTTCAAAGCAAACACATCGAAGCTCAAACCATACATCATGGGCGAGGGATATGTCGGGACAGTTTTGGCATACCTCGCGGATTTTGAAGATTGAAAAGCATCGGGATAGGTCGAGCTAGGACCTACAAAACAAGCACCCGGGAGAGGTATGAACTACTTCCCCCTCTTTTAGTGTTTTCTTTCATTTTTTTAAGTTCTTTCATTTTATTTCCCCTGTTTTAGCATTTTTCTTCTTCCTTTGTTTTATATTAGAAAAAAAAAATTGAGAAAAAAAATTAGAGAAAATCAGAAAAGTTCGAAAAGAAGAAAAAAAATCGAGAGCGGTTCTATGAGGGTCGGGGTTTGAAAGTGTTTTTGAAGTGTTGGGAGAGTGTCCTTGAATGATAATTGAGCGAGAAAGAAAAGGGAGTGGATGACAAGAGGGTAGATTTTAGGACTTAACAATTTTTCTCCACGTTTTGAGCCTTGTAGGTACTGTGGATGGGTCGAAAGGGACCGTGCCCATGGTAGCATGGACCGTGACCACGGTCAGAATATGCATGTTACTACCAGTTTTATCAAGCCGAAGTAGACCGTGACCACGGTGAGTTTCACGACAGCCACGGTCTCATCGCTGCTGATTCTTGGAAAAATTTCTATCCCGAAGATTACCGTGACCACGGTGTGTTTACCGTAGACACGGTCTCCACCCTGCTTTTTCCCCTCTTTTTCCCCAGCCCGAACCACACCGTGCCCACGGTAAAATTTACCATGGTTATGGTCTGTCGAAAACTGCGAATATGTCGGGGGTTCATTCTCTTTTTCCCTCATTTCTCTTTCATTTCCTTCCATTCCCTCCCACTCGAAAACCCTCCTAAAACCCTAAAATCACAAATTTCTTCCAAGATTTGACAAATCCATCACCAATTTCCTCCATTTCTCTCCAATCTCTCCTGCGTTCGTGCCCTAGTTGCGCTGTGCTACTGAAGTTCGCCACTTTCGGTTCTCTTCAAGCAAAATTCTAGGTTCTTTGTTCCTTGTGGGGCTCGAAAATAGTAAGAGAGGTTCTCAAAGTCTTCAACCTAGGTATTCCTTGATTGTTGGTGCATAGATTTTTGTTTTCCTTGCATATTTGGGTTGAATCTGGTGTGAATTTCTTGAGATTTGGTTAAACGAGTGTGGTTGAACTTGGGGTGGAAACTTTCGTGGATATTTTCGTGTTGGGAGTGTTATTGGTGAACTCTTGGTTTGAATTTCGTAGTTGGTTGTGAATTTGTGGTTGCTCGGGATTTTTGGGTAGTGTTTGTGTTGTGTTTTGGTGTGTGGTGGTTGCTTGTCTTCCAGTGACTTTAATGGGTCGAGCAAAACGTGCCTGGACCGATGCGGAATCGACCCCCGCCCCATCAACCTCTGCTGAGCCTGACAAAACCCGGTACAAGGGTCAACCGGCCTCGATTATTCAATGCGACCCGAAGATTAAGGTTAATTTCCGGGACGATATACACAAGGCATGGTATGAGCCGTCTCAAGAAGCAGAAAATCTATGCTCCGGATCTCTATCATGAGGAGACGGCAAAGGATGTATTTTGTAAGCCGAGCATGGACTTTTTCATCAAAGTCATGGGATGGGAGGTCTTCGCCACAATCAACGAACCAATCATCGAGCAACCGGTGCTCGAATTCCTTAGCTCTTTGGTGGTGAAGGAAGACGGCACATCCAACGCCTCTTTCTCATACATTGAGAACAAGAAGGGGGTCGAATGTACGCTCAAAGATCTTTGCAACGCTCTAAGCCTTCCCGAGGACGGCATCCTCTACGACGAGTACGTCAAATTCAATGAACAAGAAGCTATGCAAGCACTCACTTGCTGGAGGAGACGTTACCCGAAGATTCGATCACAACAAGCGAAATACTATTGCCCAAGCAACTCTAAGGCCAGAGATTTCTGTAATCTGAGCGTCCGCATCTTCCACCGTATCATATCGAACTCCGTTTTTGGCCGTGACGTCGGGCGTTCAAGCATCCGGAAAGACGACCTCTTCGTCCTCTACAAAGCAATCAACAATCGCCAGGTCAACACTGGCTCGTGCATCCTCCATTGCCTTCGGGAAATAAGCCTCGAAACCCGGAACATGACTATTGGTATGGGTCACATCATCACACATTTTCTAAGGAAGCAAGGGTTCGAGTCCTATCTAAGCAAGTGGACTCCCCGCTATTTCCCCGATCCTATCGACGGTGTTCGCTTACGAAAGATGGAATTCTTGGAGAAACACAAGACGCGAACATTATACCGTCACGGAAACGACCCCCATAGCGTTGTGATTCATTTGGGCGACGACAATGCCGAGCAACGTCTAGATGTCACCGACCAACGCAATTGGTCGTGTGGCCAAACTTTTGGGGATCGTTTTGTGGTGGGTGGTCCCGGGGATCGAGAGGAGGAGGGTGAAGGAGAAGAAGAAGATGAGGAAGAAGAAGATGAGGAAGAAGAAGATGAGGAAGAGGAAGAAGGGGGTGAACAAGCACAAGGAGACGAAGCCGAGCCGAGTCAACTACGGGACGCCGCTCTCGAGCAACTCCAGGAGCTTCATGATGAGTTTCAAGTACAACGGGAGCTCATCTAAAACCAGCAGCTCTTGATCGAAAACCTGCAAGGATTGATCGAGATCCAACAGGAGACGCTAGCTAGCATCCAATCGCAACTCCAACCCCGTTCTCCTCCGGGAGGGTCCGCTTGAGGACCGTTTGTAAGCACTCTACTCCCCACCCGACCTTTATCACTGTTTCTATTTACTTTATTTTGTGAAGTATAAGTGTGGGGGAGTGCTTCTTCGGGGTTTCGAATGTGATGTCTGGTGGTTTTGGGTTGTTGATCTCTCGGTTTCATTCGGCATGAGTTAGCATATTTTGGGGTTGTTCGGTTAGGATACTCGGATTTGCCTTATCTTGTTTGTCTTTCATGTATTGTCGGGTTGTCTTATGGTTGTTTGTTGTTGTTTCTATGGGCTGGGCTGTTTGTTTAAGCATGTCTTGTTTGTATTTTGGTCATGAATGGAATGTAACCGAATGTTATTTGTGATGAATGTAATGAATTAGTTGTTTCGGTTAGTGTGTATTGAGTTTCACCCTTATTTCCCGCCTCAATGAGTGAGATTCGGGGATAAGGTAAGTCATTGGCAATGTATATATTGTTAATATTTTCGTTTTTCTTCTTTTCAGTTTCTTTTCATAGTCTTTTAAGTTCGTTTTGTCAATGAGTGAGTTTCTTTTGCTTTGGCCTCGCATGTGAATTCCATAGTTATAAAGTCGTCTTTTACTCTAACATTGTTCTGATTCTCTTAAACGACGACTTCGGATCGGTGTTTTTAACGCTTATGAAGAGCTTGAGGTAATATCTTTCCACCTTACTCTTTTTATGTGAATTCTTATCATGATCCGTCGCATGCTTGGTTTTCTATTGGGTGGCCAACCCCTTTGAGTGTCTGTGTTGGGATATCTATTGCTGTTAGAGCCGTATGGGCTCGGGTCGCCACCATTTCTACCTGCTAGTCGTTTTTGTTTGTTTGTGTTTTGTAGGTTCTCTACCCTTTTCATGTGACACCTTCCCACAATGAGGACATTGTGGAGTTTTAAGTGTGGGGGGGGGATATTCTCTTTCAAGGGTAGATTACCTAGTCGTTTTGTTCTTTGTTTCCCTAGTTTTTGCTTAAAATTTAAAAGTTTTTGTGTGAAAAAGGAGAAAAAAGGGAGTGAAAACCTTTTCCGTTTTCTTTTCGTTTTGTTTTTGTTTTGCTTTGTTTCCTGGATCTCGTTTTCGAAGTAGAGAAGCCCTTCTTAAACTTCTTTTTAAAAGTAACTGGTTGGAGAATTTTTTCGACCCTAACTCGGGTTCTAGTCGAGACTTACCCTTAATAGACTCCCTTCATTAAGTGTCTTGTGAGACCCCCGTTCCTTTCTCGTTTTGTTGGGAACCCGGAGATTCTAGGGGCTTGTGTCTGAGTTTGTTTTGTTTCTCGTTTAGCAAAAGCAAAAAGTGCAAAAAGAAAAGAAAAGAAAAAAAAAAGAAAGAAGAAAAAAAAAAGAGCTTTCATAAGATGTAATAACCTGAATATGTGGAGCGTATCGCTGAAGACATTAACCACCTACACTTAGCCAACCTACACGGGCCTGGTATTCGAGGTACGACATTGTATACCCCTTAACCCTCCTCCTATATCGCTTTTTGCGACGGAGAAGCGTATGGAAAAGACCGTGTTGGGAGGGTATACCCCTTATATGGGCCGTCCAATTCCCGAAAGTAAGGCTAATACCGACTTTTAAAAACCAAAAAAGAAAAAAAAGAGAGAAGAAAGAAAAGAAAAGTCTTTGCTTCTAAAAAGAATGGGGCCCTCCCTTGCATCACCTACGACCCTCACCAAGCCAAGGGCGACCAAATGTGAGGGAGGGCAACACTTCTCTCGGTTATTTCGTTGTTTTCAAATTCGGACGCGAGTTTTTAAAGTCTTTTGGTTCCCGTTAAAACCCTTGTTGTGCTTTTTCTATGGGGTTTCGCTTGTTACAAGGTGTAGGGAGTTGAAAATCTTCAAGATCGACCTTTTTCTGAGTTTGGTGTTTGTGAGATGCTCCTAACGGCTACTTTGGGAGGTTTAATCACGTTTTCTTAGTTTGGATTGCGAGATCTTGTGAATCAAAGCCTTTGCTTTTCGTTCCTTTTTGTTTTCTTCGGTTTTGTTTTCACTTCCCCTCTCTCCTTTTTCTTTGGTTTTTGTGGGTACAGCCGCTACAAACCCTCACGAGTCCATCTCGTCCACCCGGGCTGCTGGGGGGTTCAGAGGGCTTGGTGCATATGCTAAATGCACCCATTTCTCTCCCACGACAAAGGAGTTAGTGTTAGTTAGTTGGTTTTTGTTTTGTTTTGCTAAGGGACGAGCAAAAGTTTAAGTGTGGGGGGGGGTGTTTAGACCCGATTTCGTGTCTATATACCGCCTAAATCCTTAGGCTTTTGACTTGTTTTGAAGCTTGTTTTAATAACTTTTAATGCGTTTTGATTATTTTTGTAGTTTCCGAAGTTGTTACTCAAAACGATGCTAAATGGGCAAATTTTGCACCAACCTTGGGAATCCCGAGGTACCCTAAGGTTCCCCGAGCCCTGGTCGTGTCGAAGGCAGCGGGATTAGAAGGGCCGACCATGTCAAAAGGCAACGGAGGCGGAAGCAACTGTTGAAGAGCAGCCTGAAGAATCCTGTGGCCGAGAGAGACCGTGGCCACGGTCATATTGACCGTAGCCAAGGTGTGATTAAGCCAATGCCTAAGGAAGGGACATTGCCACCCGAGATGGACCGTGGTCAAGGTCAGCTTGACCGTAGCCACGGTGAGATCACTACCCTGCCCAAGGAAGAAGTTGGCCGAACAAGACCGTGGCCACGGTCTCCCATGACCGTACGAAGGAGCGAAAAGTTGTCAGCCCTAATCGCCCAGACCGTGCCCACGGTGCATGGGAACCGTCCCATGGTGATGCGAAGCGAAGAGAAGAATCACCTGCCTTACGCAGGACCGTGGCCACAGTCACCCTGACCGTGCCCATGGTCCCTTGCGGGACACTTTTGTCTGTTGTGTAAAATGATGAGTTTTGAGTAACAATCTTGATTACTATTTAATGTAATTAGGTCATTTTAGCTAGAGACATCTATCAAGCAGCTTTTATCAATCTTTTATGATACTTTAGCATACACTTACATTTTAAGCTTTAGATTAGAGTGATTAGTGAAGGACTTTGCTAAGATTATTGGTTCTTGTATTGGATTCTCTTGAGTTTTATTGGAAGTTTGAAGATTATTCTCAACTTTGGAGCATTGGAGCTTTATTATTCTGGAGTTTTCTTCTTTGTCATCACAATCAATGAGCATTTCTTAACCTTTCTCTCTCTAAATTATTGTTTATTTATTAATCTCTGTTTTTGTAATTATTGGTATTGTTGGTATTGTTGAATGTTTATTGTCATCTTGTTTACTCTTTTAAGCATGAATGAAGTTATTGATGTTATTATCATGATAGTCAGGATGTTTAGTGGCTAGAACCCTAATGGGTCAGGGAGATATTAAGGGTGTGAATGGGTGATTAGGTTTGGGTTAGCAATATTAGTGAGTAACTAGTTAGGAAATCAATTTCCTAATCCTATCCTTCCCTCAAGTGGGATGTATTTGGGTGCGAAAGCATCCCGAATACATCCAACGCTTGTTGGAAGGTAGGAATTAGGATAGTTAGTATTCTAATTCGTGAAAGCAAATAGAAACTAACTAGGAAATTCCGTTCCATTAAATCCCCCGAGTCTGTCGATGGACTTTGGGGAAGTTAGTCCGGACTATCCTTGAAAGAGGAAGCCCGGTGGGTATTTTCTAATGGAATTACCATTTGATTTCCCCTTGTCGTTACTCTCTTGTTGCGAAACCCATTTCCTCATTCTCGTATTGCATCCCGAAAGTCTCCCAACACCCATTGTCTCACCTTTTTGACCGAACCTAATGTGTTTGTGTTGTTTTTACCCTGAATTCTATCACCCTTTCATGATCGTAAACCCTACCTAGAGTCAAGTAGTTACAACTAAGGCCCCTAGCTCCCTGTGGAAGAACGATAAAACCGAGGTCTTACAAACCACATTACAATTAACAAGTCAAGTTTACATGAATTGTTCATGAATTATGACCTTGTTGAATTGATTCATCATTAAGAATAAGATTCCAAAATTTACATTAATTGTGGTTTAGAATTGTGTATATGTCCAAAAAGGTTAGCGAATTCAAAATGGGAAATCGGATGAGGTTCAATTTCTGAAACCCCATTAATGAACTTGATAACGCTATTCTTGGTCGACAGTCGACCTGGTTCCTAATTGTATTATCACGTAGGAACAATGATAATATCAATACAACTAGCATGTAGGATTGAGGTGATGATCAAGTTTCGTGATCATAGTGATGTTATGACATCATAAATCAATCACATGGGTATTGTTGAAACAACTACCGAACTGACTCACGGTGGGAGCTCTTTAAGTTAGGAATGTCATAAGAGCTCTCACTGCTCAAAATTCCTAAATCCTGAGTTCAATGCATAGACTGCATGGTCTGTTGTAACTTTGGAGCGCGTCAAACACCATTTGTAACAGTAGCCTATAAAGGCGGTGTCTAGGTTATAGTTGGATCATGTGAGAATATGTATTTGAACAAGATGGCATTGTCCTCCCTATTAGGGAAAGTTGTATCATTGGCCACTCGGTGAGATTGGACTGAAAATGTTTGGCCGAGCTCAGATGAATCAATAGTTGATCATCTGCTTTTTCAGAGTCTAACTCGGAGATCGAGGAACATTAGGGTCTTACATAAGGATGACTTCAGCTTACCTTATCCGAACTTAAGATAGTAAGTGACAAGGGAATTTAAGGAATCGAACACTTGTGGGATAAGTGGGAGATTGTTGGGAATGTCCCTACAATGTTCGATATATACAGAGATTAAACCAAAGTAATATAGTAATTATATGTCTTGCCAGAGACCTCTATAATTGGTAATTAAATATGTTTAATTACAACTAGATTATTTGGTCCTACTGGGTCACACAAGTCAGTGCCTTGGAACAATGTATATAGCCTAAGTAATACCGTATTATGTTTAGGAATGTTGGGAACTGATTTCTATGAGAAATCAGCCCAACACGGACCCAATTGGAGTCAACACGGACCGTGTTGATCCAACACGGTCCGTGTTGGTGTCACCACGGTCCGTGCTGACTTTGGGCCGTTTTAATGGACATTCTGGAGGCCAACACGGACTGTTTTGCCTCAACATGGACCGTGTTGGGCCTCAAGAATGCGCCGTTCCATTAGGTTAGCCATTAGGGTTTTATAACCCTTTCCCCAAGTCATTCAAACCCTATAAATAGGAGTCTCTCCGAGACATTTCTTGAGGGAACTGCTTGAGACTTTCAGAGAGATACCAGGGTGATTTCCTGAGTTCCTCTCTCTCTTAGTTTGCAGGTATCGTTTCTTGAAACAACCACCTATACCAAAATACATACATCTTTAGATTGAGATTTGTCTCGATCGGGTCGATCTAGCAGTCGAGTTCCTGGAGTGCTGCGTGGACTTTTAGTAGAGGATTTGTGCATTGGAATCTCAAAGGTCAACCTTTGCATCAACCGGATTAGCAATAAAGGTATAACTACTAAAGCCTCTGCAATTATGTCTTTCTTGGTTGATTAATTGTTTTATAATCGTTATGAATATTCCGCCAATTAATATGTATCTGTTTAGGAAATAGATAACCTAAAACCTAACAACTTGTACGTGAATTGGGCCTCCTTTAACTTGTTTAGACGTCCTCTTGGGTTAAGGAGCAAAGAACACGAGTTGGCCTTTGGGCCTCCTTAATGGATCCTTCTTCTAGGGCCTTTTCCACCTCCATGTATATGACTTGGACCTCCTTTGGTGGATTAGACGAGTTGGGATGACCTCCATTATTCCCTATGAACCTTGGGTCTCCAAATGTGAGACCAAGGCAAGGTGAATCTCCATCAGTCTCCCCTGGTTGCAAAGAGTTTGCCCTCAAACTCGGTTGGATGAATTGACTCCTTGTGGACCCAAACTCATGTTGTTCAGTGGTCATAAAGGTAATGAGATTAGGCTCATTCTCTTTTGGGAAGGACGGATGGGATGGTTTAAGAGGGGCTAATGTGATCTTCTTATTGTGTATCACAAGGGTGTAAGTATTGGCTCTCCCATCATGCTTCACACTTCTGTCAAATAACCATGGCCTTCCAAGCAAAATATGACAGGTATCCATTGGAATAACATCACGCCATAATGAATCTTGATAAGATTTACCAATGGAAAATCATACCAAGCACCGTTGATTCACTTGTAAACCTTTACCCTGATTGAGCCATTGAATGGTGTATGGCGTGGGGTGAGGGTTGGTTTGTAGTTTGAGCTTGTTAACCATAATAAGGGAAGCTGCATTAGTATAACTCCCACCATGAATAATCAAAGAGCAAACCTTTCCTTTGACAGTGCACCAAGAATGAAAGATTGCCTCTCGTTGTTGCAGATCTTCTAAAACGTGAGAGTTACTAAGGACTCTCCTCACAACCAACATATGCTCTTCATCTGGTTCCCCTACGACCTCCTCCACAATCATAGAATCCCCTTGATAAGCTACCACCTCTTCTTCTACGTATTCTGGTTCAGGTTTAACAAATAAGGTTGTTTGGTACTCCATGAGGGTCACTACTCTCTTGTTAGGGCATTCGGACGCTATATGTCCAAGTCTTTGGCACCTAAAGCATCTCCTCCTATCCATAGGTGGGGTTTGAACAGGTTTTTGGGGCGTTTGGGGTTGGCTATATTGTGGAGTTTTGGTGGATGGTGTTTTGGGTGGAACGGTATCCTTTTGTGGAGTGTATGGATGGGGTGAGTATGGGGTTCTTGGGCTTGTAGGGTCGTTGCTCGCCATCTCTTTTCCCCTTCTCTTACGTTGTTGTTCAACTTTATGAGCTAAAGTACTCAATTCATCAAGTGTAGTATATGGTTGAAGTTCCACAACATACCTTATCCTTTCGTTCAATCCAGCTAAGTAACTCACAAGTGTTTGAGGTTCATCCTCCTTTATATCACACCTCAATAGCAAGTGCTCGAATTCCTTGGTGTATTCTTCTACACTTTTGCTTCCTTTGGTGAGTTGTTGAAGCTTAACGTCGTTGTCTTTGAAATAGCTCATAGGAAGAAACTTAGAGTGAAGTTTCTTCTTCATCTTCTCCCAAGTTCGAATCTTTTCTTTTCCAACATACTGTCTCTTCTTCTGTAAGTTAGTCCACCAAATACTAGCATGTTTTCGAAGTTTAAGAGCAATATACTTGACCTTCTTATCATCAGGGACGTCTTTCAAATCTAAGACTTTCTCTACAGTTTGAATCCAATAAAGAAAAACTTCAGGATCAAGATTACCTTCAAATTCAAGGATATCAACTTTGAAATCAAGCCTCTCTTCCCTTGGTTCACGTTGTGGTTGACGTATCCTCCTACAAGGGCTCATGACTTCTACTTCTTCACTCTTCTCTTCTCCTGAATCTTTAAGCTCATGTCATTGTCGATGCATATAGCGTTGCCCATTGGGCGGGCAAGAACTCCACCTTCTTCTCCAAATCTTCCTTCTCCTTCAATAGTTGCTCATTAGGAGTGTTGTTGCTGCTACCACTGTCCATGATGGTGGTAATGTGTTTAGGTTTAGAGGGAATGTGCTTTGGATGTGTTTGGGAATGTGTTTTGGTCGTTTGGGTTGCACTGAGAGAAAACCTAAGCTCTGATACCAATTTTGATCTATAACTTATGCAAAGCTAGGGTTTTGATCAATTACACATCAAGGGGTGACGTGTAACCAATCTAAGGGTGTAGGTACCATCACGTAAATCCTATGGTTTGTAGGGATAGATCAATAAAGATAGAAACTTTGGATAGTTCAAGGGAATTGAACTTGATACAGAAACACCACAAGTCGAATCCCTAGGGCTTCTTATTCTTCTACATAGTTACAGAAACACCATCTAAGTAAAAGAGACAAGCCCTACCTTACCACTTGAATAGCCAGTTCAAGATATAAGTGTAGAAAAGGAACGAGGGTTGTAGAAAACTCTCAAGATAAGCAAAATCTTGTTTGTATTCATAATCAAAAGCAGTGTGTCCTTTTGGGACGTTACAAACCTCCTTTTATACTAGACTAAGATCTAATCCTTCTAGGTTTACTAAACTTGGCGCCTAAGCAGCCTAAGGATGAATCCTTCTAGGATTCCCCTTTGGCTCTCCTAATTCTGATGGGATTAGTTACATATCGGCGATCCAAGACTAGGATTCTCCCTTCTAGACTCCTCTACTTGACGCCTAATCTAACTAAATAATAGTTGGCATTATGCCTTATAACAAATTTAGCTACTAATAAAGAAAATAACTACTAATAAAGAAAATACAAATACTCCTAATTCTACTAGCTTGGACGTCACTAGTACGTGAATTGGGCCTCCTTTAACTTGTTTGGATGTCCTCTTGGGTTAGGGAGCAAAGAACACGAGTTGGCCTTTGGGCCTCCTTAATGGATCATTCTTTTAGGGCCTTTTCCACCTCCCTGTATATGACATGGACCTCCTTTGGTGGATTAGACGAGTTGGGCTGACCTCCATTATTCTCCATGAACCTTGGGTCTCCAAATGTGAGACCAAGGCAAGACGAATCTCCATCAGCTCATCATATCTTAAAATACACTCAAATCATAGTTAAAATTTTAATAATAAAATATCTCAATCCCACCACTGACTTATCTATCATAAATTTTATTCTTACATTTTCTTTCCTTACCTTACCAAACTTAATTTGATCCCACTACTCTAAAAAAATAGGGTCATTATCTCATTGACCAACTGACCTAACATAAAAGAAGAAAACATTAAACTAACTTAAGTTTTGGTGGAAATTCAAAAGTTGCATTTTATTGATTTTGGTTGGTTGTGAAGACAACTTGAGAGGAAAAAAAGGTCTATAAATATGACCAAGTTCAGTGTTGGTGAGGAAAATTGAAGCTTGGGAGAGAGTAAGATTGATTAGAGATAATCCAACTTAATTAATAACCGATTAGGAAATAATTAGTCTCAAATATATCTTTGTTATCTTGAAAGCATATTGAGCTTAGCAGTGAGACTAATCAAGCTAATAAAGTATCCCGGGATGGGACCCCTAGTGGCTCGCCTTCCCAAGACCCCGAAGACATGGACGGGTCTTTTCCGTTCGAGATGAGATGTAGGAGGCATTTCAAAGAGGATCCCGGACCAATGGGTATTGCTTGTGGCCCTCAATGGGACCATTCCCGAGCATCATAAGGCTCCCGGGGCCGGAGCTCCCTCGGCGCAAATAAGGTGTTGAAGTCAAACTTGACTTCCTTTTGGACTCCAAACGGTCACATTTCAACCACAAGGACGTTTTAGGTACTTCCTAGTCAAGGAAGACCAACCCGGGTTTGACTCGGATGGTGTTTGGGGTCCAAATGGTCATCTAGGAGCACGGAGAAATTCGTCTGTTGAGAAAGCAAGGGAGATTCATGACAGCAAGGGAATCACGACTGTGACCTTGTGGGTCATGACCGTGACAAGACTCGGACCTAACGTCACGACCGCGATCCACATCGTCACATTCGTGACCTCCCTCCCCAGAAATCTTGGTGGTGCAGTGCAAAGCGTTGTGCCCGCAATATGTCGTAACAAGGAAAATTCACATCTCGAGAATTTCCATGAGTCGCGCGCGCGACAAACCAATGTCTCGCCCGTTTCTCCCCCTCATGGCGATCCTTGGTCCAATTTCCCGAGAAGCGTCACGCCCGTGACATGGATGTCGCGCTCGCGATGATCTAAGGATTTTTGAAGCGTCGCGCCTACGACGAGCCTGGGAAAATCAGATTTCAAATGATTTCCCCCTTTTTATTTCAACCCTTTTTGTATCTTCCTTTTTTGGCCCTTCCCTTATGTTATGTAATGCCCCTCATTTAAGGGACCCTTTTGTAATTCTCACATCAAGTCTTCTTTTCCAATTCAGATTGTTAATGCTTGCCCTAAATCAAATGAGTTCTTTTTTGGGGTTGAGATTAATAAAATAAAAAGGGTAAAGATGAATTTTGAGTAAAATTCAAAGAACAAATTTTTTAGTAGAAACAGATATGTCGCAAGCGAGGTGGCACGTGCTTGTCTCTCACCGCCGATGGAGCATTCGTGGTTGCTCCTTCCCTCGCATCCACCTCGAGCAATCTCGATCTAAGGTTTTCCGGCGAAATGCAATGAAAACAACCGGAGTTGGACGCATGTATGTTCATGCATCGTCGCCTTAGTGGTGCGTCAGCGACGTAGATGACGCCATTCCTCACGCCGTTGACCAGATCTATGTGACGATGTTAGTTGTTTTCGATTTTGATGACCAGAAAGACGGATCGAGATGCTTCCATAATAGGGGTGTATGGCGGTTTTCCTCATCGGGGTTTTTTTAGGGCATTTTAAGCGGCGACCGCCGAACAATAATGTCGGAAATAGACTGAAAGGGGCGAGAAAGGTGTCAGCTATGTGGGAGACTAAGATTTTGTGCTCGGTTTCCATGGTTTCACGGCCAACCGAGAAGGAGAGAAAGGGAGGTTGGAGAGGGGAAGAAAGCTAGAGAGAGAAAATTAGATGAGCAATTGCGACGGGTGTTTTTTATGGGTTTAAGGTTTTCTCCTTTTTTCCTTACTAGGCCTACACTTGTTATACATCAGCTAGTAAATGATTCCGATTATATGTTAATTAGTTTTAAATTAATTCTAACTTGTTACACGGACTGAGGAAACTGAATTGTCTGAAATGGGATTAATATATAGTGAGTCTAGTCTCATGATACTCTTTTAGTCGATCAGTATGTTGTTATGAAATATCACTAATTAGAACAATCCTAGTGCCCTTTTAGTTTTAAATTTATCAAATTAATATTGTAATGAGTATGCTAGAATTGATATAATTATGCATCACAATGTGGTATGAGATTTATATTAGTTATAAGGCTTCAACCCGTGTGAGGCACAGAGTGAACTAAATTAATTACTTTTGTGATTTTATAAAAAGTCATGGATAAGTAACTGTGGTATTTTAATTTTAAAAGAAGAATTAAATGAACTGTAGGTACAATTTAAAAAGAAATTGATCATATTATCAAATGAAAAGACACTATAATAAATTGTTCAAACAATGTATATTTATATATTACAAAAAACAAAAGGCAGAGGGCTATTGAGTTGTGAAAAAACTAAATCGATTCAAAATTATTGTAACTTTATTCAAACTAAGGGCCAACGACTTAATAGATGACAATAATATGTAACTTTAACTGTAGATAAATATTATAACTTAGTTCATGTACCTTTATACAAATTATTCAAACCATTAAATACTATAACTATTATAACTTAGTATCTTAAACCTGTGTGATACACGGAAATCTTATAAATATTAAGTTTAGTAATATTATGATAACCAATGTCAATTATAGTATAGACTTGTAGTTTTTATAAAATGTTTTGGTTAAACAAGATAAACATAAACCAATGCTAAAGTAGATTATATGTTACTTAAAAATACTAAATACAATGCAAATGCTAAAACCCCCGCAGTTGTTTCCTAACAAAAACCCAAATATTATGGCCCACATACTAAATTATTCAGTTTGCGGAAAAATAAAATAGCGAAGAAACATTATTCAAACCAATGAATAACTACTTAATTGATGACAATAATATTTTTATAATTTCGAGAGTAGATGTACAATTGTATTTTGAGACAGTGTTGTTTGTTGAATGATAATTTTTGACTTGCACAGCGCATTTGTTGATAAGGTCTTATCATTCTGTATGATAAATAGTCCTCTCTTTTCATCCATGCATTTGAATATACAGATATTGTAGTTTGGCCGGTGTTTCTATTTGTAGAATATCTGACTACAATTATCTTGCAATATATGTAGTAAAAATAATAAAAAAACTACTTTAGTAAATATTCAAAGGATTAAGTTAACAAAATAAAAAATAAAATCACAATCATAAAAAATAAGCTAAAGAAACTAAAAACCTATATTAATGAAATATATAAGTGTAGTCTACAATTTTCAATATGCCTTTTAAAAGACTTTAAAAAAAATAATAAACAACTATCCTATGGTCATCCCACGGCCCAATAACCCCCACAAAACCCTAAAACCCAAGTGATGCATCCAACCGTAACATCTAAATCTAAATAAACCTAAATATATAAATCTTATTAATGAAAACCCTAGCCCCCATCAGACATATTCACTCCTCCAGCTCCTTCCTTTCATCTCTCTATCTCTCTCTCTCTCTCCCCTTGGATTAGTTTCAAACAATAACACCAAAAACCTTTCCCCCATCATCCATCTCTCTCTCTCACTGTCTCAATCTCACAACCGTTTGTCCGCCTCTCTCACGGTCTAGATCTGCCATCATTTTTCAGAGAAACATCATGAAAATCGTCGATCGATCTACTAGTAGATATGCATGTCGGTAATCTCATTTTTTTGAATTTTTTCATCCAATTTTGGTTCATAATCCTTACTTTGAATTATATCTAACTGTGTGGTCTACTAATTTGATGTTTATTCTTGAAATCTTTGACATGCACATCAATCGGTGGTAATTTTTCGGCCAAATTTCTCGAGCTCTTTGGCGAGTCCATCAACAGCGAGGGTAGGCAACGCTTCTCCACGTGTAAGTGTAATTATTATCGAAATTATGTTTATATGTAAAGTTGCATCTGTCGTCTCGTAATTCGTTTATAGATTTGGGTTTGTTTAGCAAGTTTCTTTCTTCCCGATGTACTAATTTTGTGACTAATATTTGTATTTCTTTATAAATTTCCTTTCTTCTTGACCTATTGTGTTTCTGACTAACTTTTGTTGGTAGTGGGTTTTGATTGAAATATTTGACGTGCATATGTTTGTTTCAAGATCTAGGACTTATGGGTCGGTTCGACAAGATTCATGATGTCCATGAGAGATGGATTTAACAAGTAGATGTAGAGTGGTTTTTTTAGAACCGGTTTTTATCGTTCTTCTAAGGGAGCGAGGGCTTGGTCATAGAATCTAGGTCAAAGGTCGGGTCAAGATTGCTAGGAAAGGAAATCGGTTGAAAGAGGGTATCACAACGCAAGAAATAAAACTAAGGTCGGTCAAGGGTAGGAAATGGGCTTCGAAGGCTTTTCGAGATGCAAACGGGGATGAGGAAATGGGTTTTGCAACAAGAGAATAATAAGGAGAGTTAATCAAGTGGCAATTCCGTTAGAAAATACCCACCGAGCTTCCACTTTCGTGGATAGTCCGGATTAACTTCCCCAAAGTCCACCACGGACCCGGTGGGTTAATGAAATGGAATTCCCTAGTTAGTCTCTACTCACTCTCGTAAGCGAGTGCTAACTATCCCAATTCCAACCTTCCAACTCAAGTGTTGGATGTATTCAGGAGCTTTCGGACCCAAATACACACCACTTGAGGGAAGGATAGGAGTGGGAAATTGATTTCCCAACTAATTACTCACTAATATTGCTAACCCAAACCTAATCACCCATTCACACCCTTAATTATCCCCTAACCCATAGGGTTTCTAGCCACTAATCATGATACTAACTAAGCTAACAACATCCAAACCAAACCTAAGCATGATTTCTATCAACAAACAATCAAGAACAAGCAAAACAATGAAAGTAACAAGCAAGTAATTAAGGAACAAGCAAGATAATTAGCAAAGCAATTAAGAAAAGAGTTAAGGGAAGAAAGAACTTATCAAATGTTGTAGATGAACAAGGAAAAACAAGGGGAATGATAATCCTACAATCCCTCAATTGTTTGAATCTTCAATCCTTAAATAGAACTCAAAATCCACCAAAACCCTAGAATAATTAAGGCTTATCTCTCTCTAAAAATCACTAATACAAAATTGGAAATTAGAAGTCTAAAACTAGAATAGAATCCCCTACAAAATCGTCACTTGGAGTATATATACAAAGCAAGGCAGTTGGGCAAAACATTGTCGTTTAACGCCTGAAATAACGCGCTGAAAACAGGGGGTCGCGGGCGCGACCCTAGCGAAATCCACAGGCGATTTTGGCTTCGTGAGACCGCGGGTGCTGTCTGGGAGACTGCGGCTGCTGTCTCCTTCTATCCAGCTTAGCGTATCGGGTGTCACGCGAGGGGTAACGGGCGCTACCCTCTTGGCTCTTCTCTGACTTTCTTCCAAAAGCTGTAACGCTCGCTACACAGATTGTAGCGGGTGTTACCTCACTGAATTGTACCAAAGAAAGGGAAAGTGGTCCCGGGTCAACTCCGCTTCGGCTCTCGATACGGCTTGGCTCGGGAATCGCTCGGGATTCCCTAAAAACCTCTAAAACAGCCTATTTTGCCTCGTTTTTGTGTAAAACGCCAAAACCTACAAAATAACCAAAAACACAATAAAAAGCACGAAAATGACTCGGAATCGAGCTAAAATACCAAGATAAAAGGCGATATTTAGGCCCAAAAATGGTACTAAACACTCCCCCCGCGCTTGAACTTTTGCTCGTCCCGAGCAAAACAAAACAAAAACAAAAGAAAAACTAAACACCAACTCCTCTGTCGTGGGAGGAAAGAGTGCATTTAGCGTATGCACCAAGCCCTTTAAACCCCCTGGCAGCCCAGGTGGATGAGGTGGTCTCGTGAGGGTTTGTAGCGGCTCTACCCACAAAAGCCAAAGAAAAAGGAGAGAGGGAAAGTGAAAAACAAAACCACGAACGAAAAAGAAAAGTGAAAAACAACTTGCTTCAAGGAATCATGCTATCGCAATCAAGAAAACGATACTAATCATCCAAAAGGAGCCGTTGTGAGCACCTCGAAAACACCCAACTCAACCAATTGCCAATCTTTGAGATTTTCGACTCCCGACATTTCATGCAAAGCTAAATCTCATGTGCATAAGTGCTTAGTGGGTTCAAGATGATTCCGATCGATCCCCAAGAAAAACTCACATCCGAGCTCGAATCAAAGCGAAAGGGAATTATTTAAGCGATGTCTTTTCTTTTTTTCTTCTTGTTTTTTTTATCTAATGTCGCCCTTGGCTTGGTGAGGGCCGCAGGAAACGAAAGGTGAGACTTTTATTAACGATTCATTAATTAGCGTTGGCTTGAGAAAGCTCAACGATATTGGCGTTAGTTTTTTCAGGAATTGAACGGCCCATAACGGGGTTTACCCTCCTAACACGGTCTTTTCCATAAGCCTCATCGTTACGAAAACGAAGTGCTTAAGGGGTAATAGCGCCGCACCGCTAATACCGGTCCCGTGTAGGTAGACTAACTCACTACAGGTCAGATTTAATTAATTTTAGTTAGCTTTCACTTTTTCAACAAGCTCGGATGTGGCCAACTAGAGTCTCACAGTTTCAACCAGAACGTGAAATAAAACAGGGATCTCGCTAGACACTCAATGAAGGGAATCTAGATAGATGAGCCATGACAACTCCAAGCTAGGGTCAAAAGCTCAAACCGGTTTCTTTCAAGAAGATTAAGAAAGTCTTCCCAATATTGACAACACTATCCAAGAAACGAAGCAAAAACAAAAGCAAAACGAAAACTTTTAAGGTTTTTCACTCCCTTTTTTCTCCTTTTTCACACAAAATTTTTCAAATTTTAGCAAAAAACTAGGAAAAACAAAAACAAAATGCTAGGTGATCTACCCTTGAAATAGAATATCTCCCCCCCCCCCCCCACACACTTAAAACACCACAATGTCCTCATTGTGGGAAGGTGTCACAAGAAAAAGGGTAGAGAACCTACAAAAAAGAAAACAAACAAAAACAACTAGCACATAAAAGTGGTGGCGACCCGAGCCCACACGGCTCCAACGCAATAATCCCAGCACAAACACTCAAACGGGTTCGCCACCCAAAAAGAAATTCAAGGATGCAACATGGATCAAAATATATACACAACAAAGAGAGCGGAAAGAGGTTACCTCGAGGTCTTCAATTAAAGAACGAATCAATCCGCGATCCAAGAAAACATCACACTTGGGGTTAGGAATAAACAAGAAAAACATACTAAGTGTGAATGTTCGCATGCATAAAAGAAAAAAAAAACAAAAATAAAGACAAGACACTAGTTAACTAAAGAACTCAAGAAAAGACAACCTATTTACAAATTATACATTGACAATGACTAACCTCAACCCTGAATCTCACTCTTTTGAGGCGGGAATTGAGGGTGAAACAACTCTCATGACCGGTCCTACCAATGATGTAGCAATGAAAGCGAAACAACTCAAACCAAGGGGACAACGAACTCAACAAAACCTAACTAACCGACACACTTCCCCCAAACTTCCCCATAAAGCACCCCTCCACACTTATCTAACACTATTATAGTAAAATAAATCAATAAAGAGAGTAGAGTGGGAGCGGGGACACTTACAAATCATTGCTCGGATCCTCCCGGAGGAGGATATGGGTGATAAGGAAAGTAGGTGGGATAGTGGCGGTTCCTGTACTCTGGTGTTGTCGGGGGATTGTTCGCAATGGAGTAGTGATAATATCCCCAGTCACGCCAATACTGGTTTTGTTGTTGAAAATACTCCTCGTGCCTTTGAAGATGTGCATGCACATTGTTGGGTGTAAACTGCTGGGCACGTATCAACTCTTGTTAAGTCTCCAACAGATTGTGCTGACCTTGGAGTAGCGTTCGTTGTTCACGAAGATCAACTCTCATTTGATCAAATTGAGAGTTGAGATGCTCAAGTGAAGCCTCCCATGGATGACTTCCACTTCCACTAGCCTCACCGTGGCCGGGATACTCCTCTTCTTCCTCCTCTTCTTCTCCTTATTCTTCTTCCTCATTTCCCTCCTCTTCCTCCTCACCATAAGACACATCCGGACCACCCACTTTGCGGTCACTACGAACCTGACCACAAAACCAGTTATGCTTATTAGTGATATCCAACCACTGCTCGACATGGTTCGGATCCAAGAGAACCTCCGTTTTGTTATCGTGTCCATGGCAATAGATCGTGAAAGTCGGGTGTTTTGCGAGGATGCCCATTTTCATCAACCGCACCCTGTCGATAGGATCCGGAAGATAGCGTGGAGTCCACTTCTTCAAGTACTTCTCGAAACCCTCTTGAACTAGGAAGTGGCAGATGATGTGCCCCATCCCGATAGTAGTAGGACGGGGTTCCGTGCTAATCTCCCGAAGACAATGTAAGATACAGGATCCGGTGTTGACCCGTTTACCCCTTACGGCATTGTAGATCACAAAGAGATCATCCTTCCGAACTTTGGGGCGTCCATCATCTCTCCCAAACACTGAACTTGTCACAATCCTATGGAGGATTCGGACAACTAGATTGCAAAAATCACGCCCCTTAGAATTTCGGGAGCAATGATACCTTGGTTCGTTGCCTATCATGCCAAGATTCATCCTCCTCCAACAAGTTAAGGCTTGCATTGCCTTTTGCTCATCAAAGTTCGCGTATCGCTCATAATATCTTCCCTAATCGGGCAACCCCAACCTTTGGCAAAAGCGCTTCACGGTGCACTGCTTGTCTTTATTGGTGACTCGGTATTCAAAATGTGCATTTTTCTTGCCATCATTGTGAACCTTCAAGGAGCTCAAGAATTCAAGGACGGGTTGGTCCACAATCGACTCGTCGATCGTGATGTGAACACCTCCCAACCAAGAATGCGAATAAGGTAGTCGAAGCTTGGTTTACAATGGATTGCTTCTACCGTCACCGCATCATAAATGTCTGGTGCACAAATCTTCCGTGCTTGGAGCGCTTCATACCGTTGTCTATGCTCATCATCCCGGAAGGTCACATCCGCATTTGGTTCACACCGAATTAGTGTGGCCGTTTGCGCTCGGTAACGTTCCTTTGTAGATGAGGATGGTCCTGTTTGCGATGAAGGAGTCTCTTCAACACGTGAACGCTTGCTCCTTCTACTCATCTTTGAACCAAAAGAATGTGGGAACAAGGAACCTTGGCAAGAACTTAACAATAACAGTGCCTAATCTCAAAGGTAAATCAAAAATTAGACACAAACAACAAACAAATGAGTTTGAAAAACTTATGCACAAAATTCATTAGAGATTACCTCAGATCGGAGCACTTGAACATGGATTCAGCAAGGAGGAACGGTTCTTGCTCATCAAAATGAACAATAACACACAACCAACACACAAAAAGCATAAAAACAACACACTAAAACAGTTCACTGTGTGTGGACAATAACTCTTAGTACAACTAGTCTGTGTGTGTTTCAACAGATGAAATGCAACACTTAATCGCACAAACACTACATAAGGTGAAATTTTGTGTAGAAAATTGACAAAATCAATCCCTAATTCAACATGAATGACCAACAAATCAAATGTAAGAGAGAGGGGAAGGGATTTCACACAATTGACATAAGAAATACCTCACTTAGTTGTGTAGAATATATGCTTGAGCAATGTCACACGTTTGAGATGAATTTGTGTAGAAATTTGAATCCTAACAGTAGATTTGCACAGTAGAGGAGAGGAACTAAGGCTTGGATTCAAGAATGGAGGGAGAGAGGAGAGATTGAATCGAGAGTTGAGAGGGATGGGAGGGTGTGGGTGTGAGTTTTTTCGCAGGTTTTAAGGTTGTAGAGAGAGAGGGAGTCGAGTTTGTGAGAAAGGAAATGAGAGAAATTAAAGAAAATCGAGTTTTAGGGCCGAATAAGAATCGCAGACAGTGTCGCATGGCGCGGCCGACATCGCCATGCGCGACGATAGTGGAGGCCGCAGATGTCGGGCGTGCATCGCAGGCGCTGTCTTCCTTCTCTGCAGCTGCGATCGGCTTCTGGAGCATCATATGTCTTTGCCGCTGACGTCAGAAGGGGCCTACGTTCTTTGGTAGCACTCGCTAACTCTGTCAACTCTTCCAAATGTTTCCAACGCTCCAAAATATACTAACTCCCAAAAACTTTCACACTTCAATTTTTCTCCTATCCTCACTCTTAATTTCTGAATTCTCCATTCTCAAACTGTCCTTCACACTCATTTTCTTTCAAAAACCTCACTCACTCACACTTCTTCTTTCATTCCAAACTTCAATTCATTATTTTTCAACTCCAACTCTTTTTCTATTTTTCACATCATTTTTCCTTTTTTTTCAAATTTTTTTTCTTTTGAACCTAGTACTAATACTTCAAATTACAAAAGAAAGAAATAAAGAAAAAAAAAGACAAGAAAAATAGAAAACTTAAGAAAACTAACAAGAAAAATTAAAAAGAAGAAAAGGGAATGAAAATTGAAAAAATGCAAAAACTCAAAAAAATGAAATAAGAAACTCAAAAATTATGGTGTGCCTCCCATGGAGCGCTAGTTTTAGGTCCCTAGCTCGACCTAAAAACCCGTTTGATTCTAGAGAGTCGTGGTGCACATGAGAGGTACATATTTAGCTTCTTCCACCATGATCGCTTTTTTTCCTTCCTCTCCAACTTCTCCCATCTTCGGACAACCTCAAGTCAAGTCGTCCTTTCGGTCGTTGGGTTGACCATGAGCGAGGAAGAGATGATGACATCTTCAATTTCTTCCATCGTCGCTTCCTCCTCCTTTTCCAACACCTCCTCATCACCTCCGCAAATAAAACATGGTTTCCCTCCGGTGGTTTGATTGGGTGATAAGGATAAAGAAACAACTTGGGCTCTTCTTCAAGTGGTTCTCCAAGCTTCAGACACTTGGGAATAATCTCCTCAATCTCTACGCCATCAATATAAACTTCATCCAACGAGATTTCCTTCCTCAATGGAACAATTTTGAGGGAATCTTCATGAGATGTATCTTCAAAAACTTCGGGTTCGAGGCATAAGGTCTTGGAATGATTGTTGTCCTTCCCATCATCGGGTTCCACTTCAAGAATGTAGACCTCCTCTTGATGCTCATGAACAACTGTGTCTATCCTATTGACTTCAACACAAAGCGGCTTGAAAGATAGTTTCTCAATCGGAACATCATGCCTTTGATCTTTATGTCCTTCATCCATCAAGTGTTGAATCAACCATTTGGGGAGAGGAATTTGCATTTGATGGCGATCAAATTGCTCTTCGAGGCATTCACTAACATTTTCATTCAAAACTTCTTCTTGTATTCCCTCCACCTTTTCTTCTACACAATGGACTTCCTCATGAATCACTTCCTCCTTCTCATCAACCACTTGCTCAACCTCCATACCCTCTTCTTTGGTTTCATCCTCAACATCACCTTCATTCTCTCCAAGAAGTCTCTCCTCCAGCAACTTAGGTTCCTCAACTTCTCCTTCACTCCGCAAGGCA
The DNA here is from genome assembly GCA_029582165.1 of Portulaca oleracea. NCBI lineage: Eukaryota > Viridiplantae > Streptophyta > Magnoliopsida > Caryophyllales > Portulacaceae > Portulaca > Portulaca oleracea. The sequence continues at coordinate 21,602,423 of CM055874.1, forward strand.
TTAGCATTTACCTCCACTCCTTGGATAGGAATGGGTTAGATAGGGGTAAGTTGAAATTGGTTGGCTTGAGCCAATTCGAGCTTGACACTTTGGATATAAGCTTGATCCTCCTCTCGGTCATCCATAATTCGCTCTAACATCAACTCAAATGAGGATTCTTGGGGTGGTTGAGAAATCTGAGGTTGTGGAATGTTTTGTTGGGTTAGATGGAAGGTTTCCTCTTGAATAAATGAATGATGGTCAAAGGGTTGAAAAGTAGAAGGGTAAAGGTTGGTAGTATCATAAGGAAAAGGGTCTTGATTGATATGGGAAGAATGAATGGCACTCACTTGCTCTAGTTATTGAAAATTGAAGATTTGCTTCTCTTGGGCCATTCCCAATTGACTAGAAGTGTCCTCATTCGCCTTCTCTTTTTGCATTTCATAAAGAGAGGCCAAAAGAAGTGTAATAATAGAATCATGCTCCAAAGATGAATCTCCTCCTCTTGATTTGTTGCCCCCAAAATCAGGAGCATATTGAACGAGCTCATGAAGGATTGGTTAGCCTCCTCCGCAGTTTTCTTCAAAAATGTCCCTCTAGATGCGATATCAATCGATTCTTTGAGAGAATCAAAGAGTCCACAATAGAAGTGTTGAAGAAGCATCCAGTTGGGTAAATTGTGGTGCGGGCACTGACGTTGGAGACTTTTGAATCTCCCTCATGCATCGAAAAGAGACTCTCCGGCTTTTTGCTTGAAACTCATAATATCTTCCCAAAGTCTACAAGTTTTATCAGTTGGGAAGAATCTGTTGGGATCCTTGAGGGGGGTGAATAGGTTTGATATAGAGTTCTTCACATATAAACATAAAGACATTAATAGCACTTGAATGAACTGAATAATACATTTTTATTAGATAAACGTTGAGGTACGATAGAAATAGAGGAGGTTAGGGAACTTAGTAGAATCAAGACAGTGAGGTCCTTGATGACTGCTTACAAGGACAGAAAATGAGGTTCAGTTTCTGTTGAGGGGCCTCACAGATGAGGCTTATGATGAGGGGCCTCACAGATGAGACAGAGAGAAGGGACCTCACAGACGAGGCTTCACACATGAGGTAGAGAGGAGAGACCTCACAGACGAGGTAGAGAAGAGAGGCCTCACAAATAAGGTAGAGAAGAGGGGCCTCACAGACGAGGCAAGAAGAGGGGCCTCACAGACGAGGCAGAGAAGAGCATGATAAATTACATTGGATATTAACCTCACAAAGCCTTAGTACTTCAAGGCTTTGCTACACAACACTTCACCAACATATTTGGCTACATCACTCACTAAGGTCCTTGGTTACCTCACCAGAATTACCTTACTGGCTACATAACTCACCAAGGACTCATTGGCACTCAGAAATCTCACACGATTTCCTACACCGCGATTACTTGCTTGGAATCACTTAATTTGCACAAGGAGCTGTTGGAGGTATTTATAGATGAGGTCTTCAATCAGCAACGGTCTCCTCTTGATTCTTTCCTTTATGGATTGATCTTTGATCCTTTCCATATTCGCTTTGATCTTCTATCTTTGCTTCTTTGGAAACTTCGATCTTATCATATAATAATAATATCTGCAGATATGCACATCAAAAATTAGTGAATATAATCTTGAGAATATTCTAGGAATAATTTAGGGATTTTCATGATACTTCCCTAATTTGTTCTTTCAAACAAAACTCTCCTTTAACTTTTGCTGGAGGTCCTCAACGGCTAGTATGCGGAGGTCCTCAGAGCAGGGGTGGGTTTCTTCAAAATCTTTGAAGAAAATCTCTCTTTAGGGCTTCCCAAGAAGAATAAAATCGAGGAGGACATATATGGAGCCACATTTCAGCTTTTCCCCTTAGAGTCAGAGGAAAGAACTTCAACTTCAAATACTTCGAAGATATTCCGGGCATATGCATGAAACTGATACGCTTCTCGAATCTCTCCATATGAGCAATAGGACTCTCGGAAATATCTCCATGGAACGGGTCTCTTTCAAAAACTTCAAGAAGACATGAATTAAACTCAAATACCGCGTCGGGTGGTAATGGTGGTAAGATGATTGGGTTGCCTCCCGTACCCGAAGATGGAACGGCATATGATAGAAGGGTACGGGGTGAATCAGCTTGAACTTCACCCATTAGGACTCGAAACCTCCTATGATGCTCGATAGGGCATTACGGCGAACCTATATGCACCAACAAGAACCAATAGAAGCATCAAATTCATCGGGATTAGCACAAATTAATTTCTAGCATGAAAGCAATCTCAAATAACCAAAAACCAAGAAACTAAAACTAGGGGCGCTGGCTCCCCAGCAACGACACCATTTTGTGTAGAGTAATTTTACTAGAACCAGTTTTTATCGTTCTTCTCAGGGAGCGAGGGGCCTTGGTCATAGAATCTAGGTCAAAGGTCGGGTCAAGATTGCTAGGTAAGGAAATCGGTTGAAAGAGAGTAACACAACGCAAGAAACAAAACTAAGGTCGGTCAAGGGTAGGAAATGGGCTTCGAAGGCTTTTCGAGATGCAAACGGGGATAAGGAAATGGGTTTTGCAACAAGAGAATAATAAGGAGAGAGAATCAAGTGGTAATTCTGTTAGAAAATACCAACCGAGCTTCCACTTTCGTGGATAGTCCGGATTAACTTCCCCAAAGTCCACCACGGACCCGGAGGGTTAATGAAATAGAATTCCCTAATTAGTCTCTACTCACTCTCGTGAGCGAGTGCTAACTATCCCAATTCCAACCTTCCAACTCAAGTGTTGGATGTATTCGGGAGCTTTCGGACCCAAATACACACCACTTGAGGGAAGGATAGGAGTGGGAAATTGATTTCCCAACTAATTACTCACTAATATTGCTAACCCAAACCTAATAACCCATTCACACTCTTAATTACCCCATAACCCATAGGGTTTCTAGCCACTAATCATGATACTAACTAAGCTAACAACATCAAAACCAAACTTAAGCATGATTTCTATCAACAAACAATTAAGAACAAGCAAAACAATGAAAGTAACAAGCAAGCAATTAAGGAACAAGCAAGATAATTAGCAAAGCAATTAAGAAAAGGGTTAAGGGAAGAAAGAACTTATCAAATGTTGTAGATACACAAGGAAAAACAAGGGGAATGATAATCCAACAATCTCTCAATTGTTTGAATCTTCAATCCTTGAGTAGAACTCAAAATCCACCAAAACCCTAGAATAATTAAGGCTAATCTCTCTCTAAAAATCACTAATACAAAGCTGGAAATTAGAAGTCTAAAACTAGAATAGAATCTCCTACAAAATCGTCACTTGGAGTATATATACAAAGCAAGGCAGTTGGGCAAAACGCTGCCGTTTAACGCCTGAAATAACGCGCTGAAAACAGGGGGTCGCGGGCGCGACCCTAGCGAAATCCACAGGTGATTTTGGCTTCGTGAGGCCGCGGGTGCTGTCTGGGAGACCGCGGCTGTTGTCTCCTTCTGTCCAGCTTAGCGTAGCGGGTGTCACGCAAGGGGTAACGGGCGCTACCCTCTTGGCTCTTCTCCTGACTTTCTTCTAAAAGCTGTAACGCCCGCTACACAGATTGTAGCGGGTGTTACCTCACTGAATTGCACCAAAGAAAGGGAAAGTGGTCCCGGGTCAACTCCGCTTCGGCTCTCGACACGGCTTGGCTCGAGAATCGCTCGGGATTGCCTAAAAACCTCTAAAACAGCCTATTTTACCTCGTTTTTGTGTAAAACGCCAAAACCTACAAAATAACCAAAAACACCATGAAAAGCACGAAAATGACTCGGAATCGAGCTAAAATACCCAGATAAAAGGCGATATTTCGGCCCAAAAATGGGACTAAACACTAGAAGTATGATTTTATTTGCAAATATACCCCTCTTATCAAGGGTCTTTACTCTTGATCTGTCGAATATGTTGGTTATATCCGAATTTGGAAAATTTAATTCTATTTCTGTTCATTCATATTGTTGCTTATTCTTCATAATTATCCAATTGTGCGAGTTTTTTTGTTTTTTTTTTGTTTTAGTAATTTTTTTTGGATTTTCCCGATTTTTTGATTGCATGCGTAGTAGTCTTGTTATGTAAATTGATTAACTTTGATGGGATTTCTGTTGATTTTTTCAATTTCAACAACTGTGAAAGTTTGGGCATAAGTTGTGTTTTTCAAATCGCTTTTATTTAATGTTTAAGCTCAAGCATTGTTTCAGGTTTCCAGAATACAAAGAACATGTGTTCCAATTTGAATCATTTGCGGCCCATATTATTTCATGTAATGTTTCTAAATTTGGGGTTAATTATTAGGGACACTTATCTGTTTGATGTAATTTCAAGGGATGATATGTAATTTGGAGAGGCGACTTATATGTTGCTGTTGGGGTATGGGTACATCTGTGTGTAAATATTGAGGGGTAATATGTAATTTGGAGGGTCGAATATTGAGTAATGGGTTTAGGGTTTGGGTGGCTGTCAAGGAGGCTGATTCAACAGTTTGGCCAGAGCAAAGTATCTATCTCAAGGCTAGGCTGAAGGTAAGTATTTTCATTCCTTTTTTTTTTTATTTACACATCATAACATAGATTACTAACTTCAAATTTCATGCAATTTAATTATATTTGTATAGGATATAGGATAACAATTAGGGTAATCTGAAAACTCTAGTTCATATACATACATACATATGATAACTAAATAAACCAATTTTAAATATAGTAAAAATATCATGATAATGATTATATACATAAGTTGACTTTGAATTGGCATAATGATTTTATAATGACGGTAATATGAAAACCCTAGTTCATATACAAATATACATGTGATAAATGAATACACCAATTTTAAATATATGCAAACTTTGAATTGGCATAATCATGATATCAGATAAAGATTGATAATTAAACTTAGTACGAAACCCCAAACATATGGATTTACCTATTATAATGACAATTACGAGATCCTGTTTCTGCAAAAATGATGAGTTCTTGTTTCTACAAAATAGCTCTATGATAAACATAGAGTTTATTAGACTTAACAAATATATATGTTACACATTTTAATAAACTTCAAATTGAGAACTGGATGAAAAAGTTTCTAGGACTTACTGGTTTAAACTATGAAACTGGTAGCATGAAGAGAATAACAACAAACAATTTAGGATAAAGCTGTCATTTTTTTATAAATGGGAAACTGAAAGTAAAATGGAAGAATGAACATAACAGTAGCAAATAGTGTAGGGTGAAAATGGTGTTGTTTTTATAGACGGGTATTATGAATGAACGTGTATATCATGGATCAGATTTGGTTGCAGGGAACGACGTGTGGTGTGTATAGACTTAATGGAGGAAACTGCCATGCGGTTCCACAAACTGAATCAGTCAACAAAATCTGTATTTTCATAAAAATTTGAAATCAGTTGAAATAAATTCAGCGGTTACATGCAAATGGAATTCAATTCAATATGGGCTAAATAGAAGCAGTTAGACGAAAATGAAATTTTGTTACCCTAGATATAAATTTTTAAAAACAGAAAAAAATCAAATTTTAATGTATTTATCTTAAATCTTATTGGCCATCATCCCGTAAATCACTCTCAGGCCTCCATTCAGTGGGCCCCACCTAGATTTATATTATATTATATAGATTTAGTGTCATGTTATGTTAATCTCATTATATTATTATTGTAAATTTATTTTACATATAGATAATTATTTATTTTACATGTCATTAAAATGAATTTGTTTTATATGTTAACTGTAAATTTGTTTCAGATGGACAACATGTGAGATGTGAATTTGCTTTGAGAGTGAGTTATCATAAATTTGTTTGACATGACTCTAATATAAATAAGTTTTATATGTCGTAATTATTCGTATGAGTTATCGAATTAGTTTTATGTAATATATGAATATGAATAATATGATATTGTTAGATTTAGAATTAATGTGAACATGTTGTCGTAATAATTGACAATGTCACATACAAATTTGTATTGTAGGCTTTATGTTAGATTTGTTCATATAAAGCTTGACTTCTAAGGCATTTTAACTTTGAGATGGTACATATGTAATTTAGTTTTACATAATCGAATTTATAGATGTGTTTATGAATATATCTCATCGATTATTTGTTGTTTGATGAATTTGTTTTATAAATTCTACGTGAATATGTTTCATATAATTATGTGGCCTACGGAATTATGATTTAGTATTATAAGTTGTGACATTATAAAGTGTATGATATGAGTAGAATAATTTCTATAAATTTATAATGTATAATATGAGTTAGTCTTATCTTATAAATGGAAGTACATAAATATGTTCCATTTTATTTTTGATATGAATATCCCAAACTTTGGGAGGTCATATTTGGTAGTAGTCCAACACCAAATTAATATCAATTAAACTCAGGAATTTTTGTGATGTAACAATATTGTTTGAGGTGACTTATAGAATGGAAGTGTGTCCCAACCAAAAAAACAACCACTATATTGTAGAAAAACTCAAATTTAATTGATGTTAATTCAGTGTTGGAATGCTAATAAATACCAACCCCCAAAGTTTGGGATATTCATATCAAAAATAAAGTTTGGGATATTCTGATAAATAAGACCCAAAGTTGGGATTTTAAAACCAAATAATCCTTTCATGTATGACCAATTGGCTATAGATATAAATTTATTTTATTAGGTCTTCTAGTCTTTCTTGTCATGTTCTTTATGTAAATTAATTTTGCATAAAAGGGATAACCAATAAAATTATAAAAAGTAGCCTTGTGTGATTATTATGTAATTTTGTTTTACATATTTCTAATTGATGGGTTTGGACTTACAAAATGACAAATGAAACTTCTTATGTGATTTTTGTATCACATAAAAGGTAATTAGATACTAAGTTTGACTCTGTGAATTTATTTTATATAACCTCATCTTAGTCAAAGATTATATGATTTTGTTCCATATGATCTAAAATCAATTAAAAGTAATAAAACTTTATTTTATATGCTTATTATATGATTTTGTTTCATGTAATACTGATTGATTAAGTTTACGATTGATTAAATTATATATAAATTCGTTTTATATACTATCCCTTGTAAATTTGTTCTATAAGGACTAATCAATTGAAAATTTTATGACATGTTTTCTAGCCATATCTCACTTGACTAAGATTAATGTACAGATTCGTTTTATATATCTTATTGTGTAAATTCGTTTTACATTTATGATCAATTAAATTTTGTAACTCTCACGTGTAAAGTAAGTTAGTTTTACTTACAATAAATTAGACTCATGAATATTAGTTTAACATGACATAATGTAAAATTTATTTTTACATATAAGCTAGAAATCGATCTTACTTATATAAATATGTTTTATGTAAGTCCAATATAATTTACTTCATGCACTAGATTGATGTTAACAACTTCTGAATATGTTTCAAAGACTGGTCTATCTTCATGATAATCAACAACATATCGTTAATTTGTTTAATAATATGATCCATGTAGATGTGTTTCTTTTATGGAATAGTTTGCTAATTAAATCTAAAGGTTTCTAGTTCATGTCGCTTGCGATGATTATGGGCCTAGCAAAATTTTCAACCGAGTGATGTGAATGATGGAATGTTTGGCAATTTAATTGTTAAATATGTGCCAAAATTCGATTCTTCTGTAGATATGGAATCTACATCGATTAATGAGCTAACCACAATAGAGAAATCAAATGACACTATCTATGCCACATGGTATGAAAAAGATAAGGTCTTTTTTGGTACCAAATGATGTTTTAGATCACTTAACAAATGCATATGAGTTTCCCATCAAGAATGAACCAAACTACTATGAGAAGAAGGTAGCATATGAGAAGTGTTTTGGGAAGACACTCCTATACTCTCTATGATGTGTGTCTATGTGCAACTTGATCATCAGAGAAAGTTTGAGGTCGCCTTCACTGTTAAGGATATGTAAGGTATGTTAAGATACAAATATAACAGGTGTTCTATCTCGTTTCGAGCCGAATTGATATCATTTATAAGGTGTTTTCCTTGTTTGAGTCCCTTGAGTATGTATTAGTTATGATGATTTTGTGTTTTTGTGGGATAATAAAGAGTTGGAAGGAAAACTAGGGCAAAAAGGTAAAAATCAGCCCAAACCCAGCAGTGTAGCACCCGCTACACTGGACGTAACACCTGCGACAAAGGGGTAACGCCCGTTACCCATGGCATAACACCCGTGACAGCAGCAGCAACCAAAAGAGCAAAATGGCTGAATGATGTAGCGCCCGTCACCAGAGAAGTAATGCCCGCGACAGCTGGACAAGAAGAGGTCGCACCCACGACCACATTTGTGACGCCCGCAAAGACTGTTGAGCATTCTTTGATGGAAAAGAGCCAGAATGAGTTCGCACCCATGACCTCACGAAGACCTAAATCGCCCTGACTCACTTCTCTCCGTCGCGCCGGCGACTAGTAGTGTGCCGCCCGCGACCTGTCGTTAACTGGAATCGTCTGGCCACTCTTCGCTCTGTCGCGCCTGCTACCAAAGCCGTCAGACCCGCGATGGTGCTCTTGTCTGCGTCTTTTCTGGGCCAAAACGACAGTGCGTTGTGGAACCAACAACCCTTGTATAAATACTCCAAGTGATTGATTTTATCAAGATATTAGTTTTAACTTTGGTTTTGTCTTTCATTATCTTAAGATTAACTATCTTTTCATTAGAATGGATTAGGTTTTCATCAAGCTTTTAGTTATTTTCAAGTTTTCTCTAGTTTCTCTTTCAATTTGTAATCAACTCTCTTTCAATCAATTTCAAGAAGAAATTTCCCAAGTTCTTGTTCTCTCTAGTTTTCATTGCTACTTTGATTTAAATCCTATTAGTGTTAGTTCAACAAAACTTCAAATTTTTTTAGTGAAGAGGAGGATTAAGGTTTCACAAATTCTCCTACCAAGTGAGGATTTAGGGATTCTTAGTAATCCAAATAACAACTTTCTTGTTTGTTCGGGAGAAAGTTCAAGATGAAGACCAAGACGAAGTTCAAGATGAAGGATCCAAAATTCCGGGTTAGAATGAAGATCTGGGCATTCTAGGTATAATTTCTTGTTCTCAATTTCATTATTCAATTTAGTTTTAGTTTCTCATTTATTGCTTTTAATTGCATTCTTAGTTACAGTTTTCTTTCTTGTTGATTTAGGGTTAGTACATCTTTAATTACATGCTTTCTTTAGAGTTTGTTGTTTTCAATTTCCTGCTTAAATTAGTTTAATTGCTTTTCAATCAATTATTGCTTTCTGCATATTAAAAACCCTACCAAACCAATCCCTAAAAACCTAACACACCATCCCTGAGGATACGACTACCCTTACTTGAAAAACCACAAAATTCTACAATCGAACAATGGCGTTGTTGTCGGGGATGACGTTATTCGGTAGATTAGGTTATTGGTTTGTGTGTGAATAATTTATTACTTTTTAGATTAGTCTTAAAAATTAAAAACAACTAAAAATTGAAAAATTGAGAAATTAAGAAAAAGAAAAGTGCAACAATCTGAGGGTTGGGTTCGTAGCCCTATTAGCAATAGACTGGTTAGGAAGGAGAAATCCTTAGTAGAATCATCTAAAATGGCTGGAGAAGAAGAACCTAGGGTGACCCTTAATGACCAGTTATACCCATCTTATGATCTACCACCCTTTTGTTTTGTGCTACCGACCTTGCCTTCAGGAGTAACTTTTGACCCTAGGCAGTATCACACCCAGAACCTACCACTCTTCACGGGTACTGGGTTAGCACTCATATGGACCGCAGAGTATAAAGAATACCTTAGTATGGTGACTTCCCTTGGAGTTCCATTGGATTATGTGCTTCTGAAATACCTGCCTTTTGCCTTGAGGGACGCCACTAAGCGGTGGATGTATAGCATCAAACTTAGGTCCATTGATTCTTGGGATAGTTTCCTAAAAGTTTTCATGAAAAGGTATTTTCCAAACTCCTTAGCTGTCCAACTAAGAAACTCGATTTTAAAATTTAGATAGGACATAGGAGAACTTTATTGGAAAGCTTTTGAACGTTTTAAAACCTACTGTCCCAATTTCCTCACCATGCTTTTGATTTGGTGCGATTATGTCAAATTGTATATGAGGGTATCGACCAGAACACTAGGGTCACACTAGAGTTAATGTGTCAGGAGGGATTTATGGATAAAACTGCTGAAGAAGCTTGGGATTTCCTAGAGCGCATGTCTGAGAGAGCTATGCAATGGGGTACAACTAGAGATGAGTCCTTGGGAGCCCAACTATCAAATGCTAAGGGGGTGTTCATGCTGTGAGTGAGAGTATAAGCTATGAGGCTAGGTTTGCTTCCCTTGAAAACATCATCAAGACCTTAGCCCAACAACAATTAGTTGCCTCACAACCCCAAAACTGTTCTCAGGTTAATACTTGGGACCATCCTATTGTTCCTAACCCCCAATCTCATGTATCATGTGCATTGTATCAAGGTGTTGATCATATTTATTCTACTTGTCCTCTCTATATTCAACAACTGGCTGCTAGTATTGAGAATGTGAATGCTATGTATCATAACTACAGACCTGACCAGTACCAACCCTACAAACACCAGGGGATTCACAAGAACCCCTTACTCTCTTATGGCCTTGAGAACCAGAATGTGTTGAGACCACCACTTAATCAAGGAGGAGGTTTCCAAGGAAACCATCCTTCTCAGCCTCGACCACCACCCCAGGGAGCCTATCAAGCTCCCAGAGGGCTACTGTCCAACCCCAGATTGCCCAAACCCGACCTCCACCAGGGTACACCAATAAGGATAGGCATGAGAGAGAGATTAAGGAGTTGAAAAATGGCTTGAGAGAGGTTAAAGACACCATGAAGAGTGATATAGAGAAAGTGTTAAAACAAATGAATGAACATTTTTCTCAAATGATGATAGCCAATAGGGATAGAGGATCTTTTCCTGCACAACCTGAGCCGAACCCCAATGGGAAAGCTTTAGGCTCGTCATCTTGTGACCCTAGTCATATTAGAGGTTTGAATGCTGTTATTACTCTTCGTTCTGAGAAAGAGGTAGACAATAGGGTGCAAATGAAATCTTCTGATGTGTGTAGTAAAAAGAATGTGATTGACGAACTTGTTGATGAGCTTGTTTCTGTTGAGGATGAGACAGAGGAAGCGAGGCCAACTACCACAGTTGAGCCTCCTAACACCAAAACTTTGTCTAAAGCTAACTGATAAGTGGTTTTTATATAGTATTTTTAGGGCTCAAAACATATTTATTTCATGCTTTTTATGTCCGTAATCCCGAATTTTTATATCAATTTTTGTGATTTCTTCACTTGGTTACGAGATTGGTATATTTTGCAGGAAATATAGGAAATACATCAAAAAGCATGGAAAATCGATGAAAAAATGGGAAAATTCACAAGAAAATAAAAAGAAAGTTGATGAGAAGAAGAAAAGGAATAAGAAGCGGCCTAAATTTGGGTGGAACAACAAAACGCTGCCAGCGCCTCCTCCAGGGACTTCGATGCTGAAGAAGTTGCAAAGCACTGTCAGCGTTTTTAAAACGCTGCCAGCGCCAAGGCACGGAGAACATTCTTTTTGAACTAAACGCTGCCAGCGTTTTGAAAGCACTGCCAGCGTTTTGTGCCCTAATCATGCATTATAAAAGGACTTCTTCGTTGTTCAGTTTGAGACACAATCCACTATTCAGAGTTTTATTTCCGCCGTTTAGTATAGGGTTTCCTTTGTATTTTTCTCCCTTCGGGGAGCCGTTCTAGTAGATTAGGAACAAAAGAGGAGAAGAAGGAGATCAAATCGAGTGACACGAAGAGATCGAATTCGACGACTCGGACGTTCGGTTTAATTCCTATTTACTTTATGTTTCGTTATTTAGTTTTTTCTGTTGTTTTCCTGGTTTTTATTATTATGCACACTTAGATTCCTCGTTTGGGGGATAAACTCGATGTCGTTTGGTTAATTTTTGAATACAGTTTCGGTGTTAAATTATCCTTTTATTCGTTTGATCTTCGTATATTATTTGTCATAGTAAAATCTGGCTAACCGCCTTTTACTTGGTATTAGATTCTTGATAACATGACGAAAGTTTGAGTCTAGAATTGGAAAGATGTAGATCGAATAGGTTTAGAAAATATTTAGAAATAATGATTCTTGCCAAGGGTCGGTTTTAATCAGTTCTTTATCTCAGATTAGATTAAATAATTAGAAATAATGTTTAGTTTAACCACTGTAACTCACTTCGAATTGAAAGATTGCTGTGAAAAGGCCTAGAAAGATTATAGACTCCGAATTATCTTGTTATTTTACACCGGGATTTTTGATTAGTTAATTGATTGACTAGAGTGGACTCCCCTGAACTCTTTTAATTATTTGATTGAATCCTTTAATTTCCTGCTTCCTTAGTTAATTATCTGAATTATACCCACAACCCTTTGATCGACCTAGCATCCTTTGTAGTGAACTAGTTTATTACTACACAGACCCGTACACTTGCGGTACATAGACACCTTATACGTTTTAGGTCTGTCCAGTATTTGGCACTGTTACCGGGGACTTGTTTCCCCAACCGCCATTAGACGAACACACTCTGGTTGACTAGGTTTTTATTGCTTTTCTTTAGACCCTAAAATCAAATAAAAATTTTAAAATTTTAAAATCTAAAAAAAATATGGCAATGCTTTGTTTTCCTCAAGATGAACGTGAATTATTTTGGCGATTTTTTGAGCGACTAATTGCTGCTCCTGTTCCAGATCATATCACGTTAGGAGAACCTGAAATTCTTGATATTGTTTTTGAAGGTGTGAATGCAGAAACCCATAATCTTCTGAATTGTTTGGGTCTTCGTTAGACCTGACAATTCTCGCCCCGACCCGGAACCCGACCCAAGCCGCCCGTAAAAAATGGGTTTTGAACATGAAATTCCGACCCGGGACCCGAAAATGACCCAACCCAAAGAATCCGGTAAAAAACGGGTCAGATCGGGTCAGGTTTGGGTCGACCCGTTGGGTCAGACACTTTAATTTTAAGTGTTTTGTTTACTTTGGCCTGGTGCAAAAAAATGGGCCCATTTCATGAAAATTAAGGTCCAAAAGTAAAATATTGAGTGGCTTTGGAAACTTATGCGTAGACAGAGACATACAAATGAAATAATCAAATAACAAATGACCAAAACAAAACCCTAACAATGTCACTCACTCACTCTTTCAGTGAACCCTCTAACTCCTGCAGTCCCGCCGTTCTCCTCTCTTTCAGTAAAATAGTGTATTATTGTCAAAGGTCAAAGTTCAGTGCATTATTGTCCAATACCCTAAAAGTTCCGTATATTAGCATCCCAAAACCCTATATATTACATAAGTACTTGTTCGGTTGTGTATTTTTGTGGTTTTCTTAAGTTAGGGTTGTCCGTCCACAGAGATGGGTGTTAGGCTTGATTGACTTAGTCGGTTTGCGTTGGGGTTTTTCTCAGTGCGGAAAGTTATAAATTATGTAAATTAAGCAATAAACTAACCTAGACATGATAATAATCAAGGAAGCAATAAAAGATGAAAGCAATTAAGAACAAGAAATAAGAAAGCAATAAAAAGCAATGTAATAGAAAGCAATAAAACTAATAATGAAATTAGGCACAAGAGATTATATCTTTGATGATGTAAACTTCAAATCTTCAATCTACCTTTGCAATTTCCCCCGAACAAACAAGAAGTTGTGGATTGGATTACCAAGGATCCCCCAAATTCTCACTAGGAAGTAGAATTGGAATTCCTTGACCCTCCTCCTCACTAAAAGATGGATTTGATTTGGCTAACCCTAGAAAGCTTTTGAAATCAACATCAATGGAGAATAGAGAGGGAAAGAGAGGAAGAGAGAGAGAAAGCTTGTAAAACTTCAATGAGATTACTTGAAAGAAGAGTTTAATAACAATTGCAAGAAGACTTAAAGAAAGCTTGAAGAACAATGGAGAAAACTTGAAGAACAATTAAAGAAAGCAATTGAAGAAAGCAATTAAATCTAATCTAATCCTACTCCTAAAACTTAAATAAAAGCTAAGCTAAAAGATAAAAACTAAGATAATTAGTTCTGAATTACATTGGGTATTTATAGAAGAAGGAGAACGAAACCCAAAACCCTAAAACTAACTCAGCAAAACGCGCATCAGCTTTGCAGATTTCCGTAGAAATTCGGGTGACTCGGGCGAGTCAATAAGTGACTCAAGCGAGTCAGTGTTCTATCCCGCCCCCTTCGCCTGTCTTTGTTGCCCCAGAAGCCTGAATCGGGCGAGTCAGCAGATGACTCGAGCGAGTCACTATTCTCGGCAGCTTTTCCCTGCCGACTTCAAACGCGCATAACTTCTTCATCCGAACTCCGTTTTGGACCCATAAGATATCGATGGAAAGCTCTCGATGTGTACTTTAAGCTCCCAAAATTTCAGACCAATCGGAGTTGTAATGAAGGAGTAACGACCCAAAGAGTGAAGGCACATGTATTTTAAACCTTTGAGTCTGTACCGTTCCCCTGTTTTGCGCCAATCTTGACATGGAATTTCCGGCTTCGGTTTCGCCTCGGCTCTCGGCTCAGGTTGACTTAGTTCTCGGCTCGGGTTGACTTGGTTTGACTCGGGAAATCGCTCGGGATTCCCTAAAAACCTTCAATTAAGCCCAAACTTCTTCTAACTCCTTATTTTCCTACAAAACACCAAATCACTATATCTAATATATACAAAGGGCTAAAATAAACACAAACAACCTATAAAGGAGATAAAATTCGGCTCAGAACGAGACCGAACACCACTCCAACACAAGGGTTTGCTCTCCCCGAGCAAACTAAAAACAAAGAAAAAGACTAGAAAAAGAAAACTAAAACCCTAACTCACTTTCGCAGGAATCGCGGATGCATTTGGCACATGCATCAAGCCCTTTTAACCCCCCGGTAGCCCGGGTGGACGAGGTAGGTCTCGTGAGGGTTTATAGCAACTATACCCACAAAAGCACAAGAAAAAGGAGAGAGGGAATGTGAAAAACAAAACAAGTTTGAAAAGAAAGAAAACAAAAAAGCTCGTTCTATGAATCAAGTTGTTTCAATCAAGAAAACGATGTTAATCCTCCAAAAGGAACCGTTATGAGCACCTCACATACACCTAACCCAAATAACTGCCAATCTTAGGGGTTTTCGATCCCTTACACTTCATGTAAAGCTACATCCCACTTGTGTAAAAGTTTAGAAAGTTCTAACTGATTCTGATAGACTCCAAAGACTCACACCCGAGCTTAAAAACAACGAAACAAACAAGGAAAGAAAAGAGTTCCCCTTCCCCGCATTTGGTCGCCCTTGGCTTGGTGAGGACCGTAGGTGATGCAAGGAGAGGTCCCACGCTTAAACTTTTTTTTTCTTCTTTTTGGGTTGGGTAATCCAAACAAATTTTCTTTCTTTTTTTTTTTTACTTTTTAATGGTCGGTATTAGCCTTACTTTCGGGAATTGGACAGCCCAAAATGGGGTTTACCCTCCCAACACAGTCTTTTCCATACACACCTCCGTCGAGAATTCAATATAGGAGAAGCTTAAGGGGTAATAGCGTCGTACCGCTAATAGCGGGCCCGTGTAGGTTGGCTAAGTGTATGGTGGTTGATATCGTAAAGCCGACACGCCCCACTTAATCAATTTATTTAACTTTGCTTCTATTTTTTTTTCTTTTGCTTTTGCTTTTTCTCTTTTTTTTTTCTTTTTGGAAAACAAGCTCGGACATGAACCCTAGAATCTCCCAGTTTCAACTAGAACATAAAAAAAAAGGGATCTCGCTAGACACTCAATGAAAGGAATCTACTTAAAGTAAGTCATGACAATCGCTAGAGATAGGGTCAAAAATGCTCAAACCGGTTTCTTTTAAAGAAGATTAAGAACAACTTCCTAATTTAGACAACAAAATCCAGAAACGAAGCAAAAACAAAACAAAACGAAAAACAAAAACTTTTAAGGTTTTTCACTCCCTTTTTTTCTCCTTTTAAGCACAAACATTTTTAGATTTTAGGACACAAACTACAAAAAACAAAACTAAAAGACTCAAAACTAGATTGTTTACCCATGAACAATGAAAAATAGCACCCCCACTCCAACACAAGACATCATAATGTCTCCATCATGAGAAGGGTGTCTCAAGTAAGGTAGAAAACCTAAAAACACACAAACAAACACATAACAAACAAAATGGTGGCGACCCGAGCCCACGCGGCTCCAACAACCATATATATCCAACATTCACACTCAAGGGGTTCGCCACCCAAAAAGAAAAGCAAGCATGCATCATGGATCGATGATATATTCACATAAAGAGAGGGTGGAAAGAGGTTACCTCAGAATCTTCAATAAAAGCAACTCGATCCATGATCCAAAGAACATCACACCATAGGTTAGAAATAAACAAGATAAACATATTATATGTGATGGTTCACATGCAAGATCAAAAGGAAAAACAAACTATACAAGACACTAGGCACTAATGAACTAAAAAAAAAAGACAAACTAAAATATTTACAAAACGATTCTCACTCTTTTTTTTTTCTTAAACTCAAAAACTGGAATGCAAACTACCCTCCCACTCCAACACAAAGAGGTTGCCATGTCCTCAAAGGAATAGAAGTAGGTAAGCAAGCACCCCAAAATAAAAGAAAAACAAACAAACAAGAAGAAAATAAAAGAAGAAAAGAAAGACCAACTCACTAATTATACAAGAAGGGTGAGGAAGGATATTTCATGGAAGGCTTCTTATCAAGAAATTCACTCCTTCTCACCTCAAGATATCGGGCACTAAGGCAGAACCATTCAACGCCCGGAGTAACAAATCATGCATCTTCTCATGCATCTCAGAATGGTGTAGGTAAGAGCACACTCGCAATGGCACATAAACAAACATTAGTGCCCTTAACAATTTATCAAATGCCTTAGAATAGTTACAGAAAGAACGAACTACAAGAATGTACAAGACTTTCCTAGGCATAGTGAAAGAAGACATGACAAATGGATCCTCCCATTGACTCGTAAATGGATATTGGGTATACAAATCAACGGGAGGGGGCAATACAACACATTCTTTAACCTCTTCATGCAACGACTTGGATGCAAACAATGACTCAAAAAACATATCACCATCAAAAATATCATTGTCACAAACCAAGTTCAAACACTTAGGATTAATCCCCATAGGCTCAAGTTCATCATCACAAGTATGCACATCAATGGATTCACAAGAAAGGGTAGCTAATGCCTCACTTATGCAATGATTCTCAATGAAAGTGAATAAGTCAATATCTAGCACACATTCAATCACACAGGATTCAACTTCACTCTCAACAAGATCATGTTCAAATTCATCACAAGCATTATGGCATTCAATAAACTCAACTTTTTCTTCACACAAAAGCATGGACAACGGTGTGGACAATGGTTCATCATCAAGCATATTGTCATCAAGTTCTTCATCATCACACATAGAATCAACAATTTCCTTATGCTCACTAGGTGGGGCTAGAGCTAAGGAATCACTAATCCTCCTTACAAAACTATGTCCATTACAGTAGTCATCATCATAATCATAATCATACAGAGAAGAATCATCATGCATTTCAGGACTCAAAGATGACGAATGATCTACTTCAACATTCGAACTAACCAATTGTGCAAGATAAGTTTCTACCCTAGGTTTAAGCACGTGTTCAAATTCTTGCATGCATTCATTCATCCTATCTTGTAAACCATCTATTTCAGCACCAATTTTATCTAGTCTAATGTGCATACAAGATTCGGAATCATGAGATGGAGATTCACAATACACACACAAATGACGAGACTCAACAACATCACATGGAGAAAGATTATAAGAGTTTTTCGCATAACGTTTCTCATAGTGCAATTGAGCATGAAGAGCACACGGATTACCAAAGCAAGAACCCGATGAATAAAAAGTCTCCCCAAATTGGCGAGTATCCGTGTACAACCAATCGAATAATTCCCAAGCCCGATACTCATTTTCAATATTGAAATCAACGTAATTCAGAAGAGAACGGGTCTCGAAGTTCAATCCCTCATTAATAACAATTAACACTTCCCAATTAGAATAAATATAACCATGGGGGGCCCAATAAGCAAGATAATCATTTAATCTATCACGATAATCACAAAATAATTCTTGCTCATTTTGAGGGAAGCTAAAACATGCCATCTCTTTTTTCTATTTTTTTCTTTTTCTATTTTTTTCTATATATTTTTTTCTCTTTTTTCGATATTCAATTTTTTTTTTACTACATTTTTCTAACTTAATCAAAAAAGCAATTAAACTATTTACATACAAACCAAACACCTAATCTACCAAATAACGCCATCCCCGGCAATGGCGCCATTGTTCGGTTGTGTATTTTTGTGGTTTTCTTAAGTTAGGGTTGTCGGTCCACAGGGATGGGTGTTAGGTTTGATTGAGGTAGTCGGTTTGCGTTGGGGTTTTTCTCAGCGCGGAAAGTTATAAATTATGTAAATTAAGCAATAAACTAACCTAGACATGATAATAATCAAGGAAGCAATAAAAGATGAAAGCAATTAAGAACAAGAAATAAGAAAGCAATAAAAAGCAATGTAATAGAAAGCAATAAAACTAATAATGAAATTAGGCACAAGAGATTATACCTTTGATGATCTAAACTTCAAATCTTCAATCTACCTTTGCAATTTCCCCCGAACAAACAAGAAATTGTGGATTGGATTACCAAGGATCCCCCAAATTCTCACTAGGAAGTAGAATTGGAATTCCTTGACCCTCCTCCTCACTAAAAGATGGATTTGATTTGGCTAACCCTAGAAAGCTTTTGAAATCAACATCAATGGAGAACAGAGAGGGAGAGAGAGGAAGGGAGAGAGAAAGCTTGTAAAACTTCAATGAGATTACTTGAAAGAAGAGTTTAATAACAATTGCAAGAAGACTTAAAGAAAGCTTGAAGAACAATGGAGAAAACTTGAAGAACAATTAAAGAAAGCAATTGAAGAAAGCAATTAAATCTAATCTAATCCTACTCCTAAAACTTAAATAAAAACTAAGCTAAAAAAATAAAAACTAAGATAATTAGTTCTGAATTACATTGGGTATTTATAGAAAAAGGAGAACGAAACCCAAAACCCTAAAACTAACTCAGCAAAACGCGCATCAGCTTTGCAGATTTCCGCAGAAATTCAGGTGACTCGGGCGAGTCAGTGTTATGTCCCGCTCCCTTGGCCTGTCTTTGTTGCCCCAGAAGCCTGACTCGGGCGAGTTAGGAGATGACTCGGGCGAGTCACTATTCTGGGCAGCTTTTCCCTGCCGACTTCAAACGCGCATAACTTTTTCATCCGAACTCCATTTTGGACCCATAAGATATCGATGGAAAGCTCTCGGTGTGTACTTTAAGCTCCCAAAATTTCAGACCAATCGGAGTTGTAACGAAGGAGTTATGATCCAAAGAGTGAAGGCACATGTATTTCAAACCTTTGAGTCTGTACCGTTCCCTTGTTTTGCGCCAATCTTGACATGGAATTTCCGGCTTCAGTTTCGCCTCGGCTCTCGGCTCGGGTTGACTTAGTTCTCGGCTCGGGTTGACTTGGTTTGACTCGGGAAATCGCTTGGGATTCCCTAAAAACCTTCAATTAAGCCCAAACTTCTTCTAACTCCTTATTTTCCTACAAAACACCAAATCACTATATCTAATATATACAAAGGGCTAAAATAAACACAAACACCCTATAAAGGAGATAAAATTCGGCTCGGAACGAGACCGAACAGTACTGTTATTCGTGGATTGTTGACGTAAACTGCATAATACATGTAGACTTGAAGATTGCCAAATTTTGTCCCTTGGGTGTATAGTAATATGTCTAGACAACTATGACATATCGTGGTGGTCGAATTTGAAATGGAATGGTACATTACATAGGTGTCTTTGACCAATTATAATCAATTTTATTAGTTGTAAGTGACTGAGAAAAAGGGTGGTCATGACCCGTAAACCCGACCCAAACCGCCCGAAACCGAAATACACTGACCCGTATTTACCCGAACCCGAAATACACCCGATTCGTATTTACCCAAACCCGATATACGACCGACCCGTAACCCGCCCGCCCGTATTGACAGGTCTAGTCTTCGTGATAAACCTTTTAATGAAGCTATGAAATTACTTGAATTGCTTGCAGATGACACCTATAAATTTGAAATTTCTAATTGTCTATCTGAGTACTCTAATCCTTGTGCCTTTCATGCTAGTTCCTATATGCAATTTCGTAATTCAATTGCTTGTACTTTATGTAATTCTTCTAAGCATGATGATTCTGCTTGCCCTAGGGCTGCTCATTTGCTGACTTGATAGACTTGTTGCAGGCCAATGACCCTAGTTCTAATTTTAATGATGGAATATGTGATGATAGCAAGTCCCCCTCTCCTTTAGAAGTTAGTTTAGATAATCCTTCTTATCCTAGTTTACCTGAAAACACTACTGAATGTGTTTCTGATCTTCATGATACTCCCTCACCTTTTTCTCAATCGACGGGGTTTGAGTTAAGTGAACCTTATAGGTTAGATACTAGGTATGAGGATAATAATCATCATGATTCAGTTGATATTATTAATAAGGAACCAAGCAATAGTGAATTAATTTTGTTAAATAAGGACCTTGATAATTTTGTACTCTCTGATTCCAGTGATTTATTTCATGCTTCTATTTCTTTTTCAGTGCCTTCAGTTTTACCAGAAACCTTTGAGGAACCTATGCCTGATGAAAAAACCTTTGATGTTCAAATTAATATCTCTGATAAGGTTGATTCTTGTGTTTCGACTGGTGAAACTAACAGTATTATTAATGAATTATCCTTAGGTAATTACCCTTCCCTTGATCCATATTGGATACACCTAGAGGACATTCCTAGAAAATTCTTGTGGACCTCATATTATGAATCTTTTGATTTTTCTAGCAAATTTGATTTATTACTGAGAACTTTACTAATGTTTTATTTTATAAGTTTTCAGTTGATCCCTAACCTGCTAGCTTGCAAACCGCATGACGAGGAGTTTGACAAGCTTCTAAGGGTTTTGACGTCATCCGGAGCGAGACCCTGATCCTAACTTTTTACTAAGTTTATTAAAATTTTTGAGTTCTTAATTTCTCTTTGATTTTTTTCAGCTTTATTATCTCTTTAATAATTAGATTTCTATTATTTTGTGTAGGCGTATTTAATTCTTGAATGAAGAGACGAAGGAGAAAATAATTTTGAAGTAAAAACGCCGGCCCAGGTTCAGAAACGCTGGTCGCGCCTCATACACGTTGGGCGCGTCTCACACAGAGAAGTAAGAAGCAGCGAAATCCAACGATGCTGGCAGCGTTTGCATCCCCGCGAGCAGCGCTTCAGGGATCCGTCAGTTTTATGCCCTAATTCTTTTCTCTTCTTAGTACAAAAAAAAAAAGAGAATTCCGAAATACCTAATTTTTTCAAATTCTTCTTTTTTCTTTTAATCCTTTTATTTATTTTTCTTTTACTTCCCCGACCTCTTTATTAACTATTTTTCTCCCAGAATCCGACCTATAATAATTTCCAAATCTGAAAATTTTGAAAATCTTTTTACTTGCAATCTATAGTCCTACCTTTGTTCAGGCAACTTCAAGGTACGATTCTTAATTTATTCTTCAACTTGATTATTACCTGCTAGCATTTGTGGTGTGTTTTTGCATATTTCATACTTGGATATGTTTCTCCAACTCACCATATTCATGCTCATAGTTTGGTGCGCACCTTGCTTAAGTAGTTTTTGATACTAGTTAATATATTTGGGTTGTTTAATTTGAAAAGTTGGTACCCTTGTTGCTATCACACATGATTTTGAGTTGAAATTGTCGAGTCTCTGTTTTGGGAGTCTGGAATTTGTTATAGCCTGTTCTTGATTAGTAGAGTTGAGTGGTTAAGGTTGAAGTCTTGAATCTTGCATGTTAGTTAATTAATGTGTAAGCATGGGGGAGTCCTAATGACTTTAAGTTTGTTATAAGTTGGTTATAAGTTTGTTGTGAATTAGTTATACATTGTTAACAAACTTTCCCCTTTTACCTATGTCCTTTGCATTGAGGACAATGCTATGCTTAAGCATGGGGGTTATATACTATTTTTCTTTATTTTTGAGTTTTTCTTTAAAAATTTTCTTTCCTTAGTTTAGTTTTGTTTTTTTTTTCTTTTGTGAGTTTTAGTAGATTTCTTTTTCTTCCTTTGAGTCTTTATGTTTTAGAGTCTTTGTTTGAATTTTTTTCTTTTTAGATTAGGTAAACATGCATTCACCTAGGTATCATTAGTTAGATCATGTTAGATTTTCTTTTCTTTCCTTTCCTTTCTTTTCTTTTTAGTCTTTCTTTTTCCTAGTTTTGCATGCACCAAAATAAGAATAAAAAAATCAAAAAGATAGAAAAGACCAAAAAAAATATAGAATTAGGATTAGCCTGTCCGGAACACCTTCGGTGATGATTTGTAAACCAATTAGACTTTTAGTTTATCTTGCTTTACCTAGAAAAGTTTGGTTGAGAACTTAAAAGTTTTTGAAACTGTTTTTCTTTAAATCTTCTGATTTTAAGTCAAGTTATGAAAGGTGTTTTTAACTGCTTTGACTATCTTAGTAATTGTAAATATGCGTGTCGTAAATTTTTGGGCTAGGTTTAGTTAATTGAGCCCTATCCCGTGAGTCCACATAGCCTAAAATTATGGATTGATCATTTTTATCAATCCTTTTATTTTTTGAGTGACTCCACCACTATTTGCACCTCTAGAACTTGTTTGGCATTTTGTTTGAAATTGCATCTTTGCATTGCACAGTGTGACAATATGATTGAGGCATTCATTTCTTTATTAATTAAACTACATAGCCAAAAAGCCTTCCTAACAATATTATTACCGTTCTTTAGCCCCGCCTAGCCTTTGAGTACCTTTCTTTTTGTGATGTAACCTTAACAATACAAGCCTTGGCCTTTATTAATTCCTACCCTTTGCCTTGCTTGGATGTTGTGAGACTTCATTATTCCGGGAGCGAAAATTGGTTTGGTGTTGCTACAAATGGAGTGAGATGTTGGGGTGTGGATTTTAATTTTTATTGAATTGTGACACATTATATTTCCCAATTATTATTAGTTAGCTAATTGGTTATGATGTTCTTTTGACATATATTGAGGTCAAAACTATGTTTTTATATTTTTCTTCTCCCTCGATCACCCACCAAAAAGAAAAAAAGAAGTAAAAAATAAAAATAAAAAAAAATTTCGAAGAGGAAAGGGTGATTAAGGGAGATTCAATTGAAGGTTCCGAAAGCTTTTGATCCGGTTGTAAAGTTGATGAAGTATTTTGATATTTATGAGGGAGAATTGAGTTCTTTGCATACATTAAGCAAGAAGGTGAGTTGAGAGCAAATTTTTATTAAATATCAATCCAAGCATGACTCTTTAACTCCTCATACCCAAATATTACCACTCCTTTCCCCTAACCTAAGCCTCATTACAATCCTAAAATTCCTCTTGATAATCTTGTGTATTTGCATATTAGCAGTGGAGAGCAAGATTCTCACCAAGCCTATGGTAGGTTGTTTCTTTTGGTCTGAGTATGAGAAAAACCCACATATACATTCAAATTTGAGCGTTTGAGCGTTCAATTTTTATCCTAAAGTGAGGTTTGCTCTTTTGACTGGCCTACGTCCATACCCAACCGCGCATATTTGCATTTATCTTAAGACTGTTGGCGGTTTTTCGCATCTGAAGAACTTGTTCTCTTCGATCCTTTGGTTTCGAAAACTTCATTCTTTCTATTTCTCACTAATTTTGTTCTCTTCCAGATTTATCTTGGTGTTTGCTTGATGAATTGATGTATTTGAATGGTTAGCCTGAGGGGGTGTTAAAATTTTGTTCTTTTAACCATATCGAAAACTCCTGTCACTTCTCTCTCTTCCTAAGTCATGTTTCCCCTATTTGAGCCCTTATCCTCCTGTTTTTAATTCCGACTTGCTTGGGGACAAGCAAGAGCTAAGCATGGGGGGATTTGATAAGTGGTTTTTATACAGTATTTTTAGGGCTCAAAACATATTTATTTCATGCTTTTTATGTCCGAAATCCCGAATTTTTATATCAATTTCTGTGATTTCTTCACTTGGTTGCGGGATTGGTATATTTTGCAGGAAATATAGGAAATACATCAAAAAGCATGGAAAATCGATGAAAAAATGGGAAAATTCACCAGAAAATAAAAATAAAGTTGATGAGAAGAAGAAAATGAAGAAGAAGCGGCCCAAAACAGCCAAGGCCCGGCCCAAATTTGGGCGGAACAACAAAACGCTGTCAGCACCTCCAAAGCGCTGCCAGCGCCTCCTCTAGGGACTTCGATGCTGAAGAAGTTGAAAAGCACTGCCAGCGTTTTTAAAACGCTGCCAGCGCCAAGGCACGGAGAACATTCTTTTTGAACTAAACGCTGCCAGCGTTTTGAAAGAACTGCCAGCGTTTTGTGCCCTAATCATACGTTATAAAAGGACTTCTTCGTTGTTCAGTTTGAGACACAATCTACTATTCAGAGTTTTATTTCCGCCGTTTAGTATAGGGTTTCCTTTGTATTTTCCTCCCTTCGGGGAGTCGTTCTAGTAGATTAGGAACAAAAGAGGAGAAGAAGGAGATGACATGAAGAGATCGAATTCGACGACTCGGACGTTCGGTGTAATTCCTATTTACTTTATGTTTCGTTATTTAGTTTTTACTGTTGTTTTCCTAGTTTTTATTATTATGCATACTTAGATTCCTCGTTTGGGGGATAAACTCGATGTCGTTTGGTTAATTTTTTAATACAGTTTCAGTGTTAAATTATCCTTTTTATTCGTTTGATCTTCGTATATTGTTTGTCATAGTAAAATCTGGCTAATCGCTTTTTTACTTGGTATTAGATTCTTGATAACATGACGAAAGTTTGAGTCTTGAATTGGAAAGACATAAATCGAATAGGTTTAGAAAAATATTTAGAAATAATGAGTCTTGCCTCGGGTCGGTTATAATCAGTTCTTTATCTCTGATTAGATTAAATAGTTAGAAATAATGTTTAGTTTAATCACGGTAACTCACTTCAAATCGAAAGATTGCTGTGAAAAGGCCTAGAAAGATTATAGACTCTGAATTATCTTGTTATTTTACACCGGGTTTGTTGATTAGTTAGTTGATTGACTAGAGTGGACTCCCCTGAACTCTTTTAATTATTTGGTTGAATCCTTTAATTTCTTGCTTCCTTAGTTAATTATCTGAATCATTACCCACAACCCTTTGATCAACCTAGCATCCTTTGTAGTGAACTAGTTTAGTGCGTAGTTGAACATAAGTCCCTGAGAGAGAACGATATTTTTATTACTAAACAGACCCGTACACTTGCGGTACACAGACACCTTATTAGTTTAGGTATGTCACTAATCCTTTGACTAGTCCACCACCTCCAGGGGCTTATAAGCCTCCTCCACCTTATCCTCAGAGGTTAAGGGGGAATAAGGACCAAAAGTTTTTGGACAAAATTAGGGAGACTTTTTCTCAGGTTAAGGTGAACATTCCTCTTTTAGATGTCACCCAGCAGTTTCCCCCATATGCCCGTTTCCTTAAGGAGCTTTATACCACCAAGAAGGCTACTCAAGTGCCCAAGAAGGTTTTCTTAGCCCCAAATGTGAGTTCCATTTTGTCGAACCAAGTGCCCATTAAGTATAAAGACTCTGGATGCCCCACTATCTCTATTACCATAGGTGATAGTTTGATAAAAAGGGCATTGCTTGACCTAGGTGCTAGTGTGAATTTGTTGCCTTTGCATATGCATGAAATGCTTGGATTAGGTGAACTAAAGCCTACTAGGATGGTGTTGCAATTGGCTGAGAAGTCTACTAGAGTACCTAAGGGGGTAGTTGAGGATGTCTTGATTAAGGTTAGGGAGTTTGTGTTTCCTGTTGATTTTGTAGTACTAGAAACTACTAGAGTTCAGAGTACTTGAGATGAGATCCCTGTTATTCTAGGCCGCCCTTCCTTGCTACTTCTAATGCTTAGATTAACTGTAAAGATGATAGAATGAAATTGACCTTTGGGAATTTGACTATGGAGTTGAACATTTTTAATCTGCAACAGTCACCCTTAGGTTTTGATGAGCATGAGCAGAGTACCCTTAATTGGGTAAGTGACTTTGTTGATGATAGTGAGAATCCTGACTTGCTTGATGTGTCTTATGCTGATGAGTTGACTATATTAGGAATTCATCCTGATTATGTGAATTCTTTGTGTGATGATGATGTTATGCTCAATGAGAATACTCTTAATGAATCTTTAGTCACACCTTTATCCATATCATTATGTGAGGAGCGGATTGAATGTCCTGATGTTAATTCTGATATATCTTTCGTAGACGAGGAGTCTAGTGCTAGTTCATTGGCCCATCTTGTTGATCTACATGCTCAATCTCCATGTGCGGATCAATATGAGGATTCATCTATAGTTACTCCTTCTTCTCTTCTAACTTAGGATCTTGATTTCCATGATACATCTGTGTACGTGTGAGTATGAGTCTTTCATGATGGGTTACTCCTTCTCCACTGTCACTTTCGATGATGTTTTGAATGATGCACTTTTGTCTTCTGATACTTATAATTCTTCTGATGAGTCTGAAATTGATGAAGATGAAGATATACCTTCTTGTAATGTTGGGAGTGTTGTAATGTGGTATAACCCTACCTTTTCCTTATCACCCACTGATGAATATGATGAATTAGATGAATTTGAGTCTGTAATTGATGAAAATTGCGTGGAGGTTGAGTGTGAGGATTCTACTTTGTGTTCTAGTGAAATTGAAATTGTTTCCCCATCTCCCTTTCATGTGATTTGTTTTCCTACACTCCTTTCTCATGAACCTGAGTTTATGAAGTCCTTAGGTCTTTTAGGAGGGTATAATTTCCTCACTGATCCCTATAGCAATCACCTAGAGGATTTGCCCAGGAAAAACAATTTTGTGCATTCATTTCATTATTTAACTGATTATTCCAAGACAATCGATAAATTTTTGAGAGCACTAACATTTGCTAATGAAATTTTGAGATTGTGCTCTTATGTCCACCACTTGGAGATGCATGCTAGAATGCATGACTTGTTACTACGGGCATTGAATGGTTCTGAGATGGTGCCTAACATCTTGAGGTGAGATGGAGTGGCTGATGCTCCATAGGTGGTTTTATTATTCTGAGATTTCATCGTTTGGGTATATTCAGTACCCAACCAGGTAATATCCTTCCTTATCTTTCTTTTCTTCTTTTGTTTTCTTTTTGGTGTGTTTCTTGATTTTCTTTTGGGGTGCTTGCTTATCCTTATTTCTATTTCAATGAGGATATTATAACCTTTTTGTGTGGGAGTGTGGGGTGGCATGCATGCCTGCTTTCCTTTTCTTTGTGCTAGGTGTTTGTATATATGTTTGTTCTAGGTAGATCACCTAGCCTTTTGATTTTGTTTTTCTTAGTTTTTTGCCTAAAATTTGAAAATTTTTGAGTGAAAAAGGAGAAAAAATGGGGTGAAAAACCTCTAAAGTTTTCGTTTTTCTTTAGTTTTTGCTTTGTTTCTAGGATTGTGTAGTTAATGCTTGGAAAACTTTATTAATCTTCTTGAAACAAATCAGTATGAGCATTATCGTCCCTAGTTAAAGTGTTGTCATGGCTCATCTGTTTAGTTTCCCTTTAAGTGCTTAATGAGATCCTTCTTTCTTTTACATTCTTTTTGAAACTGTGAGACTTTAGTAGACCATTTCCGAGCTTGTTGAAAAAGTGAGTTAAATAAATGTAATTAAATAAAAGTCGGCGAAACCAACAAGGGTTGGTGTGAGTAGGCGGCACTCACACCCCTTAAGTACTTCGTTACGTATGGAGTAACCCGAGTTGGGAGGGTGACCCCTTTTCGGAGGGTCGTTCCAATTCCCGAAAAACCCGACTTAAACCTTGGAAGTGTAGTGTAAAAGTTGGTTCACCAACGTGGTTTGACGTGGGTGGTTGCGGCGCCCTCGTCCCTTAAGTACCTTATTACGTACGGAGTGAAACCACGCTGGAAGAGTAAACCCTTTCACATGCCGCGTACAATCTCGAAACATGCTAACTAGAAAAAGGAGAAGAAAAGAGAAAAAGAAAGAAAAAGCTTAGAAAGTAATAAGTGTGAAGTGTTTCCTTGCGTCTCCTGGGGCCCTCACCAAGCCAAGGGCGACACAAGCAAGGGAGGACAACACCTAAATAACCTTTTTGCTTCGATACAAGCTTGGAATGTGAGTTTGCTCTAGATCAATCAGAATCAATTAGAACACACTTGCACTTGAGCACTTAGGATCTTGTTTTGTAGGAGACGTTTGGGAATCGATAAACCTTAAAGATTGGCAATTTCTTAGATTAGGTGATCTCGATGTGCTCATATCGATTCCTTTCGGTTGATTAGTATCGTTTTCCTTACGTCAATTGCATCACTCCTTGGGCAAGCAGTTCTTTCTTTCCTTTCTTTTCAAACCTTGTTTTGTTTTTCACTTTCCCTCTCTCCATGTTTTTTGAGTTTTGTGGGTATAGTCGCTATAAACCCTCACGAGACCTTCCTCGTCCACTTGGGCTGCCAAGGGGTTTAAAGGGCTTGATGCATGTGCTAAATTCATCCGCGATTCCTGCGAAAGTGAATTAGGGTAGTCAGTTTCTTTTTCTTCTTTGTTTTAGTTTGCTCGGGGCGAGTAAACCCTTGTGTGGGAGTGTTGTTCGATCTCGTTTCGAGCCAAATTAATATCATTTATAAGGTGTTTTCCTTGTTTGAGTCCCTTGAGTATGTATTAGTTATGATGATTTGGTGTTTTTGTAGGATAATAAAGAGTTAGAAGCAAAACCAGGGCAAAAAGGCAAAAATCAGCCAAAACCCAGCAGTGTAGCGCCCGCTACACTGGGCGTAACACCCGCGACAAAGGGGTAGCGCCCGTTACCCATGGCGTAACACCCGCGACAGTAATAGCAACCAAAAGAGCAAAATGGCTAAATGGTGTAGCGCCCGTCACCATGTAAGAAACGCCCGCGACAGCTGGGCAAAAAGAGGTCGCACCCGCGACCACATTTGTGGCGCCCGCGAAGACTGTTGAGCATTCTTTGATGGAAAAGAGCCAGAATGAGTTCGCACCCATGAATGCGCAGGTCGCATCCGCGACCTCACGAAGACCCAAATCACCCTAACTCACTTCTCTCCGTCGTGCCCGCGACCAATAGTGTGTCACCCGCGACCTGTCGCTAACTAGAATCGCCTGGCCACTCTGTCGCGCCTGCTACCCTGGCTGTTGCACCCGCAACGGTGCTCCTGTCTGCGTCTTTTCTGGGCCAAAACGGCAGTGCTTTGTGCAACCAACAACCCTTGTATAAATACTCCAAATGATGATTTTATCAAGATATTAGTTTTAACTTTGGTTTTGTCTTTCATTATATTAGGATTAGCTATCTTTTCATTAGAATGGATTAGGTTTTCATCAGGCTTTTAGTTATTTTCAAGTTTTCTCTAGTTTCTCTTTCAATTTGTAAGCAACTCTCTTTCAATCAATTTCAAGAAGAAATTTCCCAAGTTCTTGTTCTCTCTAGTTTTCATTGCTACTTTGATTTAAATCCTATTAGTGTTTGTTCAACAAAACTTCAAATCCTTTTAGTGAAGAGGAGGATTAAGGGTTCACAAATTCTCCTACCAAGTGAAGATTTAGGGATTCTTAGTAATCCAAATCATAAATTTCTTATTTGTTCGGGAGAAAGTTCAAGATCAAGATCAAGAAGAAGTTCAAGATGAAGGATCCAAAATTCCGGGTTAGAGTGAAGATTTGGGCATTATAGGTATGATTTCTTATTCTCAATTTCATTATTCCATTTAGTTTTAGTTTCTCATTTATTGCTTTTACTTGCATTCTTAGTTACAGTTTTCTTTCTTGTTGATTTAGGGTTAGTTCATCTTTAATTACATGCTTTCTTTAGAGTTTGTTGTTTTCAATTTCCTGCTTAGATTAGTTTAATTGCTTTTCAATTATTTATTGCTTTCTGCATATTGAAAACCCTACCAAACCAATCCCTAAAAACCTAACACACCATCCATGAGGATACGACTACCCTTACTTGAAAAACCACAAAATTCTACAACCGAGCAGTAGGCAACCTCGAACTTTGTGTATGAAGTGGTTTGTGTAATATATGAATTCTAGCCAAAGTGTATATGAACACTTACAAATCTTGAGTGACATGATTGAAGACCTCAAAGCTACTGGAAGACAAGTCTTTGATGAGCAACAAGTCTCAGATTGTGTTGAGAGCACTCCCAAAAGACAGTGGTCGTTGGATGAAATTTAAGCTTAGGATACTTCATCATGACGATGTAAGGACCTTTGGCTAAGATTTGCGAACTTTTCAAAGTAGTTGAACCCCTCCAACATGAAATTTGATGCATTGTTGGCATACTGTGAGCCACAACTATTTCATTTTACCATTGTGGTATGATCTCGATAGCTTGAGTAGCTTAATTGGGGTAACTTTGAGATTTCCTGTTTTACCTACGATACAATACACTAATTTAAAGTTTGTCTTTGAAACTTTAGCTACTTGATTGGACCTTTTTTTATTACAATTTGTTTGTCATGTCTTGTGAAATTGGTTCAGTCACCTCTAAAATTAATACATTGTCAAATGTTAGTTTCATATGTTAACTCTATTCATGCATGATTAAAGTTCTTGTGCTTCCTTAAACTAGCTATGAAAGTTGTGTTGCTATGTGTAACCAATTAGGCAATTTAGAAGTTCTTTTCTTGTTTTTAAGGACTCATGATTCTTGAGAAGTAAAAGTTTCATTCTAGTTAGTCTAAAGGCCCTGTTTGGCAACTAGCTGGTAGCTGTTAGCTTATAGCTAGTAGCTGATAATTGTTTGGATTAGTTGTCCGACTTTAGCTGTTTGGGTTAGTTGATTGTAGGAAAAGTGTTTGGTAAACTAGCTTTTTGTGAAAAGCTATCCCAAAAAGGTTCCTCAAATAGCTTTTTGAAAACTAGCTTATTGGGTCCAAAAAGCTAATATGAAAAGCTTGTTACCAAACACCTCAAGTAGCTTTTCCACCTTGGTCAAAAAGCTAATAGTGTCCAAAAAGCTAAAAGCTACCCCAAAAAGCTTATAACCAAACACCCCCTTACATGTATGCCAGTAGTGACTGTCAAGATATATGGGTATGTGTGTTCGTCATCAATAGTTGGAAGTATTCTTGATGTGTTCATTTGCTATAAGGTAAAGTACTATCTTTGTAGAGGGTTTCGTCCCTTACACTAGATGGTCATTTATGAATCTTATCATATATGTTCAATAGAGTTCAACTATACATTGACTATTTACGATTCTTCACATCCCACAATATATCAGTATTGCGGAATGTCGGAAACGTATGTCACTTAATCTAAGATGACTTGAGTAGTTATCTTACTTAGTTAAATATGGAGTTATTTTGCATATGGCAATGCAAACCATTATAACATATACCTAATTTCGAAATTTTCATAAGTTACGATTGAAATTCGTGATTACCATGATCATTATGTTCGTAACGTTGTCTAACTATGTGTAAGCATAACCGATAAATATAGTTTTGATCAAAACTTATAACACGAAGGAAACCCTCAATATCACCTAAGACATTATGGATAAGTTCTTTGATAGCGAAACTGAAAGAATTCATGATCGTATGAGGTACGTCATCTATCTCTCGGTGAGTGAGAGGATTTAGTCACTTCCTAAGACATCGAGGATAGAAATGATATGTTTCTACCACTTAACAAAGACAGTGGGAGAAATTCCACATGTTGATGACAATGGGAGGTATTCCCATATGTTGAAGACAGTGGAAGTTATATAGTCTCTAGTGGCGGAAACTTGTCTAAATTAAAAGAACTTGGCTTAAGGAATGAGGATTGTCTCAATCTCTACATCCAAATTATAAAGGTTCTCTTTATAATAAGGAACTTACAATTCTAAGTGATAGCGGAAGATTGGATTCTCAATATGATGCTAAATTGCCCTAATACTATGTTCATCAAACTCTTATGTGTAGTTTGAGTTCCGTGGAAGAAATATGTTGTTTACACGTTATTAGCTAGAAGTATAACCATCAGTTGATGTCCTTATTTGAGATTAAGACATTAGTGAGACTAGATATGTCCTAGATATGGAAGTATTCGGAAAAAGTCTTGGGATACTCCTAAACTATGCCAGATGGCAAGTTTGAGGAATATTGGAATTTTCGAATATAAAGCTTTAAACTTACTAATTAAGTAAGAGTTATACATGATATTTGGAAGGTGGAAATTAAGTACTGTCCCAACACAAATGTTATAAGTTTTTGTACTTTAACATTAGTTGAGGTCAGATTGGTAGATAGCCTGAGGATTTTTCTCCTCAAAAGCATTAAAAACCTTACTATGCTATCTTTGTGATGATATATTTTTCACATTCTTGAAGCACAAGACAGTGTCTTGTGGATATCTAGTAGTGGTTACTCGGGTATGTCTACATCATGCTTAAAGAAGTGCTTTTCCAAAACCTATGTAAGAGAAAACATGTGATAGATCAGTGTGTATAATCAGTAAGTGCTATTGATTAATGAAATATATGTTGAACTATACTAGAACTTGTTTTTGAGATCTATTGTCAACTTATAAAGTAAGTCCTTTAAAGAGGGTTCAAGTTGTATGCTTGTATCGCTTATTAAATGAACATGTTTTAAAATGAAATTCACTCTTCTAGAATAATCAAGAATGATGTTTCCTTTCCTTAAAATATTAGTAACCTTTTATAGTTGTCTAAATTAGGCACATCATATTTTACTAGGCTTCTGATTATCTAGTCACATAGACAATCATCCCTATTGCTTGAGTTGCAGATATGATGAAGTTTAATCATATCGGTACTAAGTGTACAATATTAATTATATTTATACTTGGAAAGTATGAATGATGAAAAAAATAGTCGTCTTAGTAAGTCCAAAATGAGATTTTGGTAATTGAATATAAAGTAACCTTATGTTGAGGCCTTAAGTCGGATTTTAAGGGTGACTAGGTTACGTTGTGAATGTTAATCTATCGAATAAGTTAGTTTTTGAGGTAAAGCTAGACTCATAATCCACATGATATAAAGGAAAGTGAGTACCTCACCTTAGTGGGAGTTATGCATGATACACATTCATACTGTGTCTGCTAAAAGTCAATCAAGTGGAGTGATGAGTGATTCCTTTCACTATCTGAAGCATCCCAGGTTCCTTTCTCGGCCCTTGTTACTTGGGCCAAACGGGTTGCTTCTCGACCGGTCAAATCGCTCCAATTCAACATCGACATGGGGCCGAACCGAGTGATCACGACCATCTAATGGATGGGCCATGATAGCCTCTAAAGGGGCTTTCTTTCGTATCGACAAGAATA
Organism: Portulaca oleracea; assembly: GCA_029582165.1. Lineage (NCBI taxonomy): Eukaryota > Viridiplantae > Streptophyta > Magnoliopsida > Caryophyllales > Portulacaceae > Portulaca > Portulaca oleracea. The sequence goes on from CM055874.1 coordinate 21,635,966, forward strand.
AAGAGAATGGGACCGGAGAAAAGGTGAGGAGGAGAAGAAGAAAAGAGGAAAGGGGGAGCATCAGGCCTGTCACGGTCGTGACCTGCTCTATCACGCCCGTGACAGGCCCTTGGGGACGTCAACGGTTAAGGAACACGACGTCGCGGGCACGACTCCTCTGGTCGCGACCGCTACCCTCGCTTCCCCCATTCTCTCTTTTGTTCGTGGAATTTCAGCCTTCGGAACAAGAGATCGTCGCGCTAGTGATGGTCCAACCGTGACCACGACCTTTGGCCAACCTTGGCCTGTCGGGCTTAGTACGGTCCTGTCATGACCGCGACGACCATGACTTACCATTTAAAGGAGTTGGAGGCTCAGGGTCGTCATGCCCATGACGAAAGGGTCGCACCCGCGACATCTGGGAACATGCATGATCAGCATGACCATGACAGCTAAGTCACGACTGGGACGTCAATCCATCGTAATTACATCGCGGCCGTGACTTATAGAGGTGATTTTTGTAGAGTTTTCTCCCATCGCCCCGTCGTGGTCACCACATCATCCATCACGCCCGCGACGGCCAAATCCGGAAGGTGCCCCCTCGCACAAGACAACCCGTTGCGGCCACGACGACCCTACTGATCCGGTTTTTCCCTTTCTTTATTAAGGGTAGTTTTGGCTTTTCTTTTCTAATCAACGTAATTATATTTTAAGCCTTTTCCTACCCATTGTATTGCTAGGTTAGATTAGGCTTTAGAGTGTAATTCACTCTTGGGTTAATGGCCCTTTTAGCGCTAATCTCTCTAGGGGTTTTATCACTTTCCTTACCTACACATAGGTAATTGGAAAAGAGAGAGACTCAACTTTTGATGAATAAAAATGTATTTTTGAGACCTACTCAAAACTCTCTCTAAAATCTTGTGCTCTTTATCTATTGCATTGTTGATTGTGGTGAAATCAAGTCATTCCTTTATTGATTAGTGGTGGATTTCCTTTATCTAGTCATGGTGGGGTGCTAGTTCTTGATGGTGGATCATTTTTTATCTAAGGACATATCAAATTCCATTGGTGAACAAGCATTTTGGTGTATTTTCTTGGGTTACTTATTATTATTTACTTCTTCTATCAAGCTTTTAGTTATCAATTCCTCAAGACCAACATTGACATTATTATTATTAAGCATGGATTTCTTCTATTCCTACTACGCATATGCTCCACTATCACTATGTGATCCCTGCTGACTTAGTCGTCTACGTATACGATTCCCTCAGACTTAGTGCTTTAACATGAAATATGGGTAGGATGATGCTACTTTGGTGTGCACTCCAAGGGCGATAGAGGTATCCAGTCTACCAGAACACATTGGGAAAGCAGTCCTACTAAGATGTAATACCTTGAGTAGTTAAGGAAAATTGATCCATATTCACCATATTAGCCCGAACGATTATATTGAGGATATACTCATTTGATATATCAGGCATAGAGGGACTTTGTATGCCTTTGTTGATGTCTTGGATTGTTTAGGGCATTGTCGGTTGCTAGTGTTATGTTTGTTCGATGATGATTTGATATAACACTACATGTTACTATTCATCACACATCTCATTCCTCATATGAGATGAGAGAAGAACTACGAGATTAAAATTTGTAAGTTAATGACCACTTAATTATTTGTTAATTAAATAAACTCAATTTATCTAGAATACAGTTTCTAGATAATAAGTAGTTATAAACATATTAGGATTGAGACTCCTTATCTGAATTGTATTCTTATTAGGTGTTTGAGTATGACTCCAACGCTAATCTATATATATGTTTACAGTGTATATTAAAGAAACAACAGTTAATCTAATATGTTCTCTCTCGGGAACCATCAGAGTTGAGGGGTTTTGGGGTGTGAAGATACTGGTGACTTCGTAATTGTTAGCCACCATTCAGAGTCGTTGACCCGAAGAATTCAAGAAGAAGATTACGATATTCGTGGAACAAGACTCACTAATTCGATCCTAATCCCTTCCGCATTAAGGTATATTGATTGCACTCTACAAGAACTAATCCGCTAGATATTGGATTGTGCAAAGTATCCAAATACGATTTCTAGTTCGAAGTAATATATGAGGTGTACATGTACATTAATTTGAAACTCTAAGGGAAGAAAGTTAAAAAAAATATATATAAAGTTTATACATATTAAAAAGCATTTAAGATCTGCTATGCATTACACAAGTGTAAAAACTAGTGATCTAAAATTAGTTGCAACAAGTAGCTATTTAATTGCCGAGTATTGAAAAACAAAATTACACAATAGTGAGAAAAGAAAAATATGGAATTGAAAATATAAGTTTCACCCAAAAACACAATCAGAGTTGAAAAAAGATGAGTGGATAGATCAAGCTAAAGATGTCAGTCAAAAACTTTAACGTCCCCAAATTTCACTGTTTCCTGAGCTTCAATCGAGGCAATACCCAGGACCAGGTAACTTCCTACTCTCTTCCACTCAACCTCCCTCGGCCTTCGCCTTTCCCCATCTCTTACTTCATCCCTTCATTCCTTGTTGGCCGCCTCTCTCTCTCTCTCCTCTCTCTCTCTCTCTATCTACCTCCCTCCCTCTCCTCCCTTTGGACCCTTTCCCCTTCTTCTGGGTTGCAGCCCTCTGTCTGGCTCAACCCATCTCTTCGTCTTTTCCAGCCTCTTACTTGTCCCTCATAGATCAAGGTTAGATCTTTGCCTCCCTAAAAATTCATGGGTTTATTTTTGTGTTGCTATTCCATTGATTTGTTTGTTGTTTTTGCAGATCTGCTGCTATTATGCGCTGGAAAGACTAAAACCATCTTATGTGATGTTGCCGAAAAGCGGGGATTCGATTCAGATCAGGGAGGTCTGGAACCATAATATAGAGGAGGAGTTTGCTCTAATTCGAGAAATCGTCGATGATTACCCTTATGTGGCCATGGATTCGGAATTCCCCGGGGTTGTTATACGACCTGTGGGGAATTTCAAGAACATTTCCGATTATAACTATAAGACCCTTAAGAATAACGTTGATATGTTGAAGCTGATTCAACTGGGTCTTACTTTCTCGGATGAGAAGGGTAACTTGCCCACTTGTGGGACTGATAAGTTCTGCATCTGGCAGTTCAATTTTAGGGAATTTGACCTTGGGGAGGATGTTTATGCTAGCGACTCTATTGAGCTTTTGAAGGATTGTGGGATTGATTTTAAGAAGAATAATGAGATGGGTATTGACTCTATTCGATTTGCCGAGCTTCTCATGTCATCCGGGGTTGTGTTGAATGATAGCATCAAATGGGTGACTTTTCACAGTGGCTATGATTTTGGGTATTTGCTCAAGTTGCTGACTTGCCGAGATTTGCCTGAAACTCAAGCCGGGTTCTTCAACTTGATCAATATATACTTCCCGATTGTGTATGATATCAAGCATTTGATGAAGTTCTGCAATAGTCTTCATGGGGGTCTTAACAAACTTGCTGAGTTGCTGGAGGTGGAAAGAATTGGGATCTGTCACCAGGCTGGGTCAGATAGCTTGCTCACTTGTTGTACTTTTATGAAGTTGAAAGACAATTTCTTCAATGGCGCCACTGAGAAGTATGCTGGTGTCCTCTATGGCCTCGGGGTTGAGGATACCTCCTCCTGTTAAGCAGCTACTTGTCTTGGCTTAACTTCTCTTACTACCAATAACCTTGACCTAAACCAAGCAAAGCAAAGCAAGCCATTGTTGAATTCTCTGTCTCATCTCATTCAGTATGTTGTGCCAGTCCCCCATTTGTCATTGTACACAATCTAGTTCAAGGCTATTGTTGCTGTTTAAGCTCAAAACATGGTCTCAGTCAGTCACTTGTAATGTTTTAGCATGTGTATTAGATGCGAGTGAGTCAATCATAATCGCTGTAGCGGGAAACATCTGTTGCCTACCAAGCAGCATGAGTTCTCTGTAAATTAGACAGTCAGTGTTGCAACAGCAATCTAATCATCACCTTCTTTTAAGCAACTTTCCTCCTTGTTGTCTTATTAATACTGCTATCATCTTTTCTCCTGATTTTTCATTTTACTGTTATTTTACTTCTCTTGACGACAGGCAATGCAGGTGTCTTTTCTTTCAGATTTTGATGTACTTGGAAGAGGACTCTACTGACCCTTGAATTGTGAACTAACTGGCATCTAGCGATTCTTTAAGCATTCCTGTGCTGGAACTGTTGTCATCTTGTGTTCTATTTTAACTGCCCTGTGCCTTGTTAATTGATGTCTAGTTTGTTAACCATCCTCAGAGATATAATGTATTAAGCTCATTCATGTGTTTTATCATGAAATTTCTCAACTTTTGGCTCATTATTTGGGTGGATTGACTTTGTGGAGTATTATTGTTTGCTTTTTGATCTATATATGATAAGCTTGTCTCCAGTCTCCACAAATGTGTTGATTATCAGAGTTCTTCTGTCTCTGATTTGTACAGACGCTTTTTTGCATGCTGTTTGTTTTGACAGAAGCTATTTTGATATTGCCTCAGTTGCATAGAGTCTAGGCAACTTATTTTGATGTGCAATAGACATGTTGAAGCATTTGTTTACACTGGGGATTGTTGTTGTTGTACTATTACTATGGAGAATAAAAATGCCTCTTACCTTTATCTTTCCTGATTTTTGGTCCAATTTTGATTTTCTTCTAAGTTTTTAACAAGACAGACATTGGTGGGATACCATTGTCCTTGTAATGAGAAGCCTGGTAAGTGTGCTTAATTTGAGGACTTGTTTTCTACATGATGGGGATCTGGTTATATGGCTCATACGATGTCCTTTATTTATGATTGTCCCTGTTCGCTATCATGTCAAGCTCTGTTATTATCCCCCCCCCCCCCCCACCCAAAAAAAATTAAAAAATAAAAATTAAGTGAGTTTGCAGGCATCAAAAGTACACCCAGAATTATGCTCGATGCTGAGAGGATACCCTTTTTGGTGATGCAGCTGACTGACACTGAAATGTTTTCCGGTGCAGATTATCGTGATCAATGTGGATACCCTTTTTGGTGATGTTTCTGCTACCGAAGCAAGCTTTTGACAGGTCACCAATGGTAGCCAACTCCAACAGTGAACACCTTCCTCCAGTAAGTATTTGTTTCTGTCTAATACAGTGCTTCTATCTAAGAAAGATGGATAGAGTTCCTATACGCTCCAGCCATCTGATAACATAAGCAGAATGAAGTTCATCGTGTCTATAAGATATCATGTTGGGGAAAGGGGGGGGGGGAGATGGGTCAGAGATGAGGCTATTCTTGGAAAGGTATCCGCTTGCTTATCACAATTATACTACTGGTATTTGCAGTATTATATCTGATTTTACAATTCGAGAACTTCATTTTGGTCAATTTTCTCCTTTCCATTTGTGTTTGGGTGAGAAATCAGACATTTCACTAGTATAAACATGCCCTGACATTCCGCGATCTCAGAATTTACATATCAGGCCTATAAGCAGAAAATATACCATACATCAGACCATCCACCTGAAGGGATCTTTTGAATTTTTTCCCGACTTCTCTTGGAACTCAAAAACTGATTTTGATGCTCTTAATAACATATCTGATTTGGGCTTTGCTTTGTTGAAGACCACAGTTCTGTGAATCTGTACTGCATACAGGCTACAGCAATCAGCCACAACAGCTCACATGATGCTCTATCACAGCCTGCACCTTTTCAAGCTTATAAGCAATTGGATAAAATTTCTTGGCACATAAGCCAAGAAAAAAAAAATAAAAATGTAGTCTCTAGCGCCCTTTACAGAAGCCGCGATTGATAAAACATGCTTTTGGGTTTCTTCCTGAAGGTGACGGACTGTAAGGCAGAAGAAAAAACAGGATAACCAACAGTGCCTTTGCTGAGCACCTTAAGCTTATCATACATAATTGTCACACTTTTAAGCATAGAAAGAATGTTTAGATGACTTTGTTTATAACTCCAACCCAGCCAGGCTTGTCACCTTAAGCTTATCTTGTAGCATATTTTCATACACCCCACTTTTTATTGACAATTGAACAAATGTTTTTGCCCATTAAATTGATGCATAATTCCACTTCCTCAGGTCATAAGACCTGAACACCCCTTATCTAATGCTGTCTCATTGGATGAGTAGCAAGAGCAATGGCTGCTGCTCAGAGCTGGGATGACGGATAATAATTAAGAGTGATACGATACCTTTCTGGGGAGGATGTTGACACAACTGAAGAGTGGTCTATAAGACTAGTTTTGGGCCATGAGCATGTTCCTATTGTATATCTGTTGGTGACAGTGATTCTGTATGAAAAGGATGGGCTGGATGGTTGCTATTCATCAATATAGGTTCTATCCAGCTTGATTTTTTTTAGAAATGATTGAAGACATTGATGTTTATGACATGTGTTATGCATCATACTTTAATTGTTTGTGCAGAGACTAAGAAACTGGTTGCTTCCGGCTAACTGTTATTATTGGAAGGATGATTGTATATAATGTTGTCTAAAGTCACTTTTGGCCTTGCTGATAAATGATGGTCTCTAACTGCAAAAGAAAAAGGCAGCCTGTGAATGAGAACAATGTATGTATGATGAGAGAGTGCTCAGTAGGGTGGGTTGGGGTTGAAACACATTCTCTTCAATATGATATTAGATTCTACCAACAGGATTTAGGGTATGTTATTTAAAGCAGTAGAAAAAGTATAGTTTGCAGGTGAATGCAGGTTGGTGCAGGTAAGTGCACGTTGGATAATATTAATGTAGGTGGGAGTGGGACAATGTAAATGTAAGTTACTGCATATTTTTCTAACCATAAGTAATTGCAATTTAGGGACTTGTTGATGACGTTATTTAAGGAAATTAGATTCTAATAATCCCTAATTTTGCAAATTGGATGACAATAATCCCTACTTTAAATTTGTATTCTGGTGGTCCAAAAAAAAAAATTGTATTGTAGTGGTACCAAATCCATCACCACATTCTTTTTATCTTTTTCATGTCTACCCTATATTGTTTTTGTTGTTTTGGTTCCTCCCCCCAGATAGGAAATGAAATGTAGTTAAAACATTTTTTAAAATTATTCTTTTGAGATTCCGAGTAATTATTATGATTTTTTTTAAAAGAAATAAAATTGAAAAAAATCATATAAATAGAAAAAAAATTGAAAAAAATTGGGAGAAATGTTGTAAATTCATTAAAAATTGTGGTAAAGTGTTATACAAAGTTTTGAATCAAATGCAACACAAAATCTATCATATTTAGGGTATACTCTCAATTATGTCTCACTACAATACAATTTTTTTTTTTGGACCACTAGAATACAAATTGAAAGTAGGGATTATTGCCATCCAATTTTTAAAAGTAGGGATTATTAGAATCTAATTTCCCTATATATATATATATATAAACTACAACTATTACGAACTTTTATAATTATGTACAAAGCTAAGAAAACATATAAAAATTTTATTCATAATATGCATTTCATACAAATAAGCTATTTTTTCTGATGCCATATAATTTGTCAAACTTTCGCATATCTCATCCCTAAATTGATTCATTGCTTCTCTATTTTGTAGTATCATGTATTGTCACATTAGGAAAAGTTACAATACTAGTTGGTCTTTTTGAAATTGGTAGCACTTTTTGCTACATGCCGATGAAGTTATGAAGTGTGCAACTTGCTATAATTATATGGATTTGGTGTCGCTTGGGTACTTGAGGCATTCTGTATTTCAATATTTTTCAAGTGCTTTTTAACAGTCCAAATGTCCTTTCAATTGTCATTCTAAGTGAAGAATGATAAAAATTGAAGTCCAAATGTCCACGCTTTTTGAAATCTTGAACATGGTAACGGACTCCCCTATCCGTATGGAGCTAAATATCCAATATTGTTTGGATATGTAGAATCGGCCAAATAATATTTCTCTAATCATATAAATTGATGTTAAACATTAGAAATTCACTTGCAATCAACAGGAAATAGAAATATAAAAATATTAAGCATTACCTTTTGGAGGATGTGGGAAATTGAACTGGGGCTTAATCAATCTATGTTGGAGGAACTTTCATATCATGAGCACTCCCTTCCCACGCGTGATGTATGTGCAGCTCCAAGAATCATAGTGCCAGAGTTGAACAACACCAATCACACCAAGGATCACCTTGCTGAATTCAAACTAAGCTGGCTTTAGATGCAAAGTCAACATCAAGGAAAGAAAAACAAAGAAGAAAAAGGAACGTGTCTTAAGCTGATGCAAACCTCACCACAACTCAAAAACACAAGGGTCGGACTCAATTCTCACCTATGGATATAGACCACACCACCATAAGCAGGAATCAAGCTATATTATCACCACTAAGCTTGCCACATCCCAGATACAACCAAGTAAAAATGACGAGAGTTATTAGGACACTCATAAACAAGAGAGAAGTAGCAAAGCTCCACCTTTTCTCATAAACTCGAATGAATGAAAGGTTTATAGAAGCACTCGCTAATATACATCAATCTAGCAAGTAGCCAATTAGTTGAATAGAGCTAATGAGGTTTCCTCATGGTGAAGAAACCTATAATCAGCCTAGATTATACATAATTACATCAAAATCAACTGCTTAAACTTAATTACAATGGTAATTACATAACTTAGCACAATTAAAAGCCAACAAATATGAAACTGTTGCCTAGTTGATTTCTACTGGACCAACAATCTCTCTTCTTGCATATTTACTCTTCCTTGTTGAGTTTTAACTGAGAAAAATAACTTCCTTGCCCCCTGAGTGCCTGCTGTAACTGAGAGTGACTGAGGTAACTTGATCATGATGGGAAAAGACCAAATAAATCTCAATAGTTGCTAGAAATCATTTTATTTATGGACCGCCTTCATATAGTGACTGACTAAGTTTGCTAGGGGCTGCAGAAAATGCCCAAGGATAACAGTAGGTTGCACTCCACTACCATTGACACTAGACAGGCCAAGGATCACCCTGATACCAATATCAGCCATTAAGGTAACATACACACTATGCACGAGCCTTAAGAACCTATCCTGACAAGACTGGCGTTCTGCGAAAACTCAGTTCAAGAAATTGAGTATTGTTGTAAGGTTAAACTGCACCTCCATGTCTCAACCTTATGAAATCATACACCTTATTTACACTCCTCCAAAACCTCATTAGAGCCTTTCTCCCAAAAGTACCTCAATGGAGCTGAATGGAGGTTACAAAACCCCCTGACACACTGCCTGAGTATTCCAGCATGTTGTGTGATATGCTTGGAATATCTTGGGTCGAAACAACACCCAAGTGGCATCCTTGACACATGGCTATAGATGTAGAGGAATCTACATCACCCTGAAGGTTGGGGAAAATTTTCCCTCAAACTTGTTAGGCCTTCTTCTTTAGGATAATAAGGCCTAAGATCAGCTACATTGAAAGTAGCACTGCCTCCATAATCATCTGATAGGTCTAACTTATAGGCATTCTCATTTATTCTCTCCAATACCTCAAAAAGACCATATGCCCTGGTCACCAACTCCCCTTTTCTTCTATTTGGAAACTTGTCTTTCCTCCAATGAATCTAGACTAGGTCTCCTGGTTGAAAGACCACTTTTCTTCTCTTTTGATTTGTTGTTGCTGTTGTTCTTTCATTGTGTTTGATGATTTGTTCTCGGACTTGCTGATGAAACTCGATTGATTTTCTTTGCTCTTGTGTCAACCTCATAACTGAACTTGATTGTTGTGGCTTGGGGAGTTAAATCCAGGGGAGTGATAGGATTCTCCCCATAAACTAGCTGGAAAGGAGATAATCCAGTAGCTTGTTGGGTGCCCTATTAAAGGCAAATTCAGCATGGGGAAGTAAAGTATCCAAGTTGGTTTTGCTTTTGTTCACCAAAGATCTCAACAAAGTACCCATTGTTCTGCTGGTCACTTCAGTTTGACCATTTGTTTAGGGGTAGCATGTGTTACTACACTTTAGCTAGGTTCTAAGCTTCTTCCAAAGAGTCACCCAAAAATGACTCAGAAATTTAGTATCCCTGTTTGAAACCGTGGACTTAGGGACACCATGTAATCACACTACCACTTGAAAAGACAAGCCAACAATCTTTATAGCATCATAAGTTGTATGACATGGAGTAAAGTGAGCCATCTTGGAAAATCTATCAACAACCACTATAATAGAGTCCTTACCCCTCTGAGTTTTTGGTAAGCCAACAACAAAACTAAGGTTGATACCTTCCAAAGGGCTTGCTGGAACTAGAAGAGGTGTGTACAACTCATGAGGTAGGTTGTGACTCTTTGTTAACTGGAAAATAGTGCACCTCCTCACCATATGTTCAACATCCTTGCCCATTTTAGGCCAGAAATAGTGTTCTTTCAACATAAGCAATGTCTTCTCCATGCCAAATGTCCTGCAAATCCTCCTCCATGAATCTTTGGAATAAGTAGCTCTCTAATGTCGCTTCTAGGTATACACAACATATTGCCTTTAAATAAGAACCCCTGGTCTAGGTGATATAGACCCTGAGGCTGCTACTGACATAGTTGGTATTTCTCTTTGAAATCTTCATCCCCAGAATAGAGTGTCTTGAGCTGTTCAAACCCAAGAATTCTTGAATCCAGAATATGCAGTAACAAGTACTTCCTTGATAAAGCATCGACTCCCTTATTCATGTTCCCTGGCTTGTGGTGGAACATGAAATGGAGGGACTGCATAAACTCCACCCAGTTTGCATGTCTTGGTTTGCGTTTGTGCTGACCTCGGATAAATTTGAGTGCTTCATGATCACTATGGAGTATAAACTCTGCCCCAATCAGGTAATGTCTCCAATGTTCTAGAGCTCTAATGATTGAATAGAACTCTTTATTGTAGGTGTTGTACTTCTTCTTGCCTTCAATCAGTTTCTCACTAAAGTAGGCTATAGGTCTGCCTTCATGTGTCAAGACAACTCCTATACCAACTCCAGAAGCATCACACTCCACTTCTAAGACCTTAGAAAAGCTGAGAAAAACTAGGACATGTGTTGTGGTTAGCTTCTCTTTCACTGTTTCAAAGGCTCTTTGGGTTGTTGGAGTCCACACAAAAACCTTGCCTTTGACTAATTCAATCATAGAGGCCATGATAGTGTTGAAGTTCTTCACAAACCTTCTATAAAGAGAAGCCAATCCATGGAAACTTCTGACTTGATGTATAAAAGAGGCACCGACCATTCTTTAATGGCGTTAATTTTTGTCCTCATCAACCTGAATTCCCTCTGCAGTGATCACATAACCAAGAAAAACAACCTAATTAGTGAAAAACTGACACTTCTTTAGGTTACCATAGAATTTCTCCTTTGATAAAATTTCCATAACACTCCTTAAATGTTGCTGATGATCTTCCTCAATGCTGCTATAAACAAGCATGTCATCAAAGTATACCACAACACACTTGCCAATCAAGAGCTTTAGGACTTGATTCATAAGCCTTATGAGGGTGGATGGAGCATTAGTCATGCCAAAATGCATCACCAACCACTTAAATAAGCCACCTTTTATCATGAATGAACTTTTTCATTCATCACCTTCAAAGATCCTAATTTGATAATAACCACTCCTGAGATCTATCTTGGAGAATACATTGGAACCATGCAACTCATCCAAGAGATCCTTAAGTCTAGGCATAGGAAACTTATACTTGATGATTATCTTGTTAATTGCCCCGCAGTCTATACACATTCTCTGACTTTCATCCTTTTTAGGGATCAATAGAGTTGGGACTGCACATGGATTGAGGCTTTCCCTGATCATTCCCTTGCTAAGAAGATCGTCTACTTGCCTTTGTATCTCATCAGTCTCAGCAGGGTTCTTTCTGCATGCAGGCTTATTAGGTAGCATAAACCCTGGTACTAGGTCTATTTTGTGTTGTATGTCTCTTTTAGGGGGCAAACTTGGGGGCATTTCCTCTAGAAAAAGGAAAGCATACTCTTCCAAGAGAGGGGTTAATAGGGGATGGTCATTTTGTGGAGTTGGGGTTTCTTCAAGGTCTAGCAGGATTAGATCTTTCCTAGCACTAAATTTATGATGTTCATCAATCAGTAATAGATCAAGGGTAGGCTCACTGATAAGGTTATTTGTAGGTTTCATAAGTTGGGATGGTTTAAAGGGTGTAAGGGTGATCTTTTTGTGGTTTAGGAGTACGATATAAGTGTTGGCCCTCCCATCATGGCTCACAGACCTGTCAAACAACCAAGGTCTACCTAGCAACAAATGACAGGCATACATAGGTAAAACATCACACCATATAGAATCTTGGTGGGATTCGCCTATTGAAAAACTCACCAAACACCAGCGATTGATTTGAATGCCCTTGTTGGAGATGAACTATTGAATAGAATAGGATGCTTGATGGGGTATTGGGGCTAATTGCAACTTATTCACCATCTCATGTATTGTGGGGCTGCATTGGTACAACTTCCTCCATCTACAATCAAAGAACACACTTTTCCATTCACAGTACACCTTGTTTGGAAAATGGTCTCCCTTTGCTCCTGTGACTCATTATAGATACCAGATTTTGTACCAGAACAAGTGCATAAGTGTAACCGGGAACAATGCGAATACCTCATTGTAAGAGTAGGCCCAAAAAAAAAAACACCCAAAAAAGGCTAAAAATGGGCTAAAAACAAAGCAAATCCAGGTAGTAAGGCCCAGAAGTGACGAGGCCCAAATAGATCAGGAAAAGAGGCTAAAAAAATGAGGAAGGTCGTCTGGCCTTGCTCACTTTTTAGTCACCTCCCCAACCCACCACAAAACCTTTTGACTCCAATTTCTTCCACAAGTCTTATCAGCCTTATTTCTTTTATGAGGGTAAAGTACACATCATAAGCTTTCCAACGCCTCACGGATCGCCTCAATCGAATTCGAATGAAAGAGTTATGGTCGTTTAAACCTGAACTAACCTCAGATTAAGGCCAAACGACCATACAGAGTTCCAGGAAAGGCCAAACGGCCTATAATCCCTGCCACAATGCCCAAAAGGAGCCATGGAAAATTCAAAAACGGTCTGACCTTGCTCTATTTCTACAAGCTAAGCCTAAAGCGCAACAAGGCCCAAAAGGAGCAATGGAGAATTCAAAAGTAGTTTGGCCTTGCTCAGGCCCACAGACATCCCACACTATGATACGCGGCAAGTGCACGGGTGCTCGTGTAGCAAGTATTAAGGTCGATCCCACAGGGACTTTGCTAACTACGCACCAAACTAGCCTCCTAGGTGATTGCTAAGCCGGTTGGGGTTTGTTTTGGATCAACTAAATCTATTTCTAATCGCTAAAAAGGTCAAAACAAACAAATATTCACACAATTCACAAGATGAAATCAATATGAGAAAGACGTTCAGGGGATAAAACCTAAGTAACTCTATGAATCAAACAAGTGGATTGAACATGTAAGTCACTAATTTGGTACATTTTAGGGACGATAATTGCATAAATTCTTCCGTAGCGAGCTTTTGGCAATGAAACAGATTGCTTAGTAAAATCGATCTCTTGGATTCTTATTGTGCCAATTTTATCTAAGTTAAAGATTGAATTATCTAATGACCCCTAATTACAAAATCTTCTATGTCTAGTTCATTTTATAATTAGTTTATCCTAAGAGTTCCGATTATCGAATTTCTCCATTCGGCAGTTCATTCAACAATCTAATTCCATCCTAATGGTGATCAAGCAAAAGCAATGACATACAATATCAAAGGATAAATAAAATGCATTCAAACTAGATAATCAAACTTGTTCAATCCAACAATACTCAATCCATAAGAGAAACTAATAAGGGTTTATCCCCCAAACTAAAAGAAAACTACTCACTAGTCATGTTCGAATCACAAAACATAACAACATCTACTCTAAAATGCATGAAAACTATAAGAAAGAGGAATAAACCGAGTTGGAATTCAATCCTTGCTTGAATGATGATCCGCGGGGACTTTTGCTCCTCCACTTCAGTGGATTCTTGCAAGTTGATCTTCAAACTCCAATGAACTCTCAATCTTCAACTAGAACGAACTTGGATGGAATTGTGGATGAAAGGGAAGATGAATGTAGAGATGAAGATGATGATGAATGGGAGTGAATGATCCATGGAAACAGTCGGACAACAATTATATAGCATTTAAAACGAAGTTGAAACGCCATTTCTGCATTTAACATAGTCAACACGGACCGTGCCAGGCCAACACGGACCTTGTTGAACCTAACATGGGTCATGTTGACTGGACACGAGTCGTGTTGCCTCCAGGAATCAATTTCTGCACTTTCTGGACTGTTAAACGGATCGTGCTGCTTGGTTTTGCATCCGTGTTGCAACCTGACGCAGCCCTTTGACAATTTGGGACTGAGTTTGGGCCTTGGGGTTGATCTCTTTCTTGATTTGTGATCTACTTGGACTTCTTCAACTTGGATTTGAGCTTGATTTGATCCAAATTATTCCAATTTCCTACAAAATTATACCAAACTCCAACCAAGCACAAAATAGAGAATTCGAGTATAAAAATAATACATTCATATCTAAAATCACTCAAATTAACTCTAAATATCCAAGATCACACATATATATATAATACAATTATCAAATCCCTTCATGCTTACACCTTGCTTGTCCTAAGCAAGGCTAAACTCACAAATAAAACGAAAAATAAAGAAAAGAACGAAAAGAGAAAATAAACGGGACAAAATGACTCAAATCAAAAGAAAAAGTTTCAAAGCGAAAGTGAAAAATTTATTTACAATCTCCTCAGGAAAGCATCGATAAGAAATTCAATTAATCGAATTTAAGCAAGCATAGCACAAGTATGAAAGAGAGTTTCTAATATAAGAGAAGATGAAACCATAGAAAGAATTACAAAAACTATACCTATCAAGATCAAACTAATCATCCTCCTAATCTCAAAAGAAACAAGCAAGGACATAATAGTGGATGAAGCTAGGTAATTGAGAGCAACCTCACTTTAGGGAATGTGGAAACACTCCTCTCATGTGTTTGAAAATGAATAAATCAATGAAGGTACACTCATTACTCAATCAGAAAGTAACATTGTACCATAGCTTGCAAATAATCTCAATTCTTTACCGCTAAAATGCAATGTACAAATGATAATCAAGATGACTTTCAAATGAGTTGTAATGGGGTAAGGAGTGGAAATATAATTTGGGGAAGTGGAGCTAAAAGCCAAGACTTGGAGCATGAACCTCACCCAATTTGCACAATTAAAAACTCTCATACCTTATATTCACAACAAAACATCCCAAAATCAAGTGGAAATGCCTCAAATCAAAGAGAACAACCTAACAAACCATACTTCTTTTTTTCTTCATTTTTTTCATTTTTCTAATTCTTTTTCTTTTTGATTTTTTTCTTTTTTTCATTTTCTTTCTTTTTTTTACAACTCAAACTTAAAGATATATACACTAATAAGGCAAATTTCCAATTCAACCCATATCAAGCTATAATGGGAAAAATTTCATGATATTCAACTTTCAAAACATCCCCAATAAAACCAAACCACCAAGACACCACAATCAACTCAACTTTTCACACTTTAACACTTCAAGCATAGGCTTAAGGGTAGGAAATTAAATATTTGGCCTTGGCTATCAATATAGGTAATCAAAAGAAAGAGTGATACAAGGCTAAAAGAGGGTTAAAAGCGGATATTAACATGAAAAAGAGTAGCCTTTTGGCTTTGTAGCTTAAAAATATATTCAAATGAATGTCTCTATCATATTATCAATGCACTAGTAAAAATGCAGTTTCAAAGAGATACATCGCAAGTTCTAGAGAATGAAACTAAGGATGAGTCACACATGGAAATATGAGACTAATAAAAATGATTAGTCATTTAAGGCTTATGTGGTCTCAAGGGTTAAAGCTCTCAAACAGACCTAGCTCAAATAGATGCGCGTGTGCAAAACTCATTCCAAAAGATCATAGAAAAGACAATCAATCATCACTATCAAAGTATAATTCTAAACTTTCTAAGTTTTCACAACTCTTTTCAAAACTTTAATTCACAAAAGAGCTATACAAGACCAAATCAAATTAAAAGAAAACTTATCTAGCTTTAATTCATCACCGGAAAATTTTATTCACTAAACCTATCATATACTAGTTTTTCTTCTTCTTTTTTCTAACTTTTCATTTTTTTTAATTTTCTGAAATTTTCTGAAATTTTTTTGGTTTTTTCAAAAACTAAAATCAAAAGTCAAATGAAAAACTAGAAAAGAAGAAACTAAAAACTAAGAAAAAGAAAGATAATAAAATCTAACATGCATCTAACTAATGCAATTCTACGTGAATGCAAAAGATTTACAAATGATAACTAAAAACTAGAAAAATCAAAAGAAAAACTAAACTAACTAAAAGAAAAATCAAAGTAAAATAACAAAACTAAATCAAAAATAAAACTAAAGAAATAAAATCAAAACTAAAACTAAACAAAATAAACAAAATAAACAAAAATCAACGAAAAACCAAAATAAAATCATACATATACACAAAGATGAGGACTCAAAATTTTCAAATCCCCCGCATGCTTGGATAGAGCATTGTCCGCAATGCATAAAAATAGTAATAAACTAGCATGAAGGGGAAACAAGATAATCACTGAGGTGGTGGAGGAGGAGGGTAAGGATATTAGGGCGGGTAATTCAACTGCCAATCGCGCATCCCTTGCATCATCTCGAGCATGCGTGCTTGTTCGGCAGCTTGGGCGGCATTGGCTTGATCTAGAAGGTCCAACCTCTCAAAAAGACGAGTTTGGTTTTGTAAAATTTGGTCCGAAGTAGACCTAAAATATCCAAACTCGGTTTCACAATAAGCTCTAAGGGAGGCATGGTTCGCAAGTAAAGAATTAAAATTATCTTGAAAATCAAAAGCAGCGGCGAGACCTTCTTCATCGTCCTTGTCACCCTCATGAGGAGGAGGCAGAGGAACGGGGTTGGGAATAGGGTTAGGTTGAGGAATAGGCATGTTAGGGAGGAAAAGGATGTTTGGGAGTTCTTGTATGGTAAGGTTTGGATGAGGAAGCCTCATCAACTCATTATTGGAATAAACCCACCAAACTTCTTCACCTCGCAACTTGCACATTTTGATAGCACTTATAGTTATAGCCCTACCATCTAAGGTCATGGGGCCCTCTACCCTATCCCGCTCGTGACGAGCCGAATTCCAACCAAAGCGCCTCGCCAAAATCGTAAGCTAACCACCCACCACTATGTCCCCCCTTGGTGTGAGATGTGATTCGGGCTAAATGTATGGCAAAAAGAGCGGTGGGGGTTCACCTCGGGTCGTGCATATTACATACCCCATAATGTATAGAATTCTGCTTAGGCCGCTACATTCATGCTATCCCCCCTACCAAAAAGCCCACAAGCTAGGATGTGCTGCGTGTAACGGAACATGGGGTTCCGTATATGCGTGCACTTAGACCTACTCAGGTGGTATCATTCCTAGTCGTGGTGAACTGCCAAAATTCATTGGGGTTCCATTCAGCTAGAGGGGGCACATATTTTTTTGTGGCATCAGGGACTATAGGAAAACGAAAGATTTGGGCAAACTGGGCTAGCGTCAAATTGTGCTCTTCTTCTTCTATCCTAAAGGTAATCCTATCCTCCTGAGTTTTAAGGTTCACATCAAATGTGCTAAGCACCTCGAGGGTAAGGTTCCTACAGGTCGGCTCTCTCATCCTCGCAAAGTCTAACATCCATTTTCTATTCAAAAGCCATTCAACATCATCCAACATTCCAGTAGTTTGTAAAAATGGCTCATGCATATAACAAGTAGGGATGATATTACGTTTAGATAAAGCTAGGTAACGTTCAAATTGAACACCTTCTAAATTGAAAGGATTGTTACCTCACGTTTGCCTTGAGGATGATCCCGCTTGTCCTTGCCTTTGTCACCATTGTCACCTCTGCGCTTTTTAAAAGCTTGCTCCTCACCACGAGATGTCCCTAACCATCTTTATACACAAAATATACAAGCTAAGAAGTTAGAAATTTACAAAGGGTTACAAAGAAAAATTAATTAAACCTAAACCCACAAAACTGACTAACTAAAACTTAACTATATATGACTCTAATCAAGCTAAAATCTAAATTACCTAAGACTATTAAACTTCAAACTACTTCTAATTAAAATAAATCTAAACTAAGTCTAACTCAAGTGCTAATAGATTAAAGAATCTAACTAAACTAACCGAAACTAAGCTATACTATTATGTACTTAACATATACATATACACAACAAGCTATACATGCTAACTAATCCAACACTTGTACATATACAACATTATACAACACTAAATCACCAAAATTAGAGACAAAACCTAGGTAAAATAATTTAAGTTAAAACTAAACTAAGTTAAAACCCTAATATATATAAAAGTAAGCTAAACTCAAATAAGAAAATTAAAACAAACTAACTAACAAAGAACAAAAATAGAAAATCAATAAAGAAAAATCAAACTAACAAAGTACTAATATAGAAAATCAATATATACACATGAAAATCCACACTTCTAAAAGCTTGAAACACAACAATGGTGGACAACAATGGAGATTCACATATTATATAACAAGAATATGAAAATTTAAAACTAAAAATGAAATTAAAATGAAAATAAACTAAGAAAAACAAAGAAATTAGAAAAACCAAACCTTTTTACACTTGAAGGGGAAGAAAAGAACTTGAATGTGGGTGAAAATTGAGGTTTTTGGATATGGAGGTGGAATGGGGTGAAAAATGGAGTGGAAGGAATGAGTTTAAAAATGGTGAGATCTGAAAGAGGAGGAAGAAAGGAGAAAAATGGAAGAAAAATGGAGGAAATTGGTGAAGAATTGAGGGAGATGGAAGTTAAAGAGTGATGGAGGAAGAAGGTTATGGCTATGGAGGACAAAGGGTGAGTGACGAAGAAAGGAGAGAGAGTAGTGAAGTGAAAAGAGGAAGAAGAAGTGGGGCACGGGTAATTGGGAGTGAAAACGGACGTTGAAAAATAATGTAAAGGGATGGGGCGAGAAAACGGGTGAAACACCCGTGTTATCGCGTATCGAGGACCAACATGGATCGTGTTGGATCAACACGGTCCGTGTTGACCCCTGCGCATAAGATTACCTCTCTGCAGGGCAGCACGAGTTGTCTCATGGTTGACACGATCCGTGTTAGCGTCTTTTTGCTCTTTTTGATCGCGCGTTCGAATCCCGCAGCTCCTCCTTGCCCTTTTATTTCCTTCTTTCATTCTTTTTCACCTCTCACTCACCCTTAACTTATGTTTCCCTCATTTTTTTTCAATTCCTCTAACTTTCTCTCAATCTCTCTTTTTTTTTTCAAACTCTCTTTTCTCTCATTTTTTTTTCAAATTTTAGATTTTTTTTTGGTTTATTTTCCTAAAACTAATACCTCAAAAACTTAAGACAAAAAACTAAAAATAAAACCCTAGAAAATCCTAGAAAAAGAAAATAAAAAGGAGAAAAATTGCTTAAAAATCCTAGAAAAGTCAAAATAAATCAAAGAAAAATCCTAAAAATTCTAGAAAAATAAAGAAAAATTTAGAACAATCAAAATAAAAGGAAGAAAAATAAAGAAAAATCCTAGAAAATTTTTAAAAATGAAAATAAAACCGAAAAAGCTTGGGTTGCCTCCCAAGAAGCGGTTGTTTAACGTTCTAAGCTTGATATAGTACCTCTTAAACCACACCGGGGGTGGTTAGGTTGATGTTTCCTCCATGCTCAATCGGTTGACCAACAAAGTAGGGCTTAAGCCTTTGCCCATTCACCTTGAACGCTCCAGATTGTTCATCCCAAATCTCCACCGCACCATGTGGGAAGACTTTCAACACCCGAAAAGGACCCGACCAACGGGATTTCAACTTGCCCGGAAAGAGCTTCAACCTAGAGTTGAATAAAAGCACCATATCTCCTTCTTCAAACATCTTCTTCATGATGTGCTTATCGTGGCAATGTTTTGTTCTCTCCTTGTAAATCCGGGAACTCTCATAAGCCTCCAACTTCAACTCATCTAACTCTTGAAGTTGCAACATTCTCCTTTCTCCGACAAACTTTTGATCAAAGTTGAGGTTTTGGATGGCCCAATATTCTTTGTGCTCCATTTCAACCTGCAAATGACATGACTTCCCAAAAACTAATTGGTATGGAGTAGTGCCCAAAGGAGTCTTGAATGCGGTCCGGTAAGCCCATAATGCATCATCAAGCTTGAGTGTCCAATCTTTCCTCGATCTACTAACCGTCTTCTCCAAGATACTCTTCACTTCCCGGTTGGAAAGCTCAACTTGGCCACTAGTTTGGGGGTGATAAGGTATAGCAACCTTGTGAGTGACCCCATACTTGGCCAAAAGAGCATCTAAGGGCTTATTGCAGAAATGAGTGCCATTATCACTCAATAAAGCCCTTGGAATTCCAAATCTTCTTAAGATATTCTTCTTGAGGAACTTGATCAGCACCTTGGAATCATTAGTAGGGGAGGCAATAGCTTCCACCCACTTAGAAATATAATCCACCACAACCAATATGTAGAGGTTGTTGTGTGAAGGTGGAAAGGGACCCATGAAGTCAATCCCCCACACATCAAATAGTTCCACCTCTAAGATACCCTTTTGAGGCATCTCATTCCGCTTCGAAATACTCTCTGTCCTTTGGCACTTATCACATGAAAGCACAAAATTTCTTGCATCCTTTGAGAGAGTTGGCCAATAGAGTCCCGCTTGAAGCACCTTTGCAATGGTCTTGTCCGTGCTAAAGTGGCCTCCACATGTAGTTGAATGGCAATAATGAAGCACACTTTGCACCTCTTCTTCCGGCAAACATCTCCTATAAACCCCATCACCACATAGCATGTAAAGGAGGGACTCCTCCCAAACATATCTCTTCACATCCGAGAAGAACTTCTTCTTTTGTTGGTATGACATCTCCGGGGGCAAAACACCACACACAATATAGTTCACAAAATCAGCATACCAAGGAGTGGCTTGACGGGCAAGAGCGAAGAGTTGCTCATGGGGAAGGAATCATCAATTGAGGGCTCTTCATCATCACTAGAGGCCTCAAGTTGTAACCTCAAAAGATGGTCCGCCATAACATTTTACAAGCCGAGCTTGTCACAGATCTCAATGTCAAACTCTTGAAGCAACAACACCCAACGAATGAGTTGGGGCTTCGAATCCTCCTTCGTCATGAGTTGTCGAATAGCGACATGATCCGTGTAGTTAATCACCTTCGAATTGATGAGATATGATCGGAACTTACTTCGAAGGGTAAGGACAATCTGTGCTTGAACTATAGGGGCGGTAACCAAAGCTTTATTTAGCTTGTCAAAAGCACTCAAACACTCCTCATTAAATTCAAAGGGCACGTCCTTGATGAGCAAATGAGTGAGAGGTTTTGCAATTTTTGAAAAATCCTTTATGAACCGCCGGTAAAAACCAACGTGTCCAAGAAAACTCCTCACACTCTTTACCGAAGTAGGTGGTGGCAATTTTTCAATCACCTCCACCTTTGCTCTATCAATCTCAATGCCCTTAGATGAAACCACATGACCTAACACCACTCTTTCTTGCACCATAAAATGGCACTTTTCCCAATTCAAAACCAAGTTAACTTCTTCACATCTTTTAGGCACTCTTTTAAGATTATGCAAACAATGATCAAATGAAGTGCCATAAACAGAGAAGTAATCCATAAAAACCTCCATAATGTCCTCTATAAACTCAAAGAAAATGGTCATCATGCATCTTTGAAAAGTAGCGGGGGCATTACACAACCCGAAAGACATTCTCCTATATGCGAATGTTCCATAAGAACATGTAAAGGTGGTCTTTTCTTGGTCATTGGGGTGAATAGGGATTTGGAGAAACCCCGAATATCCATCTAAATAGCAAAAGTAGGAGTTTTTAGCTAGTCTCTCAAGCATTTGGTCAACAAATGGGAGCGGAAAATAGTCTTTTCGGGTGGCCTTATTCAATTTTCTATAATCAATGCACATTCGCCAACCCGTGACAGTCCTAGTGGGAATGAACTCATTATTTTCATTTTTAATACCCGTCAATCCCCCTTTTTTTGGGCACAACATGAACCCGGCTCACCCACTCACTATCGGAGATAGGGTAGATAATTCCGGTTTTCAACAACTTTAAAACCTCTTTCTTAACAACCTCTTTCATGTTAAGGTTAAGTCTTCTTTGGCGCTCTACGGAAGGTTTAGAATTGTCCTCCATGAGGATGCGATGCATGTAAAACGAAGGATGAATACCCCTAAGGTCATCTATAGTGTATCCTATGGCCTTTTTATGCAATCTCAAAACTTCTAATAAAGAAGAAATTTCAGATTCAATCAAATTTGCATTCATAATCACAGGATAAGTCGAATTCATGCCAAGGAACTCATACCTCAGTGAAGAAGGAAGGGGTTTCATTTCTACCTCAGGAGCTTTCTTCTCAACTTGATTTGGCTCCTCTTCAATATCAAGATCTTCCTTCTTAGCAAACCCTGGAGGGATTTGTGGAGTTGACTCCAACAAACTACTACTTCGGGACAATCATCCTGCAAAGATCCATCAAACAAAAAACATAGCTCAAGTGGATCACTTGACTTGGGGTTAGTATCAAATTCCCTCACTATTCCCTCAATAGAATCAATAAAGTCGCAATCATCAGAAATAGAAGGAAATTTGCAAGCATTATTCACATTAAACTCAATCTTATCATTCCCCACATCAAAAGTCATTTTGCCATTTTTCACATCCACACAACACCCTGAAGTGGCCATGAAAGGCCTACCAAGAATGATAGGGGTACGCCAATCCTCATCCATATCAAGCACAACAAAAACCACAGGTACAAAGATGTCACCCACCTTAATAGGGACATTCTCAAGAATACCCATAGGATATTTCACAGAACGATCAGCTAGTTGCAAAGACATGGAAGTGGGTTTCAACTCACCCATTCCAAGTTTTTCAGACTATGACATCAAATTCACACTAGACCCCAAATCACACAAAGCACGATCAATGAACACATTACCAACAACACATGGAATAGTGAAGCTCCCGGGATCCTTAAGCTTAGGTGGAAGCTTATTTTGGATTGCGGCGCTATAATGATCACTCAAAGCCATTGTCTCATGCTCCTCTAGCTTTCTTTTGTTTGATAAAATCTCTTTTAAAAACTTAGCATGGGTGGGCATTTGAGACAAGGCCTCGGTAAATGGTATGCTTATTTGGAGCTTCTTAATGACTTCCAAAAACTTCCCAAATTGTTTGTCAAGTTTTGCCTAAACCATTCTTTGTGGGAATGGCAAAGGTGGTTTATAAATTCTTTGGTAAAGTTTGAAAGAACCCTAGAGGGGGGGTGAATAGGGTTATGAAATTTTCTGCACAAAATAGCAATCTCCTTTATCTTACTGAATTGGAACACAGAATAACCCAAGGTGAAGGACCTTAGGGTTTACAGCAGAACCTAGTGCTTTTCGATGGACGCTTCTTATTTTCTGGAAAACATCCACCAAACTCAACTTTGGTGTAATCACTGATCGATCCTAAGTCCTTCTAGGAATCGATTATAAGAGTATCAACCAAATCCTAATTCCGTTAAGGAATTGATTACACTCAAACACAATCTCACTCAAACTCGGTTTTCTCACTCAAAAGAAAACTCAATCAAAACGAAGAACACTCTTCTTGTTTTGAACACCCGATTTCTTCCATGGAATCGTTGAAATTCTTTGTCCTTGATGGTCTTCTATTTATGCTACTTCCAGTCGTATATAGCCGTTTGAAGGATAGCTTCATTCGGATACTTTCCTTCCTTCAAGCCTGATAACTTCCTTAGTCAGCAGCTTCCTTCTTTATCTTGATTCTGGAAATCTTCAGCCATATCTTCCTTCCACATCATTAATCAATTGTTTCCTGAAATAAGAAAAGTCACAATTAATTAATTAGTCTGGTTTATAAAAGGGGTAGAAAAAGGATGTAAATCTTCCTAGAATATATTCCACAAACTTCCCTGATATTTTGCTCCTTTTATCTTTCACGACGAAGCTTCTCGTCTGGAGTGAACGTCCTTGTGATGCTATGAGTAAACGTCCTTATGATGCCCTAGGTGAATGTCCTTCTGCCTGCTTTGAGATTTCTTCCCTTGCGCATCATATCTTTTCTAGCTATTCGAATTTTGGCTTTCATTCAAAACTGATTCAGTGCCAAGGTCCTTGAGCCTGAGCTATCAACGTCCTTGAGGGGTTCTAACAAAGTTCTTGGGAATCATTAGGATTCTCCTTGTCATTTTGCACATACACATCAATCAAAGTCTCATTGGAAGAAATAACATCCTCTTCATTTACAACAACATTCTCAGCATCAACCACAACATCTTTCACAACATCATTAGGCACATCAATCATAACATGCTCAATCCTAGTTCCCTTAGGCTCCCCCAATTGTGTCCCACTTCTTAAAGTTATGGCTTGGCATTGGGCATTAGGGTTAGGAACAGGCTGTCCAGGAAGTATTCCCGGAGGGGGGGGTTGAAGCACTAGCTTGGTTGGCAATTTGGGTTTCAAGCATTTGGTTATGGGTGGTCAACAAGTCAACTCTAGTGGCCAATGCTTTTATAACCTCATCTTGCCTCTTTTGGTGCTCAAATTTCCTTTGATGGGAATTAAGGATAGCCTCTTTCATGGCTTCTAAGCTAGGTTTTTGAGTGGCTTGAGGATGGGCTTGTCCTCGTTGGGAAGGTCTTTGTCCTTGTCCTTGTTGGGAAGGTCTTTGTCCTTGTCCTTGTTGGGCACCCAAGTGATTATTGTTTCGGTAAGAAAAATTCAGATGAAATCTCAAACCGGGGTGATATGCATTCGGGTTACCAACATAATTTGCTTGTTCATTAGGATCTCCACTACCTATTCCATTAGGACAAAATAAGGTCAGATTCTCTATGAATGACAAGAAGCACATTAAGGTTGGGGGGAGGGGGGGTAGCATTCACGTTCATTTTATCCATTTTCTCAGTTAATGCAACTAATTTAGCGGATAAAAGAGTGATAACATCTACCTCATACTTACCTCTCGTTCGTGCGGAACGGGGCTTAGACCATTGGTCGCTGTTCATTGATATCTGTTCAATGAGTTCATGAAGCTCTTCCACGGTCTTACTCATGATATTTCCCCCCGCCGCTGCCGCCAAGATGTTGGCCCTCAAGTTGTCATCCAACCCGTTGTAGAACGCTTGGATCGGCATCCAAGGCTCGAATCCATGTTGGGGCATTGCCTCAAAAGGTCCTTGAACCTCTCCCATGCATCGTAGAAGCTCTCTCCTGGCTCTTGTGCGAATGTGGAAATTTGGTTCCTCGGGCTTGTCAACTTGCTAGGCGGAAAGTATTTCGCCACGAATGCAATAGCAAGTTGATCAAAGGTGCTGATGGTGGTGGTCGCCGGTACGGAATCCAACCATTCCCATGCCTTCCCCTCTTGTGAAAAAGGGAAGAGCCGAAGCTTGATGGCATCCTCCGTCGGTCCATTCATTTCACATGCTTGTCAAAAAATGCGGAGATGCCGGTCGGGGTCTTCATTGGGAAGGTCATGGAAAGGTGAGGCCTTCACCAAGTTGATGAGGGAGCTCTTCAACTCGAAGTCGTGCGCGTCCACTCCTGGTGCGTTGATGGCGGTGGGATGATTTGCGACTGGGGGAGTCACGCATTGCCCAAAAGTACGTCTTTCCGCGGCCATCTTAGGTTTCTCCTTGGCTTCTTCTTGTCTCCTTCTTTCTTCCTCTATCCTTTGCCTCTTCTGCCTCAGATGGAAGGTTCTTTCAATCTCCGGATCAAACTCGTAGAGCGCTGCCCTTTACATGCACCTTAGGAAGACCTAGCAAAAGACTGAACGAAACCAAATGGAGATCAAACAGGAAAAATCAAAAGAAAATGATCTAGTCAATCTAAGGATATTCGTTCGGTGGCGGCTAACGACAAAGTCCCCGGCAACGGCGCCAAAAACTTGATACGCCGCAAGTGCACGGGTGCTCGTGTAGCAAGTATCAAGGTCGATCCCATAGGGACTTTGCTAACTACTTACCAAACTAGCCTCCTAAGTGATTGCTGAACCGGTCGGGTTTTGTTTTGGATCAACTAAATCTATTTCTAATCACTAAAAAGGTCAAAACAAACAAATATTCACACAATTCACAAGATGAAATCAATATGAGAAAGACATTCAGGGGATAAAACTTAAGTAACTCTATGAATCAAACAAGTGGATTGAACATGTAAGTCACTAATTTGGTACATTTTAGGGTCGATAATCGCATAAATTCTCCCGTAGCGAGCTTTTAGCAATGAAACGGATTGCTTAGTAAAATCGATCTCTTGGATTCTTATTGTGTCAATTTTATCTAAGTTAAAGATCGAATTATCTAATGACCCCTAATTACAAAATCTTCTATGTCTAGTTCATTTTATAATTAGTTTATCCTAAGGGTTCCGATTATTGAATTTCTCCGTTCGGTACTTCATTCAACAATCTAATTCCATGCTAATGGTGATCAAGCAAAAGCAATGACATATAATATCAAAGGATAAATAAAATGCATTCAAACTAGATAAACAAACTTGTTCAATCCAACAATACTCAATCCATAAGAGAAACTAATAAAGGTTTATCCCCCAAACTAAAAGAAAACTACTCACTACTCATGTTCGAATCACAAAACATAACAACATCTACTCTAAAATGCATGAAAACTATAAGAAAGAGGAATAAACTGAGTTGGAATTCAATCCTTGCTTGAATGATGATCCGCGGGGACTTTTGCTCATCCATTTCAATGGATTCTTGCAAGTTGATCTTCAAACTCCAATGAACTCTCAATCTTCAACTAGAATAAACTTGGATGGAATTGTGGATGAAAGGGAAGATGAATGTAGAGATGAAGATGATGATGAATGGGAGTGAATGATCCATGGAAACAGTCGGATAACAATTATATAGCATTAAAACGAAGTTGAAACGCCGTTTTCGCATTCAACAAAGCCAACACGGACTGTCCAGGCCAACACAGACCGTGTTGAACCTAACACGAGTCGTGTTGACTGGACACGAGTCGTGTTGCCTGCAGGAATCAATTTCTGCTCTTTCAGGACTGTTAAACGAATCGTGCTGCTTGGTTTTACATCCGTGTTGCAAACGGACGCAACCTTTGACAATTTAGGCCTTAGTTTGGGCCTTGGGGTCGATGTCTCTCTTGATTTGTGATCTATTTGGACTTCTTCAACATGGATTTGAGCTTGATTTGATCCAAATTATTCCAATTTCCAACAAAATTATACCAAACTCCAACCAAGCATAAAATAGAGGATTCGAGTATAAAATAATACTCCCTCCTTTCCTCAATAATTTTCACATTTGAATTTTGGGAAGATTTTAAGAAAATTGTATTGAGAATGATAATTGTATTGGAAATGATAAAAGTAATAGATAAATTTCTATTTTGGTTATATAGTTGTATTGGTAATGATAAAAATATGAGGTAAATTTAGAAAATTGTCATTAATATTGTATTGGAATTGTAAAGTGACAGATATTGTGAAAAATGAAGTATTAGTTAAAGTGACAGATATTGAGGGATGGAGGGAGTACATTCATATCTAAAATCACTCCTATTAACTCTAAATATTCAAGATCACATATATATAAAATACACTTATCGCACTACCAGCTACGTCATCGATCCGCGTAAAGAAGCCTCAAAGGACGTCTGGTCTTCCCCATTGCCATGTCACCAATCCACGCCAACTCTCGGTCAAAGATAACCCGTAATGCATGCCTTTGCGCCATTGATTCATGTAGAGTCAAAAGTCAATTGACTTTTAAAGGGGGATTGAAGCAAAAATTGTGGATCATGTTGGATCGTTCCATCCTTATACATTCCCTCCTCACCTATAAATACCACCATTCAGACCAAACAAGAATCCATTAAGAATTCCCCAAGTGAATTCTCTCATACTTCCCCCCATACTCTCAAATAAAGTCTCGATACTAGCCACGATTGTGTTTTGAAGGAATCCCGACATTTTAAGGTCGGTATTATCTTTTTCTGTCCCTCTAATTTGCATGATTTTTGATAAGTGATGTTAGATTGCTTATGTTCTTCATTCTTTCTTCTTGTAATAATGTAATCATTCTTCAATGTTGTGCTAGTACATAAACTCCTTTACAGAAATCATTACATTTGCATGATTATGAATGTAAAATTGTGAAACTCTTCTAACTTCTCCCCGCTCTTTTTCATTTCAGTATTGATTCTAGTAGAGTCTGTTTTCAAGAAAGCGAGGTCCGGGTGTTTTCTAACTCTTAGACTTGTAACCTTACCCCCAGGCTCGAAATTCGGGTTTGTAGGCTGAAGTTTTTACTAGTTTTTCTTTTGGTTCGTTGATTTCCTTAAATCAACTAGCGACTCTGTTACGACTAGACTTGTTCAACGGTCGGGCCGGGCCGGGTCGCGGGCCGGGTCAGTCGGGTCGGATGTTTCTGACCCGTCGGCCCGAACCCGACCCGACCCGGCCCGACCTTCGTGCCAGGTCAACGGGCCGATAATTATATAATATAAATTTTTAATATATAAAAAAAGCAAAAATTTACGCATTTAATTTACGTATTTGGTCGGGTCATCGGGTCGGGTCGGGCCAGGTCACAAAAAGTAGAATCTAATCTAGGATTTTTTTTTTTTTGTAAAGTTAATGTGTTTATATAAGTCATCGGGCCGGGTCGGGTCACAAAAAATAAAACTTAATCTAGGATTTTTTTTAAAAAAATTTAATGCATTTAGTCGGGTCATCGGGCCGGGTCGGGTCATATACCTTGGCCCGACCATGCTTCGGGGCCCCGACTTTTTCAGGTCGGGCCGGGTCACCGTCTAAAATTGTGGCCTTGACCCGCACTTTTTCGGGCCGATTCAGTCCCGCCAGTCGGTCTAGTCTAGTTACGACTAAGGTCAAGGACCTCACACGGTGTTTTGATATGAAAGACAAAATTACAAAAGCAAGAAAGGGTATCTAGATTCCACCATGCAAAACCAACGTCCTCCATAGCACACTTCATGTTACCCTCACAACACTTCATGATGCCCTCACCACTTTCCCTATAGAGGACATCTGTCTGGATTTTTGATTGAGAGCGCCAAAATTGCAAAGTCACTCAGGGAAGTATCTCACCCTTAATTCTTTCCAAGTTTTGATATATGTGATTTATATTACAAATCTCTCTTTCCTATATGCAGAATATTTGGAGAAAGAGAACTTTGAAAGACCTCCTAAAAATGTCATCATCCAAATCTGGGAAAGAATCCAAATCTGTTTATAATTGGATGCATCCAAATCTGATTATAATTGGATGCATCCAAATCTGAGAAACAATCAACCCTAGCCGTGACTATGCAAAAGGAAGGAGATCAGGGACACCAAGTATGGAAGCTTACATATCCGGTACAAATCTAATTGTCAAGAAGGAAGGAATCTGTAGGATTTCAAATCAAGCAAATCAAAAAGTATATAGTAATATAGCCATTGACCACCAACAAGGAAGGAAATCCGCAAGAAGGCTATAAATCACCTCATAACCTCAAGCAGAAACATTCATTCGATTCCAAGTGAAGAAATCAAGAGAAATGTTGAAGGAAATCAGTGAGTGATTTCTGAGTGAGTAACCATTTGATATTGGTGAGAGTGTAACCACTGAAGGACCTTTGGTAGATTGTAGCCGAGGACCCCGGCGAGTAGTTTAACAGAAACTAAGTGTTGTAGTTTCTGTGAGGGATAATCACCAACGTGGTTGGTGGAAACTTTTGTCTAAAATCGCTGCTAGGGAAACTTAGTTGGGATACTAGCCAATTTAGTTGGGACATTAGCTCCTCTGTAATTGTCTTGATGACATCAGCTCTAGGATAGTGAGACTATTTGTAATCACCTCAATGTAACGTTTTCTGATTGCATTCAATAATATAAGTATTTTTGTTACACTGTGTTTAAAGCCTTAACAGTAAGTTAAGATTTGTCACTAACGTCCTCATTGAGTGTGCAGAATTTCAATAACCCTATTACCCCCCCCCCCCCTCTAGGGTTCTTTCAAGTGGTATCAGAGCAGATCGACTCAAGAAGAGACTAACCGCTCTGTGGAAAAGATCATGGTTGGGATCGAAGATGGTGATATAGGACAAGGACATTGCTTAAGCATACCCCCATTATTCCAATGATCAAACTTCGCCCACTGAAAGAAGCATATAAAAGCATTCATCATAGATCAAGACTATGATCTATGGGACAAAATTAAGAATGGAGACTTTGTCCCCATGATAACATAGGGAGAAATCACGAAACCCAAAATTAGATCCAAATATACTACCAAAAAAGTGGAAATGGCAAATAAAAATGTTAGAGCCTTACATACTCTCTATTGTGGACTTTATTCTGATGAGTTTGAATATGTCTCTGGATGTGATACAGCTAAGCAGGTATGGGATACCTTAGTGACCACATATGAAGGAACTAGCCAAGTTCGAGAAATAAGGCTTGGCAATTATATCAAGCTTTACGAATCCTTCAAAATAAAGAATGGAGAATCCATCGTGGACATGTACAAACGGTTTGCTATCATGGTCAATAATCTCAAGTCCTTATGGAAAACCTACTCCAATGAAGAAAAAGTTTGCAAGGTCCTCACATGCATTCCAAGAAAGAAATGGGAGCTGAAAGTCACCGCAATCGAGGAAGCTCAAGATTTAAAAACTCTCAAATTAGATGACCTCATTGGAAAGCTTCTTGCTCACAAGATATATGATCAAGAAGAGCATGATGAAAATGAAAAAGAAGTTCGTAAGGACCTCAATGGTATGACAACAAGTCAAATGAGGATGATAAGAACTGGAATTTGGCTTTGATGGTCAAGGAACTCAAGAAACCGTTCAAGAAAAGCCATAATTCCAGAGGATCCCCATCCAAACGGGTCAACCAAAGAGGTAAGGACTCCTTAAGTAATGAAACTAACACACCTTCTTGCTTTTGTTGTGGTGATCCAGATCACATGATCAAGGATTGTCCCTTTAGCAGAAAGAACAAAAAGGGGAGGAGTCATCTAGCGCCGATGGCCTCTTGGAGTGATAATAATGGCAGCTGGAGTGATGAAGAGGTTGCCAGCCATTATCTTATGGGAAAAGACATCAATGATACCGAGGAAGTTGGTACATCAAATGATGACTATCAAAACAATGATGAAGATGACTAAGGGGAGGTAACTCTTGATGAGCTCCTTACTTGGCCTAAAAATTACTTAGCAAAATGTTTTCTAAAGATTATTGTAGGTGAGACTACGTACTTGGATAAAATTACGTCTCTAAAAAGGGCGATCAAGAGTCTGGAAGATTCTAAAGATAAATTGGAAAAGTCTTGTAATGATCTTACCTCCAAGATTGACATTCTCGAGACTGAAAAACTAGACCTCAAGGCCAACCTCGATAATGTCACAAGTCTTCTTGTTAAGCTAACCAAGGAGAAGAAAACTCAAGTGAATTTCTTGGATCTCAATGCGGCTCCTTCAATAAGGAAGGATTGGGACATCATCCCAAGAAAAAACAAAACTATCGTCAAGGACATTATGTCTCTCGAAATCTGCCAGCTAGAACAAGGCACCAAGGACGTTATAGTAACCTTGATAGCAAGGACCAAGGTCACATATCCTACTCACGGCACCAAGGATAATGCAACTACCTTAACACAAGATCCCAAGGTCAGTCATCTCATCTCAAAAATGAGTGTCAATCCCATAAATCTCATTACTCCAACTATTATCGTTCTAGAATTGTGCAAATCTGGGTTCCAAGAGGAACAAGACCTCCTAACATGGTTGTTACTAGTAGTCAAAGACCTCAATTTGATGTCAATCATGGCTTGAGGAAGGTTGATTGAAAATTTTGTAGGTATGCTCGGCATCCAAGCAAGGAAATAATGAAACCTCAAGAGTTTGGATGCTCAAAGAAACTTGGAGCAATCAAGGACATTGTATGCATCAGTATTAACTTCTTTAGTAAAATCCAAGGTCCTTGGCGAAGGCGACCACAACCTCATGTCCCTCGCATGTCATAAAGTTTAACGTACTTGATCCATTCAAATGACAATGTTATTGATTATTCATAGCACGAATTGAGGGGGAGCACCCTCTCTTGATATTAACAAGCTCATTAAGTTGTTGCAGATTATTACAAAGGATTGTTATATGAAGGAGGAGTTTCCTATGATCTTTTTGATGAAAGTCAAAAAGGGGGAGAAGGAGTATAGTTATTAATTAATTTTGTCTTTTATCAAAAAGGGGGAGACTGTTCGGACTAGGGTCAAGGACATTACTTCTGCCAAGGGCCTCACACGGAGTTTTGATATGAAAGACAAAATTACAAAAGCAAGAAAGGGTATCTAGATTCAACCCTGCTGAACCAACATCCTTTATAGCACACTTCATGATGCCCTCACCACATTCCTTATGGAGGACATCCATCTGGATTTTTGATTGAGAGCGCCAAAATTGCAAACTCACTCATGGCAATATCTCACCCTTAATTCTTTTCAAGTTTTTATATATGTGATTAATATTACAAACCTCTCTTTCCTATATGCAGAATATTTGGACAAAAAGAACTTGGAAAGACCTCCTCAAAATGTCATCATCCAAATCCAGGAAAGAATCCAAATCTGATTATAATTGGATGCATCCAAAGTAGTATTCTTCCTCTTCTGTTTGATTAGTGAAAGTAGTATTCTTCCTAAGATTACACCAATGAGCCAACCAAGCAGAAAACAGGATAAAAATAATTGAGCAAGGCTAAATGATCTTGTTCTCCAATTATTGTTTAAAATAAACTAACGTTTGTGTTGGTTTCTATACAGTAAATCATCATCGACACCGGGAAAGACTGGAACTGACATCGAGAAAAACTGGAATCGACACTGGGAAAGACCAAGAAATCATATTCGGCACTGAGACAGACTAGAAAATCACAATCGACACCGGGAAAGACTGAAAAGGCATCATCATACGCCTATCATTGGGAGTTCACAGTACAATGATACATCCAATTGCCATTAACAGAGCACTGACAGTGACATCCATCATCCAGTTTCCATTAAAAGAGCATTGGCATCCCTCATTCAACTGCTATTAAAAGAGCACTGACACCATCCATCTTCCAGTTGTTAAAAGAGGGTTGACATCACCATCTTCTAGTTGTCGTTAAAAAGAGAACTGAGACCGTCCATCTTCTAGTTGTCATTAAAAGAACGTTGACATCGCCATCTTCCAATTGCCGTTAAAAGAGCACTGACACCGTCCATCTTCTAGCTATCGTTAAAAGACCGCTAACATCCCCATCTTCTAACTGTCGTTAAAAGAGCACTGACATCATCACCATCCAGTTGTCTAACAGCATAACTATCCAGTTGCCACTAAAAGAGCACTGACGTCCATGCGCCTATCATTAGACGTTCACAGTATAATGATATGTCAGGTTGTCGGGCGTTCACAAAAAGGCAATCAGCCCATCAGACTACTTTGACCTTCGTCCTAATCGTACTCGAGTAAAGTGAGGACTCTCTATAGACACTGGACTTTGTACCGGGACAAGTGCACAAGTGTAAACAGGAGCAACGCGAATACCTCATTGAAAGATTGGTCCCAAAAAAATCAAAATGGGCTAAAAATGGGCTAAAACCAAACCTGGCCTTGCTTCAAATTCAAGTAGTTGGGCCATGAGGAGCAAAAGGGGCTAGAAAATGAGGAAGGCAGTCTGGCCTTGCTGACATTTTAGTCACCTCCCCAACCCACTACAAAAACCTTCATGTTCCACCCTTTCCACATACATATGCTCACATTTTTTATTCTCGTTCTTCTATAAGTCGCATTGGTCTTATTTAATTTTATAAGGGTAAAGTACACATCATAAGCTTTCCAATGCCTTACGAATTGCCTCAATCAGAGTCCAGATCAAAGATCAGGAAAATGTTTCATCAGCAACAACAAGTTATGGATGGCATGTTGCAGGCCATCACAAAAATCAATGAGAAGTTGGGCCTCAATCTTGAAGAAGATGATGATGTTGAAATCAGTGGGTACGAGTCCGAGCCCGAACTCATCAAGACACCGCGTGCGATGAGTTTGGAGGATCGAGATCATTCAAAGGGAAATCCGAAACCTCCATGGAGACTCCAAAAGTTACAGAAGACCATGCTGTGAAAGGCCCTAGAACAAAAGCTGGAAAGCCTTACCAAGATAATGTGCAATGTCCTAGCGTTCACTGATAAATACACGGAGGTACTCTTACCTATACATCTATTCATGAAAGTGGCTGACAAAGTTGAAATGCCCAACATCAAGTTCAAACCGTTTGAAAACCCTACTCACCGCATCGAGGAATTCATGCGACTAGCACCTCTCAATAGAATTGATGTTGGCTTATATTCTACAATCTTCCCACCCACCCTAGATGGAGGAGCCAAAGTATGGTACCATGCCCTGTCACATCAAGTCAAGGCTGATTGGAACGAGTTGTTTAAGGCCTTTATCAATCACTACAGTCGTATCCAGAAGAAGTAGGCCACAGTGGATGACCTAACATCCATGAAGCAAAGAGAAGACGAGCCCTTCCTGGATTACTTCGAAAGGTAGCACACCAAGTTGTCTCACATCAATGAGACTATACCTCTACGCTTACAGTTATCCACCTTCAAATAGAGTCTCAAGAGTATCCTAGCTCGGCACATGGGATACCATGTGATCAAGGACTTTGACTACATGAAGGACCTTTGCATCTAACTCGAGACCATGAACAATGAGAAGGCCGCCGCCCAAGGGTGGAAGAATTTTAGTCCTAATTGGAGGGCTACTGGTACACCCAGCCACCATTCTAAGAGCGTTGAGCTAATGTAATTAAGTCAGGAATCCAACCAAAATACGACCGTTACACCTCACTTGACACTACCTAAGTCAATGCTTTGGCTCATTTCTTAAGGAAACACCTGATTGAGTTGCCTTTAGCGAGTCCAGAGTCAGAAATGAAGCACCCAAGTTGGGATGACAGTGCATTCGCAACTATCACAGGTGTAAAGGACGTACACTGAGAAATGTTGGACCTTAAAGAATAGGATTAAAGGTATGATCCGGGTGGACGATTGAAGCCATCTCTTTTTGTTTTCATACCAGGTTTTTCGAGAATTTGCACGACCCTCCGAAAAGGGTTTACCCTCCCAATTTGGGGTGCTCCATACGTATACAAAGTACTTAAGGGGTGTGAGTGTCGTCCACTAACACCAAGCCTTGTTGGTTTCGCCGGTTTATTAAGGGCATGAAAGGCGTGAATAGCTAAAACTAAGATGCCAAAAAAATTCTGAAAATAGATTTGAGCTAATTTAATGTAGGGGTGTTGCTTTGTGAATATGAAAGGGATATCGAATTCAAAATCACGCCTAAAGAATAGGTTTGGCATGCACATAATGACTTTTTTTTTTTTTTTGCTAACTGACTCAACTATCTAAACAGCTAAAGCATAAAGACAAGCAAAAACTTTTCGTAAAAGAAGAGAAACAAAAACTTTTTAGGGATTTCCACTTGGATTTTTCTCTTTTTTTCTTTTTTTTAATTAACAAAAATAACTATCTACCCAACGAGAGTACCCCCCCCCCCCCCCTCCGAACACTTAAATCTCACAATGTCCTCATTGTGAGGGTAGCAGTCTCAAACAAGTGAAAAACAAACAAAAGGGAACAAGTACAAACACAAAGAGTGGTGAGTCGAGCCTACACAGCTCCAACATCCAAGAATCCAACATGTATACATCATGGGGCACACCACCGAAAGAGAAAAACAAGCATGCAAGCAAAATAAACTAAAATATTTACAAAAAGCAAGGAAGGGTGGAATGAGGTTACCAAATGGTTTTTAATAAAAGCTAGAAATACGAATAAGTGAACCTTGACCACGACAGGAGCATCATCCAATCCTTATTTAAGACTCGGGTCGTCAATCTCGGAGCTAGTCAACACTCGCAATAGAAGGTCATGCATCCTTGAATGCATTTCAGAGTCAGGGATGTAAAAGAACACACAAAACAAAGAGTCAGTAAAAGCAAGTTCTCTCTTCATCTTATCGAATGCCTTAGAAAAATCACATGAAGGATAAAAGTGAAGGATCGGGATTTTTCTAAGCGAGTCCTCTAGGTAAGCATGATAAGGGTCAAGGAGGGGATCGTATCCTATAGTGGAACCTAAGGACTCAAGACATGTGTGGTCAGGTGAGGGGGTGATCATCAATGAAAGCAAGGGATTAGAAGATTGGGTGAGGAGGATACATCGTCAACATATTGAATGCACGTAGAAGAGTTCTCAACTTCCTCAATCTCATCAAAAACATGACCCAACCCAAGATCATCGTCTAACTCATCAATATCATTGAATGTGTGCAAAGAAAAAGTAGGATTAAACCTTATGACAACACTCTCAACACCACATGAATTAGCATCATCATCAACAATCACAAACTCAGCAAGGATATCTACACACAAAGAAGGGGATAGGATTGCTAATGATAAAGATGCATCATCATGAACATCCAAGGGGAAAGTGTAGCATTCAGGTGTAAAGTCCATGGAAAATGGTTCAAAATTACACATATGCATCATGAGAATAAATTTCTATAGCCTGAGATGGTGGCACACAAGTCAAAGAAGGAACTAAAGAGTCGTCATCATCATTTTCTCAATCACACAAAGGAGGATTAACATGGACATTAAGGGAAAAGGGGGAAGAAGACTATATCCTATTCAAATCACATTCATCGGGAGAGGATGGCACTTTACAGCAAAACAGGCTGTATTTGACGGACTGAAGAAATTATCTCATGAAACCCTTTTTCCATCTTTTAATTTTTTTTTCTTTATGAGTAGACAGTTCAGAATGAGCACATAGGGACATACATGGAGTAAAGGGAGGAAAGGAAAGAGTACTCACATATGAATCCTCATAACATGCTTCCCTTGGTTGATCCACAGATGGATATTGAGTATGGAAATCAACAAAAGGGAATGGGGGACAAATATTCACAGAAGGATTTTTATAGTGAGTTCTAGCATGATGAGCACATGGATTATCAAAATAATAACCCAAAGCATGACAACTCTCCATAAAACTACGAGTACCCTCAGTTAGCCAATTAAGTAAATCTCAAGCCTCATAATCATTCTAACCATTAAAACCATAATAGTTCAGCAGATTACGAGTTTCAAAATTTACACCCTCATTAATAACCCATAAAACTTCCCAATTATAAAAATTATAGACATGAGGAAACCAATAAGCAAGGTAATCATTTAATCTATCCCTATAATCACAAAACATCTCTTGCTCATCTTGAGGGAAGTTAAAACATGTCATTTCTCTCTTTCTTTCAAATTTTTGATTTTTCAATTTTTTTTCTATTTAGAATTTTAAAACCTAGAAGGAACGTTCAAGGAAAACTCAAAGGTCGGAAGGCGCAATTCCCAGGCAACAGCGCCATTTTGTTGAGTCGCAGCATAGTGCAAAGGGGGTTGGGGCTTCCGAACCTAAGAATCTAACGAGCTCTCACCTCTAAGCGAGAGGCTCGAAGTTTTGGTGATTGATAGACACATGGACTAAAAGCAAAACAAAAGAACACAATTAAAAGGGAAAAGAGTTCGGGGGTATTATCGGGCCTCCGAACAAGAGAAACGGATTGGTGAAGAGGTTCAAGGATGATTCATAGGCAAGCTATTCAACACGGGAATTAGGCGAATGGATTAGCATCAAATCCCTCTCGTCAGAGTTAAGATTCAATGCTTACTATCTAAATTCCACCACTACTCCCTTAGGGATGGTTTCTAGATAGCATGATGGCCTAATTCTCCTAATCAGACACCAATCTCACGCCAGTGTAAATCGGTGTCCAATTAATCCATCCATAACCCTCCAATTTGATGTTGAGAGATACTCAATAACCTCCTGGCACCAAGAGTGTCGACGTCTAATGGAGAGGCATGGTAAGACGTGCTAAACAATCTACTGAATCTTCCGAGATGGTTCAGTCGAACCTAAGCA
Source organism: Portulaca oleracea (assembly GCA_029582165.1). Classification (NCBI taxonomy): domain Eukaryota; kingdom Viridiplantae; phylum Streptophyta; class Magnoliopsida; order Caryophyllales; family Portulacaceae; genus Portulaca; species Portulaca oleracea. The sequence continues at coordinate 21,674,118 of CM055874.1, forward strand.
TGGATTTCATAGTTTTAGGGGAGTTCGGTAATCATGTGTGAGGATTGCAGGGATAGTTAACATCAATTTCCCTCTCCCGAATGGTAACTTGATGCATACTTTCCAACGTCCGTCATCACTCCCGTGTATGACGACCCTTGATAGTATTCGAACGCAATCCTAACTGATCGGCTCCAAAATCCCTCTTGCCAGATTTAGGATTAGAACTGATCACTTCGCCCTATTGTCCCAATTCGATATTTAGAAGGATTCATAACCTCCGACACCAAAATCCCCCAATTATCAAATGGGAATCTAGGGTGGAACACCTAATCACCTCATTAATCACCCTAATCCTACTAATCCAGGCCTAATCCCCCATTAGGGGCCCTTACTTACCCCCTAACCCTAAAGGAACTAGAAACACATAATCATAACTACCACTACTTCAACAATTAAATCAAAGCTCAACATGATTCTAGTAAAACAATGAAGAAAACATGTAACACTAATTAAACTAAATTAAAGCATAAATAAGATAATTAAAGGAGAAAGTAAACTAATCAAAAGCTAAAATAAAGATGGAAGAAGAAGAACTTACTGAGAATTGGTACTAATTCAATGCTTCAAAGATAAAGAGAACAATAAAGAAGATAAACCCTAATCTAATTACAAAAGAATTAAAACCTAATTAAATCCTAACTAGAACTCTAATCTAAAACCTAAAACCTAAAACTAAAGACTAAGGACTAAAGAATGAAAAAGAAAAAGCTTCAGCGAAAATATCAAAGTTTACATTATATACTTGGGGGGAAAAAGGGTGGTTTGCCCTGAAAATAAGTCGGCGGACAGGGTCGTCACGGGCGTGACATAGGATGCCACGGCTGTGACACCTGGAGGTTTCCGAAGAATTGTTCATCTTCGCATACCTCACGGGCGTGACACCAGGGGGTCACGACCGTGAGGGGTCTTCTGGTTTGGGGATCACACTGAGTGTCACGACCGTGACAATTGGCCGTAAGGCCTGATGATGTTGGAGACCTCCAAACCTCTCAGGGGCGTGACACATGAACGTCAAGGCCGTGAGGGGCGTTCTTCCTGGATTCTTCTAGGGTTTCTTAGGGCGTCACGGCCGTGAGGAATGGTGTCACGGTCGTGACCCATGTTCTTTCTCGAGTACTTTCTCCTCTTTGTTGGCTGCCAAGATATCGCGGGGATCACGGCTGTGAGGTCCTGTGTTACGGCCGTGACACCCCTGTTGGCAACACTTGTTTTCTTGGTTCTCCCGGGATTAAAGATCGGGTTTTCTTCGTCTCGGGCCAGGTCTTCTCGAGATTTGCATTGGAGTCCCAGCCCTTTCTTGGATAAGCCCAGTTTTGGCCTTGTTTTGCGCGCTTTTCCTCCACAAGCAATATATGGTCGGGAAACCTAAAAGGGAAAGAAAATAACATAAAACACTAACAATTAAACACGGAACCGAGTAAAATATCATGGGAAAAGGACGCATTTAGGCTCAAAACCAAGCTTAACAAATATCAACACCAGTTTTAGATAATCTGGCCTTTACTAACTTCATCTTCCTCTCATCAGAATGCGTACTAAAAATAGGCACGTGTAGATTTTAAATATTTTCAAGAACACTATAATCAGAGCTCATATGATGAGTCACAAGAGGCACTTGTATCAATTTTCTAAGGCATATGTGATAGATTATAACACTCACAACAAATATTTTCCTATGCTTCTTGATTTTGTCTCTATGAGTGTATAATTGTTCTACATGGGAAGGGGTGAATCTAAGAAATCATTCACCTACTTGCCACATTCTTCATTGTTTCCTTTACTGTCCACATGGGGTCCCTTTAGGCTAAGTGAACCAACTACCAGACTCATAATGTAATAAGTATGTTTGCCATGTAAATTCGCATTCCCCTTCTCAGGCACACCGCACACTCTAGTCGTGTTGTTATATCTAAAGGAACTATTGTTACCAATGCTTTGCTTGTCTTATGGACAACTCCCGATGGATGTTGTCTATGGAATTAGCTCACTTGGATTGTGTGTTTCCCCTATTAGAGGGATATCTAATCATTTCATGGCATAGAACTTGTTCATGACCCATCATCTGGCAGTGGCTGCATTAAGGTTTGTTCAGAATTCCGCGGGTCTGAATGGTGGCTTCGTACGGGCCTCTTTCCGCCATAGTTTTGTCACCAACAACCTAGGTTACTTATTTTCTTCGTTCTCTACTTAGTATAGCAACGTAAACTTCAATGAGACTAGGTAAAAATCTAAATTAAGTATAGTGAATCGAACAATATTTTACTTCGACGGGCTAACGCACATGAGAAAGTTGTGTTGTTTCTCTTCAAAAATTTGGGTAACCTTATCCACATTGCCACGTTAGCAATTGCAAGTGCATCAGGGCACCACTTGGTAAGTCCCCAACCCATCCCACAAAGTTTTCTGCTTTATGAAGTATTCGATCACCGTGAGGTTTCCTTGCTCAACTATGATGATTTCTCTCTTGAGTTGATGAATTGTGATAGTATTCCCATTTGTACAGTGCTCTTCTAAGCTCGTTCTTATAGCTCATTCACTTTTTGCATATCCCATGAACCCATTAAGTGTGTTGTCAATTATGTTGAACAGCAGAGTTTGCCTTCTCCCATGCATCAACTTTTGGCACATCGACTACTTGTTTGATTTTCATTAACAAACCCATGTTTGTTCTTAGATTTAAGGTCATTGATACATGACCAATTTTCGTAATTGTATGCATTATGAATGATCAAATTGATTTGGTTTCTAAGATGGTGGGATTGACTAGGTAATATAGAGATTGAGGGTTGTTGGTGTCTATGTTTGTGGGTGTCATTTTCTTGCCATCGTCTTCCTTGGCACCATATTTCTTTTGTCATCTCTCATTGTGATCAACAAACAAAAGAATAGACGGTATGGAGTCAAAAATAGATCGTGTTAGTTCATTCCTCTTGACTCTAATACAATGTAAAGAGAGAATTGGGAGTTATGTTTTACCTTTCTCCTCCCTTCACCTTGAATATATATAGGAATAGAATAACATTTTACAAGAATGCGAGATAATCTCTTATAGGAAATAATTTAGGTGAAAAATAAACGCATTGATAAACATTAATAGGGTAATCAATATCCTAATATATGTTAATAGTTTCTTTGCATTAATTCTTCATGATCCCTTTGCCAATTGTGAGCAATTTTCTTTAGTTTGAGGGATGAACTTTATAATTATTTGATGAATTAACTTTGATTTGGATTAAACAAGTACGGTTCTAGTTTGAATGCATTCTATTTAGCCTTTGATTATGTTGATTGTTACTTTTGATTGGTCACCAATTGCATGGAATTAGATTGTTGAATGAAGCACCTAATAGAGAAATTAGATAATTAAAAACCTTAGGCTAAACTAACTATAAAATCGAGTCAGTCATAGAGATTTTTAGTTAGGAGTCACTTGATAATTTGATGTTTAACCTAGTTAAATTTGAAATAGTCACGAAAGTAGGTGATTGATTTTGCTAGGCAATTATCACTCCTTTACCAAAAGTTCATTGTGAAAGAGTTTATTCGATTATCAACCTTAGAATGTATGAAATTAATGAAATGCATGTTCAATCCGTTGAGTCGATTCGTTAAGTGACTTTGATTTATCCCCTGAACGTCTTAATCCATTGATTATATACCCTCTTAGAGTCCTTGATAGCTTAGAATTAGTTTGTTAGCAAATCAAAATCCAAAAACACAATCGATTTAGCAATCAATTAAGAGGCTAGCTAGTTTGGTGCGTAATTTAGCAAAGACTCCTTATGGGATCGACCTTGATACATGCTACAATTCACATTGTGCACTTACAGCGTAACAAGTTTGGCGTCGTTGTTTGGGACTTTGTCCCTAACAGCCATTGAAAGAATATCCTATGGTCGATTAAGTCATTTTTTTTATTTTCATTTTCTGTTTTAATTTGCTTTGGTGGTTTGCTTTTGTTTCTTGCCCCCTACCCAAACGCGACCTCACCCACCTACCCGACCAAAAAAAAGAGTTTGGAAGGTGAAGTTTTATAAAAACTGGGTAAGAATCTACTGTTATTAAACTGGGCGAGAGCAAGGGTCAGGTAAAGAGAGGGATCTACCCATACCCGTACTCAACCCTAATAGATAAAGAAACCCAATTATTATTATTATTATTATTATTATTATTATTATTATTATTATTATTATTATTATTAAACCCGTGCGATGCATGGTGTATGATAAAATAAATATTATTTTTAACAAAAAAGAACCTAAATTATTATTGTACATATAAATTAAAACGACCACAACATAAATTATATAATTAAATTAAAAATACGAAAAGTTGTTCAAATAAAAATATACAGTATAAAATTAAAAATACATGTAGGTCAAGAGTTTAAGTAAAAAAAAAAACGTACAATAACAATCAAGATTCTAACTACAACAATCAAAATACATGTAGGTCAGGAGTTTAAGTAAAAAATATTGATGAATTTTAAAATAATATTTGATAAATTTACATTGTATTTTATAATAATTATTGATAAATTTATTAAGAAAATTTTAACACTTTGGTAGACATAAGTAGGTATTACATGGTGTACCATATAATAATAATAATAATAATAATAATAATAATAATAATAATAATAATTATTATTATTATTATTATTATTATTTTACCAAAATAATTACAGATATTTGGACCAAAATAATTTAATTCAGTATTTATCTATTAATATTATATAGATTATTATTATTATTATTATTATTATTATTATTATTATAGGTAACACCAAAATAATTAATGTTATTTGCACCAACATAATTTAATTCAGACTCCAAAGCAGTTAAGGATTAGTGATACTTTCTTTTTTTTTAATTTTGAAATAAAATTCGGATTGAAAATAAAAAAAATAGAAAATAGAAAAAAAAAGAATAATTTTCTACGTTGTGATTGGCCAATTCCCCTACGGTCACTCCTGTGGCTTTATTTCGTGGGACCCACAGTGATTTCTATTAGTATAATATATAGATTATTATTGTTATTATTATTATTATTATTATTATTATTATCAGCAACACCAAAATAATTATTGTTATTTGCAACAAAATAATTTAATTCAGAAAGAAGTTAAGGAATAATGATACTTTCCGTTTTTTAATTTTAAAATAAAATCCAGATTGAAAATAAAAAAATAGAAAATAGAAAAAAATAATAAATTTCTAAGTTGTGATTGGCCAATTCCCCTACTGCCACTTTCGTGGCTCTATTTCGTGGGACCCACAATGATTTCTATTATAATATATAGATCGATTATAGGCAACACCAAAATAATTTAATTCAGAATCCAAAGCAGTTAAATATTAGTGATACTTTCTGTTTTTTAAATTTTAAAATAAAATTCGGATTGAAAATAAAATTCGGATTGAAAATAGAAAAAAATAATAATTTTCTACATTGTAATTGGTTAATTCCCCTACAATCACTCCTGTGACTTTATTTCGTGGGACCTACAATGATTTCTATTATAATAAATAAATTATTGATGATTTTCTTTTGACCAAACGAAGACTACTATAATTTTAATGGCTTATTCTTGCCGTTAATTGTTTCCACATGACAAGTTAAAGCCACAATGAAGACAATGACTCAAAAACATCAACCGCCGAAAAAAAAAAAAAGAAAGTTAATTTACACATGGTCCACATGAACTAAAGACTCCACATGAACTAAAGACGAGTTATATAATATAATCCTTCAATTTTGTCCAAATAATACCCGTTATGCATGCAATATTAGGTATAGGTATTCATATTTATTACCCGCCAAATATGGACAAGGGTAAATCCGACAAAAAATTGCTGGAGGGTGTCACACATCTTTTTTAACTGACTCGCGGGTCACAATTTTTTTTTAATGCATTCCCAAGTGACATTAAACTTACTTAAATAACTAGGAGGTGACATTCTGGCGTGTTTTGGCCAGAATCATTGAAAAGTCTGATTTGCCCTTCAAAAAATAAGTGAAGTATCCAATTTGCCCTTGATTAAGCTCCTCTTTGATTGATTCCTTCTGTCTCAGTCTAAACCCCCATTAATCTGATTTCAACTCTACACCCCAAACCCATGAATTGTACAAAATGATTAAGAAGTTGCTCATACACACTAGCAAAACACATGATTTTCTCCCTTAAAACCCTTTTCCGGCTACATCCTCGCCTGAGTGACACCCTCCTGCGTGGCAACATTGGTGTCTTCCGGCGGAGTAACGTAGGCAGCTGTGGCGTTCCGAGCATCCGCCGGAGTTTTCTTGGTGGTTTTCTTGGTGTAGAAGGTGGAGTAGGCCACAGCCGCCACAATGGTGAGGCCGATGGCAGCGGCAACGGTGGGGTAGCTGAATGGAATCTGAGCGCGCTGGTGGAGGGTCTCCCCCGGGTGGTGGCCGGGGGGCCGCTTCGAGGCTTCGACTACGGCGGCCTTCACCTGATTTCAACTCCAAGTACTCATCCGCTGCTACTTTTACATCCTGATTTCAACTCTGCACCCCAAACTCATTAATCTCCCTTTATTCTTACTCCAAGTATTTGAATATTTCAATTCAATCAGTGTGGCCTGGGTTGGTTACAGGGATGCACCGATCAAAAATCGAAATGGGTTTGTTACCATTGAGAATGAAGGGTTCTTGCTCCCATGAAAACGCCTTCATCACGGTCGTCGATTACTTCCCGATCGGAGCGTCGATCGCGTCTTCGCTGTCGGATGCATGACACCGGCGCTGGTCTCTCTCCTCGTCATCGTGTTTTTTGGCAGGAGATCCGTCGGCGCGTGGGTCCAGATCAACATGGGGCTGGTGATGTTCGTGTGTCTTTGTGGTGGTTCCGATGATGGATGTGGTGAATACGAAAGGGGAGACTGGTGATGGATGTGGTGAATTTGCCATAGATAGAGCAGAGCAAAGAGTTCAAAGATGAAGAAAAGAGGGAAAGAGAATTATGGAGGAAGAGAGATTGAATGCCACACCATGTTAAATTAAAGTGAAAAGTAAGGGTATATTCGTCATTTTCAACATATTTAACCGGATTTCAGTCAAAATAATCGGAATGTCACCCCCTAGTTACTTAAGTAAGTTTAATGTCACCTGGAAGTACATTAAAAAAAGTTGGGACCCGCGAGTCAATTAAAAAATATATGTGGCAACCCCCAGCAATTTTTTGGTAAATCCGAGTATGGTGATTTTGAAAATGGATATTGTTGAGGGTACATCCCCACCCACCCCAAAACCCGGCCCATTGTCATTCCTAGGCCAATCCGATTTAGGTTTAGCAACATAGATTGCTCGAATCTTCTACAGACTACAGGTTTAGGCTTAAGTTTAATTAGCCATTCCAGATAGCATTCAGAATTAAGCAAACAAACTAATCAGGTCAAGTGTGGTTCACTAAAGTAGACCTGTGGTTTCATCAGCTCAATAAACTCCTCCGATACACAAGTTTGAGCAACAAATGAAATGCAAAATGAAAGGGCTACTAAGCTAGCAAAGTGCTTAACAATCTAAAACATCAGATTTCCATTATGCTATCTCTGGCTTTGTGTCAGTTGGCTCTGTTTTAACATCGGCCATATCCACATCTTGAGATTTACTATTAGTAGTAGGTTCGCTCTCCTTATGTGGATCAATCTCCATAGCTTGACCTTCAGCTGTGATCTCCAGCTTACAACTTGGGCCGGATCTTTGAAGAAACTGGTTTACCTTCTCACAAATATTTTCCAGCTCATGGAGTCTCTTGTCCGAACTGGAATCAGCTTCATTTGCCAGGAAAGCTTTCACTGATTCCCTTTCATTCTCAGTCAATACCTTGCATATCTGGACACAAACCATAAAAAGCCACAAGGACATCATGTTGAGCACCTCTTTAAAATTTGAAAGAGACCACCGATGTCTTCCCTTAAATGTAGTGAAAAGTTTTACAGGCAAACAACTGTTAGTAATCTACAACTACAAGAATGATATCTTCTTCTAACATTGAGTTTATCTGGAGCAAAGTTCGGTAATGGCCATTAGGATCCTACATCTCAAGGCAATAATCTCTGATTTGCCATCTCCAATTCATGGTTTAGGGAAATTTTAAATTTTCTCAACTAATAAGATACCAGACCATGAATAATCATTATCCATTCATTATAATGCCAACAAACAAGCAAATCACAACATTAATACCTCATTATAATGCTCAGCCAGTTGCTGACGTCTAGGATCAGTATCACAACTTGCAGATACAACTTCTTCAGGAGCTGCACGAAAAGCAAATCAGATCATTGTAGAACATGCCAACTTGCCAAGGTTAATACAGCACTGTCTCAATTGCAATTAAACATCATCACAAAATGTCTGTTAATGTGATCACAAATGTCTTCTAATGTGAACCTCACTAACAAAGCTTCAATGCTTCATTATACTTCGTTAGTAAAAGAAGATTGATCATTTTCCCAAGTACCTCGCAGCTAAATCTTAGTTTCATAAATTTGACAGTCATTTTTTTCAGTAACCATCCCATAGTACAGCCTCGGAGCATTTGTTACTCTTTCAGCAGTCTAGACGACCATAATTAATACAAATTAACGTTATAGAACCCAAAAGCACAATACTAGTCTGGAGATGTCAAGAGTAAACAGTCATATAAAAGATTTTATCCTGAGCAATATCAATATTCAACCATGTAAGCTGTGAGGCAAATACTCCACTGACTAATAACAGTTCTTTAACACGATGAAGGGCAACATGAACCAATAGTAATATAAGCTGCAGACTACATCAAGGGATCGTATACAGTTAATATTCCATTTCTGATATTCAACATTCCATTTAAGACAACCTAATGCAAAAAGGCAAGCAAATGCAATTTTTCAAGGGAAATAGTATAAAGAGAAAGAATCATCGTACCAAGTACATCTACACGAGGAAGCTTGTCTACAAGTTCACCAACATCAGGAGGGATGGTAGTTTTGTCTGCTGCTTTATTTGAATTTACAGGCTCTTCATTATGGACACCATTGGATTTTCCACCTCCCTACATATCACAATGACGGAGGAATTAAAACACACTTTAACATATAATCCCAGCGAAAAGCAGAAGAGCTTCTAGAAAGATGCCGGTTCACCAACCCACTGTTGTCATTCTTACTACACACCCAGTTATCTTCATCACAAAGAGCTCTTAAAGATTGGATTCAGTGAATAACATATTTTTTTTCCTCCCTTCTATTGTTCTAATATTAATTTGGACCCCCCCCCCCCCAAAGCAAAAAAATGAAAAAGAAAAGAAAAGAAAAATCTCAAGTTTTGCATCCCACAAGGGGAAAGAAGAAAGTTTATCAGTGAAGAGGATGAGTTGTAGCATTTCACTTGGCATAACCCTCAAATAGCTTCAACCTGATTGATTTATTTGACATCTCATCACTCTGAGCTAGCTTTCTACTAAAAATCTCAAGGTGGTATAGCTACTGCTCCCTAAGGAGTGAAGTGGTGAACATTAAATATGTACAAAGGGTATGACTGCCCAAAAGTCAGAAACAGTACATTCTCCAATATATTGATTAACTTACAAAGTACTCTTTCTGGTATTCTGCATTCAGCCCCTTCTCCAAGAGCAGAACCCTCTTCTTGATGAACTCAACTTGTTTTCTCTGTGCCTCTCTGAACTGATATATTAAAGAACCAGAATCTGTGGGAGCAGATGCTGAGTCAGATGCTGGTCCATTCGAACCCTGTGGTGGGTCACTAGTCTGGTCTAAGCCACTTTGATTATGGTTACCAAAGACTCCCGCAATGTTTATCACCGGGAGATGTAACTCCTGAGATATAACTTCCTGAAACTGCAAGTCCTTGTCATCAAGAATAGCTTGCCATCTTCCGTACCCATGCCTTGGAGCACACAGCAATAAAAAAAAATCAATTATAAAAAATTAGCACGACTTCAGTTATACACATATGTCAGTGTTCCACAATGGTTACACATAAAAACTTAGGAAAGTTCAATGGAGTCTCAAGCGGAATACAAGGCCAGAAACTACGCATATAGAAGGAAACATTCAACTACGATTAACTATAAGCTTGTGGGATACATTTGCCTGATTAAGGAATGAATTAATTGCTTTAGATGCCCCGATTCAATAACATCAATATGTAATTCATCCCATTGATCTGAGCATTAATTGTTGTAGGTTACTACGAAATCAATAGAACATGATTGAGTGGTCTCTCTACCTTTCATAAAGACACATGATGTCAGAGGCTATTTGGTTTTGTTTCTAAATTATCTCTTGTCAGACACGCAAGTAACTTCGAAGTAAATTATTTAAAATTCCATGCTTCAACCCAAACAAGCAGAGCAACAACTCCACACCACCTTCTGCAATCTGCCACTCAAAGTATCCCCACCTAAGGCAGGCAAGGCATAAGCTGGTAGAACCATGGGTAGCCTACCACCTCATGATAATACCAAATAGTTAACAATTCAATAAACAAATGATTCTGGTCCGATATGCTTAGCAGAAAAGCAACTATTCCAGTACTTTAGTCCAAAGTTAAAGCACTTAAAGGGAATCAGACTGTACTTTAACACTGCTTGCAGAAGTATCAAGTCATGCTCCTGGTTCCATATTCTTCCACCTTTCAAAGCCGGATAACGGAACAATACATCATCGGTGAAAAGAGGCTCTCTTGATCTTTCAGATGCAGACTTCACCTGTTTTACAATGAATAGGTAGGACATACTCAATCACCGAACTTAATGACAAATGGGCACATGAACTGAAGATGTAGTAAGGTAGACAACATATGATAGATACATCCACGCAGGTGATATTGAGGCTGATAAATAAACACTTTTGCTGCAGGGGGAAACAGGAGGGGGAGAGAGAGAGAGGGGGGGGGGTGCCAGCTGTCAGATTAAGCCTGCTTCTCACCAACAAATATGAAATTTAGCTTAAAACACAGCATATCAATGATAATAGCATCAAAACCCGCTGATGTCTAACATCCAAGCATGAAAAGCTTCATTAACCCAGCTTTGTTCAATGGTTAACATTGTCCAGAGATATGGAAATCTTCAAACTTTATTTCTAGTAATAATTGTAACAATTAGAACCATGAGATTAGACTTGCAAGTTATGCCATGTTCTCTTTGCCAGACACACTGCTCCCCAGTCCCCACCCAAAAAGGAAACATTGTATTTAAACAACCAGCCTCCAACGTTTCCTAACCAACGCACGTAGTCCATAACTATATTTATGTATAAGAAGAGACAAGTGTACAAATACCAATCATCCTACAATACAAACATTAGTAAAGAATATCACCAACCAGACAATTTCTCAAATTCCAATCTATGACATGGAACTATAACTAGCTAGTGTGAGGGACGCTTCACAAGAGGGGATAGAGGAGCTCTATTATCTCAAAAATACAAAGCCTTGTACAAAATTGCTTATTATGCGCCAAAGAGGTGGTCCTAGACCATCAAATGGTCCTCTATTTACTCTATATACAAAAAGACAAGAAAGACACACCGGAATCAGCATGGCCCATTATGTCCTTACTACTCTGAACTTTAGAAAGTCATCACATCAAATTACTTAACGAAATTAACAAGTCCAATGCCAATGCCCACTTCGCTCTAGTCCAGTGTAATGAAGTGAAATTCTTCCAGTTTACCCTCAAAAGAAAAATGCCCACAAACCGTATCCACATTCAGCAGCGAAAAGACCATTAACTCCCCGACTTACAAGCACACGAAAGGAAAGGAAAATGGAATAAAGGGACAGAGGGAAAACAACTATCTGATATGAACTGTATTTAACAGTCAAAGGGCTAGTTGTTAAGAGAACTTTCTCACCATATCTGACAAAAGCCATTAAAACTGTAAAAGAAGTTAGTCAATCCCTCATTCTACCATGAATTGGCTGAAAGTGATGAGAACCACAGGAAGGGGACGAGGAAAAGAGTGCAGTAAGTAGAATGTAGAGGAAATAATTTTTAATAGAAGTGTTGGCCAAGGTACTAAGCATCAATTCCACTAGTGTGAATCACGAGGACTTAAACTCTACCTTTCCTCATTTGACCAAAAACATAAAATACTCTTACCCTCAAAAATACAAAATGGACTTGGCAACATTTGCCCTGGCTTATATTCTCCACTCTCCAACAATAGAGCAATGCCAGTTTTAATATTAACAGACACATTTTTCACTTGAAGAATAACCATAATTATTTTGAGAAAATTGTGTAGTTGTTGTCGAGGTTTTCATCATGGTAAAGAGTTGACCATTTTGGATTTTGCGGATAAGATTATTGTAGAGAGCACAAGGGATTGCAGCTTTTTTATTTTTGTTTAAGCCTCCTTTTGTAAATGGATGACATCTCCTTGGTGTCCTTTAATACATATTTTGATTACTCATTTAAATAATAAAAAATTAAAAAAAAAAGACTAACCATAATTTTCTCCACATACCACCTAGAATGACCCACTGTGAAGGGCCTTTATCCATCACCAAAAAAATTTGTAACAAAACATACATAAGCAGATAAAAATAGCAAAACTGTTCAACTCAAATAAGTTAAATTAGCGAAGTGCCTATAGTGGGCAAAGAAAAATAATAGATACAAAATTGTGACAACTTGGAAAAACAGCTTCATTAATGTCTTACAAAAATAGGGCTAGTAATGCAAAAAACACAATTTGGTTGGGATGGAGAAATAACAACTACAGGTACCAATAGCAAGATCACAGTTCATATTATCAAGCGAAGAGGATAACTAAAACTTTGCGCAGCACCAACTGAGATTACTTTGTCAATTTCATTACCTTATCCCTGATCAACAGTAACACTGCAATTCTAACAAGAACATCCTGCACTCTGAGTCCTTCTTTTGGCACACCATCTGTGATCAGAGACACAAATATTATACTTTAGCAAAACAAAACTCAGCACCAACTGAGATTCAAGCTCCTAATAATATGGAAAGAATAAAAAAAATTACCAGAAAATGTAGGTAAATCATTAATCTCCTCAGCAAGATGAGCCATGAAAAGCCTGCCATAGCTGCATATGATGTTAAAACACAGAAAACATTATCAGAGCTTAGTTGTTTCTTCATACAGCCCCCTCTTTTTCTCTTTTCCACCCTGAAACTTGTGTATTGAAGGTGACAAGCTTTATGATTCTGAACATAACAAGTAATTTTGAAGGATGCTGCACCAACTCAGTACTCCTGAAGAAGCATAGAAAAGACATTTTGGCAAAGAAACAGCACTATTACATACTCTTGAATTTCCTCATAAGTTTTCTGCTTCAACCGTGGCACAAATTCTGCCCAGTCAAACTCCCCAACACCAAACCTGCATTGCAGATATAACAATGTAAACCCTGATTTGCCAAGGAGTGACAAATGAACATTCAAGTGTTTGAAATAGATCAAAATGCAAACCTCATCAAAACTTGCACAAAAACAGCTCTCTGGCTTTGATTAAAACCCAGCACTCTAAATTGCTTCCCTTCACCTTCCATCAGAGGAAGTGGTTCCATACCCTCAGCTGCAATGGATTTTTCTTAAGATCATTGCACAATTCCTAGATATTTTGTGAACACAGCAACTAATGACAACAACCAGATACCTCGTGATCTTTTTCTATAAGTCCTTCTACCCGAAGGTCCTCCAGAAGCTGTATCACTGTCTGTCAACTCAGCTTCATAGTTGTCGTCTTCACCATCAGAGCTAACATCTTCTAAACCAGCCAGGTCATCATCTTCAACAGATACCATCTGTGTAAGAGAGCAAATTAGTTTCCTATCAAAAAACCCAAAAAAAAAAAAAAAAAAAAAAAACCGGAAGCAAATTGGCAAGTTAATGGCATTGTAGGTAGCAAGCAATCAAACAATGTTCATTGACTTTCTAGCACCAAGTTCCAACCCACACATGCACACACACACGCACAAAAAAAAGGAAAACAGAAAGTAATAAAAAGCTGGAAAAGAAAGGGAAGAGAGGTCTAATATGTAATCCTTTCATCTTTCAAATGCTCAAACACAATTAAGAGGACAGTGCTACAAAGGGTAGGAGCCAAAGTTTGTATATCTAGAACAGGGTGTGCAAGCACCTTTTATCAGTTGAGAGAGGGGGGGGGGGGATCATGTTCATTGTGACTTACATTACTATCCTTGAGTTAGTTACGATTGCACTATAAATGAATACTTGACTAAAAACAGGACTCTCTTTCAAGTTTCAACTAACCCTCACAGCATCCCAATATGAAGGCATAAATTACGCAATCCAGCATGCTTCTTAGACCATAAATGGGGTAGCTATGAGGATTTTCACATTTTCTACTCAACCTTTGATAATATACTTCACAACTATTGTCCGTTAAACAATGTCCCTTAACCAAGAAAGAAAATCCAATTGATGCTATGTAAAATGATGCTAAGTGCAGGTTATTAATCTTCCCATGATCACTGGATTGATATGTTAATTTGCTATACAAATCTTTCATTGCGACCTTACCCATGACTTAATCAATATACTCTTCCCCTAAACATCAACCCCCCCCCCCCCCAAAAAAAAAAAAAGGAAAACACCTATACCAAAAAAAAAGGGGGGGGGGGGTTTGGAAAAGGGCCTTGAAGGAACAAATGGCCATCCTCAACCTCTTAATGACAAGGACATCAACAACCTGATACAAGCCAATTTAGTGGAAGATGTATTCTAGTAGGAATATGAAGTTGACCAACTAAAGGATTTTAATCTAGGAAAGCTATATCTTTTGGTTATCATTTTTCTATTTTAGTTGATGAAAATATTACCTTGTGATTCTAATGTTACTTTCCTTATTGCATTAGGTCATAATGTTCTACTTAAACTCCCGATCATTGTGAAGCGAGGCAGTTTCAACAGTGAATCAAATTAAATTTTCATAATTGAGTTCCGCAACATAGACATTGTTCTTACATCACAACCTAGTAAGAATCTACAAGGCTAAATTGTGAATAGAGAATTGTGATGATAACTAGAGGCAAAAAATAGTGAAGATAATGCTTCAAATCACATAAAAGGATGAGAAGCAGTTTTACAGCACAAAAGTCGCCAGTAATACCTGTTTGCGGCTTCTTTTCCCTTTCCCCAAAGAGTTGAACTCCTCAACCTTGTGCACTTCATATCTGTCTTTTAATAAATCCTCCCAATATGTGCTCCTTTCAAAACTATTCACAGAGGCTTTTGATTCCACAGCCGCTTTCTGTGCCTCTTCCTCTGCGGCAGCTTCGGCTTCAGCTTCATCTATAAATTCAAAGTTGGCCACCTACAACAGAGTAAACAACCCTGACAATGAAGTAAAATCACCTATATTACAAGTATCAATTTAATTTCATAATTGTGAGTCGTGACCACTCTGGAGTTCAGTACATACCCTACATTTATGAATCAACCAAACCAAAATCACTCATGTAAATGTAAAGGATTGATACTAGCAATCAAATGCACCCTTTAAAAAGAGGCAAGAAAATAATAGTTACAATGCTTGAACAAAAATAATTTCAAGGACGCTCAATGACACTTAATTATCATTTGACTAAACAAACACTCAATCCAAAGCAAATTTTAGCCTTCTTGCAAGTTGATTATGGACAATTATGCTTGAACTAATTGGCAAATGCAAATTTTCAGATCTGCCAGAAGACTCATACCATCTAAAAGAACCTCGAAGACGCATTGTATTCTAAAAGTGAGTCAAAGATGCAAGGTTAACCTCGACGTATTTTATTGATTTTTTTGTGTTCCACTTATAGGATGACACATGCACACACACAGTTAGAGTGTGAGAGTGTGTGAGTGTGTGTTTTAATTGTTACATGTTCCAAAAGTATGCCTAGGATTGCAAGGTATTCTAAATGTGTGTCTAAGATACAAGTCTGACCTCTTGGGTATTTTATTGACTTTTACCCTTTGCTACAGGGACCATATGTGTGTGTCATACGCTTTCATATACATAGGTATGGGCCATAGTTGCCAGGTTGCTATTCCCATCCGGGAAAATGCATTCCAAAGCTAAAACAAGATTAAAATTGTGCAAAAACTAGGGATCCGTGTTCCGAACAAATGACCTACAAAACTATGGCATGGGGCCAAGAGGTTGACAACTGAACCTTCTCCCTACTTAATAGATCCACCCACTGCTTTCATTGAGACTACCAAAGCTACACCATAAGACAAACCTTGAAAGCTTTTAGAAACCCATTGTCAGCTTCATCATCCAAATTAGTCTCCTCATCTCCAGCCCGGTCACGATCCAGCAATCTGCACATAAAAGCTCATAATGTTTTAAAAAAATGTAAATACAAAACCAACAAAAGAAGAAAACAAAATGTGTTACATATGAGAAATTATGACAATACTAGCCCAATGCATTTACCTATCTATTGCAGCATCATCATAGTGAATTTGGCGTGCCTTTGCTTCTTCAGTTTCATCAACAAACAGCTCCTTGGATCCATACCTTATAATGTCATCTAGCTCTTCCTGAAAAATAACAGCTATATAACAACTATACAATTTTAAGAAAAATGGAAAAATAACAATTTTACTTATTGCAGCCAATTACTTCTCCCAAATATATAAAGTCTTTACTCTGCCCCACATACACTAAATAGAAAGTTCAACCTCGTCAAAACTTGCCTGTTTCCCTCCATCCAAATCACCCAAAAGAAAGCATGAGAAAGTGTTGTGACTACTTTATGTAACACTTCTCTGCCAAACACACCCCAGCAACAAATTCATGTATGACAACCATGTATGATAGAACTAGGGACCCAAAAGAAAGCCCAACAAAACTCAGAGCTAACTTCCAAAACCCTATAGCCAATGGACAATGCACAAAAAGGCAGTAGATTCAGAATCCTCTTTACACAAGAAGCACCTCTTAACAAAGATTTTCAAAACTCAAACCTCTTTTTTTAGATTATCAAATATCGTGATCTACACCTGAAGTCGTCTGCCATGCAAAGAAGGAAACTTTTATGAACAGCAAAAGAGAAGTCTTCCAAGCATCTCCCACAGGAAAAAGCAGCCCAACAACGAGTTGAGTGCAGGTAGAGAGATTAATATTTGTGGTAAACTTATTATAGTTCTCATCTAATATAATAAAAATTTATAATCTGCTACTATATAAATCCTTAACAATACACAAGCTACAGACCAAAAACTTGCAATGTGGAACACTGCAGTAGTGTTAGAATTTTAGGTTTTGGTTCACCAATTCCCCAATCCCCCCCCCCCTCTCCATAATCACCAAAGCTCCATTTCCAGGGACACATTCAATTAAAAAGATACACGATTTAACAGAGAAGTGCTTTTTGCAAATGCACCGCGAGGCTATGTATCCACATTTTCATTATATCATTTTTTGCTGAACTGCTGAGATTTATATTTCCATTCCAACTCTACTTTCATATAAACAAGAATAGAAGACAGTATAAACCTGGTTAATATTTTGCGTCTTCAGCTTCCCAACTACTAAATGCTCTAAGACCATTTTCTTCTTAGTCATCTGCATCATTCTCTCCTCAATTGATCCCCTTGTTATAAGTCTGTAAATCATGACCTGCAATAATGCCAGAGTCAGGCAATCTGTCCAGGGTATTGAAGTGACATTGTGGCACTAAATATCAACCTTGTTAGTTTGCCCCAGACGATGAGCTCTGGCCATCGCTTGCAGATCAGCATGTGGGTTCCAGTCACTGCATTCAAGGAGAAGCCAGGATTTGAAAAATATTCGACACAAGAAGCAATGCAGCTATAAAGAAATTCCATGAAATTTAAGAAAAGAATAAGCTTGATCGATAAGCCAGCAAAAAGCACTAACAGCTGAAGTAAACTAATTTAGCCCAAAACAGAATCAATTTGGAAGTCATTGATAAAAATGAATGCGCTAAAGTCTTTAGCATGGAGTGTAGCAAATGAGACCTTTATTTAGTGAATTGATCAAACAGAAAAGGCAAGATTAATCACTAGACCTTACTGCTTATGTCCCTCTCCTCTTACCACCCAACAGTAAATTTGCAGGTCTAAGAATTACAAACCTGGAAAGCAACATTTTCTCATTAAATAGCAGCAAATATCCCCAGGCAGCCCTTAAAAAAAGTCCTTAAAGGGCCGTTTTAACTGCTCCGTGCTCTAATGCTCAGCAATTGATGCTGATACCAACAACATACCTCGGTATAGTCATGCTAACGCAAGGTCTAAGGGGATCCAAATGTAGGCACCCTTCCCCCATGCATGGGAGTGCATGAAGAAGTTGATTCTAGTAGTGGATGGTGAACGAATGTATGCTTCTGGACATCACAGGCTTCACTGGGTGAAATCTCCCTTCAAATGTCAAAGATTTAGGTTAACAACACCCCCCCCCCCAACAAAAAAAAAAAAAGAAAGAAAAAGAAGCTCCCAGACTATTATACACAGATTGCAGACTTCCGGTATGTCTCTTATGCAGGCAGTGTCACCAGATCAAAACAACTGTTTGGGATGTCTGCAACAAAGTTCATTCCTCAGGAAGACATCAGGGAAGTTAAGAATCATCAGAGGATGGTAAGGTGCAGGATTTTTACATTCAGTTCTACAGTTGCATATATAGGATGGCTTGTTATTAGATCTGTTCTATTATGTCAAGAAAAGGACAGAAGTGGCCAAGGTTCAAAGAGCTTGAAAATCTGGGACAACGTTCTCAAGGCTAAACTAATTAGGACAGTAGCCTCAAAAGAGGCATAATTTTAGTAGGCTAATTCTGATGTGTCCAAAATTTGGAGCAAACTGCAAACTGAACAATACAACAAAAGTTTACTGATACAAGTGGGGTGCATAAAACTGAAGGGAACCACACTGCCAAAAATGGATATGAGTGGCTTCACTGTGAATGATTATGCATAACTGACTTCAAGTGGATGCTAAGCTGGCAATGTACGCACCGAACATTTAAAGTATTTTTTCTATATGTCATGGACTTAAGAACAGCAACATCATTAAGGATGATTTTTTCACGATGATACCTAAACGGCTAAACTTCTGATCTAAAATTTTACAGTCCAAAATTCCTCCATGGATTAAACTCCCACAAAATCATATATTTATTGGAGTCCTGTTATCCTGATTTCATTTGAAAAATGAATAAAAGGATCGTAATAGGATTCTACAGCCTACAATCCAATATGCGATACAAAAAAAAGTTTCAAAAAGTACTCATGCAGAAGTCCTCAATAAATCATCATAATTATATTCATTTTGTGTTCATTTTGAACCAAGGCACCGAATTGTTGGACACAAGGCACACTTGCATTAGTGCTTAAAAATCATTTCTAAATCAGAAGCCATAATAATTTGACGATAAGTTAGATATGGCATCCAATTATCCAATTAGTTATTAGACATCATTATAACTATGAAAAATACCACATGCTTTGCATTCTTTCAGGTAAGGGGATAGACAGAGGATGAGAAAAGAAGACACACACAGATTGGGAGAAAGAGATAGAAATAATACAAATATACAGAAAAGTCATGAAAAATACGAGCAGTTTTCCACCTCCAGTTTGAAGAGTAAAGCACAAAAAGAGCAAAATTCCCTTAGCATTCTATTCTAGTAAGGTGGTTTAGGCTTCAGGCTTTTGTGTGCCTTTTCTAAACTAACTTATAGTTAAATAGATTTCTATAAATCTTGATAAATGTTTATTAAGATTCTAATATTTAAGACGAACTTTAGCCATAACAAAAAAAAAAAAAAAACATAAACTAGATTATTATGCTCCTCAGTGCAACTCTAAGCACCCTTGTTTGATTGTAACTAGGACCCCCGATCCTAAAACCTTGTACAATTGAGATTACAAATCCACAACTTTCAGTGCATAATACAATCCAACCAAGCTGCTCGACTGCTGCAACTTTATTAAAGGGAAAGAAGTGAAGGTCAGTCAAAAGAGTACTGCTATTGCTACTATTGCTGCCATACAATATGAATCACATAAATGTAATTATTGCCACTGTCGGAAAGGAGAAGCTTGATGCAACTAGATTGCTATCTTAAATTTTGATCACCCCCCCCCCCCAAATCCAAAAATAAATATATAAATAACTCTAAAACCCCGCCCAGGCAAGGCATGGAAGGGTAGCATGTCGGAAAGGAGAAGCTTGATGCAACTAGATTGCTATCTTAAATTTTGATCAACACCCCCCCCCCCCAAAAAAAAAATCCAAAAAAAAATTAAATAAATAAATAACTCTAAAATCCCGCCCAGGCAAGGCATGGAAGGGTAGCATGTAGCAGTCTTACCCCTAAATTTTACATTTAGAGAGACTAGTTCCAATTGACCCAAGATTTTGAAATCAGACGTTACCTACTCCTTCTAACCCCCCCCCCCCCAAAAAAATAATAATAATAATAATAATAATAATAGTAATATTAATAATAATTAATAAATAAGAAAACTTACAACAATGAAAAAGAAAGATCCTTTTTTTTCACTTGTATAGAATTATGGGTGTTCTTGTAATAGAAGGTCCAATCACCTGCATGTAATGAGGGCGCAATATACAAGGCAGTCACTTCCAAGACACTAACCATCTTGTTCTTTTATTTGGATTTAGATGAATTTCTCCATTAAGTATCATTTACAAAGCAAGCAACACACTGTTGTCTAACACACACACCAACATACTCAAATGCTCTGGTCCCTTCCAAAAACCAAATCAAGAGCATAAAATCATGAACAATTTGCAGAAACTTGACAAAGAAATACCTATCATAGATTATAACAGTGTCAGCTGTTGCCAGGTTTATCCCCAGACCTCCAGCCCTTGTAGATAGCAGAAAACAAAATCTGCTAGAATTCTTGGCATTAAATCTATCAATCCGAATTTGTCTGTCAGCTCCACCAACTTTGCCATCTATGCGCTCATACTGCCATTTCTGCAACACAAAAACAGTTTCAGCATGGACCATTAACTTCTAACATGAAATTATAAAGTGCCCACCATCTTCTGAGAGTTTCGAAAACATAGCTTTTGACCTGAACAGAAAAGCCAAGATGACAGACACTTCACCACGATATTGGCTGAGTAATCTTCATCTTTTCCTTTGCATATGGATTGAAATGATTATTCATTTTTTTTTTGGGCAGGGTGGGCTGGGGGGCTATGTAGGATCGACATCGAGTCAATCCATACTCAGCCGGAAAAAAAAAATAGGAATATTTATGTCAATCCATGTCAGAACTCAGAACTTCCATGCCAGTATAACGCATTCAACCCCCCCCCCCCCCCCCCAAAAAAAAAAAAAAGAAAAGGAGGAAAAATAATGCATCTAACCGGAAACTAATACAAGGGACAGAAAAATAATAAGCACGAAGAATACCATGCATAAAAACTAACCCTAGCAAGAAGATTGAGAGAACAATTTTGTATAATTACGAAAAACACCCATGGGAATGGCTGCACAGAAGGTTCAACACAATCATTACAAGGGCAATCAAAATATCCAAACCTTGTATGTTAAGTAATCTTCGAGTATGTCAAGCATGTGCTGAAACTGTGAATATATGAGCACTCTATGCCCTTGCTCCTTAAGCTTCACCATCATTTTGTCCAACAGCTGCAATTTACCAGAAGATTCAAGTAGCTGTCTGTTGTGAAACATAATCCAAAAAACGATTAGCATTACTTTCAAATTCAAGGAAAATTTGTCCACAAGAACTTAGAACCAATACCAACATCATATGCAACTGGTAGCAGACCAAGATTTGTTGACAAAACAAAACATTATAGCTAAACAGAAAGGCGGCTAAAATAAGAGCCACAATATGAAAAATTACTTGAAAGCTTCACTTGGATCCTCTATTGATGGCTCAACACCCTCTAACATGTATGGATGACAGCATAGCTTCCGCAACTCCATCACCACATTGATAAGAGAAATCTGAAACATTGGCAGCTCATATGAAAGACATTTCCTTACATCCCTTAAACCCAAGTATACAACTTACATGATGAAAAAGTATTCCCACCTGTGCACCACCCCTACGAGTTAAAATCTCATAATTGCGAGTCAAAATTGCTTTATAGTATTCCTTTTGTTTGTTACTTAGCTCAACTCGTAAGATTAGCTCCTTCTTTGGCGGCATCTCCTTCAAAACATCTTTCTTTACTCCTGTAGTTACACAACAGTTTCCAAGCCACAGTTACAACCACAAGGATCTCGCATTCACTACTTCTACTGCCCCGTTTTGGGAACAGAAATATATGGTTAGAAAGGTCTTCAATAGACCTGTCAATTCGGTCGGGCGGGCGGGTTTCGGGTCGGTCGTATATCGGGTTCGGGTGTATTCCGGGTTCGGGTAAATTCAGGCAGTGTATTTCGATTTCGGGTCAACCCAACAGGTTATAATTGCGACCTTTTTCCATTTTTTTCTTTTAAAAAAATGGTCTCTAAATACTACTTTATGTACAATATACATAATAAAATATGATTATCTTCTAGTAACGATAAATTATTGTAACTAGTTTAACTTAAATTAGAGAAATAACAAATAAATGAGTTGCGCTTATAGTTTAATAGTTGAAAGTTTCAATGAAAAGTCACAAATTTTAATTAAGTTGAACTTAAAAAGTTAATTTTTGGGTCAAACGGGTGGGTTGGGTTTGACCCGCTAATTTTCGGGTTCGGTGTGTTTTGGGTTTAGTTGAAAAAAATCGTGTTCAAAACCCAGAAATTTTGGGCGGGCTCTAGTGTTCAACCAATAATAGGTTAAAATCTAGTTTCGCTAAACAAAGTCAGACCCAATAATTGAAAACAAATGTTTGTCACTGAGAGCAAATATGGAAGGAATACACTTCTGGGAGGGCATGTCACAATGAGCCAAATGAAATCATTTTAAAAGCAAAATGATTCCAAAAGTTACAGTACATTCTCATATCCAAGATCATTTGCCAACATTTGCAAAATTCAGGAAACAATTTAGCAAATTCATAAATGCTATAACATCACCTAAGGAGAACAAGTTTCCCACCAGGTGAAATTCTTCACAGTAAAAAGTAAAATAAATCATCCATTAGCTACAAACAGGACGCAATAAAATCAGGGGAAAGTTGCAGCCAAAAATTGAGAGCACTTAAGAATCAAGATTTGGGGGGGGGGGGTTCAAACAGCAACAAAAAAGAAGGGGGCGAAAAACATATTACAGTAAAACTGCAAGATTAAAAGGTGAGATCAGTCATCAGCTAGATGTTATTGTGTTCAACTATCTTAATTACCGCATAAAGTTCAAAATAGACTATCTAATCACAGGAACGTAAAGAAAAGCATACTTCTAAGAAGATGAGGTGCCAGCATTTTGTGAAGCCTTGAGATCTGCTCCTCTTGGTTGATATCCTTGAACTCCTCTTGAAACTCCTCCAAACTTCCAAACTGTAGATTGTTTCAAACCCACAAGCGAATTAGAAAGATTTATGATCATCAAGACAATCAAATAACCCCAAAGATACCTTAGAACAAACACTGACCTTTCCAGCATCCAGAAAGTGCATCAGCATGAAAAGCTCATCAAGATTGTTCTGGAGAGACGCAACGCATTGACATTAGGTTAGTAAGTAGAGATTTCCATTAACAAAAGCATAGAATATGGAGGGGAAAAAGAAGAAGTACAAGTTGATACAACATATAAAAACAAAATGGTATAATCCAGCAAACTACCACATATTAAGCATGCAGGGACCTAAGCAGTTTAGGATTTTAAAAGGTACAGAAAACTCATACAAACAACCAACTAGACAAGGATTTGGAAATAAAGAGAATTCTTGCCAACCACCACCTAGACTTTTCCAGTCAATCATTTCATATGACCAAAACTTGAGCATCCTAACATTACGCCACCAGCAGCAGCCACGTGGTATAAGGAAATGAGAAACAAATTGAAGAGACGGGCATCCAAACGTGAATACAGGAACCCCCCCCCCCCCCTCCCTCCCTCTGTTCAATTAAAAAAAATGCACCTTTAACAAACAAAAGGTCAATTTAACTGGCATTCACCAGCATTAGCAGCAAATATATATCCAGGGAAAAGTAAAATAGGAAATACTAAAAAGCCAGACACCCATCCAGATGGACCAACTAAGAGGCAAATTACATTCACATAAATAAACAAACAAATAAATAAATAAAGGTGGCAGGAGCACATTTCAAATACAGTGAAGACATTTGAATGAATCCCTCCAAGAAGCAATAAGCTATGTATCTAAGAAGTGAATGCACCATAGATATTAACAAGATAGTAGAGCCAGATCAATATATATTCTACTAAAATGCTCAATGATCAATTTGTTCATTAATTCATTCAAGTATACCGATGGTCAAATTGAATAAACAAGATGGAAGAAATAGAACCGCAAACAATAAAAAAGCAATGAAATGTATATAGAGCGCCAAAAAGAACAATATGTTATCAAACCTGAAGAGGCGTCCCTGTTAAAAGCACACGATGTCTACTAATATACTGCTTCAATTGAAGGAATAGCTTTGAATCCTTGTTTTTCAGACGGTGACCTTCATCAACAATCTACAGAAAGAAATCAGATCCAATTTGGAAATCAAAAAACCAGCCTTATTAGATTTAATTTAGAAAAATGGGCGCTGAGCAGTAAATTGAGAAATCTGATAGGATTTTTTTTTTTTTCTTCAATTCACGACATTGTACACTGAAAGCTGTTCAGGTCTCTCAGAAATAGCACCTCTGATTGCCAAGACAATTGGGTATCTTGGATCTCTTGAGACCCACTTGATTCAACCTAGGATCTTCCTACAAAATAGGAATTTTAATGTTGAAAGTACAAGCAGATACAGTAGCAATTACCATACACTCCCATTTAATTGGCTTCAAGGATAACGAATCCAAGTTGATCATTTCATAAGAAGTCAGAAGGACATCAAATTTTATCCTGTCTTGTTTGCTATCACTTGAGATCTGGCCAGATTTCTTCTTCTTGAGCTTTTTAGGTTTAGACTTCTTGGGATAGTAAAATTCATACTGCTTTATTACAGAACGAGCTTGTGCAGTACCAACATACATTACCTGCATTAATCAACAGTCATCAGGCATACTAGACATGAAACACTGTTAGAATAGCAGAAGGCAAGGCTAGGTCGCACACGGAGCTTGGTAAGAAGGCATTGGATTTATGTCCAACCCATCTTGAACTGTGAACACTTACTACATTCATTTGTGGTGCCCATGTAGCAAACTCACGTTCCCAATTTCGTAGCGTTGACAAAGGTGCCACCACTAGGTGCGGATATACTCCTTCTTCAAAAAGAGATGCCAAGAAAGCAATGCTTTGAATAGTTTTACCTGCACACAATGCATATTTTGATTCATGATGGAGGGGAAGCAAAGAGTATGGCAAACTGAAGTTCTCCCAAAATACAATCAATTACCAAGTCCCATCTCATCTGCAAGTATGACATGTGTCTGTTTGGACCATGAGAAGCGCAAAAAGTTGAGTCCTTCGAGTTGATATGGATGAAGTGAACCTTAAATTCAAGCACCGCCAAAATTAGAATTTAAGGCATAGAAACAAAAACGAGGGGTTAAGTATGACATTTACAAATGGATATTTTACATATATACCCCTTTAGGTTAAGCATGACTACAAAGTTATCCATGTTTGGAATTTAACTTTCATACCGCCTCACCTTTGCTACTAAATACACCCATACTAATTTCCGGCCAAAACATGGTATTTGAAACTTGAATTGACCGAAATGTCATGGTCAATGTATTTTAAGTAAACATTGCTAACTCAGTCTCTTTTTATTTCGTTTTATTTTTGGATTAAGTGACCTTTTCATTTTAAGTTTGGATTTTTGTTATCAAAAAACTTATTTATAAAAGGATTTTTGGATCGTAATATATCCAACCTTTGGGGTATTGGATAGTAATATACCTACCTTTATTATTGGATACTAATGTACTGACCTTTATACCTAGGTGATTTTAATGTACTTACCATGATTTTAATGTTGATGAACCGGTCTTAAGGATAATGTAAGTGGGCTTGTATTGGTTCCTCATGGGTCTCAGGAAGTTCCCATCGCTTGCCACATTATCCTAGAGCCTGGTTCACCACCACTTAAGTCATGATAAGTGCAATAAAATCACCTAGGTATACAGGTCGGTATATTAGTATCCAATAGTAAAGGTGCGTATATTACGATCCAATACCCCAAAAGGTGGGTATATTACGGTCCAAAATTCCTTTATAAAATATGATTTTGGTCGAAAAATTGCTAAGGGGGTCAATAAAAGTTTATTTCAAACACATTGAGAAGGCCATTTCGGTCCTATTCAAATCTCCAAGACAATGTTTTGGCAGGAAATTGGTATGGGTGTATTTAGCAGCAAAGATGAAGGGGTATGAAAGTTAAGTTGCAAACAACATGGATAACTTTCTAATTACAGCTAACCTCAAGGGGTATATATGAAAAAAAATCCATTTACAATTTAAACATTAAGAATTTACCTCCTGACAAAAATTCAGGGCTCTGCTCATACTGGTGAAATTCTTTACTTTTTTTCTGTGTTTCACCATCATCAAGAGATAAATTTTTCGGCTTATTGGAGGGTCTGCGGCGCCTAGACTGTAATTTATTAAATCTTTCAATTTCAGGTTGAAACGCGGAAATATCAGACTCAAACTCCCAATAACACTCATCATAGGGAAGCTCTTTCCACTTTACAAGATACTCCTTTTCATCATCACCTCCTCTGCAAAAGTAAGGTAATAACCTTGAGAGTTTAACAGTAAAACACACAAATAATGCTGCCAAGCTAGAAATAAGTTTTTAAAACATTTATAAAATACATGAAGAGTATTGATCTGTATTTATGAAAGTTACAAAGCCTGATATTATTCCCAGCTTGCATGGTAACACAAACAAATAGTGATGTAGGACACTTATCCTCCATCAAATGGGCAATGAACAGAGACCTGGACCTGAAAAGCCATCAATCAATAAAGCAAATCTGCTCTATACCATTATGACTCGAAGAAGAGCACAGAAATGTGCAGAATGAGTAAATAAGAGTATTGTTTATGCTTTAGTCTAGCGAAATACCATATACAGTTATTACTATATTTGCTCCGAGGCAGAGAGCATATTTTGATTAAACATCTCTGAGAACAAACAATTCATAGGCCATTAAGTGCAGACCTGCCAGCAATATGAAATCCTACATCAAACTAATTCAGAAATATCATTCTACCGCATCCCATGTTTTGGACAATTGGAGAAAGAATTGACATACTTTCAATCATGTGGAACTTCACTGCTAGAGCTTCAAAAACAAATGGATTGAGACCTTGTATTTTTACGGTACACTTTATCCATTGCCTTTTATGCAGTAACAGAATAGAGTTAAACACAAACATATATATGATTTGGTCCAACATCACAAGACTAAACCTTCAACTAGATCTACAACTCACATCGACATGTGTAAGTAAAAGTTAAAAGAAGCTAACCGACCAGATAGAGCAATATTCCATCCTCAGTTAAAGTGAATGGACACATGGTGAAAGAACCACCATCTCCTGAACATTAAACAAGGGACAACGGATGCTGATTTGGGAAGAAAATCAATCAGGGACATGATTCACGTCATTCTTGCAAGACCTCATAAATTAAACCATTCACAATCAAACTAATTATTGGGAGAAGTCAGAAACCCTCTTTTGAAAGAAAAACCTTCGTCAATTTAATTAATTTTCATTATGTGAAGTGCTAAGAAGCGCAGACACACTCCACAATCTCATGAATCCATGTACAACACGTCAGGACACGGAATTTAAAAGAAAAATCACGAGTGCACAAGTCCGTGTCGTCTCATATCAATGTTTGTGATATATCTAGTTTAACAAGCCATCGAGTCTATAAGCAGAATTTAGTCCAAGAGCATCACACATCTCTGGTTTTTTGAGTTCCTTGCTAGAAATTACAAGTAGCAGTGTATGTTTGACAACCCATTTTACCACTCTCTTTCCTTTCCTAATCCCCTGGATTCTGTTGCAAAAGTATTTTACAGGTCTCTCATAATGACCTCTATGCTCAAGGATCCGGTCACTTACAGCTGGAGCTCTTCATCATTGCTCACAAAAAGACATGCCCAGGGCAACAGAATCCACAGTTCAAGGGGGGATGGGGGGAATGGTACAATCACACAGCATGCAACTGGCCGCAAAAGATGCGACGCCGTGGTTCTATAGAATCACGCCACATCAGTATTACGGAATGTACAGCATAACTTAAAACACGCTTTCAAGAAGACAAACTCAAGGATTAGTTGCATAAAACAAAGATTATTAAACTAGATATATCACAAGATAGTAAAAAATACAAACAGCTAACACAAGCATCAAGATATTTCACAAACACAATCTATGATGGTATCTCTACCATTTGAATGCACTAGTGACTGGCAACTATCCAGATGACTTGGAAAACCGAAGTAAACAAATGAACCGGTTGAATAAGATCCGTAAACAATGTAACGAGGAAGACTTAATTCATGTTCCCAAAAGTGCAATGAGAGATAGAAGAGAATAAAGCTAAAATGGAAAGAAAACCCCAAGTAAAATTACACATAATTCTGTGAAGCAATATGTATAATGTCAAAAATAAAAAGGCCATTTTAAGTCCGAACCAATATCCAGCAGAGTTATCACTCCACATTTATTCCTCAAATACAGATAAAATAAACTTCTCACCAAGCATTAGAACCTAAAGAACAACTCAGAACAAACACCTACTAATCTGAGCTATGGATTCAATTAGTATGAAAAAGAGGATCTCCCACAAAGATAAAGTGGTAACTTAACATACTACAAATTTCACTTGTATGAACTGGCATAACATCATAAACCAATCCATCAAAAGACATAAGAGCGAAACTGGCACATATTCTCCACCCAACTTTGTTCCTCCAGCTTCACTGTTCAACCCTCTCTACAAGTCCACTTGCGAAATCCCTTCTACTATCTTTCTTTTCCATGGAGAATAAAAAACAACTCACTCACTCATAAACTTGACAAGTTTCACTTAAATATCCATCAAATAGGTTTGGGTCTGGCATTGCACCATAAAGTGAGTTGAAGAATCAGTTCAGAAACAATTAGACACATTAATAATATGCTCCAAATTTGCTCATCCAATTTCAGTAGTCTACTCTGTGTATGGCCAATGCTTATTTGCAACATTGCTTTCACTGTATGTCCATGGAAGGCAGCAAGTTGAGGTGAAATTACCCTATAATCACCTTTACATGTACGCAAAGAAAGGTTTGGAAATAAGTTCCCGACAATGAGACCAAGATTCTTGACTCCACCAGGTGGCTAAACCAAATATGAAAATAGTGATTGAAAGGATTAATAAAAAACATAAATGGAAACATCATCGCCATCATATTTATGAGGGATCAGGATACAATATCAAGGGTTACACAATTCGATTGGCAGATGCAAAAATTCCCAACGTGGATCTTGTTTTTGTGGGTCTAAAGAGATCTAGATGTAGGAAGGTCTAAGGAGGTCTAGATGTAGGCAGCCTTACTCGAATAAACATCACTGCTTGCAGAGAGAGGTTGAGTCTACTAGCCCAACAAAAAAGTTTGAAAATCATTTTAAGGCTGAAAATCCTTTTTGGGAAAGCAGTAAAATATAAAAAATTAACATCAACAAATAAATAAATAAAAATTGAGACAACGTAATAAGAACTCAATTGGCTCCCTCCATTTCTTTTTAACTATCACCTAGGTTTTCATGTTAAAAACTTTGACCGTTAATATACTAATTTGTATAGTGATTCATTGTATGAAATTGATGTCATTAGATTCGTAATAAAAAGTAATATTAAAAATTATAATATTGTATTTTTTATAAAAATATTATGTGAGAAATTATTAATTAAAGATGGACCTCAAAAAGCGTGAAAGTAATATAAAAAAACGGAGGGAGTATTAGTGGAACAATCACTTAACTAACGTATAGCTTGGGAGATCACTAATTAAGTTTCCTATATTGGCCATTATGTTCACCATCCCCTTTATGGCACAGAAAGATGTAAGTAAACAAAGCCCTGATCCAATCTAAGGTCTCCCGGAAAACCGCACTAAATAAACACAAGAGAACGTCGTCACTGTGGCTAAGAGAATTCCAACATGACATTGAAAGCATTCACAAATTCAAAGAATGAGACAATAAATATTTCTACTATCTAACTACAACTCTCTTAGAAGATAAACCTGCAAGCAAGGATGCGATCAACTGTAGTCCACTCAGATCGTATAGGGACATGATCATCTTCTTGATTGTTAACTGATTCCTGCCGATGGAAGTGATTGACCTTGGTCTTGAGACGAGGAACGGTCTTATAAGCTTTTACAAACTCTTTTTCAGGCACCCTGCAATGTCAAACAACATGATATTATAATAAAATCAACTCCACTGACAATACTTAAAAAATACGCAGTGCAGAAAACAATTGTGGTCTGGACGTTGGTAAGCGGGTTGAAAAAGATTGTTAGACATTTTGCTGATCGGAAAGCAATAAGCATTTTCAACCAAAAAAAAAAGGAGTGGAAGAGATTACTAATAAGATACCAAGTACAGTGGAGGTAAGATAATCCCTTCCATTTCACAAGATACTGTTTGACGAATATTTGCTTAGAACCCAGCTTGGAGGCATCACTATCATCAGCCGCTGTAGGCCGCATTTCACAGTCCAATATCTTTTCAATGTCAGAGAGAGGGCTTATCTACAAAGACAAATGATAGTTCAGATCCCGTAATCCAAAAAAAAAAAAAAAAAGAATCTTTGATTTAAGGATTTTGGATGATAATATATTACGAAGGTATTGGACAATAATACTCCTAATGATAAACCTCGGATGCCCGTGCATCACACTATCAACCTATTTATTGTTTATATGCCAGGACCAAGTCTAAAGGGGTTTGACTAGGTGCAAGCAGCAGTGAACAACTTCATGATGGTATGCAATTGCAAGAACTCCTAAATGAATACAATACATACAACAAGTACACAAATAGTACGGTGAACTAAAGTCCA
Source organism: Portulaca oleracea (assembly GCA_029582165.1). Lineage (NCBI taxonomy): Eukaryota > Viridiplantae > Streptophyta > Magnoliopsida > Caryophyllales > Portulacaceae > Portulaca > Portulaca oleracea. The sequence continues at coordinate 21,705,359 of CM055874.1, forward strand.
AGTTCAAAGTTGGTATCTTATCGTCCAATACCTCCAAAGTACACAAAATTATAGTCCAAAAGTCCTTCATTTGAAGCTGAAAAGAATCGATACAGCTATAAGGGGAACCATACACATTCAGGACATTTCCAATTAGCAGGAAATGGTGCTTTAAGGGGCGGAACTAAGCACTTAGGGTGGTAAGCATAGGTACAAGTCTCGCACTCTAACAGATTTCCACTTTCCCCGCAGTACTGGCAAGCATCCTCCTTCTGTCAATCATTGAAAATAATACGTTAAACAAGAACATGAAGCAAGAACAGACTCACAAGAAACCTCACACAGCGGACAACCGAAAATATTGTAAAATGAGACTATCTAATAAGTGAAACTATGGTAAATATCTTGAAAAGGGGGTTGGCATTTGTGGCACCTCAGATTAACCTTGTAAATAAAGATGATATAATCATAAAATGGAAATCGTAACAAACGAATAGCTTTGAAGACTAATGGATATCACAACAATATAGCTAATACCGCAAGCTTTGGACCCGAATTTCAAAACAATATGGAATCATGTTCATGGATATAGGATAATTCCGCAAATTTCAAAACAAACTTTGAACATAAATTTTACGCAGAAAGAAAAAATAGTTTTGCAAGTTTGGAACATAAATTTTAACTGATCCCACAAGTATGGGTCCACAAATATCTAAAACACAAGGTGGTACCATAGACATAGGGTAATTCACACTCTACTACAGCAATGAAGCTACACCGAAGATGTTTACTTACAGCATCTTCTCTGTCTATCCGTTCAAGCTTCTCAGTTGAGGCTCGGGAATTTCCATGAACAGCATCTGCCTCGTCGTCTGACAAATCTATGTTGTAAACAGGCCTTCGATCAGACCTCGTGCGAAGCCTCTCAACCAAACTGGCCATACTCTAACCAAAAGGTAACAAACCAAGTATTACATTTCTCCTTTAAGTGTATAAGCACTCACCACAAAACCAAAATCTCGAAACTAAAAAGTATCAAACAAACCAACTGCACTCGAAATGTGAAATTCTATCAGACCAAAAGCTGAGAAAATAAATAAATAAACCCCCACCTCAAGAATTCTGAAAACCCTATCCTTGAACGACCAGATTATGTTGACATGCAGAAAAAGAATAGATTTCAAATGACATGCCTCGACCAATTAAAGATTTTACCAATTTCAACCTCCCAAATTTCAAAGCAAAACCCTAATTCTTAACGGAAAGACTGATTTTGGGCGAAAAGTAAGTAAAGAATCTTACTTCAACTTCTGAGGTTCCCCAATGGCGGTCGGAGATGACAAATCTCGGCGGGAATTAGGCAGTTGCGGAGTCTTGAGGACAATGCTGAGTTCACTGTCCCCAAGCCGGGTGTAGAAGCAAAGTCGTTAGATCAATTTGTTTCTCCAACCCCAGAGTTTTGTTGAGCCATAATTTATGTATATGGAATTAAGCCTTTATTTACTACCCTACCTCTATTTCTCTTATATTTTCCAATATAAATTGTTTAATTTAATTTAGTATAAATATAAATTGTTTAATTTAATTTAGTATAAATATAAATTGTAAATATCTTTCTTTCTTTTCTTTATATTTTCTTTGTTTCTTTATCTTTCTTTTTTCTTTAGTCTTTACTACTAGCTATGCTACCCGTTCTACGGACGGGTTAGACCCTGTTTTTTTATGATATGATAAATTCATTTTATCCATCATATTTTTTATCCCATATTACATTGTTTTCTACTTTATGCTAGTTTTGAGGGCCGGTGCAAGGCACGGGTTAATTAATTTACTTTGATAAATTTTAAATTTTTTTAATTCATTGGTATATATTACTTATAAATTTAACAATAATTTTATATTATATAAAGACTATTATTATAAAGTAGATCATTTAAAAACTAATTGTACATAAATTTATATATATTTATAAAAAATTATTTTGTTAGACCGGAAAAGATTTAAGATTGATGTTTTCACACCTTTTACCTAACCCAAATGTTGAAAGACCGGAAAAGGTAAAAAGTCTTTGTCCGAGCTTTCTTATTACATAGTTATAATCTTTTTCTTATTTTTATTGTATGAACTCCAATACAAATTTTTCCTAATTGTCTAACCTAATCATAGTTAGAAGAAGATAATGATTCTATTTATATTGAATTATAAATTTGGGTTTCTATGTATTGAAGTATAAATTATGTAATTCTTGTAAAAAAGTATGTTGAAGTCCAATACTTGTGAGAATGTTAGTACCTAGTTCCCTTCAAAAGAAAAAAGTTAGTACCTAATTCCCTTCAAAATTGCATCATAATATAATACTTCATTCCCTCTTAGAGTAAATGTTGATTTCAATTAGTCACATATTTTTAAAATAGTTAATCAATTAATATTTGAGCCACAAAGTATGAAAAATAAATTGAAAATTCTATCATAGTTGAAAATTTAATAACTATTAATTTTCAAAAATAAATCACATATACTAAAAGGATTTATATCTCACTAAATAAGGTTAACTGTTATAGTAAGATACTTTCATTAATATATTTTAATTTTAATTTTTTCATTATAAAATTAATGATACTTATACTTTTCAACTATGATAGTTGAAAAAAAAAATCAATTTTGGTAGAATATCCTTCAAATATTAAATTTTGTAAAAAGTTATATCTCAACAAATAGGATTACTTGTTGTAACAAATTCTTTGATCAATATATATTAATTAATTTCGATTTTCTTAAAGGTATTTTTTAGAGTACCATAGTTGGAAAATTTTCAACTATGATAGAATCTCTTATTTTAAATTGATAATTGTGGTGGAATGAATGAAGAAATTATCCCCCTTTTGAAACAAGGATAATGATGAGATTCATTAAGCAAAGAGATGATGGATATGAATGATAGATGTCCAAAACGAATTTGACCTAATTATGCAAATGAGATGAGCATGTTAATAATAAATAAATAGTGAGAGAATTAATAAGAAATAAGGTGAATATAAAGAGAATGAAATTTCAATTTTCAAGCTGAAAAATACTACCTCCGTCCCAAAATATTTGTTTTTTTACCTAATTTCTTTGTCCCAAAATATTTGTCCAATTTACAATTCCAACAAGTGTAGTTACTTTTGTACCCCTAATTAATAAATCCATTTTTCACTTTCTACAATTCCAACAACTATTATCTTCAATAAAAGTAGGGATATTTTGGGTAAATTATAAACTTTTCACCTCAATTTTCAATATACATTGGTCTTATCAATGGACAAATATAATGAGACGGAGGTAGTAAAAAAATAAAAATATAAATAAAAATAGACTTGAGAGAGATTGACATCGAGAAAACAAAGAGGATTGTGTATGTGCATATATGACAATGTGGTGGCGGTGGTGGATTTCTATAATTTTGAGATAATTAATTAAATCAATTAATTATGGAGATTGATGGAATTGTGAGTGCGTGTATGTATTTGTGTATTGTGGAAGATAAGATTGACATGCAGAAGGGGGTAGATGTGGTAGAATGCACAAAATATAAGAAACAAAAAAAGAAAATCAGGAAAACTTACTATCACAATTCACAACACAACACTTGCACATATATCAAGGCAATTGCCTTTTCTACTTGTTTAAGGATAAGGATAATAAAAAGGAAAGTTGCACCTTGCTTTTATTGGCTTATTGTCATTGTAAAGTTTACTTGAGTGTGTACCTGCTTGCTTTATTGTAGGGATGACACTGGGTCATGGATCCGGCCCGAACCCTGTCGGATCGGCCCATTAAGATGGGTCTGGTCTGGGTTCAAGCACGAGCTCATGAACCCATTAAAATATAAACATATATAATTTTTTTCTTTTGAAAAAATAAAAACTCAAGTACTACACTACTACTCATCTAGTTCCTAGCGCCTACTGGGACTCTTGGGAGTATTAGGTCTATTTAAGTGTAGGATTCTATTTTCTAAAATCCTAGTATAATATTTTTTTCCTTTGAAATGTTTTTATTGTGTTAAAAATAAGTGTATTTAAACAGAATAGTTATTATTATATATGTGTACAAGTATAAAATTAACCCAACAAATTGATAAATTTAGTAAAAAATGCATAATAGAGTTGGACCCATTAAGGACCCGTGGACCCGCTGAGTCTGGGTCTAGGTTTGGATTTTGGGACCCATTGGGTTCCGGGGTGGGTCCGGGTCCAAAAAAATCTAGCGGGTCCGAGTCTAGCTGGACTCGGTCCATACCCAACTCATTGCCATCCCTACTTTATTGGACTGATCCATGTGGGCTTTGTCAAATTAGGTTTTATAGTCCATATGTTTTTTATTTCCGTCATTCAGAATTTCATATGTTTTCTCTTATTCTAATTACGCATGTGTCATTTTCTTCACTTCTTTGCATTAGCTGACCATCCTATTCTCTCCCCCTTTTTTCCATTTCATCTGTTTGCCTATTGATACTTGAATTCTTCCTACTCAGCTTTTGGCTTAGACAACTTGAATTTGTGAGCATTGGTTTGATTGTTAGATCTAGAGTTTCAATTTTGTTGCTAATCAACTTCTTCTTGTTTCAGCAAGACTTGCCCATCTTTCCCCTTCGATTTCTACAGGGTTTGGTCAAATTTCATTGTGCTTATGCAATCTTGTCGTTTGATTGACCCATCTGATTACTTCGCCCCGTCCCCAACTTTTAGTAATGTATACCCATTCTTTTGTTCAACCTTTTTTTTCCTTTTGTTTAATTAATTCATTATGGGTTTGATTCTTCGTTTAAATACTAAAATAGTTTTAATTTTGAGGTAAATTAAAGTGTTTAATTACGACTAAATTTACTTGAAGAATCCAAGTTACGTTGAGGTGGAAAAGGGAAAAAATGACTTCTTTTTATAATAATGTGTGGGATTGTTCGATTACGATTGTTTGCTTGCTGATGGAGTTTCCCCCAATTGCTTGTTTCTTTGTTCTTCTGATTAAATTCTGATTTGATTTTGTTGTACTGTTATTTTAAAAATTTTGAACTTGTTCTACTAAACTTTTTGGATTACTGAAGATTTAGGGATTGCATGTTGTTCTAATTTAAGGGAGGGAGTAATTTAAACATATTGCAAAATAAGGTTGCACTTAATTCTAATTCGTAAATCAATAAAAGCAAATTGAAGGACACTTCTAACAAATAGAGAAAGGAGAAAAATTATTACAACGGAGCGAAGACAACAATGTTGCAATTAAAAGACTAAAACTGTAGTTTAAAAACATATTATTTCTTCATGATTTTTTCACTAAGCAATACTCCCTTTGTTTCATATTAATTGTCATATATTTGTCTGTCCCAGTTATGTCACTCTTTGATTAATAATTTACTGTATAATATTATATTAACAATTGCAATATTATGCTTTTATAATATTATTTTTAGCTAATAATCTAATAGTAGTAATCTTATGTAACAAGTCATTGTATATATTGAAAAATTTATGGTCAAAATTTTTATTGTTTGACTGCACAATTTTCAAAGATGACAATTAATATGGAACAAAGGAAATATCATTGGAGCTTAGTCTACTGCAGCTCCTTTTAGGCCAACGTTTTACTTTTTATAAGAATCAACTCCTTTTCTACAAATGCATAAATTGGGTTCTTGCCAAATTCTTGCAGTTGTTGGCAATCTGACATGTTCACGAATGCATATCAAATATACCTCCCAAGCGAGGATTAAGCATATATTGTGAGATCTCATGTACTATTTGTGACGAACTATCTACCTTTCAAAAGTTATTAATTGTATGGAGTACTTGTTAGGTAGTACATTTTTCTTTCATGTCTTTGCAGTGGTTATTGCCTTACTGGCATTGGGTGCTAGGAGAGTTTGTTTGGTTGATATGCTGAAGACCCCCTATTGTATGAAAATAATGATATTTCGTGGCCTTAAAGACTCTGAGTGATCAATGGTGGGGGCCTAATCGTTTTTGTACAAGTTGTGATTAGAAAAGTTGTTGAGTATGCGAAGTTTAGAAATGGGACAAACCCCTGTGGTATAGACACATTAGGCCTTCTAAATTACCATTTGGGCTAACTTTCGTGTTTCGGATCTTGTATCTCGAAGTTTTCTTGAAGTTACATCTCAGACATTGAACTCAATTCTGTCTCAATCACAAGAATATTTGAGGTTAACCAAATTTTCATTTGTATTTAACTATTATGTTCTTATCTGAACTATGATGTTTAATTTATTGATTGTGGTGGATTTTACCTTGCATTTAAAGGTAGATTTGGGAGTGGAATTGGAGGAATCATTTGATGGAATAGAATTTGCTTTTGACCTAAAGAACTTAGCTACATATTTCTTGTTTGTAAAGTTTTACTTGATGTGTAAAGGATTATGATCATTAAATAATCATTGCTTAGGCAGGAATAGGGGAAAATTTTATATAATTGGATTTGCATATATACTAAGGTGTGTGTGCTTAGTGTTGTTGGCAATGTGCATATCTAAGGTTTGTTAATAATGTTTTCGTTCTATTATGTCTATTGATTTCTAAATTTGAATATCATCATAAACTTAAGTATTTGAGACAAACAAAGTTTTGACCGCTTTACGAATATGTAATATCGGAATTCTATCCATAGGACGAGCATATCCACTAGTAATGGAGAAAGACAAAGTGGCAAATAAAGAAATTCATTGCCTCCATTCCTCAATACTAGTAGAACCAGCCCGTGCAAGGCACAAACAATTTTTTATACTATCCCCGTCCCTATATGTTTGTCAATTTGACTAAGTTTTAACCCTTGATTACTTACAAATTAAAACGAATTATAATATTAAATAACCGTCATTAGAAAGATATATTACTAAAAATTACAATGACGTTAATTTTATATTGTAACTCGTTATTATTTGTTAGTAATTAATGGTTAAAGCATAGTCAAATTAACAAATATTTTGAGATAAAGGTAATTTATCTAGTAAATTTGCACAAACAATATTTACATACTTAGTAAAAATTAAATTTGTTTATATAGTATGATATAATATATTACTATAAAAGTTACATTAGTTGAGTCATGTTTTGTTGTGAGATCGGATAAATTTATCTACCTATCCTACTAAGGGCCTATAAATTTCAGTGGTAAGTGTAGGTATGGTAAATGTTACTTTTTGGTAAGTTTCAGTAAATTTTGGTAAGTTTTGGTAAGTTTATGTAAGTTTAGATATGTTTTTGGAAATACGAATTGAACAAATTAAAGGTTAGAATTTGAAAATTTATAATTTTTAAAACATCAAAATTATAATTTTAAAAATTTTAAAAATAAAACATTAAAATATTTAAAAATAAAAGAATTTAAAAATTTTAATGAAAAAATTTTAATTTAAAAATTTAAAAATAAAAATTTAAAAATAAAAATAAAAAAAATTTAAAATTAAAAATAAAAAATTTTTAAATTTAAAAAAATAAAAAAATTCAAAAAATAAAAAACAAAAAATAAAAATTTAAATAAAATTTTTAATTGTTAATAAGAATAATAATAATAAATTAAAAAGTAAAAAAGTAAAAAGTAAAAAATAAAAAATAAAAAACAAAAAATAAAAAATAATAAGAATAATAATAATAAAGTAAAAATTAAAAACATAAAAATTTAAATAAAATTTTTAATTGTTAATATTTTAAAATTATAAAAATTAAAATTTTAAATTTTAAATTTTAAAAATTTAAATTAAAAATTTAAATTAAAAATTAAAAATATAATATTTAAAATTAAAAATTAAAAAATCAAAAATCAAAAAATTAAAAATTAAAAAAATTGGTAAATTTCGGTAACATTCGGTATTTAGTTACCTACCACAAACTACCCACCAAATTTACAGGGGCTAATAGTTACTTTATCATATCTTTTCCCACATTATTAATACTTTCTTAAATATCTTATATAATAGTGAAAATTGTTCTCTAGTGTTGCCCAAAAGAAGGATTTTTCATTTTCTTTTCTTTTCTTACCCTTAGGTGTTGCATCAATCAAGGACATTTGACCAAACTATTTATTTTTTATTTAAATTTGTGAAAACTGTATAGGCCTGCTAAAAGAGAGCTAATGTGGAAAGCAAATTATTTTCATTTAATTTTTGCAGGGGAAACTGTAAAAACGTTGTGTTTTAGAGCTTGAATGATGTGGAAATTTTGAAGGAAACGAGAAGATGATTTCGGTGCCAGAGCTGGAGTACCTGAGTCTATCTAGTTTTCTGGGTTTCGACTATTGAGAAGCAACATGAAGACGACGGTGCTGGTTGAATCAGAATCCACGGTAGAGTTGTTTGGAGTGCAATTGAAGTTGAAAAGGGAAATTTTTTGTCGAAGGGAGAGGTACCGTCCGTTCAGCGAAACAAAGTTTCAGAACAATGGCACCGATTACACGTCGTGCACCGGTAGGTTCTGCAGATTTTTTGGGGTTTAATTTGGGTGCTTTTGCGTGTTGTGCATAGGGTAGGGTTGAATAACTCTAATTTAAGGTTTAGTTTTGTTTGAATTGAATTTGGCAACAGTTGGTTAGGTATATTTGATAAGTGTATATATTGACTAAATATTTGGAGCATTTTGATAGTGAAATTTGGGGATTAATGTGCTTAATTGATATTTTATGATCTTATTTCGTGATCTTAATTGAGTTCTCGGTGTTTTGCTCATTGTACAGATTAGTACCATGAACTCCATACTTCACAAACATCACTTTATTCATCATTGAAAGAGCTTTCTAACGATATATTATAAGATCAATTCCGAGTTGAGATGAAGAAGTTATGAGTAAGATAGCAGAAAGTGTGTGAAAGTTGATACATGTCTACTCTTTTAGTCACCATTTTTTCCATACATATGCTATGACTTTGAAGCTGATGTCAATGAAAAGTATACTCCTAGAGCTTTCCGAAAAGTCAAGAATCAAGTCAATCAGATGTCGGACGAAGGAGATATGGCCAAAACAAGATGACCCATAAATTTCTTGGTCTAACACGACTCGTGTTTTACCAAACACGGTTTGTGTTGAACTCCAGAGAGCTCAATTTTCCCAAAAACCATCAACACGACCCATTTTGAGGTAGACACGGGTTGTGACCACACTGACACGGTCCGTGTTGACCTCAACACTGTCCGTGGCGAGCCTGACTATTGGAATTTCACTGTATCTCGCCTATTATTGCTATATAATCAATGGATTCGATTGCTTCATTCTTCATCCACCATCATCCACGGCCATCCACTCCTTTAATACCATTCACCTCCATCTCTACCATCATCCATCTCCCACAATCCAACAATAATCAAGAGTTGAGAGTGAATTGAAGATTGAAGATTATCAAGATAGATAAGGTGTTGGAGGAGCAAAAGTCCACAATTGTCAAATTCTTTCAAGGGTTTTCTACACATCTTAGGTTATTTCTTCATTCTCTTTAGATTTCTATGCTTTCTAAAATAGAATTTATGTGGTTTTGTAGCTTAGACATGATTAGTGAGTAGTTTTTCTTTCGTTTGGGGGATAAACCCTAGTTGTTTTGATGGATTGAATATTATTGGATTGAACATGTTTTGAATCTGATTTATATGCATTTTTATTCAACCTATGAGTATGTATGACATTGCTTTTGCTTGATCACCATTAGTATGGTTGTAAATTCTTGAATGAAGCATCGAAAGGAGAAATTTGAGAATTGGAAAGCTTAGATAGAACTAACTATAAAATGAACTAGATGGAGATTTTTAGTTAGGAGTTATGCATTTGATAATTTGATCATTAACCTAGTTAAGTTGAAATAACCACGAAAGTAGGTGATTGACTTTGTTAGGCAATTCACTTCATTTCCAAAAGATCGTTGCGAAAGACTTTATGCAATTATTGACCCTAAAAGTTGTCCAAATTAGTGAAATTCATGTTCAGCCCTCTTTGTTTCGTTAGCAACTTTGGTTTGTCTCTTGAACGGTTTTATTTGTTTGGTTTCATCCTTAACATTATTGCTTTCGTAGTTAGAAGTAGTTTGTTAGAAAAAAAAATAATAATAAATCTCAAAACCAGATTGACTTAGTAATCAATTAGAAGGCCAGTTTGGTGTGTTGTTGAGCAAGTCCTGTGGGAACGACCTTGATACATCCTAGATGCTACATCTACACTCGTGCACTTGCGACATATCAATATTGGTGGGCAATTTGAGTTGAATTGGAAGGAATTTTCTGCTGCTTGTTTTGGTAGCTAATTGTTACTTTGTAATTACTATAAATGCAGGTTGCACCTAGTGACAATAGGTCATCAGATTATACCCCAAATGAAGGTAATGTTCATAGGGCAAATTTGGTAAATGTAGATATGTTGTGTGATAGTACTGGAACTGAGTACGAATGTGGTTTCGGGGAGATAAAGGAGGGTGATGTGGAAACATCTCTCGTGTCTGAACAATTGGTGGATCTAGATAATTTAAAAGTAGATGGTGTCGACGAAATTGAAATAGAGGGGTCTCGTACGAGGCAACAAAGGGTTGGTAGCAATGGCCAAGACAATCTGGTAATGGGCGATATGGAGTGAAATGTGAGGGGTAGGTGTTACCTGCCTAAAGTATGTGAGATGAATGAACAGTTGAAGCCTTACCAGGAGACACCAGTCGAAAGTACATGTTTTGGCGTGTGTCTTAGGTACAACAAGCTTGAAATGAATAGAAAATTTACTGGCGCTTTGGTTGCGTCATGGATTCTGAGATAGAAAGGTTTTCGATTAGGGAGAACATTTGTTCCATTTTCAATAAAAAAATTACTTAGAGGTACCCTAATTTTTGAAGAAACAATTTTTTGGTACCCTAACTTTTCAAAACTAATTTTGGGGTACCCTTACTTTTAGGATTAGAAATTATTAAGTGAATTTCCAGCGAAACTCCGATTGATTCAAATATTTTCGTCCATAAAAACAAAGGGCATTTTCCTCTACAAAAACACTTAATCAATTTCTCACCTAAAACTCACCGGTGAATTTAAATCATTGGCCGAAAATTCACCTAATTATTTCTAATTATAAAAGTTAGGGTACCCCAAATTAGCTTTTAAAAGTTGGGGTATCAGAAAAACATTTCACCAAAAATTAGGGTACCCCTTAGTAATTTTTTGATTTTCAATGGATGACGTATGCGTACTAACTGGGTTGACGTGCATTGGAAAGAAGGTCGAGTTTGTCAACAATAACCAGTCAACTATGCTTGTGAAGATGTTAGGGATGCTGTTGAAAGTGATTTGAGTGGGAGGCGTGGTTGGCGACAAGGACGTCGAAGGGCGTATAGGAGCTACATAGTAGCAATGGTCTAGTTGTTGAGAGATAAGAAATAGGAGGGAGACCTGATGGTATGGATCCAGGTGTATTGTTGGTTTATAATGAGTGCTCTACTATTTCCAAGATCTCGCCGGGGGGGGGGGGTAGGGCATGTTGGGGTCTTGTGAAATATGCAGAGAGTGTCCTGACGTTGGGGGAGTACAACTGGTCTAAGGCTGTATGGGAGTTCATGGTAGTCTCAATCAATGAAGCACATGAGAAGTTTATGGGAGGGCAAGAGGAAACACATATGTGTGGGTTGGCTCACCTTGTACAGGTACTTTGGCATATGTGTTGTTGTTTTGCGTTGGGTGTACATGCCTTTTAATGTTGAAAAGAACTAACATTGTTATTTAATGTTAGGTTTGGTTCTTTGAGCATACAACAATGTTGGAGAGATTTGATTTGCACCCCTTTCAAGATGGGGAAACAGTGAAGATCCCATCTAGGGCAGACTTTTGTGCCACAATTAAGGGGTTGGATGAAAGTGAGGTGGGTATGTTATAAATTTCTTATAGCATAATTAAGTGAAATTGAACTAAAGTGATGATCTTTATGTACCAAAATGCATGTGAGGAAAGACATTGTTCCTAGCTTGGAAGAGAGGAGCAATGCAGTTATCGAAGCGATGACAAGTAGTGCAGTGTACAACAAATATGTCGACGATGGGCAGGTATTGATTGCTTGATGAAGGATTAATTGTACAGTCGTTGGTCAATGAACTCGAATCCCGTTACATTCTATTGCAAAATTAAGTGAAGCTATGTGTAGGATAATTAATAATACACTGTGTAGACTATTAATTGTTTGTAGTGATTACTGATTTAAGATGGGTATACTTTTGCTTAATATAGGGAGGTGAGTCGACAGTTGTACGACTGTAAAGCCTTAAGAGGCAAATACGTGAATTGCAAGAGAAGGACTTTTGGCTGGAGGGTAGGAGCAAATACTGAAAGCCAAAGTATTTGGAGTTCGACAGTAGGGTTCGATCCGGCAGGGCATATACACCTTCATCGGATGAAGTAATCAATGCTGGAATCCAATCTCCACCTATCACAGATGACACATTGATAGGATTTACTAATAATGCAACAGAAAATGTACCATGTCCCTTTCCCGAATGAGAAGAGGACAATAGTGATGCCCTGGGTGGACTTCACAACCAACCAAGCTTCAATAAAGAGGAAGGGGATACACACGGTGAAAGAGGAGGTGGTCGGTCCCACAAGATTTGGTGTACAAGGATGATAATAATCGTGGTTATGAGGACTACCCTCATGGACCAAAAGGTGACACAGTGTGGCTGAGGATAATAATCGTGGTTTGGCGTCATTCAACATTACTGGCCTTAGCAATGAAAAAGCAGTCGAGGGCAATAGGAGGTCATGCATTGCCAAGAATGTGAAAGGTGGGCCCAGGAAGAGAAAGGTTGGACCTTTGACCCAATCACCTTGGATAGTGACTAAACTTCGCAGGGCACAGTCGAGTGATGGTGTCATTGTTGAAAACACTGACAAGTCTTCTGAACCTCGAGTGGACGACACACCCGAAGCAGTTGTCAAACAGACGAACAAATCACCTGCACTAGACAACCTTGAACAAGCAGACATTGCAAGTAGCATTCAGTGGCTGTCAACTGAGGTTGTGCCATGAGTTTTTGGAGTCGATATTTGTCAACGTTTGAATGGGCAACTCAATTTTTTTGTGTTACATATATTGTGCAGGATGTGACATCTTACCTGATGACGCCCCTTGTAGACACCGGATTTTGTACCGGGACAAGTGTACAAATCAGGAGCAACAAGAAAAGAGGCTAGAAGGAAAGCAAAGCCACCGGGCCTCCATCAATCAAGAGTTACCGGGCCAACCCACCACAAAAAGCCTTCATTTTCCACCCTTTCCACATACATATGCACACCATTTCGAATCCCATTTTTTCCACAAGTCTCGTTGGCTCTATTTCTTTCGATGAGAGTAAAGTACACATCATAAGCTTTTCAATGCCTTTTGAATTGCCTCAATCGGAGTCCGGATGAAAGAGTTATGTCTGTTTGAAGTTACACTTAACCAGTTCAAAACCCACGCGGGTTTTGACAAATCCCGGGCCCAGAAATCTGGCCCAGTAAGCAAATCCGGCCCACTAGCTGAGACAAAACCCGCACGGGTTTTAATCAGCAGAGGCGCCCAAGAAACAGAACCAGCCCAAGGCACCCTCCGGCCCAGTTGCTTCAAAACCCGCGCGGGTTTTCTATTACCTGATGCGCGTCGTTTTGCTCCGTCCACGTCAGCGATCCGTGCCTGGATATTACAAAACCCGCATGGGTTTTAAATTCCAGAAGTTGGCGCCAACATATTTGATCATCCCTGATTTTAGCCCCATGCATTGACTTCTGCCTTTGACTTGGATAACTCGCACGGGTTTTATGCTTGCATGATTGCATGGCATGATCATGGGGATGTGTCCCCCATGATTTTCCCTCCATTTCCCTCCTAAACACCACCTCACTCACCTATAAATACCCCCCTCCATTCCATTCATTTTCACCGACTTACACCATTATTCTACCTAAACTCTCACCAACTACTCTCATAAACCACCTCTATTATTCTCATTTCATCAACAATCACCCTCTATCACCGTTATTCTACAAAATTTCCATCAACTATCATCCTCATTCCACCAAAACTCTCTCAAAATATCCTCTCACTTATATCCATATTCTCTTCTCTAATCACTCGTACTCTACCATTATTCACTCACTTCATTTTTATCCAAGTCTTATCCCACCATACTCAACTCTTCATTTCATCCAAGTGCCTCTTCAAGGATCCGCCAAGAGAAGTTTGCCCCATTCATCGCCATACCAATATCTTAAGTGAGGTTCGATCACCTTTTATTTCAATCATGTAATTATTTTCATCCTTTGCTTTACATGTACATTATTATGTAAACATTTCTTCTTAACATTTGCATGATTCGGAATATAATTTCGTGAAATTAATTAAACTTCTCCCCGCTCTTTTTCATTTTAATGTCGATTTTAGTAGAGTCTGTTTTCTAACAGGCGAATTTGAGAATTCTTATAATTCTCGAACTCGTAACCTTACCCCCAGACTTAGAATCGGGTTCCTCCGGGAGTTATTTTCATTATTTTTACGGTTTGTCGATTTCCTTAAATCGGCTGGCGAATCTTTATCACTTTTACAAATCCTTTTGGTTATTAAAAATAAACGATAGTTGCACAAAAAAATAATTATAAATAATCTAGTACCACTTTTTTTATTAATCTAGGGCCACCCAAGAGAAAACGGGCCAGAAGATTAATAAAACCCGCACGGGTTTTATTAATTTTCATCCCCTTTTCTCTGGGTGGAAGTTGCACAGGGCCCGGCCCATGGCGCCATAAAACCCGTGCGGGTTTTAGGGTCCCATGGCGGTCCCTTTGCTACTTCTTGGGCCCGAATGGAATAATGGGCCGGTACTAAATTTATTATTAAATTATTTTAGTGTAATTTCAGATATTTTAATAATATAAAAGAATTTGTAAAATAAATAAAGTTTCATCACCCCGAAAATGAATTTCAAAAATAAAAATATCCTTATTTAAGGATTAAGCAACCTTAGTCGGCTCCCGATCACTTAAGTAGCGCATCCGAAACAATTTCCCCAAACGGGAATTTTTCCGGGTCCTAGAGATTGGTGACTCCACCCGGGACTTAAACTTAAAATGAGGGTAAAACTTGAAATAATCGAATTAAAGTGAAATTGTAAAAGGGATAAGTTGATTTATTTCGCGACTTTATAATTCTTCTTTTTAGGCATCCTTTGCATACCGGGCCACTAATTGTGTCTTTTGACACGTTAGCACAAAGGCGACGGATAAGTTATACCTAGGTGATTCCTTCGAGAACGGGCGGGCCACTACTTGTGGGATGCACCCTACATCGCCAAACATTTGGTCCCCTCTCTCCCCGCGTTACACTCATAGGGCTTCCTTGAAGTTCTTTGAGAAATACCTCACACTCCCTACCCTCGGGTACGGAGAACGGAGATGAAAACGTGCGGTAGGCCATGAAACCTAACCATAGAAAAATCCATGAACATAGAGCCTTGGTTTAGGGTGTCCCTTCATGCGTATGCTATGTGCTATGTGCTACCCCTTCCCCTTTTCCTTTTGTTTTAGAGTCAACCCTAGTTTAGAGGTTTTGTTCTAGTCTATATAAAATTCATTGGGTTGAGAAAATAATTACTTATTAATTAGACTAATTAACTCCAAAGGCATCATGGTTAGCCCAAGTGGAAGGACCCATTTATGCTCGAGGGGTAATTATCTTAATTAATAAATAAAAATCGACTCACCTTTGATGATATTATATGGCCCTTTACGGAATTCCCTTAACAAAGGTCCAAAAATTAATTGAAAGATCAACAAAGTTAATGGACAACGTTTTAGATTGCATAATAATCACTAAGCTCGAGGAAATTGATTTGTCGATTTATTAATAAATCCATCATTTGTTATGGCCGGCCGGTTGTTAAGCCTAACCATATGGGATTTGTTGATTAAACCTATTAATTAATTATGACTCGCTTATTGTTGATTTTATTCAATCCTTTACAATATCCATTTTCCTTGAGTAAATAAATAAAGCTTGTTGTATGTGTAAATTCATGTCTGTATGTTAGGTCTTCATTAGAGTCAGACCTAATTTTGAGATATTGTTTTAGTCCGCGTAATAATCATTGGGTTGAGAAGAAATAAATTTATAAACTCGATTAATTAACCTTAAATGTTACAGTCGGCCCGGTGGCGAGGCCCATTCGTTTTAAAGGTTAATTATCCTTGTTTATCGGTTCATTTTAACTCACCTTTGATGATTTTATTCGGCCCCTCTCAATATACTCTTACTGATGGTCCAAAAAAAATTGATTAATAATCAAACAAAGTCAGTGTGTGTTGTTCTAGTCCGCGTAATAGTCTCAGGGTTAGAGAAAATAAATTTATAAACTTGATTATTAAGACTGACAAATCCATGGTCGGCCCGTTGTTAAGCCTATCCATGGTGGAATTAATAATTGAGTTCATAAGTCTGTTTTAACTCGCCTTTTGACGACTTTATTCAGTCCTTTACAACATCCACTTTCCTTGAGTAAAAAAAGAGTTAAAATAAAAAAAGAGGTTGTCGGTCTCGTTGAGCATTATTCTAGTCCGTATAATAGTCAGCATAGTTTGAGTTAACCCAAGTTTGCTAGTTCAAGTGACGGATTCTCCTTAAAAGGGTCGGCTTGTGGTTTAAGCCCATCCGAATTGAGAAACACTCACTTGCGCTTTCGAACTTATGTCGACTCGCTATATTTGACTTTATCCAGCCCTTTATAATGCTCTTGTTGTAAAAAATGTTGTTTTCACGCAACCTGTTGTTTCCTGGGTCAGTGTATAATTGTCTTACAATAGTCCTGGATGAGTATTAGTTTCAGAGTCTACATGTAAATGTCTTTCAGTCTTTAGAAAGTCTCTTACAAGGTCGTGTCATATGTGAGTCTTTTCTTAAGTCAATATGTGTGTTTTGTTTTTGAAAGTCTAAACCCGGGTATGGGTGAGTCTTTGGGTTAGGTCATAAGTAAGTCTTTTCCAGGGTTAATATGTGTTTGTCTTTTCTAAAAAGTCCAGTGTAAACCCAGGTCATGGGCAAGTCTTTGTTTTAAAGTCAGGATATGAATGTCTTTTTCTTTAGATAGTATCATATAAGGTCTAGGATGAATCTTTGTGTTAGTGTCTGCATGTAAGTGTCTTGCATTCTTTAGAAAGTATCATATGAGGTCTAAGATAAGTCTTCGCGTTAGTGTCTGTATGTAAGTGTCTTGCATTCTTTAGAAAGTATCATATAAGATCTAGGATGAGTCTTTGTGTTAGTGTCCGTATATAAGTGTCTTGCATTCTTTAGGAAGTTTCATACAGGTTCGTAGGGCATGGGTGAGTCCTTTTCTAGAGTCAACATATGAATGTCTTGCATTATAGAAGTCTCATATAGGGTCTAAGTCGTCCAAACCCATGCCATGGGTCAGTCGTTGAGTTGTTTCTCAAGTTGGCATATCATGTGAGTGTCTTTAGGAAGTCTAATGTAAACTCATGTCATAAGTTAGGATTTCCGGGTCAGCATATAGACATTTGCAATTTAGGAGGTCTCATATAGAATTTAGGACATGTAAACCCATGTCGTGGGTCAGTCTTTTCCTTGAGTTGGCATATAGAGGTCTTGCATCCTAGGAAGTCTCATGTAAATCAGTTAGCACGTTCAAACCCATGTCCTGGGTGAGTTTGTCTCAAGTCAACATATAAACGTTTTTCATTGTAGGAAGTTCATGTAGGTCATTTAGGTCATGCATGCATTGGGATGGTTTTTTATTCATTTGTCTAGTGTCAGGGTCAAGGCCTAAGCTAACCATAAAAGGAATATTTGGGATGACGGAAAATTCTACAGCTACCATAGATCTGGAGGGAACAACATGGAGAATTGTTAGACTTTGGATTCCCTATACGAGGACAAGGAGGGCACATCATCAAAGGAGCTTTAGAAGTAGCTACAGTCTTAGTTGTCAAGCATTTCATGCTCAGAGTCTGTTATAGTCAGTTCTTCATTCATTTCTTTGCTCTTGTTGCTATGTGATTAAACAAAATTTCATGCTTGTGTTTTTTACTTGAGTTGAGAAGTTCTCTCATCTATCCATCATCCGTGCAAACCAAGTCTGACAAATTTCATCTTCTCTTATCCTCCCATCTTTGCTGTGTACCTCATTCCCATCTTTTATTTTATCGAATCCAGGGTTTAATTAAAGAAAAAAAAAAGAAAAGAAAAAAAAGAGAGAAAAACAAAAAAAAAAGAAAAAAGAAAAAAGAAAAAAGAGAGAAGCCAATCTGCACTCATCAAGCAGGCTGGGCAAAAGGAGAGAAGACCAAAATCATCAGTCTCTTGAAAATGGACATCTCTATGCTCCTAGACCAGCAACTTAACCAAATATGCCAAGGACAGGGGGCTTGAACCCAACCTTCAGTTCACCAACCACATTACCCTCATCTTTTCATCCAATCCCGACTTACCACTTACCACTCACATCTTTGACCACTCCATCAAACCTCAACCCTTTTCAAACCTTTAACCCAAGCCAAAAGGTGTGTTGTGACTAATGTCATTAGAAAGGCGAACAAGAGTCAATCCCATGGAGAAGAAAGACGAAAAAAGAGAAGAAAGAAAAGGAGAAAGAAAAAAAAGTGAAAAGAAAAGTGAAAGCAAAAAAAAAAAAAGGAGCCAGAAAATTGGAGTTCAAAAAAAAAAAAAGGAAGTTCAGAAGGAAACAAGAAAAAGGAAGAAAGAGAAAAAAAAAAGGGGTTAGAGGAGAATAAGAAGTGAGAACGTGAAAATAAGAGTCATGCACACCTCAGAAAATCTCGTCTCAAACCTTCACCTCATCATCCATACACCTCAGCCTTCTATAAACCTTTCATTCGTCCATAACCTGCATACAAACCCTCAAACCTTCATGACCATCTTTTTTGAACCTTCCTCGAGGCACTATCAATCAAAGTTGCGCTTAAAGAACTACGACAGGCCTGATTCCACCTCGGATACGTAGGAAAACCTTTTTGAGGCCCGGCCGCTACTAGGAGCATCCTTTGTCCTCAAAATGTTGGTCTTTGAGAGAAGAAAAAAAAAGAGAGGCTAGCTTGGAATCCCAAGCTAGGAAAAAGGAGAGAGAGAATAAGAGAGGCTAGCCTGAAAACCCGTCAGGGCAGGTTAGGCAAAAGGAGAGTAAACCCTGGATTTCATCATCAACAACCCTCGATCTTCCTTCCGTCAGACTTGGACATCATTCCATAACCATGTTCCAACCTTTTCCCAAGAGATGATGTCTATCCCATTTGACCATCTCTTCAAGACACGATAATTCTTGAGTGTCTCCCTATATCATTCATCAATAAACTCTCATCTACCATCCCTTTCAACCCTTTCTCAAGAGATGATGCCTGTCCCTTTGACCATCTCTTCAAGACACGATCATTCTTGAGTGTCTCCCTATCTCATCCATCAATAAAGTCTCATCTACCATCCCTTTCAACCCCTTTCTCAAGAGATGATGTCTATCTCATTTAACCATCTCTTCTCCCCTTCAAGACACGATCATTCTTAAGTGTGTCCACATCCCATTCACCATGGTCCACCGTCTCTTTCCCTAAACATCTTCCAACCCTTTTTTTTTGTTTTAGCCTTTTCATCCCATCTCACCCTTTGAGGACTTTTCAACTCAGTCATTAGTGCAAGTATGAGGCTCTGTTCTTAATGCCCACTCTTAGCGCACCTAAGTGTGGCTTACTTCTCAGTAAGAGCAAAAGCCGTCCACATCAGATCAGCGGCAAACTGGCAACCACATGATCATAAACAGACTCAGAAGTAAGTTACTCTAAACTGGGGGCTCGCGCTACCTTTGTGACATCAGTCAAGACATTTATTGGAGAAAGCTTCAAAGAGGGACACTTACTCCCTATTCTACAAGGTCCTGCATCTTCATACTCATAGACGTCCTAATAGTGGTCTCATAAAAAAAAAGAGAGAAAAAAAAAGAAAAAAAAAGAAAAAGAGAAAAAAAGAAAAAAAGAGAAAAAAAAAGAGAAAAAAAAGAGAAAAGAGGGGCTAACTTGAAAACCCTTTGGGAAAGTTAGGCAAAAGGAGAGTTTGAGACTCACTACTAAGGACTATGCCTCCCATACATCATTTCGTCAATCCACATCGAAATTGGGGGCTTGTAAATCTCCAAGGTGCTTTCCAAAGCAGGACAATGTCATCAAGAGTCTACACCAAACCGAGGGCTTGTCATACAACAACATACATTTGCAAGCAATCAAGGTCATTTACATGATCATTCAAGAAACGCATCCTTCAGACCTGTTGCCTCCATCATTGTTCCCGGGATCGAAACATTACTCATCCTAAATTTTCCTGAAATTCCTCACGAGTGGCCTGATCCTTAGAAAGCATTGTCTTAGGGAGTCATGGTTTTAGGAAAGCATTGTCTTAGGAAAGCATTGTCTTAGGAAAGCATTGTCTTAGAAAATCATTGTCCAAGAAAATCTTTGTCTAAATATAGAGTCGGGGGGTTGCCTGCATGTAGAATAGCACAAAGTATCATACGTGTGTCCTGTCTAAGCATTAATAGGTTTGCATGCATCCATATGTCATGTCAGAGTCACATAGAGTCAGTTTGTCTTGCATAGAATCGGACTGCCGTGTATAAAGTCAATAGTCATGCATTGCATGTATAGAGGTATGAAGCATCATGTGTGTATCCTGTCTAAGCATAATAGGTTGGCATTGCATCTATAAGTCGTGTCAAGGCCTCATAGAGCCAGTCTGTCATGCATTAAGTTAGTCTGTTGTGCATTGAGTCGGTCTGTCATGTATCGAGTCAGTTTGTCATACGTTGAGACAGTTTGTCATGCATTGAGTTAGTCTGTCATGCATCAAGTCAGTCTGTTGTGTATCGTGTCAGTTTGTCACGTATCGAGTCAGTTTATCGTACATAAAGTCGATAGTCGTGCATAAATGCATGGGTGCATGAATGCTTGTGTCAAAAACAAAACAAAAAAAATTTTGCATTGTTTGTGCAAGAGTTTAGTAGACTAGTTGCATGCATACCCGCATATCTGAAAATGAAAGGAAGTGCCACATCATTGCTCCAGAACGCAACAAAGGGGGGCTGTTCAAAGCCCAATCAGACCGGTCGACATGGTTTCCAGTCACTAAGAGCAAGATTAGAGCAATCTCTAATCCAACTCTTGTTGGACAAGTTAGCATCCAGTCAAGTGCATGCATACTCATCGAGAAAAGAAGGACAATCAAAGGCTCAGACTTGACTACTAATCATCAA
Source organism: Portulaca oleracea (assembly GCA_029582165.1). Classification (NCBI taxonomy): domain Eukaryota; kingdom Viridiplantae; phylum Streptophyta; class Magnoliopsida; order Caryophyllales; family Portulacaceae; genus Portulaca; species Portulaca oleracea. The sequence continues at coordinate 21,726,633 of CM055874.1, forward strand.
GAGCAAGATTAGAGAAATCTCTAATCACACTCTAGATGACTTCTATCTATGATCCGAAGTTTATCCTTGTGACGATCTTCCAGTCTGCCATGGACGCCACTGACACAATCTTCAACATCGGGAAAATCTGATCCGCCTCGGGAAAATCCGTTGGGCACCACCATCAACATCGAGAAAATCCGACGGGCATCATCGATACTGGAGAAGACTGGGACATCGACAGAAGCAAAGGAGAAAGGGAGATCAACTGCGATCAATTTGCCAAACAGGGAGCTATCACTGACACCAGGTCGTCGCTAAAAGGCGCCATCATCATCTATCTTCCGGTTGCCACGTAAAAGGGCATCGACCTCATCCATCATCCGGCCGCCACATAAAAGAGTGCCGACAGCATCCACCTACACAACCCAGACTAACGGCCCAAAGACTGCGGCCCAAGGGTTCCCAAAATTCAGGTAAAAATCTGAATCCATTTGCATTTCCGAAAACTAATACTTAATTTTCTTGTGATTTTCAGGTTGCCACATAAAAGAGCACCGTCATCAGGTTGCCAATAAAAGAGCACCATCATCAGGTTGCCACATAAAAGAGCACCAACTTCCGGTAGCCACATAAAAGAGCACCATCAGTGACAGTCGTTCAACGGTTGCCACCTAAAGGCCTCCAACGATGTCGTCAGCGACAATCGTCCAACGGTTGCAACCTAAAGCTCCAACGATGTCGTCAGCAACAGTCGTCCAACGGATTTCACATACAGGTCTCTAACGATGTTAGCAACAACAGTCGTTCAACGGATGCCAATTAAAGGTCTCCAACGACATCCTCAGCATCAGTCGTCCAACGGTTGCCACCTAAAGGTTACCGACGACCTCATCATCAGCATCTCCAGTCGTCCAACGGTTGCCACCTAAAGGTTTCCGACGACATCATCATCATCAACATCTTCAGTCGTCCAACGGTTGCCACCTAAAGGCCTCCGACGAAACCATCATCAGCATCAGTCGTCTAACAGTTGCCACCTAAAGGTTTCCAACGACATCATCGACATCTCCAATCATCTAACGGTTGCCACCTAAAGGCCTTCGACGACATGAAAGTGACCATCTTCATTTAGGACGCCATTGAACGGCATCATCTTCGCAGAAGATCACCGACAACATCCATCTCCTGGTCACAGACGCCAAGCAGTCAGCGTCTCAGGCTACTTTAACCTTCGTCCTATTCGGACTCGATCAAAGTGGGGGCTCTCTGTAGACACCGGATTTTGTACCGGGACAAGTGTACAAATCAGGAGCAACAAGAAAAGAGGCTAGAAGGAAAGCCAAGCCACCGGGCCTCCATCAATCAAGAGTTACCGGGCCAACCCACCACAAAAAGCCTTCATTTTCCACCCTTTCCACATACATATGCACACCATTTCGAATCCCATTTTTTCCACAAGTCTCGTTGGCCCTATTTCTTTTGATGAGAGTAAAGTACACATCATAAGCTTTCCAACGCCTTTTGAATTGCCTCAATCGGAATCCGGATGAAAGAGTTATGGTCGTTTGAAGTTACACTTAGCCAGTTCAAAACCCACACGGGTTTTAACAAATCCCGGGCCCATAAATCTGGCCCAGTAAGCAAATCCGGCCCACTAGCTGAGACAAAACCCACACGAGTTTTAATCAGCAGAGGCGCCCAAGAAACAGAACCAGCCCAAGGCGCGCCCCGGCCCAGCTGCTTCAAAACCCGCGCGGGTTTTCTATTACCTGATGCGCGTCGTTTTGCTCCGTCCACGTCAGCGATCCGTGCCTGGATATTACAAAACCCCTCCTGGGTTTTAAATTCCAGAAGTTGGCGCCAACATCTTTGATCATCCCTGATTTTAGCCCCATGCATTAATTTTTCCCTTTGACTTGGATAACCCGCACGGGTTTTATGCTTGCATGATTGCATGGCATGATCATGGGGATGTGTCCCCCATGATTTTCCCTCCATTTCCCTCCTAAACACCACCTCACTCACCTATAAATACCCTCCTCCATTCCATTCATTTTCACCAACTTACACCATTATTCTTCCTAAACTCTCACCAACTACTCTCATAAACCACCTCTATTATTCTCATTTCATCAACAATCACCCTCTATCACCGTTATTCTACCAAATTTCCATCAACTATCATCCTCATTCCACCAAAACTCTCTCAAAATATCCTCTCACTTATATCCATATTCTCTTCTCTAATCACTCGTACTCTACCATTATTCACTCACTTCATTTTTATCCAAGTCTTATCCCACCATACTCAACTCTTCATTTCATCCAAGTGCCTCTTCAAGGAGACTCCAAGAGAAGTTCGGCCCATTCATCACCATACCAATATCTTAAGTGAGGTTCGATCACCTTTTATTTCAATCATGCAATTATTTTCATTCTTTGCTTTACATGTACATTATTATGTAAACATTTCTTCTTAACATTTGCATGATTCGGAATATAATTTCGTGAAATTAGTTAAACTTCTCCCCGCTCTTTTTCATTTTAATGTCGATTTTAGTAGAGTCTTTTTTCTAACAGGCGAATTTGAGAATTCTTATAATTCTCGAATTCGTGACCTTACCCTCGAACTTAGAATCGGGTTTCGTAGACCGGAATTATTTTCATTATTTTTACGGTTTGTCGATTTCCTTAAATCGGCTGGCGACTCTTTATCACTTTTACAAATCCTTTTGGTTATTAAAAATAAACGATAGTTGCACAAAAAAATAATTATAAATAATCTAGTACCACTTTTTTTATTAACCTAGGGCCACCCAAGAGAAAACGGGCCAGAAGATTAATAAAACCCGCACGGGTTTTATTAATTTTCATCCCCTTTTCTCTGGGTCGAAGTTGCACAGGGCCCGGCCCATGGCGCCATAAAACCCGTGCGGGTTTTAGGGTCCCATGACGGTCCCTTTGCTACTTCTTGGGCCCGAATGGAATAATGGGCCGGTACTAAATTTATTATTAAATTATTTTAGTGTAATTTCGGATATTTTAATAATATAAAAGAATTTGTTAAAAAAAAAAGTTTCATCACCTCGAAAATGAATTTCCAAAATAAAAATATCCTTATTTAAGGACTAAGCAACCTTAGTCGGCTCCCGATCACTTAAGTAGCGCATCTGAAACAATTTCCCCGAACGGGAATTTTCCGGGTCCTACACCCCTGTCAACGGACGGGAAGTCACTCGTAGAAAGGGTGAGGGTCAGGTGCAATGGCTTGAAGGCAGACAGTGATGAATGGTAAGGTTATTTAGAATCCCATTATGTTTTAGGGTGAATGGTTGTTTATGCCATACATGGAATGCAGGTCCAATCTTATCCCTGAGTGTAAGGGATGGCAGATGGAGGCTGACTGGGTGAGGGACCTATTGTTGAAAGTGACCCATCGTGGAGCAGCAACAAAACCGGGTCAGTACAACATTTCCAGTACGGTTCTTCAACATTAGACAAGTCTCCTGGTGAAATGGGAAAAAGATTACCTTCACTTTTGTTAGCGGGCATTTTTCCCGATTCTAGCCAAAGCTGTAAGTGGTTGCCCATGGACGAATTCTTTCTACTGCAAAATATATATGTTAATTAAGCAGGGTACTAAATGGTATGTTGGTATTTTGGTTTGCAAGACAAGATGGGGGTTGACATTGGGGCCCAGGATGGTATTTCCATTCCTCTAGCAAAGGAGAAGAACACAAGGACTAATTTGAACACATTGCTATTCGTAAGTCGCCCTCAACATTGCACAATTGGTAACATATATATACCGAATGCAACTAACCTTATCCTGTTATGATTCAGGTTATCCAAATGATGTTCTATGAGCGCAGGTGCCATTACTTCATGTTAGTTGCGAACCTTGTGGAAGACAAGTTTACCTTGCTTGACTCATTACTCCCACAAAGGGACCCGAAAACGCTGAAAATTTATGAGTTGACGGTATGTAAAATCCGATATTGTCAATTTATAAGAATCTGTTGTATCGTAAACAAGATAACAACAAATTTTCGTGTGTGGAATTAGACCCATAAATTAGTGATGGCACGCGCTCTGCGGAAGTAGGAGTCAAAGACAACGCAAAGCAGTGGGATGTGAAGAATGGACCATATGAGTAGCGGTGAAAGTAAGTGTGTCCACGTGTATGAATCAATATATAACTACTAAATGGAACCAAGTGCACAAACTTGTGTATTGTGTGTCCATTCAAATTTGTTTAGTGGCCATAACTGTGGGGTTTTCATCATGGGTTGCATGGATTTGTTGACGATTCGTGGAGACACTGTTCAATTTTGTCAAGATTATGTTGACCTCTACCGTAACAAATGCTTGTTGTCAATATTGAAGGGGAAGATTGTTCACTTCCCAGATCGGGATTGAGGTACACTTACTGATCAAATTTTGGCCTGTATGAGTTACACCTACAGTTATAGATACTTAATGATGGGTAACCCAAATAGATACAATGATATATATTCTAATGATATTTTTCTTTATTGACCGCATCAAAATTATATTGCATTAATCACCAAATCTGGTTTGGTGGTCTGTAGTGGTTTCCATTGATGTTTAAGGTTACATTTTATTACTGTCCGATGTTGCTCTAATCAAATTGTAAATTGCAATTTGATGACTAGGTTGATTTACACATGAGACAAACTATCTTTTCGAGTTGGATACAAAACCATGCGCAGAATCATATCGGCACAGGAAAACATAGTTTGTGAATGACATTTCTAGTTATTTATCCAGTTACTTGTACATAATTATACAGTATTCAATGGCCATATGTACAAGTTCAATTGTTAACTTATGTAAAATTATTGTACACAATCTGTTGTATGCCTCAATTATTGATTTGTTGATGTTAGCTGCGATTAGGGTTTAGGTCAACCCGCCTGTATGTATGGGTGAACCGAGTCATGGATGGGTTGATAACCCTCATTCGTTGGGTTCATTGTATAGGAAAAGTATGATTAGATAATGGACTTGTTCGTATATTTTTGCACTTGCAATATATTGGGCTCATTTGTATTGGGCCAAATTAGGAGGTCCACTCAATCCATTCAGGCGACATTACTGATCCGTTTCAAAAACAAAGTCCAGTCCAGTCCTTTGCTGGGTTATGAATTCAGGTGACAAGTTCACGCGATTATAACAGTTACGCCACATCAATAGAGCCACCACAGTTGGAACATCAAAACTGAAAAATATCAACACAAATCTGTCCCATGCTAAATCCAGTTTAGTATTGTCAACTATCTAGATACATGTAGAAGCAGGTGTTCATGGTGTGCTAACCCAACAAATTGGATTTGGGTTATGACGTGACGAAGTGGAATTATGCATCAATTTAACGGGCAAACACATTTGTTCAATTGTCATTTGTCAATAAAAAATAGAGGTATATGGAAATACGCTAAAGATAGAGTTCATAAATTATAATGCCAGAAGTTGCTATGAGTGGCGTTTCAACAAGCTGTCATCTAAACATTCTATGCTTAAAAGTGTGACAATTATGTATGATAAGCTTAAGGTGCTCAGCAAAGGCACTGTTGGTTATCCTGTTTTTTCTTCTGCCTTACAGTCCGTCACCTTCAGGAAGAAACCCAAAAGCATGTTTTATCAATCGCGGCTTCTGTAAAGGGCGCTAGAGACTACATTTTTATTTTTTTTTTCTTGGCTTATGTGCCAAGAAATTTTATCCAATTGCTTATAAGCTTGAAAAGGTGCAGGCTGTGATAGAGCATCATGTGAGCTGTTGTGGCTGATTGCTGTAGCCTGTATGCAGTACAGATTCACAGAACTGTGGTCTTCAACAAAGCAAAGCCCAAATCAGATATGTTATTAAGAGCATCAAAATCAGTTTTTGAGTTCCAAGAGAAGTCGGGAAAAAATTCAAAAGATCCCTTCAGGTGGATGGTCTGATGTATGGTATATTTTCTGCTTATAGGCCTGATATGTAAATTCTGAGATCGCGGAATGTCAGGGCATGTTTATACTAGTGAAATGTCTGATTTCTCACCCAAACACAAATGGAAAGGAGAAAATTGACCAAAATGAAGTTCTCCGAATTGTAAAATCAGATATAATACTGCAAATACCAGTAGTATAATTGTGATAAGCAAGCGGATACCTTTCCAAGAATAGCCTCATCTCTGACCCATCTCCCCCCCCCCCTTTCCCCAACATGATATCTTATAGACACGATGAACTTCATTCTGCTTATGTTATCAGATGGCTGGAGCGTATAGGAACTCTATCCATCTTTCTTAGATAGAAGCACTGTATTAGACAGAAACAAATACTTACTGGAGGAAGGTGTTCACTGTTGGAGTTGGCTACCATTGGTGACCTGTCAAAAGCTTGCTTCGGTAGCAGAAACATCACCAAAAAGGGTATCCACATTGATCACGATAATCTGCACCGGAAAACATTTCAGTGTCAGTCAGCTGCATCACCAAAAAGGGTATCCTCTCAGCATCGAGCATAATTCTGGGTGTACTTTTGATGCCTGCAAACTCACTTAATTTTTATTTTTTATTTTTTTTGGGTGGGGGTGGGGGTGGGGGGGGGGGGGGATAATAACAGAGCTTGACATGATAGCGAACAGGGACAATCATAAATAAAGGACATCGTATGAGCCATATAACCAGATCCCCATCATGTAGAAAACAAGTCCTCAAATTAAGCACACTTACCAGGCTTCTCATTACAAGGACAATGGTATCCCACCAATGTCTGTCTTGTTAAAAACTTAGAAGAAAATCAAAATTGGACCAAAAATCAGGAAAGATAAAGGTAAGAGGCATTTTTATTCTCCATAGTAATAGTACAACAACAACAATCCCCAGTGTAAACAAATGCTTCAACATGTCTATTGCACATCAAAATAAGTTGCCTAGACTCTATGCAACTGAGGCAATATCAAAATAGCTTCTGTCAAAACAAACAGCATGCAAAAAAGCGTCTGTACAAATCAGAGACAGAAGAACTCTGATAATCAACACATTTGTGGAGACTGGAGACAAGCTTATCATATATAGATCAAAAAGCAAACAATAATACTCCACAAAGTCAATCCACCCAAATAATGAGCCAAAAGTTGAGAAATTTCATGATAAAACACATGAATGAGCTTAATACATTATATCTCTGAGGATGGTTAACAAACTAGACATCAATTAACAAGGCACAGGGCAGTTAAAATAGAACACAAGATGACAACAGTTCCAGCACAGGAATGCTTAAAGAATCGCTAGATGCCAGTTAGTTCACAATTCAAGGGTCAGTAGAGTCCTCTTCCAAGTACATCAAAATCTGAAAGAAAAGACACCTGCATTGCCTGTCGTCAAGAGAAGTAAAATAACAGTAAAATGAAAAATCAGGAGAAAAGATGATAGCAGTATTAATAAGACAACAAGGAGGAAAGTTGCTTAAAAAGAAGGTGATGATTAGATTGCTGTTGCAACACTGACTGTCTAATTTACAGAGAACTCATGCTGCTTGGTAGGCAACAGATGTTTCCCGCTACAGCGATTATGATTGACTCACTCGCATCTAATACACATGCTAAAACATTACAAGTGACTGACTGAGACCATGTTTTGAGCTTAAACAGCAACAATAGCCTTGAACTAGATTGTGTACAATGACAAATGGGGGACTGGCACAACATACTGAATGAGATGAGACAGAGAATTCAACAATGGCTTGCTTTGCTTTGCTTGGTTTAGGTCAAGGTTATTGGTAGTAAGAGAAGTTAAGCCAAGACAAGTAGCTGCTTAACAGGAGGAGGTATCCTCAACCCCGAGGCCATAGAGGACACCAGCATACTTCTCAGTGGCGCCATTGAAGAAATTGTCTTTCAACTTCATAAAAGTACAACAAGTGAGCAAGCTATCTGACCCAGCCTGGTGACAGATCCCAATTCTTTCCACCTCCAGCAACTCAGCAAGTTTGTTAAGACCCCATGAAGACTATTGCAGAACTTCATCAAATGCTTGATATCATACACAATCGGGAAGTATATATTGATCAAGTTGAAGAACCCGGCTTGAGTTTCAGGCAAATCTCGGCAAGTCAGCAACTTGAGCAAATACCCAAAATCATAGCCACTGTGAAAAGTCACCCATTTGATGCTATCATTCAACACAACCCCGGATGACATGAGAAGCTCGGCAAATCGAATAGAGTCAATACCCATCTCATTATTCTTCTTAAAATCAATCCCACAATCCTTCAAAAGCTCAATAGAGTCGCTAGCATAAACATCCTCCCCAAGGTCAAATTCCCTAAAATTGAACTGCCAGATGCAGAACTTATCAGTCCCACAAGTGGGCAAGTTACCCTTCTCATCCGAGAAAGTAAGACCCAGTTGAATCAGCTTCAACATATCAACGTTATTCTTAAGGGTCTTATAGTTATAGTCGGAAATGTTCTTGAAATTCCCCACAGGTCGTATAACAACCCCGGGGAACTCCGAATCCATGGCCACATAAGGGTAATCATCCACGATTTCTCGAATCAGAGCAAACTCCTCCTCTATATTGTGGTTCCAGACCTCCCGGATCTGAATCGAATCCTCGGTCTTGGACAACATGACATAAAGCGGATTCAGTCCTTCCAGCGCATAATAGCAGCAGATCTGCAAGAGCAGAAACCTAAAGAAATGAACATGACAAGCTATGGAAAAGAAAACAAACGAAAACCCATAAAATAAAATAAAAAGTTAAAAGCGAAAGATCATAAAACCTTTGAGGAGAATAGATCTCGGAAGATTAGAAGAGGGGGTTAAAGATGGAAATCGGGTGTTGAGCTTTATCGGTGTGGTCAACGGTGGGAGTTGGTTGAGTTGAGGGGGTGGTGACCCAGTAAGAAGAAATGTGAGAGGACACAGATAGAGGCGGCCAAGAGGAGGCACCAAACGGAGGAATTCAGGGTGACTGGGTCACTTCCTGGGAACTGGAAAGTTAAAGAGGGAGGCTGTGCACATAAAATCAATATACCCAACAATGGTTATATGGTCCACATGCACCATTATATTAATTTTTTAAAAGAATTCATCATATTAATTATAAAATTCATCATTAATTTATATTTATATTTATATTTATATTTATACAATTATAATAGAAATTAATTTATATTTATATTTATATAATTACAATAACAAAGTTTGTGGACCCCATCCTGTCAAATTTATGGGTAACAGTTGAGTAAAATTAAATTTTGGTAATTTTTGGTAGCTTTTTATAAATTCTGATAACTTTTGGCAAATTTACGGCAATATATCAAAATTAATTTTTTTATTTTTTTAAGTTTAGTAATTTTTAGTAAACTTTGGTAAATTTAGGTAAAAACTGGTAAATTTTGATACATTAAATTTACCCATAAATTTGACAGGGAATGGTAAAAAAAAGGGTAATTTTAGATTCCACAAGCAATAAAAAAAAGATTATTCTCACCTTTTCCTCAATTTCGGTTTATTTAAGAATTAATTTCCCATATAAAAATATATCAATAATAATAATAATAATAATAATAATAATAATAATAATAATAATAATAATAATAATAATCTTATCTATGTAATTATAATAGAAAAATCTATGAGTCCCACCAAATAGTGAAAGCATAACAATTTTTTGTTTCACGATGAATTAAAAAAAGATAATTCTAATTTTTTTGTCTCAATTTCAGTTTATTTGGGAATTAATTTCCCTTTTAAACTTACATATTTTAATTGAATACCTGATCATTGTAACTCAAACCGTCCAAAATTGTAAATTGGAATCCCCATCTAATATAACTGAATTACATTTTCCTAATTGATATGACACAGAACTACTAAATACTAATTACACAAAGAGTAATTCACGGACTTCCATCAATCAGAACATTCATTGTTATATGGTACACCATGTAATACCTATCTAGGTCTACCAAAGTGTTAAAATTTTCAAAATAAATTCATCAATAATTTTTATAAAATTCAATATAAATGTGTCAATTATTATAAAATCCATCAATATTTTTAAAATATTTATCATTTTTTTACAAAATTCATCACTTTATTTTGGTACACGTGGTGGACTAAGTAGGTCAACCATGACGTACATTATAATTTGCGCTCAGGCCATAGAGAAATTTTTTGCATTCACATTTTCCGTTTGTTTTGATATTTAAAGCTCGCCCTTTCAGTTTTGTTTATCAAAATTAACCATAGAAAGTGTTTTATTTTAAGAATCCAAGTAAAATTGTTTATCAAATCTCTTTATCACTACCATCAATTTATAAGCACACTATTAACAACTATCTATTGCACTATAACATTAACTTTACCAAAACTCTAGCCAACCTGTAACACCCCCAAGCTAATAATCACTAGATTAAGCTAAGCATTCACTTAACCTAATGATTAGCGCAGCGGAAAAACTCACCTGAGGGCATTACCGTCGTCCGTATAAAACGAACAAGGCTAAAACTACAACCCAACAAAAGCAATCAAGCATAAGATCAACTTCAATCACACGTCACCAAGACATAACATAACTTAAACAGGCCTCAAAACAACATAACACAACCCAATAAAAATTATACAAGCCTAAATATCAACCATTTCTCTCATTTCCTTCAGAGAGTGCCTTTGACCACCTTCAACCCCTTAAGATGCTCTTAAGGTTTCGTCCTTCTAGGACTTTCCCTTTCCCTTTTGCCGCGATCCCTAAAACGAAAACATAAGACTTCGAAAAATGAGTTGAACTTAATACGTATACTTACACAATATCTTTTCGAATTAATTACTCACTTTAGCGCGGTTCCGTTAAATTCAAACAAATAAAAGAAAGGAGGAAATAACATGAAGTAAAGTATACTTACACAATATAGCCACCCTTAATTCTTTCAAGTAAATTGAACTTCAATAGAAATCAAAATCATTAGTTCCTTATTTAAACCATACTTGAACATAACATAAGGAAAGAACTAAACATGACGAACTTAACTTCAAACATGTGTGGGAAATAGAACGATTTAAGAAACACTCTCATGAGACTTGGTGAGAAAAACCTTAAAGCTTTTCCTTTAACTTAAAACTATTTCATTTTTAAACAAACACTTGGTTGTCTTACTAGTTATAAGAAGGTCCTCTACTTGCGATCATCGACTAAGCCTCCGTATGCGCATACCCGGACCGATCGGGAGATCCGGATGGTAGATAAATATTCTATACTGGCCAGATTTCCATGGTGTGCACTTTAGGCAATGTACATATATAGTTTTCCTTGGTGTGCACTAGGAACGATTATCCAGGTGTGTACTACGACACAATTAACATGGTGTGCTCTAAGGCACCGTTTCCCAGGTGTGCACTGAGGCACGATTAAACATGGGCGGGACCTTTATTAAAATTTAGAACCTTCAAAACTCTGACCTTGGATTCTTAATAAAACTGAAACCTTAAACAACTTTTTAATCAACTTAAAGATATCCTTGTAATCCTCTTGATTAAGGGTTGTATATATAAAGGAATTTATTCATGAAATAACTTTAACCTCCAAAGTATGGAATTACCGCAAAAGTCTCTAACATAAAGGGTGCATAGCTTAAGTACTTAGAAAAACTGTAAAATTAATCGATAAATCAAGCTTGGTACTTAAAAAAAATCCATGAGAACTTGCATATACTTTTGAACATACATCGTGAGAATTTACATATAAACATGAATGATAAAATATACTTTCAGAACTTGGCATAAAAAGATTAATTCATAACAATATGTATAAAAATATCAAGCAATATACGTACATGAAGACTTAAACCACACACTGGACGAGCAGAGATTTGAACAGTTTGAGTGCAACAATCTCTTGGAAGAACTTAAAAAAGAAAGTAAACATGAATTAGAAATTTAACTTAGGTGGGAGGATTGAGAATTAACTTCAATAAAACTTCAAGGCTCAAGAAGGAACCTATTTATCTAAGGCGCACTCATATGGCCATAATTTCTCCCGCAAGAATCGAATACAGGCACAAAAGGACTTTTCGGAAAGCTCGGATCATAAACTACAACCTTCTAGTTAATAATGAAGGCCAAAAATATGGTTAAGATGGTAAAAACTCTCATCTTAGCAGGCTGCCCAGAAATAATCAATTTAAACATCACTCCTTCGAAGAATCATAACTCAACCTACACTTATCAGTTTGGGGCGTGCAAGCTGTCTATGGAAAGCTTGCGACTCATAGTTCAACTTTCATTTTATCCACGAGCTGATTTAAGCATGAGAACAGATTGGACTTTGGCCAAGAACAGAGGCAGTTGCAAAAATAATTTTCTGGATAAACTTAGATTATTACCCCCCTCCACTTGGGGACCCATAACTCTCTCTCCTGATATTCGATGACCATGCATTATACCTTTCTGGAAAGTTTAAAGTGTCCTCTTCAACTTTCATGTTAAGCACAAAACCTAAAGAGGACTCTAACCCTGTAAAAAATACACATCTTTGGACTGACGTCAAATATTCTTAGTTTTGCGCTATCCTACGGTTTTGGCCATAACTCCTAATATACACATCGAAATGGTGAGCCACAAAAATTGAGTGTTAGCTAACATTTTATACTGCCTAATCATGCCATAAATAGCTCAAAATTACAATTCACATTCTCTGGAAATATAAAAAACCAACTAGAATGTACAAACACTTAGAGAATCACTTGCATGCATGTTTAACTCACTAATTCACCTTAATCACTTTCCAAATCATGCCAACCAAGAACACAAATTTCCAGCGTTGCAATCATCAAGAAAACCCTCATTTGAGTCCAAATTAGGTGCATGCAAAGCAAATTCCACATACTTTAAGTCTTCAATACAAAATTTAACATGCATCCATGTACAATTTCACTAACTTCATCAATTTACTAATTTAAACCTAATCTACTCATATGCATCTATCTTTTAACTATAAACTTAATCTTTCATAAGGATTTAAACCTCCTAAATCACATGCATGTCATAATATAACATTAATCACCCTTGTTCATCCTTTTAAGCACAAAAACATCACAAACTTACCCAAACTCTACTCTTTGGTGCTTGGATTCCTTCACTTCTCACTTGATGAACTTAAAAACACTTGGTTTACCTAGGAAATAACATGAAAAACCTACAAAAACTTAGATTTCATCTATGATTTTTCATAAAAAAAAGAGAGAGAAGAAGAGGGATTATATTACATTTGCAAGAGGAGAAGGAATGAAGAAAGGATGATGGTGGAGGTGTGGTGGTGCGTCGGCGGCCGGGAAATGCGCCGACGTGGGCTGGCCAGGGCGGCAGAGGGCGGAGCAGCAGGGGGCTGGGCAGGGAGGTGGACGACCAAGAGAGGAAGAGAGCAAGAGAGATGAGGGTGTGTGATTATCTTTCAAATGAAATAAAACCCCCTCCTAATAACATATATATACCCATACTTATTAGCTTAAGCCCAAGAAGAGTCCCCTCCTCTCTTTTCTCCTTGATGGCCGGCCAACATGGCCCAAATAAAAGAAATTTTATCAATTTAATTCTTCTCTCTTATACTTATATCTCCCTAGTCCCAATTTACCGAAATTTATTAAACCATAAATTTTTTTTGGTAACCCAAATGAATATACTCATACACCTCCTCATAATTTCACAAAATTATATCCTAAATTAACTTGGATAAAAGAAGGACCCGATATATCGGTCTCGGCAATTGAATTCGTAAACGATCATGATCACTATAAAATTATCGAAAGAGGTTCATCAAGAAAGGAAATTTAAACTGATTTATTAACGATCGTTGCACTGTTCAAGTCCTGCAAAACAGACACTGGGTTAGAAAAATGGAACACGCGCTTTAATTATCTGTGATTTATTCTTAACCTTGATTATTTAAACTAATAATACGCATTAAGGGGTGATTTTCTTTGGGTTATTACATCTTACTCCCCTTAAAAGAAGTTTCGTCCCTGAAACTTGAAATTACTACCCTCATATCTCTGGTGTCTTACCTTAAAACAGATGGGGGTACTTGCCTCGTATGTCTTCTTCGGTTTCCCATGTCGCTTCTGATGTGGAGTGATTAGTCCATAGGACTTTCACTAAGGGAATCTCCTTGGATTGTAACCGCTTGGCTCTTCGGTCCAGAATCTGAACTGACACCTCTTCGTATGACAGATTTTCCGTGATGGTTATCGGCTCGGGTTCAATTACATGATCTGGGTCCGGTACATACTTTCGCAGTTGCGAAACATGGAATACATCGTGAATGTGCTCTAAGTCCGTAGGCAGTTCAAGCCTATTCGCTACTGGATTTATCCTCTCAATGATCTCATATGGTCTGATATACCGAGGACTTAGTTTTCCCTGGACGTTGAACCTCCGCATTCTCTTAGTAGGGGAAACCTTGAGAAACACTTTATCTCCTAGCTGAAATTCTGAAGGTTTCCTTCTTTGGTCGGTATAACTTTTCTGTCGGCTTTGGGCCGTCATGATGTGCGGCTAAATTATCTGCACCTTATCTATCATATCTTGTATCATTTCGGGGCCCACTATTAGGGTTTCATCTAGTTCGTTCCAACATAAGGGGGATCTACATTCATGGCTATAAAGTGGTTTTGCAACCCCGATTTTTATATTGTTATTCTCGAGGAGCTAGGGGCCTTGGCTAAGAAACTCGGTCTAAGGTCGGGTCTAAGATCGCTAAGGTAAGGCAACGGGTTGAAAGAGGCGATCACAAAGCAAGAAAACAAACTAAGGTCAGTCAAGGTGAAACAATATGTTTCGGGGGATTTTCGGGATGCAAATGGGAACAAGGAGACGTGTTTTGCACAAGAGAGCAACAAGGAAGGAAATCAAGTGGCAATTCCGTCAGAAAATACCCACTGAGCTTTCTCTTTCGAGGATAGTCCGGAATAACTTCCCCAAAGTCCACCACGGACCCGGAGGGTTAATAAAATGGAATTCCCTAGTTAGTCTCTACTCATTCTCGTGAGCGAGTGCTAACTATCCCAATTTCAACCTTCCAACACAAGTGTTGGATATATTTGGGAGCTTTCGGAACTAAATACACCCCACTTGAGGGAAGGATTGGAGTGGGAAAGTGATTTCTCACCTAATTACTCACTAATATTGCTAACCTATCCCTAATTACCCATTCACACCCTTAATTACCCCCTAACCCATTATGGTTCTAGCCACTACTCATCGTAACTACGCTAACAACATCAACAAAACCAACCCTAAGCATGAATTCTATCGTCCAATAACAATTAAAAGACAAGCAACACAAATAAGAGACAATTAAAGCAATTAAAGGGCAACTAAAGCAATTAACAAAGTAGAGTAGAGTTAAGAGAAGAAGAAACTTATCAAATGCTGTAGAAGAACAAGGAAAAACAAGGTAAAGGATGATCCAAAGCAATCTCTCAATTGTTGAAACCTCCTATCTTGAATACAATCTAAAATACACCAAAACTCTAGACTAATCTCTCTTTAATCTCTCTCTAATCTCCCTAACAAGGCTCGAAAATGTTTAAGATAAGCTAGAAGTCCCCCCCCCCCAAGATAATCTCTCAAAAACTCAGCCAAGGAGCTTATTTATACAAGGCATAAAGACTGCCGAAAACGCAGCGCACAAGGCCGAGAAAATCGCGCAGAAACAGGAGACCGCAGGTGCGGTCTCAGCGAAGAGGGTCGAGGCGATTTTGGGCGTTCGAGAGACAGCGGTCTCAAAAAGAGGGTCGAGGCGATTTTGGGCGTTCGAGAGACAGCGAGTGCTGTCCTGGAGACCGTACGTGCGGTCTTCTTCTGGACCAGCAGGTCGCGGGCGCTACCTGAAGGGTAGAGGGTGCTACCTTCTCCCAGCTGCACTCCTTGGATGTCTTGCGTAGTAGGTCGCAGGTGCTACCTGTAGGTAGCGGGCGCTACCTACAGGGTAGCGGGTGCTACGCCTGCCATCCCTTCCCATAACTTGTTTCCTTGACTGTAACGCCCGCTACAGAGGTTGTAGCGGGTGTTACACCTCTGAGCTACTTGAAACTTGGGGAAGGTGATTCCGGATCGGTTCCGCCTCGACTCTTGGTTCGGCTCGACTCGGGAAATCTCCAAAAAGCCTCAAAAACAGCCCATTTTGCCTCGTTTTATTGTAAAATGCCAAAACCTACAAAATAACCAAAAACATACTAAAATGCACGAAAACAAACCGTTAAACGAGTCAAAATACCAAGATAAAAGGCGATATTTAGGCCCCAAATTGGGACTAAACACCACCCCACACTTAAACTTTTGCTCATTCCGAGCAAAACAAAAAAAAAAATAAAACAAAAACTAAACACCAACTCCTCTGTCGTGGGAGGAAACGAGTGCATTTAGCGTATGCACCAAGCCTTTTAAACCCCCTGGCAGCCCAGATGGACGAGGTGGTCTCGTGAGGGTTTGTAGCGGCTATGCCCACAAAAGCCAAAGAAAAGGAAAAGGAGAGAGAAGTGGTGAAAAAACCAAAACAAAACTCGAAAAAGAAAGAAGAAAGAACTTGCTTGTCAAAAGAATCATGCAATCAACTACAAGAAATCAATGCTAATCAACAAAAAGGAGCGGGTACGAGCATATCAAGGACACCTAATCCAAAGCATTGCCAATCTTTGAGATTTTCGACTCCCAAACGCTTCCTACAAGACAAGGTCCTTTGTGCACAAGTGCTAGTGTATCCTAGTTGATTCCGATTGATCCGAAGCAAAAATCACCACCCGAGCTCATTTCAAAGCGAACAAGATTAGCAAAGAGTCGCCCTCTCCCGCATTGTGTCGCCCTTGGCTTGGTGAGGGCCGCAGGAGATGCAAGGAAAGGCTCCTCACTTTATTAGCGATTAACTTCTTTTTGGGTTGGGTTTTAGAATTCCCCAATATTTCAAATTAGCTTAAAGTCGGCGTTAGCTTTTCGGGAGTTGAACGACCCATAACGGGGTTTACCTTGCCAACACAGGCTTTTCCATACACCTCTTCGTCGCGAACGATAGTAGAAGGAGGTTTAAGGGTTATTAGCACCGTACCGCTAATACCAGTCCCATGTAGGTCGACTAACTTTATGCTGGTTAATGCCGGATTCGACCGACACAAAACCAATTAATTCATTTAAATTAAGCTTCACTTTTAAACAAGCTCGAGGGTGAAAAACTAAGGTCTCACAGTTTCAGAAAGGAAGTGAAAAAAAACAAGAACCTCATTTTGCAATCGACGTAGGGAATCTAATTAGATGAGTCATGGCAACACCCCGACTAGGGCCTACAACGCTCCTACCGACTTCTTCTAAGAAGATTAACAACGACTTCAAGCCATTGATTATGCGATTCTAAAAACAAGGCAAAAACTAAAGAAAAACAGAAAACTTTTGTAGACACCGAAAAATTGATCGATGGACCTTTTTCGCGGCGCTACTTAAAAGTGATTGGGAGCCGACTAGGATTGCTTATCCTTAATTAAGGTTGAACTTTTAAGGACACTTTTAATTGAAAAATTGATTTAACCCCGAAACTCGACTTTCTTAAAAAAGGGACGAAAAGAGAAAGAAAAGAAAAAAAAAGGAAAAAAAGAAAAAAAGACACCAGGAACCCGTCTGGGTTCCAACAGACAAAACCGAGAAAAAAAAAAGAAAAAAGGAGCCAGAACCCGGCTGGGTTCTTTTAAAACCGAAAAGAAAAATACAGGAACCCGTCTGGGTTCATACCTTTGATTCGGGGTGAAAACAAGGGAACCCGTCTGGGTTCCTTGTCAAGGGTTAAAAAAAAGGGGTTTTCAGAGAAAAAAAAGGTTAGAGTCGCCAGTTGAATTTTAGGATAAAAACAACAAACCGTAAAATACAGACTCCGGCCTACGAACCCAAAGACGGATTCGGGGGTAAGGTTACGAATTTGACAATCAAAATCGTCAAACCCGCCTATTCAAACGAATAGACTCTACTAGAATTAAATTAAAGTGAAAGATTAAAAAGAGGGAGGAATTGAATAAATTTCACGAGTTTATCATTAATGTCATGCAAAGAAACGAAAGAAAAAGAAAATAAAATTACATTATATACATTAATACAAGAATCACGCTAACCTTTAGTGAAATAGCATGCAAAGGGGAGAGAAGAGAGAGAATACACTAGTGTCAATACTCCTAGTATATTCTCGTGTCCTTTTGGAAGGGAAAGAAGGGTTTAATTTATAGTGGAATGGGGATAGGGGGCGCGCTCTAGGGTTTAGATTTTAGTCGCCGCGCCGAAATTCAACCCAGGAACCAGGCGGGTTCTGGCGATTTGAACTGTGCTTTGGCCCAATGAACCGGCGGGTTCTCATTGAAGTCATGCTCAGGTCCAAGAACCCAGACGGGTTCCTGCTCTTTCTCGAGCTATTATGCTCAGGCCCGTAACATTTGGGCCATTGTTGTTAGACTAGCAAAGGGATGGGTTTGCATGCTACTAAATTAATCGGTTAGCTTATTTTCTAAAACTAGTACTAAAATACTGATACAAAATTTAGCGTCTACAGATAGCCCCCACTTTGATCGAGTTTGAGTAAAACGACGATCAAAGTAGTCTTGATGATCTTGGATATGAATCGAAGTCCGTTACGTGGTTGGCGCTTGGAAGGCGAGTCTGCGTCGATGTCGATGATGTGTTCACCGCATTGTGAAGGCCCGATGATGGCCCTTGTCGCATTGTGAAGGCCCGACAATGGCCCTCGTCGCATTGTGAAGGCCCGACGATGGCCGCTGTTGACGCTTGGAAGCTGGGTCCTGCGCCGATGTAGATATGACATTCATCGCGTTGTGAAGGCCCCATAATGGCCCTCGTCGCATTGTGAAGGCCCGGCGACGATGGCGGCTGACGCTTGGAAGCTGGGTCCTGCGCCGATGTAGATATGATGTTCATCGCATTGTGAAGGCCCGATGATGGCCCTTGTCGCATTGTGAAGGCCCGACTATGGCCCGCGGCGCATTGTGAAGGCCCGACGATGGCCGGCCGTCGCGATGTAGATGTGATGTTCATCGCATTGTGAAGGCCCGATGATGGCCCTTGTCGCATTGTGAAGGCGACAATGGCCCTCGCCGCATTGTGAAGGCCCGACGATGGCGGCTTGGAAGGCCGGGTCTGCGTCGATGTAGATGTGATGTTCATCGCATTGTGAAGGCCCGATGATGGCCCTTGTCACATTATGAAGGCGACAATGGCCCTTGTCGCATTGTGAAGGCCCGACGATGGCGCCGCTGGCGCTTGGAAGCCGGGTCCGCGTCGATGTAGATGTGATGTTCATCGCATTGTGAAGGCCCGATGATGGCCCTTGTCGCGTTGAAGGCGTGATGGCCCTCGTCGCATTGTGAAGGGCGACGATGGCCGCCATCGCATTGTGAAGGCGATGATGGCGCCATCGCGTGTGAAGGCGATGATGGCTATCGCATTGTGAAGGCGTCGGCCTCGTCGTATTGTGAAGGCCCGACGATGGCCGTCGTCGCATTGTGAAGGCCCGACGATGGCCGCCATCGCATTGTGAAGGCCCGATGATGGCCGTTGTTGATGAAGTGTCGCGTACTAGCCCGGAGATGGCTGATGAAGTGTCGCGTATTAGCCCGGCGACGGCTGATGTGACGTGTCGCGTATTAGCCCGGCGACGGCTGATGTGACGTATCGCGTATTAGCCCAGCGACGGCTGATATGATGTGTCGCGTATTAGCCCGGCGACGGCTGATGGTGAATGTCGCGTATTAGCCCGGCGACGGCTGATGGTGATATGTCGCGTATTAGCCCGGCGACGGCTGATGGTGAATGTCGCGTATTAGCGGCGGGCGATGTGATATGTCGGCGTATTAGCGGCGGTGATGGTGAATGTCGCGTATTAGCGGCGGCGGTGATGTGAAGTGTCGGCGTATTAGCGGCGGCGGTGATGTGAAGTGTCGCGTATTAGCGGCGGTGATGTCATGTATTGTTAGGGCGATGGCGGCGTATTTCGTGCGTTGTTCTGCAAGAAATAAAGAGAAGGCATCGATTTATTTGAAATTCAAAATGAGTCGAGAATTTACACATCGGTTTGTGTTTCAAAACGGGCTCGAGTTGAGCATAAGCATGAGCATAAGCTTGTATTGGGCTCGAAACGCCTCGATTGCTTATTTTCGACCCAAGAAACCCGTCTGGTTTGGTCAAGTGTTGGGCTCTTCTCCTGTTTTTCGTGAGTCGGGTGAGGTGAAAAGGCGGCCCGGATGGAATAAAGAAGGCCACACTGTCTTTCGTCACGGCTTTTAGTGATTCGATCCCTTTGCTTGGTGCATAGCCCCAGTTTAGTGGCGATTCTTGCTAAACTGGGAGTCAATTGATAGTTGTCGTAGTGTCTTGCCCCTTCTTGAATTTTTACATGGTGGACTTTGTGGACCTAGCGGTATTCACCGATTTGTCCCCTTGCTTGTGCATAGCCCCGATTTAGTGGCGATTTGATTTAACTCTTGCTAAACCGGGAGTCAATTGATGTTCTTTGTAGTGATTTGCTTCCTTTTTGGATTCAAAACGGCCCCGGCTTAATGGAAACTCGATTGAATTTTTCTAAGCGGCGTCACTCGAAAATGCGGCGGTCGAAGTCTTGCACCTATCGGCTCGGTAACGTCTGAGAGATGGTAGACTCTTCTTACTACGGTGGGACACTTCGGATCTGGTGGAAGCGGGGTCCATAGAGCTGATAACGCTAGTGGCGGTGGCGACACGGAGGTCTGGCGTGATGACGACTGAGAACGATGCGTCTGCGGGATTCTTATGCTATGCTATACACGACTCTTTGCTATGTACTTAGGACAATGCTATGCAATGATGTACTAAATGCATTTTCTATACTTATGTACTAATGCATCGTTGATGCAATGCTCATGTAATGATGGTGTTATGCAATGCGATTATGACTTTCTATATCTTGAAAACAATCCGGGATAAAGGATTTTCGATCAACACAAAGTCGAACTAACAAGCAAGCACAAAGATTAATCTGGACAAGATCAAAACTCAGTTCGAAAGAGATAGGAAGAAGTTTTCGAATCTTAAGGGAGAGAACAAGTAACTCAGACGCATAAGTCCACCAACAGTTCGAAGAACAATGCAAATATGCGCGGTTGGTTATGGACGTAAGCTAGCCAGAAAGAGTGAACCTCACACAGGAAGAAATGAACACTCAAACACTCAATTTTGAATATGTATGTGAGTTTCTCTCATGCTCAAACCAATAGAAGCAAACTACCATAAGCTTGGTAAGAACCTCTCTCTCCACTACTGGTATGCAATGCACAAGTGACAATCAAAAGGACTTTTTCGGGTTGTAACGGGGCTTAGGCTAGGGTAAGGAGCGGTAAAATTTGGGAATGAGGAGTTAAAAGCCATGCTTGGATTGATTTTCAATGAAACTCTCCTTCTCACTTAATGTATGCAAAGCGTTTCACCTTCCATCCTAAAACAATCTCAACCGAATACAACCGAGTCAAAGTTTTCTGGACTTTAAGTTGAATCTCCCTAACCGCCCTTTTATTTTTTTTTTGTTTTTTTTTTGATTTTTTTTTTGATTTGTTTTTCGTTTTTTTTTTTTGGGTGATCAGGGAGAAGAAATTTCTATTATAGCATAACCAAATTCGCTCAAGATATGGGACTTTCAGATTCTCCCAGACTTCATATTTTGCTCACACCAAACCAATTGTTCCTTCCAAAAATGACAGACTCTCTTCCAACCAAGCAAGGCTCAAGGGGTACTGGATATCATAGGCTAAGGCTTGTATTGTCAGGGTTCAATCATGAAAAAAAAAGGGTGAACAAAGGCTAGGCGGGGCAAAAAGAACGGTAAATACAATGCAGGGAAGGCTATTTGGCTATGTAGCTTAAGAAAATTGAATGCCTTAATCACTTTGTCACAGCGTGCTATGCAAACATGTAGTCTCAAGCAAGATGCAAAACAAGTTCTAGAGATGCAACTAATGGGTGAGTCGCTCAAGGGATCATGGAATTGATGAAAGTAATCAATTCAAGTTTTAGGCAATGTGGACTCACGAGACGGGCTCAATCAACTAAGCTTAGCCCAAAGATTTGCGGCACGCACATTTATACCTTCTAAGATAGTCAAAGCAGCCAGATACGTCTTCTATAACTTGTCTCAAAATCAGCAGGCTTGAAGAAAAGGTTTTTGAAAACTTTTGAGATCTCATCTAGATTTTCCTAAGTGAAGCAAGTTAAGCCGGGAAAAAGGTCAATTTTTAGAAAAAGGTCATGGAAAATTTTTTTTTAAACTTATGACTAAAACTGATATGATGCTCATGCAATGCAATATGCGACCTACATGATGGGAGACATGGAACTTATGCAATGCAATATGTGACCTACATGATGGGAGACGTGGAACTTATGTAATGCAATATGCGACCTACATGGTGGGATCATTCCCACTTCCCCAAACAAAAAAAGATGATTAAGTAAATTCGGACTACAGTTTCAGGGCTAGCGAAGATGCATAATTAGCTCGTGGACCCGCATCGCAACCATAATCAGGCCCAATGGAAAACTGCCCGAGTTGAGAGCCCGAAAACAGCTTGGAAATTGTGACAGAAGGGCCCAAAAACCCGTCTGGGTTCCTGGCTTGGGGATCAGTGTGGCAACAGGGCCCAGAAACCCGTCTGGTTCTGGTTTGTAACGATCGATGTTGAGCCCAAAAACCCGTCTGGCGGTGGTGTTAGGTCGGTGGAACCCGTCTGACTTCGCCACGAAACCCATCTGGGTTTCTCAACACTCTCAAACTGTCGTCGCTCTTTCTTCATCCATATTCCACATTAAACTCATCTGGGTTAAAGCCAAGTGTCTAGAGAGAGGCATTCTAGTTGCTTGGCCTAACCAGTCGATTGTTCTTTTAAGGGTTCATTGTTAGCAGCTTCAATTTGAACACACAAGTCCTTTAAAGTCTCAAAGTCTTTGATGGATTGGAAACCAAAATGCCGAGTGATGCGGGGATGGATTCCTTGTCTGAAAGTGCTTAGTTGCATTCTAAAGGGGACAGACTCGTCGATTTCAGATAACATGGAGTGCCATCGCTCGTAATAAGAGATGAACGATTCATCCTCCTTTTGTTTCAGGGAAGTTAAATCATCCACAGTGACCTCCTTTTGCTGCAGGCGACTGAAATGGCTTATGAAGGCTCTGAATAGCTCATCTGCGTTGGTCTTAACTTGCTGGGGTAGATTTTGGTACCATACCTTGGCCTTACCTTCTAGAGTGGAAGGGAAGACTGTGGTGTAGAGACCTTCATCTACCTTATGGAGGGGAGCCAGCCTCAGGAATTCCTCCAAGTGATGCGATGGATTTTCAGAGGGTCTGAATTTCATGTTTGGCACCTCAACCTTGCCCCTTATTCTCGATACACAATGTTTGGGGATGGCAAAATCCATACAGGGGTCGGTGAAGGTCGGATCAGTTTTCATCATCCTTCTAGTGAGCATGTCAACCTTCTCCTCAAGTTTCTTGACGTAAGGATCCTCCGAAGTTCTGGAGTTATTCAGTGCAGGTTTGGACCTGACTTCACCAAATGACTTAGGTTTTGGGCCTCCGTTTTTGGACTTGGGGTGACCTTCTCCAACCCCATCATCTGCCTCGGTCTCGGTTCGTGTCATAATAGTTCTCTTCTTCCTCAAGTCCGATCGAGCTTTTGTTGATCTGTTTAATGGCTTCCGACGCCATTCATGGTTTGTTGATTTTCATTGAACTTCTTTTCCAGTTTCTCATTGGTTCTGTCCTCCTGATCTGCCATGCAGAAAGCAATTGCTTCCTGTATCCTCTCACATAGTCCATCAGGTAGCTTGTCACCAGAACTCTCCCCAAAAAGGTTGTTGTTAGGAGATCCTGACATGGTGGATTCACTGGATTGAGCCGACGGTCTGTAATTGGGATTGCGAATAAGCCTGCCGGTTTGTGGGTCACGGATGCGGGCTCGGAGATGGTCTGTTATCTTGCCTGCATGGAAACTGATTAGTGCTCGAAAGAACTTTTACGCCACCCGCCCGATGCATGCATGACTTAGCGGACCTATATGAACCTAGGACATGGACATGACGCCTATATGCTGACACAAGGATGACTCACCCACTTTTATGGGAGTGCATGTCCTAACTCTATATGGACCTAGCATGATGGTAGCGGATCGACATCGACTCAAGGAACGTCGTAAAGGGCCGAATAGGATCAATAGCAAGGCATTGGGGTATGCGTGGGGTGAAGCGGTCGGGCAGAAGAAGAGAAGGCGGCCCGGTTTAGGAAACCCGTCGCTTCTTCTCCTTTAATCGGGCCGTTAGTCAATTACCGGCCAGATGGGCGATCGATGGCTAAGAACCCGTCTGTTTCGGCCGCTACCGACCCACACTGACGGACAATTGACACGAATGGGTCGGCTTTGACAGGCCAGAAACCCGTTTGGGTTTCTGATAAGCCAAAGTGCACCTTGCATGTTCCTACGCGGACTAGAACGACTCCCGACTCATGTTTGGGCTAGACACTTGGACTCAACTTTTACAGGATTAAATCACATAACATACAGATGCGGGATGAGCCTAACCATGGCTTTAGATTCAGGGTTTTTCTAGGTTTAGGGAGATGAATAGGGTACCACATGTTCTCGCCCCGGTGCATTTTCCTTGTATGGAATTCAAGGAAGAATGTGTGGGGTGTTGCTCTTTGGGTTTCAAGGAAACCTTTAGAGTGTAACACGGGGAGAGGAGAGATCAAATGCTTGGCGATGTAAGTGCATCCCACAAGTAGTGACCTCCCGCTCTCGGGGTTGATTTCTAGTTTTAAAACCTAAACCAACGCTTTTGTGCTCCCCAGCCATAAGGCCCAAGAGTAGCCTGGTATGCAATATGCCTAAAGATGATAAAAATGTGAAATAAACTAATTCCTCCCTTTTTTACAAAAACACTAAAATTTAATTCTTTCAAGTTTTACCCTCTTTTTAAGTTTAAGTCCCCAGTGGAGTCGCCAATCTGTAGACACCGAAAAATTGATCGATGGACCTTTTTCGCGGCGCTACTTAAAAGTGATTGGGAGCCGACTAGGATTGCTTATCCTTAATTAAGGTTGAACTTTTAAGGACACTTTTAATTGACAAATTGATTTAACCCCGAAACTCGACTTTCTTAAAAAAGGGACGAAAAGAGAAAGAAAAGAAAAAAAAAGGAAAAAAAGAAAAAAAGACACCAGGAACCCGTCTGGGTTCCAACAGACAAAACCGAGAAAAAAAAAAGAAAAAAGGAGCCAGAACCCGGCTGGGTTCTTTTAAAACCGAAAAGAAAAATACAGGAACCCGTCTGGGTTCATACCTTTGATTCGGGGTGAAAACAAGGGAACCCGTCTGGGTTCCTTGTCAAGGGTTAAAAAAAAGGGGTTTTCAGAGAAAAAAAAGGTTAGAGTCGCCAGTTGAATTTTAGGATAAAAACAACAAACCGTAAAATACAGACTCCGGCCTACGAACCCAAAGACGGATTCGGGGGTAAGGTTACGAATTTGACAATCAAAATCGTCAAACCCGCCTATTCAAACGAATAGACTCTACTAGAATTAAATTAAAGTGAAAGATTAAAAAGAGGGAGGAATTGAATAAATTTCACGAGTTTATCATTAATGTCATGCAAAGAAACGAAAGAAAAAGAAAATAAAATTACATTATATACATTAATACAAGAATCACGCTAACCTTTAGTGAAATAGCATGCAAAGGGGAGAGAAGAGAGAGAATACACTAGTGTCAATACTCCTAGTATATTCTCGTGTCCTTTTGGAAGGGAAAGAAGGGTTTAATTTATAGTGGAATGGGGATAGGGGGCGCGCTCTAGGGTTTAGATTTTAGTCGCCGCGCCGAAATTCAACCCAGGAACCCAGACGGGTTCCTGCTGATTTGAACCAGGCTTTGGCCCAATGAACCCGGGCGGGTTCCTGCTGGGCTGAGTCATGCTCAGGTCCAAGAACCCAGACGGGTTCCTGCTCTTTCTCGAGCTATTATGCTCAGGCCCGTAACATTTGGGCCATTGTTGTTAGACTAGCAAAGGGATGGGTTTGCATGCTACTAAATTAATCGGTTAGCTTATTTTCTAAAACTAGTACTAAAATACTGATACAAAATTTAGCGTCTACAACTTTAGGGGGTTTTCATAACTTTTCTCCCTTTTTCTTTTCTCTTTTTCACAAAAAATTTTCAAATTTTAGCCTAAAAAGAACAAAAAGAAAACAAACTAGGTGATCTACCTTTGAACGGATATAACTCTTGAACAAATATAACTCTCCCCCCCACACTTAAAACGCCACAATGTCCTCATTGAGGGAAGGTGTCACAAGAAAGGGTAGAGAACCTATAAAAACAAACAAACAAAAACAACTAGCACGTAAATGGTAGCGACCCGAGCCCACACGGCTCCAACAGCAAAGTTATCCCAACATAGACACTCAAAGGGGCTCGCCACCCAAAAGAAAAATCAAGCATGCAACAAGGATCAAGATATACACATTCAAAGAGTGCGGAAAAAGGTTACCTCGAGGTCTTCAATTAAAGAACAGAACCAATCCGTGATCCAAGAAAACATCACACTTGGGGTTAGAGATAATCAAGAAAAACAATCGAACCATGAGTGTTTGCATGCAAGAATAAAGGAAAACAAATATGTACAAGACACTAAAGACTAAAGAACTAAAGAAAAACGGAAATATGTACAACATATACATTGACACTGGTATACCTCAATTAGGGACTATGGAGACTGATTCAGCATCACAACGAATCAATTGAAGAGCATAAAGGATAGAAACCAGACCAGATTCGCGTGCACAGCAGCTCAGGCAGGCTGTTCGTGTGTGTACACTCTGACAAAAATAACGTGGCAACGCAATGCAACGCAACACACAAATACAATGCAAATACACAACATACAAATGCAATGCACAGTGTGGAAGTGCTGTGAATCTGAATAGGAATTGTGAAGCAAGTGTGTGTGTGTGTATTGACAGATGAAATGTAGCAGCTACTCACACAAAGCATCAAGCAAGAACACAACATTCGAACTTAGCACACAAACTCATCCCATAGTAAGGTAAATATGCGTGGAAATTGACAGACCCTAACCTTAAATCAGCAAGAATTGACAAACGAAACAAATGCAAGTGATAAGGGAAAGGATTTCGCAAAATGACACAAGAAATACCTCACTTAGCTTTGTAGAATGGATGCTTGATCAATGTCACACACTTAGACTGAATCTGGGCAAAAATCAGATCCCTAGCAGCCGAATTTCGCAGCAAAGGAGAGGAATTAGGGTTTAGATGTGCGAAAGGAAGGAGAGGAGAGATGTAATTGATGATTGAGAGTGATAGAGAGAGGTGTGAGGGTGTTCGTCGCAGGTGTTAGGGTTGCAGAGAGAGAGGGAGTTAGGTTTGTGAGAGAGAAAATGAGAGAAGCGAGATAGAGTCGGGTTTTAGAAAGTCGAAGAAATATCGCGGATGATGTCAGTCGAGGGGCGACCGACATCGCCGCGGCGCGACGCCGGAGCCGGAGTTCTGGGCGTTGTTCGCCGCACTGCCTGTGTCCTGCTTCGCACCGCGGTGTGCTCTGGAGCGCCTTCTTGTTATTGCTTAGCGTAGCGCCGCTACGTCCGGTAGCCTGCCACTCACTGTCAATTCTTCCGAAACTCCAAATAAAATCCAACTCCTAAAAACTCTCACACTTCTAGGGATGGCAACGGGGCGGATCGGGGATGGGGGAGTATACCCCCGTCCCCATCCCCGCTCCCAAAACTCATCCCCATCCTCGTCCCCATCCCCGCTTCGGGGAATGATTCTTGCCCCATCCCCATCCCCGCGGATTCCCCATCCCCAACGAGGATTTTTTAAAACTATCCTAAATTTAACTAAATTTTAATCAGATCCGGTTTTTAATCGAATCCGGTTTTTAACATGTTCAAAATACAATGTATTTAACTTGCTCAAGTAATAATACATCAAAATCAAACAATAATACATCAACAAGTGAGAATAAATTGGAAAATTACTACTTTATCCTTCCCATTAATATATATATATTAAATTTGAATAAAGGTTATTTGGTAATTTTAACATTTTCGGGGATGGGGATTCGGGGATGGGGACAGGGAATTCACGCGGCGGGGAAAATGGGGACGACGATGGGGAAAATTTTGTCCTCATCCCCGCCCCGTCCTTGAGCGGAGTTTGGAAAGTCGTCCCCGTCCCCGACCCCATCCCCAATGGGGGCGGGGATTTTTCCCTAGAGCGGGGCGGGGCCCCAACGGGTTCGGGAATTCCCCGCCCCATTGCCATCCCTACACACTTCAACACTCAATTCTTCCATACTTCTTCACATTCAATACAAAAAATTTTCCAACTCCCTCAACACTCATATTTTTTTTTTAAAATTTCAAAATTCTTATTTTTCAACTCCAACTCTTTTTTTTTTCTATTTTTCACCTCATTTTTCCTCTTTTTTTTTTTTAAACTTTTCTTTTGTACCTAAAACTAATTCCTCAAAAATACAAAAGAAAGAAATAAAGAAAAACAAAAAGATAAGAAAAAATAGAAAACCTAAAGAAAACTAAAAAGAAAAATTAAAAAGAAGAAAAAGAAACAAAATTAGAAAAAAATGTAAAAAATTAAAAATTAAAAATTAAAAAGAACCTCAAAAATTATGGGGTGCCTCCCATAGAGCGCTAGTTTTAGGTCCCTAGCTTGACCTAATCACTTGATTCTTGGAATCCTCGGGACACAAACCAAAAACATCATCAATCTCTTCCACCAATTTTTCTTCCTCTTCTTCCCACGATCTTCAAAGAGATTCGTGGATGAATTGGGGCACTCTTCCGGTGGTCTAATCATCCACCTAGGAAATCCGGGTAGCATCTTCCTTGGCTTCCTCCACCAACGCTTCCTTCTTCTTTTCGAACACCTCTTACCCTTAGGTAACAATGAAGCTCGCTTCCTCAAAAACTTAGTAGGGTATGAGGATATAGAAGTAGAAAGTAACTTCAATTTGGTGTTTGGTGGTTTACCGGGCCTAGGACCTTTGAGACTCATCCCATTGACTTTATTGCGCTCAACATAGGTTTCACTCAAAGAAATTTCCTTCCTCCATGGGATGATCTTGAGAGGATGATCATGGTAGATGTCCTCAAATTTATGTGGAATTGGATGCGAAGCTTTTACATATTTGATTTCTCCCCAATCATCGGGCTCAACTTCAAGAAAGTAAGACTCCTTTTGTGACTCATCCAAGATGCCTACCACCGCATTGACCTTAAGATGAGATTCTTTGTAGGATTTCACCCTTGAAGGGTCAATATCGAAAACAATATGATCTCTACCCACGTGAAGAGACAAACGACCTCTTTTCACATCTATGATAGCACCTGCAATGGCCAAGAAGGGTCGACCAAGAATTATGGGAATGTTCCAATCTTCCTCCACCTCTAAAATAACGAAATCATAAGGGATGAGAAAGCTTCCCACTTAAATTGGGACATCTTCTAGAATCCCTAGTGGCTTTCTAATACTTCTACCAGCAAGTTGCAAATTGATAGTCGTGGGGGTTAAATCATCAAGATTGAGCTTCTTGCATATGGAGTGAGGCATGATACTCACACTCGCTCCCAAATCACAAAGTGCTTTATCAATCTTCATTTCCCCAATCAAACAAGGAATAGAGAAACTACCAGGACCGGCTAGTTTCTCGGGAGTCTTGCTTCCCATTATAGCGTTGCAACTAACCGTGAGATGAACGGTCGATGACTCCTTGATTCTTCTCTTGTTCGTCAAGAGGTCATTGAGATGTTTCTTGAATGAAGGGACCTCCGTCATGGCATCTAGGAAAGGTATGTTAACTTGAAGTTTCTTCAACATAAAATAAATCTGGAAATTTTCTCATCATTCTTGTGTTGAACCAACCTCCCGGGAAATGGAATTGGTGGTCGGTATGGTTTCAATTGCCCCGTGGGTTGATCAAGATCATTCTCCTTCACAATCTCCTTGGATTTCACCAAATCTTCTTTCTCCTCATCATTAGGCATCCCAATCACAACATCATCCTCTTTCACCTCATCAACGGATTGCTCAACCTCCATATCTCCTCCCTCAATTATATTCTCCACAACTCCCTCATTCTCATTAGAAAATCTCTCCTCCACCAACTTGAGTCCCTCAACTTCTTTTCCACTCCGTAAAGTAATGGCATTCACCTCCACCTCTTGAACAAGTTGAGGTTGGATAGGTATAGATTGAGGTTGGTTGACTTCAGCCAATTTAAGTTTGAGACTTTGGATGTAAGCTCGATCTTTCTCTTGATTCTCCATGATTTGCTTAAGCATCAACTCAATTGAGGATTCTTGGGGTGGTGAAGAAATTTGAGGTTGTGGACTACCTTTTTGGGTTTAATGGAAGGATTCTTCTTGAATAGATGAGTGATGTTCATGGGGTTGAGAGGTAGAAGGGTGATGGTTGGTGATGTGAAAAGGATCTTGGTTGATGTGGGAAGAATGGATAGCATTCACTTGCACAAATTGTTGAATTTTTACACATTGTTGGGTAGGGTGTGGACCATAGCAAAACTCACAAGTATGAATATTTGGAACGGAAGTGGATGCAAAGGATTGCATGGCTTGGACAATTCTCAACTGATTAGAAGCCTCCACATTCAACTTCTCTTTTTGCATTTCATAGACGGTGGACAAAAGAAACTTTATAATCGGGTTATCCTCCAAAAAATTGCCTCCGTCTCCTGAACTTTGGCCACTTCCCCAATGAGGAGCGTGTTGTGATAACTCATGTAAGAAAATATTGGCCTCTTCCACGGTCTTCTTCAAAAACATCCCTCCGGACGCATTATCAATAGATTCTCTAAGAGGACCACGAAGCCCATGATAAAAATGTTGAAGCAACATCCAATCCGGTAAATTATGATGAGGGCACTGTCGTTGAAGACTCTTAAATCTCCCCTAAGCATCGAAAAGACTTTCTCCCGAACCTTGCTTAAAACTCAAAATTTCTGCTCTAAGTCGGTGTGTCTCTTTCACCGGAAAGAAACGATGAAGGAAATCTCCTTTAAGTGCCTCTCATGAAGAATAAAAACCAGGTGGACAAGTCTGTAGCCATATCTTCGCTTTCCCCATAAGAGTGAGAGGAAAGAATTTCAACTTCAAATACTCTGATGATATCCTTGGAATGTGTATAAAGCTAATCTGGTCTTCGAATTTGTCAATATGAGCAATGGGACTTTTAGCAGCATCGTCCCCATGAAAGGGGTTTCTTTCGAAGACTTCCAGTAAGTGAGGTTTAAACTTGAACACAGCATCGGGTGGTAATGGTGGTAATTTGATCGGACTGCCTCCCGTACCCAATGATGGAACGACATATGATAGAAGGGTACAGGGTGAACCAGCTTGGCCCTCAGCCATCAGAAGTTGAAACCTCCTACAAAAAAGGAAGAAGCATCAAATTCATTGAATTTGGAACAAACTAGTTTCTAGCATGAAAGCAATCTTAAACAACTCAAGACCAAGAAACTAAAACTAGGGGCGCTGGCTCCCCGACAATGATGCCATTTTGTGTAAAGTGGTTTTGCAACCCCGGTTTTTATATCGTTCTTCTCGAGGAGCTAGGGGCCTTGGCTAAGAAACCCGGTCTAAGATCGGGTCTAAGATCACTAAGGTAAGGCAACGGGTTGAAAGAGGCGATCACAAAGCAAGAAAACAAACTAAGGTTAGTCAAGGTGAAACAATGGGTTTCGGGGGCTTTTCGGGATGCAAACGGGAACAAGAAGACGAGTTTTGCAACAAGAGAGCAACAAGGAAGGAAATCAAGTGGCAATTTCGTTAGAAAATACCCACTGAGCTTCCTCTTTCGAGGATAGTCCGGATTAACTTCCCTAAAGTCCACCACGGACCCGGAGGGTTAATAAAACGAAATTCCCTAGTTAGTCTCGACTCACTCTCGTGAGCGAGTGCTAACTATCCCAATTCCAACCTTCCAACACAAGTGTTAGATATATTTGGGAGCTTTCGGAACCAAATACACCCCACTTGAGGGTAGGATTGGAGTGGGAAAGTGATTTCTCACCTAATTACTCACCAATATTGCTAACCCATCCCTAATTACCCATTCACACCCTTAATTACCCCCTAACCCATTAGGGTTCTAGCCACTACTCATCATAACTATGCTAACAACATCAACAAAACCAACCCTAAGCATGAATTCTATCGTCCAACAACAATTAAAAGACAAGCAACACAAATAAGAGATAATCAAAGCAATTAAAGGGCAATTAAAGCAATTAACAAAGTAGAATAGAGTTAAGAGAAAAAGAAACTTATCAAATGTTGTAGAAGAACAAGGAAAAACAAGGGAAAGGATGATCCAAAGCAATCTCTCAATTGTTGAAACCTCCTATCTTGAATACAATCCAAAATACACCAAAACCCTAGACTAATCTCTCTTTAATCTCTCTCTAATCTCCCTAATACAAGGCTGGAAAATGTTTAAGCTAAGCTAGAAGTCCCCCCCTAAGATAATCTCTCAAAAACGCAGCCAAGGAGCTTATTTATACAAGGCATAAAGACTGCCCAAAACGCAGCGCACAAGGTCGAGAAAATCACGCAGAAACATGGGACCGCAGGTGCGGTCTCAGCGAAGAGGGTTGAGGCGATTTTGGGCATTCGAGAGACAGCGGGTGTTGTCGTGAAGACCGCAGGTGCGGTCTCAGCGAAGAGGGTCGAGGCGATTTTGGGCGTTCGAGAGACAGCGGGTGTTGTCCTGAAGACCGCAGGTGCGGTCTCAGCGAAGAGGGTCGAGGCGATTTTGGGCGTTCGAGAGACAGCGGGTGCTGTCCTGGAGACCGCAAGTGCGGTCTTCTTCTGGACCAGTAGGTCGCGGACTCTACCTGAGGGTAGCGGGCGCTACCTTCTCCCAGCTGCACTCATTGGATGTCTTGCGCAGCAGGTCGCGGGTGGTACCTGAAGGGTAGCGGGCGCTACGCCTGCCATCCCTTCCCCAGACTTGTTTCCTTGACTGTAACGCCCGCTACAGAGGTTGTAGCGGGTGTTACACCTCTGAGCTACTTCAAACTTGGGGAAGGTGATTCCAGGTCGGTTCCGCCTCGACTCTTAGTTCGGCTCGACTCGGGAAATCTCCAAAAAGCCTCAAAAACAGCCCATTTTGCCTCGTTTTATTGTAAAACGCCAAAACCTACAAAATAACAAAAAACATACTAAAATGCATGAAAACAAATCGGAAACGAGTCAAAAGACCAAGATAAACGACGATATTTAGGCCCAAAATTGGGACTAAACACCGGCCGTAAAAGGGCTTCAAAGGGCGCTATTTGGATCGTAGCTTGATAGCTATTATTATAGGAGAACTCTATCAATGGTAGAAAGTCCTCCCAACTTCCCCGAAAATCTAGAACGCACGCCCGAAGCATGTCTTCCACTATCTGATTTATTCTCTCTGTTTGGCCATCTGTCTCTGGATGGTACAAGCTACAGAAGCTCAGTGTGGTGCCAAACGCCTTCTGTAGAGCTTCCCAAAATCGCGATAGAAACCTGGTATCTCGGTCAGAAATTAGGCCTTTGGGGTTGCCGTGTAACCTTACCACTTCCTTCACATAAATATCTGCTAACTTATCGACCTTCCAACTCTCATTGATTCGAATGAAATGGGCAGATTTGGTCAATCGGTCTATGATCACCCATATGGCATTCTTTTTTGTGACCGTCAAGGGCAATCCCATGATAAAATCCATAGATATTGAGTCCCATTTCCATATGGGGATTTCCAATGGCCTTAGCTCTCCTGCAGGTCGTTGATGCTTTTTATTTTTACCTTTTGGCACGTAAGACATTTATCCACAAAATGGGCGATGTCTTTCTTCATGTTAGGCCACCAAAACTTTCCTCTCATGTCCCGGTACATCTTAGTACCTCCTGGTTGTATCGAGTATGGAGCGTTGTGCCCTTCGTGTGGAATCCTTTCCCATAGGACCCGACTTGCAAGCACACATAGACGATTCTGGAATCTTAAGGTTCCATCCTCGTGAACCAAAAATCCTGGCATTTTTCGTTTTTCTAATCCCGCACGGATGTACCTTAAATGTTCATCATTCATTTACTCCTCCTAGACCTCCAAAATGGAGGGTTGCACCTGAGATTTTTTTGCCAACTGTGCCCTTGCATAATCTAGCTGGACTACTTCAATCCCTGTTTTCTGGATTTCCTAGTTGAGCTTCCGTTGGGCCATTATTGGGACATCCGTGTCATGCTGACTTTTCCTACTCAGGGCATCAGCCACTAAATTGGCCTTCTCTGGATGGTATTGGATGTCTAAGTCATAATCCTTGAGCAACCCTAACCATCTCCGTTATCCCAAGTTTAACTCCTGAGTAAAAATGTACTTGAGACTTTGACGATTCGTAAAGACCTTGGTAGAAACACTGTATAAATAATGCCTCCAACCTTCAAGGCAAAAAACTACTGCCGCTAACTATAGATCATGAGTAGGGTAATTCAAGTCATAAGGCTTCAACTGCCTAGAGACATAAGCTATGACCTTGTCATCGTGCATAAAGACACATCCTAATCCTCGTTTGGACGCGTGTAGACACTAGATTTTGTCACATAAATATATAACATAACTATATAAATATGAAGTAGAAATAAAGAAGAAGAAGTCGGTCGACGAGCTAGTTCAGACATCGGATTTTAGCATAGATTTTATATACTTTTAATGTAATTTTTATTATGTCCTTTTTATGTATTTTTAGTTAGAAAATCAGGAATTAGAAAATAAGGGAAGCCAAGCAATGCAAGCCTTAAGATCAAGTATCAGAGGTCGCGAGATCGAACCTTCACAAGAGCACTCAAAAACACTCACAAAAGCTAAATAAACACATGCACTTGCCGTCCAGTGTGAATAGCATGTTCCCTAGGCAAGCGCTCTCCTCACTCCACCGTCCATGCATGCGTGGACGAGAAGGATTCGTCCCCCCCAGCTTGGTGGCCGGTCGGCCTTGGGAGCTTCGTACACATGTGGTTAATTAACCACGAGCCACCGTCCACAGTAGCTCATCCCCCCTAGCTGCCTTGCCTTCTGTGCCAGCTTGACTACGTGAATGCATAGACATGTATGTGCATGAATGTATGTCCTCTACCTACTCACCTCTACTCCTATAAATACCATCCCTCTCCAAGACATTTTACTCACCAACTTACTCATCCTCTCTCCCTCTTTACTCATTCTCTTACTCACTTCATTCTTCCATTCTCTCTAATCTCTCTATCTCTTATCATATCCATCTTCTATTCTATCTACCCTTTATCCTATCCTATCTTCCATTCATAATTACCTCCTTCCATCTTCATAAAACCCTAAACACTCATCCTATTCTATTAATCCTAAACCCCACAAAAAACCCTAGCCTAAACACATTCAAAACCACAAAAAGAAGCCTTCTTACTACTCTCTTTTCCACCCTCTTTCTTATCATCTTTTATCATCTTTTCTATCATCATCCTGGCACTTTGAGAGGAGGTTTCTGAAGGCATCAAAGAGGATTCTTCAAGCACCAAGAGGCTAGGCAAGGCTTTCCCCAACAAAGTAGCAATGTAAGCTTTAAGTGTTTTCTTTTTTGTACATAATTGTGTATATTTGTACGTTCTTTTTATCTTGTACCTTTTATTCTTGTTGCATGATTCAATGAAGTAATTCTATAAAGTATTCATTCGTTTCCCTTCCAAACTTTATTAAAAGCACATTCTGAAACTTTTAGTAGAGTCTTTCCTTTTGTGAGAGGCGAACTCTTAAAGTTTACTTTTCGAGTTCGTAGCCTTACCCTTGGGTTTCGCAGGCGGAGTCTTTCTTTCTTTTCCTTTTGGTTTTGTCTTGGCTTTTCCCTTAAAAAGTCGGGTGGTGACTCCCATTTCGAACCAAAGCACATCGAGGATTGCATAAACTATGGTTTACATGGTTTTATAATGTATCGATGCAACTTTAAGGTTTCTTTCTTATATTTCTAAATAATGTTTGCATAAATTGCTTTCTTCCGAACCTAACATTTAAATGAGCAAATTGGGTTAAATTGAGAAGAGTTTGGAACAAGTGGATATTCACTCTTAAAGGTTTAATTCAATGACTCATAAAATGCATAAGTAAAGGGAAAGTGGTTTTACAAAATATTATTCATGAAATGTATGATTGATTTCCTTAAAGAGTTTTCAAAGGTTAAACCCCAACACAAATCACCGAATCACACCCTAATCCAACGTGGACTTTCGGAAGCCCGAACGGCCCGAAAAAATGTCCACAGGATTTTTGGCAACTCCATTGGGGAGTTTTTCTTAAAGTGGGTAAAACTTGAAAAAAGTTTGTGTGCTTTAAATCTTTTGGAAGGAAAATTAATTTTACTCTATATTATTAGGTCATTCCTTTTAGGCATAATGCATTGCATATACCGGGGCACTCCCTTGACATGTAATATGTCGTAGGAGCACATAAATCGGCGGTATTAGGCTTTTTTTCTTTAAACCACAAAAATAACCCATGGGATGCCGGACTGGCTATACTCAAATGATGCACGTACACCGAGAGAGCATTAGTCACCACATTCACTCATACATCACTCTACGAGCTCTCCACTCGAGCCTCCAAGAGCAACACCCCACATATTCAAGTTGCCTTTACAACAAGAATGCACGGGGGGCGAGTACATGAGCCGCTAAGCCTTATCCAGCCAATAAACCCGTTTTGTACATAGAGCCTTGGTTTAGGATACCCCTTGTTCATATGTATGCTATGTGCTATGTGTTTAAATTTTGTTGTAAAGAGTCGACCCAAGTTTAGGAATGTTGTTCTAGTCCATATAGTAGTCATTGGGCTGAAAAGAGTCTTGTTCACCAACTAAGTTAATTAACCTCATAAATTATGGTTAACCCAGTGGTTGGGCCCATTTATCTATAAAGGTTATTATCTTGGTCTATAAAGTAAACTCAACTCGCCTTTGATGATTCTATATGGCCCTTTATGACATCTCCTTAGCAAAGGTCCAATAAACCTGATTAAATCAAACAAAGTTAGTGGATAAAGTTTTAGACTGCATAACAATCACCGACCTCGAGTAAAATAGTTTATCGAATTAATTATTGAATCCATCATACTTATGGCCGACCCGTGGTTAGGCCCAACCATATTGGATTTGGCAATTAAGTCCAAAACTAATTACAACTCGCCTGTTGTTGGTTTTATCCAGTCCTTTACGATATTTGCTTTCCTAAACAAATAGAATAAAAAAAATGTATAGAAAAGTGTCGGACTGTCAGTCCTGTTGATCATTATTCTAGCCCGCGTAATAGTCAGTATGGCTTGAGTTGGACTGATAAATTCCCCGAGTTGCGGATTCTCCTTAAAACGGTCGGCCTGTGGAAGGGGCCCATCCGAATTGAGAAACACTGACTCGTGATTCCTTATTCAGTCCCGACTCGTCATTCGGTCCTTTATAATGATCTGTTGTCCTTAGGATCCATATAGAGTCAGGTCCGTATAGTAGATAAAGTGTGTTGTAGACTATGTGTAAATATGTGTTTGTGCATGTGTTTGTGTTTGTGCATGTGCATGTGTAAATATGTATTTGTGTATGTGTTTGTGTTTGTGCATGTGTATGTGTATGTGCATGTGTATGCGTCTGTGCATGTGTATGTGTATGTGTATGCGTCTGTGCATGTGCATGTGTATGTGTTTGTGCATGTGCATGTGTCTGTGTATGTGCATGTGTTTGTGCATATGTATGCGTATATGTTTGTGTATGTGTATGTGTTTGTGTAACCACGTGTTTGAGTTTGTTCAGTTTGTACAACGTATTTGAGAGTGTTGAGTCTTTGCCACGCGTTTGAATTTGTTGGGTCTTTGTTAGGTGTTCAAGTTTGTCAAGTCTTTGCCACGTGTTTAAGTCTTTGTTAGAGTTTTGTTAACACGTGCTTTGAGTCTTTAGGTTTTTGTTAATACGTGTTTAAGTCGTTTTTAGGGTTTTGTTAACACGTGCCTTGATTCTTTCTTAGGTTTTTGTTAATACGTGTATAAGTCTTTGTTAGGGTTTTGTTAACACGTGTTTTGAGTCTTTGTTAAGTGTAAATATGTGTTTGTGTTTGTGTTTATTGTGTCTTCGTTAGAGTCGGAACTAATTTTGAGATATTGTTTTAGTCCGTGTAATAATCATTGGGTTCGAAAAGAGATGAGTTTATAAACTCGATTAATTAATCTTAAATTTTATGGCCGACTTGGTTGTGAGGCCCATCCATATTAAAGGTTAATTAGCCCTGTTTATCAGTTCATTTTAACTCACCTTTGATGGTTTTATTCGACCCTTCTCAGTATTCTCTTATTTTGGGTCCAAAGAAAATGAATAATAATAAAACAAAGTCAGTGTGTGTTGTTCTAGCCCGCGTAATAGTCTCAAGGTTAGAGAAAATAAATTTATAGATTCGATTACTAAGTCTAAAACAAAATCTATGGTCGGCCCATTGGTAAGCCCATCCATGTTGGATTTAATAATTGAGTTTATAAGTCTGTTTTAACTCACCTTTTGATGGATTTATTCGGTCCATTACAACATCCACTTTCCATCAGTGTAAATAAATAAATATGTCGAGTCTTAAATAAAAAAAAAGTGTGTAAATAGAAGTCTGTCGAGCATTATTCTAGTCCGCATAATAGCCAGCTTAGCTTGAGTTAACACAAGTTTGTTAGTTCAAGTGACAGATTCTCCTTAAAACGGTCGGCTTGTGGTTTAAGCCCATCCGAATTGAGAAACACTCACTTGCGCTTTCCAACTTATGTCAACTCGCTATGTTTGACTTTATCCGGCCCTTTATAATACTCTTGTTGCAAAAAGTGTTGTTGTCATATAGAAGGTAGAACACGTAAACCTGTATCACAGTTGAGTTGTTTCATAAGTCAGTAAATAGGTGTCTTATACGTTAGGAGGTGTCATATCATGTATGGTCTAGTAAACCCGAGTTATGGGTGAGTCTTTAATTCAGAGTCTGCATGTAAGTGTCTTGCATTTCAATGTCAGTAAATAAGTGTCTTTATTTTAAAGCCTTTGTTTAGAGTCACCATGTAAGTGTTTTTATTATTTAGGAAGTCGCATATAAGGTCTATGTCCTAGGTAAGTCTTTTCTTAAGTCAATATATGTCTTTCATTTCTAGGAAGTCCAATGTGAGTCCATGTCATATGTGAGTCTTTTCTTGAGTCAATATGTGTGTTCCATTTTTAGGAAGTTCAAAGTAAACCTAGGTCTAGGATGAATCTTTGTGTTAATGTCTACATGTAAGTGTCTTGCATTCTTTAGGAAGTCCAATATAAGGTCTAGGATGAGTCTTTATGTTAGCGTCTGCTTGTAAATGTCTTTCAGTCTTTAAGAAGTTTTTATATGAGGTCTAGGTCATAGGTTAATCTTTTTTTAAGTCAATATAAGTCTGTCTTTTTCAGAAAGTCCAAAGCAAAACCC
The DNA here is from genome assembly GCA_029582165.1 of Portulaca oleracea. Taxonomy (NCBI): domain Eukaryota; kingdom Viridiplantae; phylum Streptophyta; class Magnoliopsida; order Caryophyllales; family Portulacaceae; genus Portulaca; species Portulaca oleracea. The sequence goes on from CM055874.1 coordinate 21,766,254, forward strand.
ATGCCATGGGTAAGTCGTTAGGTCGTTTCTTAAGTCAGCAGGTAAGTGTCTTCATTCCTTAGAAAGTCTCATATAGGGGCTAAGTCATGGGCAGGTTCTTTCCTAAGTCAGCATATGTCTTTCACTCTAAGGTTGTCAATTGCAAACCCATGTCATGGGTGTGTCTTTGTCTAGAGTTAGCATATAAGTGTTTTTCTTTCTGTAGAAATTCTAGTATAAGGTCTAAGTCATGGGTAAGAATGTGTCTAGAGTCATCATGTAGATACCTGTCTTTTGTTTAGGAAGTCCAGCGTACACCCATGTTGGGGTGAGTCTTTTTTTTTTTTTTGGTGTTGGCATATCATGTGAGTGTCTTTCTTTTTATTTTTTTTAAGAAGTCTAGTGTAAGCCCATGTCATAGGTTAGTCTTTAAGGGTCAACATATAGGCATTTGCACTTTAGGAAGTCTCATATAGATTCTAGGACATGTAGACCCATGTCATGCTAAGTCTTTTTCTTGAGTTGACATATAAAAGTCTTGCATATAGGAGTGTTTCATCCTGGGAAGTCCCATGTAGGTCAATTAGCATGTTCAAACCCATGTCCTGGGTGAGTTTCTCCCGAGTCAGCATATAAGCATTTTTCATTTTTAGGAAGTCTCATATAGGTCATTTAGGAGATGCATGCATTGGGATGGGTTTTTCTTTCATTTGTCTAGTGTTATGGTCAAGGCCTAAGCCAACAATAAAGGGAATTTTCGGGATGACGGGAAATTCTGCAACTACCATAGATCCTGAGGACACAATACGGAGAATTGTTGGACTTTGAGAACAAGATCGAGGACATGATCCATTCAGGGAGAAACTGCTTCTGCCAAAAGCAGCACAAAAGGCTAGATAGAACATGGATTCCCCAGACGAAGACAAGTAGGGCACATCATCAAGGGAACCTTAGAGTTAGCTACATTCCTGGTTGTCAAGCATTTTGCTTTCGGAGTCTGTTAGAAGTTGAGATTCGGTTCTTAATTCATTCCTTGAATTCAATTGCTCTTGTTGCTATTTGTTCAAATAGAATTTCGTGCTTGTATTTCTGATTTGAGTTGAAAAGTTCTCTCGTCCATTCACCATCCTTACAAACCAAGCCTGGCGAATTCATCTTCTCTTATCCTTCCATTTTTGTCATACGCTTCATTCCTATCCCTTCATTTCTTGAATTCAGGGTTAGAGAGATAAAGAGAGAAATTCAAAAAAAAAAAAGAAATATAGAATTAGAAAAAAGGAGTGAAAAACTATAGAGTGGCTGGTTCGAAAACCTCATTGAGGCAAATCGGGAAAAAGGAGAGAATAAAATTGATGAGAGAAGTCAGCCTGTATTCCCATTCAACAGGATAAGCAAAAGGAGAGAGTGTTGTCAGGAAAGACCAAGTCCCGTAATTTCTCTGAAGTGAGCGCTCCTCATTAGAAATGCCGCAGCTTAACCAAATGTGCCGAGGATAGGGGGCTTCCGCCCAGCCTTCATTTCACCACCCACATTACCCTTATCTTTTCTTCCAATCTCGACCTACCACTTATTTACATTTCTAGTATTTTGCATCAAACCTCAACCTTTTCAAAACCCTTTCATTCATTAACCCGATCCAAAAGGTGTGCTATGACCAATGGAGAACAGGAGGCAACCCGTGAAGAAGTTCGAAAAAAAAAATTCAAAAGAAAGGAGTTCAAAAAAAAAGGGAAAAAGTGAAAAAAAGGGAGAAACAAAAAAGTTGAGAGGGATAGCGAAAGAATAGAGAGAGATAACAAAAAAAAAAAGGAAAAAAAAACCAAGAAAGAAAAAGAAGAGAAGCAAAAAAGAGGGGAGAATAAGAAGCTAGAAGGCAGAAATAAGAGTCATGCACACTGGAGAAAATCCCATTGATCTCAAACCTTCACCTCATCATACCTTTCAACCTTCAATAACCTTCCCCATCTTTCAATGACCATCCATAACCCATATATGAACCTATAACCCTTCAAAACCATCTTTTGAGCCATTATGCATTCCTCCAGGCACTACCCATCAAAGTTGCGCTTAAAGAACTACGACTGGCCTGATTCCACCTTGGATATGTAGGAAAACCTCTTCGAGGCCCGGCCCAATACCTTTTCACTTTAGAGAGTGTTTTCGTTGAATAAATTGGTCCTTGAGAGAATAAAAAGCTAGTCTGAAAACCCACTTGGGCAAACTAGGCAAAAGGAGAGGAAAACCTGGATTCTATCACTTTTTTCTTTTCTTTCGTCAGACTTGGACATCATTCTATCCCCATGTTCCAATCCTTTTCCCAAGAGATGATGTTTATCCCATTTGAACATCTCTCCTTCATTTTTAAGGCACGTTCATTCTTAAGTGTCTCCACATCCCATTCATTAATAATACATCTCCCATCATCTCTTTCACCAAACACTTTCTAACCAACCTTTTTAGCCTTTTCATCTCAGCTCACCCTTTGAGGACTTTTTCAGCTCTATCATTAATGCAAGTATGAGGTTCTGTTCTTAATGCTCACTCTCAGCATACCTGAGTGCGGCTAACTTCTCAACAAGAACAAAAGCCATCTACATCGGATCAGCGGCTAACTGGCAGCAACATATATGATCATGAACAGACTTAGAAACAAGCTACTCTAAACTGGGGGGCTCGTGCGATCCTTGTGACATCATTCAAGACATTTCTCAGAGATAGCTTTAAAGAGGGACACTTATCCCCTATTCTACAAGGTCCTAGATCTTCATTCTCATCGGTGTTCTAATAGTGGTCTCGAAAGAAAAGCAAAAAAAAAAAAAGGAAAAAAAAAGAAAAAGAAAAGAAAAAGGGAGAAAAGAAAAAAAAAAAGAAAAAGAGAGGCTAACTTGAAAATCCTTTGTGCAAGTTAGGCAAAAGGAGAGATCGAGACTCATGACTAAGGACATACCTCCATCGGTGCAGCATAGGAAGCAATGCCTCCTTCTATTCTATGGTCTCTATACATCGCATCGTCAGTTCACCAAACTGGGGGCTTACAAATCCCCAAGTTGCTCTCCAAAGCAGGACAATATCGTCGAGAGTTTGCGCCAAACCGGAGGCTTGTCATACATCATCATAGATTTGCAAGCAATCGAGGTCATCTATGTGAGCATCCAAGAAGCACATCCTTCAGGCCTAGCTCCTCCGCCATTTTTCCTTGGTCCCTGGACCGAGATGTTCCTCATTCTGAATTTTCCTCAAATTCTCGAAAAGTGGCCTTGATCCTTAGGAAGTCATTGTCTTAGGAAAGCATTGTAAAAAAAAAAGGTCATTTTCTTAGGAGATCATTGTCCTAGAAAAACATTGTCTTAGGAAAGCATTGTCCTATAAAGTTGTTGTTTAAATAAAGAGTCGGGGGGTTACCTACATATAGAATTGCATGTTTAGAATCATAAAGCGTCATTGTATGTTCTGTCTAAGCATAATGGGTTTGCATTGCATCCATAAGTCATGTTAAAGTCACATAGAGTCAGTCTGTTATGCATAAAGTCAGCAGTCATGTATAAATGCATAAGTGCATGAATACTTGTGTAAAAAAAATGCATTGTTTATGTAAGAGTCTAGTAGGCTAGTTGCATGCATACCTGCATATCAAAAAAAAAAAGCAAAGAAGTGCCACATCGCTGCTCCAGAACGCAACACTGGGGGCTGGTTAAGCCCGTAGGCCATCTCATTCACACCGGTCAACATGATTTCTTATCACTAAGAGCAAGATTGGAGCAACCTCTAATCCAACTCTAGCAAGTTAAGCTAGCATCCAATTAAGTCATAAATCGATTGTCCGACACGAAGGACAGAATCTTCATCATCCGCCAGACACAAATGGCGACTGTCCGACACGAAGGATAAAATCTTCATCATCCGCCAGACACGAATGGAGATTGTCCGACACGAAGGAAAAAATTTATCTTCCTCCGCCAGACACGAATAGCGACTGTCCGACACGAAGGACAGAATCTTCATTATCCGCTAGACACGAATGGCGATTGTCCGACACGAAGGACAAAATTCATCTTTCTCCGCCAGACACGAATGGCGACTGTCCGACACGAAGGACAGAATCTTCATCATCCGCCAGACACGAATGGCGATTGTCCAACAGAAGGATAAAATCTTTCTCAACCAGACATGAATGGTAATTGTCCAACACGAAGGACAACATCCTCTTCAGCCAAACACGAATGGCACCTGTCCAACACGAAGGACAGATTCTTCACATAACTGATACGGATAGGCGACCGGGCGAAATTCAAGAATCCATGTTCCCCTAGTGGAATTCCAAACTCATGCAACCATGAGCAAAGAAGATGTTGGCTTCTATGCGCTTAAAGCAAAATTTGAAGTATCATTTACTTTGGATTCAACTTAAAGTGCTGAAACAAGCAGTAACATGCAAGTCGTTTCAACTACAACATGCTATATAAAATAAGCTTGTAGAAGAAATAAAGCGTACCGAGGAATAAGAGCGGAAGAAGCCATCACTTCTCAATAAAAGCCAAGAATACAAAAAAGAAGAAAATCCAAAAAACAAGAAGAAGGCCAAGAAGAAGCTCCAATTTGTAATCACAAGAGTTCGATTCACACAGCTACATGTCATGCCCCCATTTGCCTAGGCTCAAGTCTGATCAGCCTTGAGGCTGTCTACAATAATTGGAAGCAAGTTGGTCTGCTGCATGGCCTGCAAAAGCTGGAGTGAATGCAAAGATTCCTCTCTTCTCTCTAGTGTCCGGCCGGCTTAGGGAAAGAAGGAGCCTTTGACTTTTCTCCATGCTTGTTGCTAAGGGCCCGAGTGAATGCAAGAATTCCTCTCTTTTCTAGTGTCCGGCCGGCCTAGAGAAAGAAGGAGCCTTTGTCTTTTCTCCATGCTTGTTTCCAAGGGCTCAAGCTGGTACACTTTCAAGGAAGAGCACGGCTAAGTGTGCCTAGTAAGGAGGGGCGGTCTTCTCAATAATGGAGCATCAAGTCCCCAAATAAGAGCATCTTCCCAATGATCATGCTGACGTAGACTAAGAAGAATAAGAGCCATCGACATCGCGATCGATAAGGTCTCGAGGCATTGAATTGCCACCGAAAATCAAAATCAGAGCCACCGGCAGAGTTCGGTGCAGTCTCAGCGACAAGAATTGTCGACATCAGGTTTGACGAAATCTCAGGAATAAGAGCAACCGGCAGAGTTTCAGTGAAGTCTCGACAACCAGGGCCATCGGAAGAGTTTCGATGCAGTCCCAATCCTGAGCCACCGGCAGAGTTTCGGTGAAGTCTTAACCCCCAGGCCATCAACATCGCGATCGATGAAGTGCTTCGGCATTGAACATGCTAACAAACATCAACACCGACACCGGGAAAGACTGGAAACGACACCGGGAAAGACTGGAAATGACACCGGGAAAGACTGGAATCGACACTGGGAAAAACTAGAAAACCAACATCAAACTCCAAGAGCCATCGGCATCGGCATCGTGTCCGATGAAGCCTCTCCGACAAGTAAGGTGTCATTCTCACTTGAGATCACCGATCGGCGCAAGTTCGCCGACCGCGAAACAGGACTTAGCTTCCAAGTTCAGGCCCACACCTTCAAGTAGGGCGCATTCAACGCCCGAGATCATTTTGAGTAGGATGTCATCAGACATCCGAGATCACTCCAAGTAGGGCGTCATTCTCGCCTGAGATCAGCACACAATACGCAAAACTCATCAATATTCAAGTAGAGCATCATTCTTGGTCGAGATCATCATCAAAGAGGCGCACGACGCCATAACCACGATGCAGGACTCAGCTTCCAAGCATCACCCCAGGCTTTTCACTCCACAAAGTCATATCTACGGGCTTTGCATTCCAAAGTCATATCTCAACCGGTGTCCATCAAATCAAGTCTACTTTGATTGAGTCTGAGTCCTATCCTCAGACTCAATCAAAGTGGGGGCTCTATGTAGACACCGGATTTTGTCACATAAATATATAGCATAACTATATAAATATGAAGCAGAAATAAAGAAGAAGAAGTCGGTCGACGAGCTAGTTCAGACACGGGATTTTAGCATAGATTTTATACACTTTTAGTGTAATTTTTATTATGTCCTTTTTATGTATTTTTAGTTAGAAAATTAGGCATTAAAATATAAGGGACGCCAAGCCATACAAGCCTTAAGATCAAGTATCAGAGGTCGCGAGATCGAACCTTCACAAGAGCACTCAAAAACACTCACAAAAGCTAAATAAACACATGCACTTGCCGTCCAGTGTGAATAGCATGTTCCCTAGGCAAGCTCTCTCCTCACCCCACCGTCCATGCATGCGTGGACGAGAAGGATTCGTCCCCCCCAGCTTGGTGGCCGGTCGGCCTTGGGAGCTCCGTACACACGTAGTTAATTAACCACGAGCCACCGTCCACAGTAGGTCATGCCCCCTAGCTGCCTTGCCTTCTGTGCCAGCTTGACTACGTGAATGCATGTACATGTATGTGCATGAATGTATGTCCTCTACCTACTCACCTCTACTCCTATAAATACCATCCCTCTCCAAGCCATTTCACTCACCAACTCACTCATCCTCTCTCCCTCTTTACTCATTCTCTTACTCACTTCATTCTTCCATTCTCTCTAATCTCTCTATCTCTTATCATATCTATCTTCTATTCTATCCACCCTTTATCCTATCCTATCTTCCATTCATAATTACCATCTTCCATCCTCATAAAAACCCTAAACGCTCATCCTATTCTATTCATCCTAAACCCCACAAAAAATCCTAGCATAAACATATTCAAAACCACAAAAAGAAGCCTTCTTACTACTCTCTTTCCACCCTCTTTCTTATCATCTTTTATCATCTTTTCTATCATCATCTTGGCACTTTGAGAGGAGGTTTCTAAAGGCATCAAAGAGGATTCTTCAAGCACCAAGAGGCTAGGCAAGGCTTTCCCCAACAAAGTAGCAATGTAAGCTTTAAGTGTTTTCTTTTTTGTACATAATTGTGTATATTTGTACCTTCTTTTTATCTTATACCTTTTATTCTTGTTGTATGATTCAATGAAGTAATTCTATAAAGTATTCATTCATTTCCCTTCCAAACTTTATTAAAAGCACATTATGAAACTTTTAGTAGTCTTTCCTTTTGTTAGAGGCGAACTCTTAAAGTTTACTTTTCGAGTTCGTAGCCTTACCCCCGAATTCATTCTTGGGTTTCGCATTTCGAACCAAAGCACATTTCGAACCAAAGCACATCGAGGATTGCATAAGCTATGGTTTACATGGTTTTACAATGTATCGATGCAACTTTAGGGTTTCTTTCTTATATTTCTAAATAATGTTTGCATAAATTTCTTTCTTCTGAGCCTAACGTTTAAATGAGCAAATTGGGTTAAATTTAGAAGAGTTTGGAATAATTGGATGTTCACTCTTAAAGGTTTAATTCAATGACTCATAAAATGCATAAGTAAAGGGAAAGTGGTTTTACAAAATATTATTCATGAAATGTATGATTGATTTCCTTAAAGAGTTTTTAAAGGTTAAACCCCAGCACAAATCACCGAATCACACCCCAATCCAACGTGGACGTTCGGAAGCTTGAACGGCGAGGAAAAATGTCCATAACGCGTCGCTATAAATGACATATTCCTTTCCGTCCATTGGAAAAGTTAAGATTGGGGCTGAGGTAAGCCTCCTTTTGAGTTCTTGAAATGCCTTCTCACACTTTTCTGACCATTCAAACTTAGTGGTCTTCCTCAATAGGCTGGTCAATGGCAAGGCGATCTTGAAAAAATCTTGAATGAAATGTATGTAATAGCCGGCCATACCTAGAAAGCTCCTTACTTCTGTGATGGTTGTGGGTCTAGCCCAGTTCATGACCGCTTCAACCTTCTGCGGGTCAACTTTGATCCCTTCCTTGGTCACTATGTACCCTAAAAAGGCTACTTCTTCCAACCAGAACTCACACTTCTTAAACTTTACGTATAATTGATGTTCTCTCAAAGTTTGTAGCACTATTCTCAAATGCTGTTCATGCTCTTCTCGAGTTTTATTTTGAAATAAATCAGAATATCGTCATTAAAGACTTACTACAAACTTGTCCAGATACGGTCTAAAACTTGATTCATGAGGTCCATAAAAACTGTCGGAGCATTGCTAAGCCCGAAGGGCATTACTATGAACTCATAGTGCCCATAGCGGGACCTAAAAGCTGTCTTGGGTATATCTTCCGGCTTTATCCTTAACTGGTGATATCCAGACCTTAGGTCAATCTTGGAAAACACGTATGCCCCTTGTAATTAGTCAAATAAGTCATCAATACAGGGCAACGGATACTTGTTCTTGATAGTAACCTTGTTTAGCTCACGATAGCCGATACACAGTCTCAAACTTCCGTCCTTCTCTTTAACAAACAAAACCGGTGCTCCCCAAGGAGACACACTCGATCTTATGAATCCTCTGAATCAACTCATCCAGTTGGGTCTTGAGCTCCTTCAACTCAGCTGGTGCCAATCGATATGGCGCTTTCGAGATTGGTTGCGTTCCCGAAACTAATTCTATTTTAGAATCAATTTCTCTCATCGCGGGTAAACTAGATAGTTTCTCAGGGAAAACATCTAGAAATTCCCTTACGACAGGGGTAGCTTCCCCTTTCAGCTCTTCTGGCTTACTTTCCATTACATAACATAAGTATCCTATCGCTCCTTAGCGTATAAACTTCCTGGCCTTCATCACAGATAAAACCCCACACTTAAGTTTTCCTAATTTGCCTTTGAAATGTACCTTGCCTCCCAACTGACCTTTCAACACTACCATTCCTTCGTCACACTTTATCTTGGCTCCATGATTGGCTAACCAATCCATGCCTAAGATAACATCAAATTCAGCTATATCTATGACAATAAGATCTACTGGAAAGATTTCCACAGATACTTTGAGAAGGACATTCGGAAGTGCGCCTTCACATGTTATAACTTGGCCATTCGGTAATCTTATCTGGCATGCTACTGCCTTCTCATGTCTCTGTAAGTCTAATTCGGGACTAACATGTGTAGAAATAAACGAATGCGATGCATCAGAATCAAATAAAACGTAAACGGGTCTTGTCATGGATGTGCCTGTATTGGGCTGCCTCTTGGACAGGCGAAGGCCCGGTGCTTATTACTTCCGCACCATAAACACTTGTCTGTACCTACTCTGCACTGAGCGGTGGGATGGTTCATCCTTCAACATTTCCTGCATGGTTTGGGTGCTGGTGCGGGTCGACTCTTGCCTAGATTTAGACTTGGATTTTTCGAGGGCCATACCTCGCTTGAGACCCTATTGTCACTCCACCTGTTCTTTGGCCTAACCTGGGCTTCCTTCTCTTGAAAAACATTCCTCAGTTCTTTCTTCACTCTCTCTACCTCAACTGCACGTTCGTATAGCTCTTACATTGTACTGAAGGGTTGACCTGCTAAATGGCTTCGTATGTACGAGGCGAAACTTCCCTCGAACCTGACAATCTTCATACGCTCGGTGGTCACGTATTCTGGCACGAAACATGCCAGCTCATTAAATTCGACAGCATATTGCATGACTGACATTTCCTGCCCGACCATTCTCAATTCCATAAACTCCTTCTCCTTTTGACGTTGTAAGGAGAGAGGGTAAAACTTGGCTCGAAGGTCGACTAGGAAATCCTCCCATTTCAATTTCGTTCCTCTATACTTGTTCTTCATGGTACCCTACCACAGGGCCGCTTCCTTAACCAGGTAAAAGGTTCTTATGGTCACCCATTTCTCCTTTGGCACCTCAAGGACCTCGAATATCTCCATACCCTGACTCCAATCTTCCAATTCTACAGGGTTAAATCCTCCTATATATGTTCTAGGGTTCCTCTTTGTGACCCTATCAGCATGGTCATCATTCTTAACAGCACTACTCCCTTCTATACTAGGATTTGGGATTCTCTGTAAAAGTTCACGTATTACTTGCCTTAAAAAACTCGGGGTGGGTAGGGATTAGGTGGGGGCATCATGTTTGCTGAAGACCCTGACACAAGGTTGAGTTGTGGTGCCCCTTGGGGTCCCTGCGGTTGTAGGTTCTGCCCTCGGGGATCAACAATTTCTTCCCCATGTTCGTTAGTTGTTCGATGCGTGCGACATGCTACATAATAAACACAAGCTTTTAATTTAAATCAATCCACCCCTGCACGCTTTATGAATCAAAGAAAATGGAACCCACATAACCTTGCTTAACTATGACCCTCGTTAACTGTTACTTTCACATGATTTAATCGTAACCCCATATCCCTGAGGCTTATTATTCCCCCTCTGGCATGCATGGTTATCATGTTGACATCTGTTCATACATATTTTTGCCATCATATTGACATGAACACAAATATCACACTCTCCATTCATGGCTTGTCACTCCTTAGAGCATCAGAATTAATTGCTACTCTCCTGATGAAAACACATATGAACCTTAAGACTGTAAAAAGAAAAGTCCCAATTTCCAACACATTAAAACCAAACTCGTCCTCAAAACATAATTCGCCATATGCAAGAAAATAGAAAGTAGTTCCATGATTACAATAAAATCCCAAGTCATAATATGCAACAAAATAATATTACTCCTCTTCTTCTCCTAATCCTCTTCCCCATCTTCCATGGGTTCCTCCTCCTCTGGTTCGGGTTGAGCGTCCGGGTTTACCGGTGGGGGAGGGTGCTCTTCAACTCCCTGAGATGGCTGGGGCCTAAAAGATCTTGAAATAGTAGGGGATTTCCCATGGTTGCATCTCCCAACATTCAGCATATTCGTAGACCTTTAGCTCAAAGGTCACCACGGACCATGCTCCTAAAATCTGAAATCGTTCTTCGTGGGCGCCTTGCTCGAAAATATAGATAAAATTGTGGTACTTGTGCTGGAACTAAGTCCAGGGATGCACGTGCGGTAGAGTCGCCAGCAGACAGTGAGCCCTCCTCACTAGATCATGATATCGAGAGTTTGGATTCTGTCTCAACGTACAAAAAGCGTCCATTAACCTCAGGATGTGCACGGAGACACTATCCTCCAGTTTCATCAACATGGCAGAGGGGTTCGGGGTCTCAAGATCGGCTATCTAGCATATCATATAACATTTTAGCAATTAATAAAACAACACTTCCCTGGCATAAACTTGTATCATAATATTGCCCGGACGAAACCCATAACTATATCAAGTCTTAAACAACTTCATGTATCATAATTGACCTCAAACTTATAACATCACATCAATTTATATCTTAACATTTCTCATAGGCATGCATAACATCATCATTTACCAATCTTTTTCTAACTTATAAACTTGTAGCAAATCTTGAACTTAAAACTTCAATCTATACTCAACATTTCCCATATTCATGCATAACCCTGGCCTTATTCCCTTGGTCTTTCAACACCACTCTGTATATACTTAGACTTTTCTTGTACCCAGAATTTTGTGGTTCAACTTAGAATAAGACTCAAGCATTTCTTCAAGTACCCTATGTACTTAGGTCTAACAAATTACATGCATAGAAACTCTTATTCTATCCTCAATATTGCTTAATTACCTCTAACTTTATCATATACTTTTTCCTCAACACCTAAAGATATCCCAAATGTGCTTCTCCCAATTTGTTTTGCTCTGATACCACAACTATAACATCCCCAGGCTAACAATCACTAGATTAAGCTAAGCACTCACTTAACCTAATGATTAATGCAGCGGAAAAACTCATCTGAGGGCATTACCACAGTCCGTGTAAAACGGACAAGGCTAAAACTAGAACCCAACAAAAGCAATCAAGCATAAGATCAACTTCAATCACACGTCACCAAGACATAACATAACTTAAACAGGCCTCAAAACAACATAACACAACCCAATAAAAATTATACAAGCCAAAATATCAACGATTTCTCTCATTTCCTTCAGAGAGTGTCGTTGACCACCTTCAACTCCTTAATATGCTCTTAGGGTTTCGTCCTTCCAGGGCTTTCCCTTTTCCTTTTGCCGCGATCCCTAAAACGAAAACATAAGACTTCGAAAAATGAGTTAAACTCAGTACGTATACCCCTGATAACGTAAGAATCTTTTCGAAATCAATTACTCACTTTAGCGCGGTTCCGTTAAATTTAAACAAATAAAAGAAAGGAGGAAATAACATGAAGTAAAGTATACTTACACAATATAGCCACCCTTAATTCTTTCAAGTAAACTGAACTTCAATAGAAATCAAAATTGTGAGTTCCTTACTTAAACCATAATTGGACATAACATAAGGAAAGAACTAAACATGACGAACTTAACTTCAAACATGTATGGGAAATAGAACGATTTAAGAAACACTCTCATGAGACTTGGTGAGAAAAACCTTAAAGCTTTTCCTTTAACTTAAAACTGTGTCATTTAACTTTAAACAAACACTTGGTTGTCTTACTACTTATAAGAAGGTCCCCTACTTGCGATCATCGGCTAAGCCTCCGTATGCGCATACCCGGACCGATCGGGAGATCCGGATGATGGATAAATATCCTATACTGGCCAGAATTCCTTGGTGTGCACTTTAGGCATTGTACATATATAATTTTTCCTTGGTGTGCACAAGGCACGATTATCCTGGGTGTGCTCTAAGGCACGGTTTCCCTGGTGTGCACTGAGGCATGATTAAACATGGGCGGGGCCTTTATTAAAATTCAGAACCTTCAAAACTCTGACCTTTGATTCTTAATAAAACTGGAACCTTAAACAACTTTTTAATCAACTTAAAGATATCCTTGTAATCCTCTTGATTAAGGGTTGTACATATAAAGGAATTTATTCATGAAATAATCAATTTAAACCTCACTCCTTCGGAGAATCATAACTCAAGCTACACTTATCGGTTTGGGGCGTGCAAGCTGTCTATTTAAAGCTTGTGACTCATACTTCAACTTGGATTTTATCCACAAGCTATTTAAGCATGAGAACAGGTCGAATTTTGGCCAAGGACAGAGGCAGTTGCAAAAACAATTTTTTGGATAAACTTAGATTATTACCCCCTACTTGGGGACTCATAACTCTCTCATCCGATATCCGATGACCATGCATTATACCTTTCTGGAAAGCTTAAAGTGTCCTCTTCAACTTTCATGTTAGCACAAAAACTAAAGAGGACTCTAACCCTACAAAAAATATACATCTTTGGACCGACGTCAAATATTCTCAATTTTGCGCCATCCTACGGTTTTGGCCATAACTCCTAATATACACATCGAAATGACGAGCCACAAAAACCGGGTGTTAGCTAATACTTTATACTACCTAATCATGCCATAAAATAGCTCAAAATTACAATTCACATTCTCTGGAAATATTAAAAACCTACCAGAATGTACAAACACTTTGAGAATCACTTGCATTGTTTAACTCACTGATTCACCTTAATCACTTTCCAAATCATGCCTTTCAATCAAGAACACAAATTTCCAGAATTGTAATCATCAAGAACCCTCATTTGAGTCCAAATTAGTTGCATGCAAAGCAAATTCCACATACTTTAAGTCTTCCTTACAAAATTTAACATGCATCCATGTACAATTTCACTAACTTCATCAATTTACTAATTTAAACCTAATCTACTCACATGCATATATCTTTTAACTATAAACTTAATCTTTCATAGGGATTTAAACCTCCTAAATCACATGCATGTCATAATATAACATTAATCACCCTTGTTCATCCTTTTAAACACAAAAACATCACAAACTTACCCAAACTCCACTCTTTGGTCTTGGATTCCTTCACTTCTCACTTGATGAACTTAAAAACACTTGGTTTACCTAGGAAATAACATGAAAAACCTACAAAAACTCAGATTTCATCTATGATTTTTTCATAAAAAAAAAGAGAGAGAAGAAGAGGGATTATATTTACACTTGCAAGAGGAGAAGGAATAAAGGAAGGATGATGGTGGAGGTGTGGTGGTGCGTCGGTGTGGGCTGGCTAGGGCGGCAGAGGGCGGAGTAGCAGGGGGCTGGGCAGGGATGTAGACAGCCAAGAGAGGAAGAGAGCAAGAGAGATGAGGGTGTGTGATTATCTTTCAAATGAAATAAAACCCCCTCCTAATAACATATATATACCCATACTTATTAGTTTAAGCCCAAGAAGAGTCCCCTCCTCTCTTTTCTCCTTGATGGCCGGCCAACATGGCCCAAATAAAAGAAATTTTATCAATTTAATTCTTCTCTCTTATACTTATATCTCCCTAGTCCCAGTTTACAGAAATTTATTAAACCGTAAAAATGTTATTGGTAACCCAAATGAATATACTCATACACCTCCTCATAATTTCAAATAATTATATCCTAAATTAATTTGGATAAAAGTAGGACCCGATATATCGGTCTTGGTAAATGAATTCGTAAACGATCATGATCACTATAAAATTATCGGAAGAGGTTCATCAAGAAAAGAAATTTAAAATGATTTATTAACGATCATTGCACTGTTCAAGTCCTGCAAAACATACACTGGGTTAGAAAAATGGAACATGCACTTTAAATATCTATGATTTATTCTTAACCTTGATTATTTAAACTAATTAATACGCATTAAGCGGTGATTTTTTTTGGGTTATTACACAACCCTACTAGTAGCAACTTTGCTAGAACCCTAACGAACATATGTATAAGCAGTACTTTGCCATCGACTTGCTTTGCTAATATTATGATTCACACAAATAAAAATACATTTTCATAATTATAATAAATTATAATTAATACAAATAAAAATGTGTTTTCATAATTGTAGTCCAAAACTAAAACTATGTACGCATTACTATAACCATAATGTCTAAAAAATTTATTGTGAATTTTAATAGGTTTGTTCATTTCTCACTTCTTGACCCACATGTAATTTTAATTTTATGTATTTTTTATTTGAACAGCTTATCGTATTCTTTCATTTAATTATATAATTTATGTTTTGGTCTTTTTAATTCACCTGTACATTAATAATTTAGGCTAATTTTTGTTAAAAATAATACCTATTTATCATACATCGTGCATCGCACATGTTTAAGGCTAGTATTATTATAAAATTCATCAATATTTTTAGATTTATAAAATCTTTACAAAAACTTTATCACATAAAAACTAAATAAAGATTCAAAGGGCATCCTATTTTGTTGTAATTATTTTAAGGAGCTCTTATTTTCACAAATTATTTTTAGGTGCCTACTGTTTTGCGATAATAATTATCAGGGCCTTCCATTTTAGTAGAAACTAACTAAAAGGCACAACAAACTTTTATATTTATAGAGAAGGGCCTTAAGTAAGGACCTTTTTGCAATAATATGATTTTTTGAGGGTTTTATGCAAACAAGTTCAAATAAATACTCTTAACTCTTTATAATGACTTTAATAGTATTAATTATTACAATCTACTACTTATACTTTAGATATTATATTTTCTATAGTTATACATGATAAGTAAAATTAATTAAACTTAATTAAAGAGTTTTGACCAATACCTGAACTTTGTTGCGTTGGACCTCTAGCGTTTCAGCTTCCAGTTTACAGAGATGACTAATATCAACCCCGCCAACCTTAGATCAAACACAACACAAATCTTTTTCGTTTCCTACCTTAGACTGCAGTCGTTAATTAAGTTTTTAAAGGATAGTGGAACTTTAATCAAGAAATTACAATATTGAAAGCATAAGGTTCGATTGGATAACACTCCCCACTGGGAAACTTCTTTTATTGAAAGCTTGAAAGTGGAAATATTACAATGGAAATGCTTACGAGAACTAGACTTCTAAGATCATCAGAGATTCTTGCTCATGGAGAAATGGTGAATCCCTATTTTTCTCTTTGCTCAAGAATGCTCAAATGATCGTGCCATCAACACACACTTACTTCCCCTTTTATAGAGGAGTTTCACACACTTTGGATGCCCTAATGGCTTCAGTACCATTATTACAGATACAGACGACTACAGTACAAACACATGATTCGTACAAACTCAATAGTACAAACTTTAAATAACAACCACTCTTTTTATTAGTGGTACCATAGTAGCTTGCACATTATAATGCTTATGGGGCTGCCAAAGATACTTTATGCTCTCCAGTTATTCAAATTGAAATCTTCTCCTTTATCTACTCCACTAGTTGTATTTATCTAAGAGCTCTTGAAGATAAGATTTTCCTCCTGTGGATAAGAATTCTCCAATTCCAAATTTTTAACAGATATTCATAAACATCTTCAAATTTAGCTCCATTAAGATCAACAAGTGGGTCAAACTTCTTTGGATAAGTGAAGGTAGTGTTACCACAATGGATAAGCCTATATCCTCTATCAATATCCAACCATAGGTGGTGCATTAACTTGTTAAATCCAGATGCTCTTGCCTTTGAAGGATGAATTACTTTTTCTCTTCTTTCCGAAAACCACTCTTCTGTTGTAAGATATCCTCAAAATGTGTCTTCAACTCGAATCAGATAATCGGTGAGACTGATCTTATCTCCATTGTATTCAATATAAACACATTCGTAGAAAGTAATCGGCTATTCCACAACTTTTTTTTTACTTCTAGTGAATGAATTTTGTGCACCCTTCTAAATATGAATTTTTGGATTTTTGTGAATCTAGGAAATAGGGTTCCTTCTGGATCAGGGACAACGTCACCTTCTGAACTGTGTGGGATTGGTTCACTTTTGGTTTATCTATGATCACCGGCTCACTTCAAGCCACCCTCTCCTCTCCTCAAATCAAACCCGGTTTCAATATCCATTTTATGGTGCATACGGGTCCTTGGAGGGTCGTTATGGCCATCAAGGGGAGCAGTGTTCTTTTCTACGAAGACCCTGGACTATGGGATGACATCTTGGATCTTTATCAGACCATCCCGAGCCTTCTAAGGGGCTCTGGGACTACTAGCACGAATGACGAAGCACTTGACTCTCATTTTGGCATCAAACGGAGGTAGAAACAACCCAAGGGACATTTTGGTCTTTTCACCCTCAATGAAGATCGACCCAGGGATGTTTGTGATTCTTTTGGCATCCAAGGGCATTTTGGTCATTCACCTCTCCCAAAGGTCGGGATGGAAGATCGTGGGAAGGAGAAGAAACAGGAAGACAAGCCAAATTAATGGCAGTAGCAGGAGGCGTTGGCTGCGCCTACATAGACGTTGGTCGCGCCTCTCAATTCTCCATTGTCGCCAAAATTTTAACAAGAGGTGCTGGTCGTGCCTTTATAAGCGCTGGTCGCGTCTCTCTACATTTCTTTGCCATTGTCTTCCTGGAAGAGGCGCTAGCTGCGGCAACATAGGTGTTGGTCGCGCCTCTCAAAGAGACGCAGTCTACGCTTGGGAGGCACAACCCCGTTGTTTAACATTTTCTTAGCGAACTAAGACAACGATTGTATATGTTATATTGTTTATAAATCAAGTATGTTCATTAATATTTCTCAAATTTTAGCATCATTTGAATTGAAGTACTATATAATTGATAAGTTAACACTCGCTTCACTGCACAATAATTATCGCTCATTCGGGCAAAGTATAAAATTCTTAAATGTAAATTTCTCAATATATTCAATAATTTAATTAACTAAATTACTATTATTACATTCACTATTAAAATACCTTCACAGCCGTTAGCCACACACACATGGCCAACAATTTTTTTTGGTTGATTGAATGGTGTTTTTCTAATGTTGATAGAAATTAAGGCGGTTCCGGTTAACCGCTGAAACCAAACCATTAAACCTAGTGTATGGGCTTTGAAAAACCGTTTTATCCAGTTCCAATTTATGAATTTTAAAAACCGTTTTATCCTGTGCACCGCTTTGAAAAATTGAAACCGCCCCGAACCGCACCGTGAACATCCCTACCTCCATGTACACTCACGATTAATGCATTTCTATGTGTACCTTGTCTTCTTATTCTTGATCTTCTTCAATCAATCCCATCTTAACTACACAACTCATGCATGGTAACAAGTAGTTGTTCCTTACATATGAAAAATATCGTCAACCTTGATGCTCACTTTATGGTATCTATCCCTACTCCACAATGTCCTACCTCTGAATGATTTTGCTAGTTTGTTGCAAACTATGTTTCTATCACCTTCTTCAAAAACAATTCCAACACCAAGATGTGTCTTTGTAGACACCTAGCTTCCAGATCTGGTTCTTCTTCATCGTTTCTTTCCTCCGTAGTGTCCCAAGAAACAACATCATCATCGTCTTCTTCATTTTGACTAACACATCCCTTTACATATACAGTGTAGCCCTCGTCTCATTGTTATCCTCACCATCACTTTCAATTACTAGACCCTTAGTTAAGATGTAACCCAAATAAATATTTCCTAGATCTTCTTCTTCTAACTACCAATCACTATCATTACCTGTTGGGAGTAATGACATAGTTGGCTTTTTATCTTCCTTCTTCTATTTCACCTTTATCCCACATAGAAGGATTTATGCATTTGTGATAGGTTTAAAAGCTTCCTCTTTGTTGGGCTTTGTGTATTAGCTTTACCCTTGGTTTTATGGGGAGGGTTTGGACATGGACCACCACACGCGCGCGCGCCGCCGTCACTGCCTGCTCGTCTGGTCTGGTCTGGGCTAGGCGTGGCGCATGCCACGGGCAGTGGGTCCGTCTCATATTCTTTTTATACGAAATCAGGCTATCTTTGCAGTTGATGTTTATCAGCTTTAATTCAATGTTCAACGACCAAGTCTTTGAACGTTCTTGATTTTCCTCCTCCATTTCCACGATTTTCTCCTCTTCTTTAGCTGCTATTATTCAACAAAATCGGCTACTTTTTCCTCTATAAAAGGGTTATCTTGCAACCATTGAGTATACACACTTTTACCTTCTTCTCTTCTTTCATACCTCTCTCACTGGGCAATTATTTCTGTATAATCCATTCTCTTAGCCTCGAGTGCACAAGTCTGGGGGTAACTGTGTTAACCTTAGGGGAACAATCGACGTTGTCGATTTGCACTGTGGTCATGCCGAATTCATTTTCAAGGAGGTGGTTTCATCCATGACACAATGTAAATTCTTTGTTTAACAGCCATTGTTTCTTTCTACTTCCTGCATTACCATCCTAATTCAATTCTCAGCCAATGATGTCGCTGCTGCCGCTGCTGCAAAAAAGGCTGCTTAAAAGGACCCTAATGCTGAAGCGTCAAAAAGGAAATTCAAGAAAGACAACAAAACAGTCTGGGGATATTTGCTGAATCTTTTGTCTAATACTTTGTTTGATTTATTTGCCAAATATAAATCTGTCAAGCTTATTTGGGATACTCTTGAGAAAAAAAATATGGTGTAGATGATGTAGGTAAAAGAACGTATGTCGTTGGAGAATGGCTGAAATTTCAGATTGTCAATAACAAACCAATAATGGAGCAGGTTCATATTTATGAGAACTATGTGCTGAAGTGTTGAACGAAGGCATGAAGATGTGCAAGATTCTCCAGGCTAATGTATTGACTGAAAAATTCCCTCCCTCCTAGAGTGAATATCGGAACCAACTAAAACACAAGAAGAAGGATCTGACCTTCTAAGACCTGATCAATCACATGAGGACTGAAGAGGCCAACCGTCTCAAAGATAAGATGAGCTCTATGTCTTTACATTCTTCTAATGCTAACCTAGTTGAACCTATTGTGCCTTCGAACAGAGACAGATTTAAGACGAAGAATAAAAACCAGAAGCAAGGGTTTGCCAAGAACAAGGCCTCGGTGAATAAGACAGGAAACAAAATCCAGGAGTCCAAGGTGCTCTGCTATGTCTTTGGAAAGCCAAGCCAAAAGGCTTACCAATGCAGCCAACGGAAAGGCTCCTTGCAATCAATTCAGAGACAACCTTCTAGCCAACCTGTTGCACAAGCCAACCTGGCTGAAGCCAGTGAGATCATCTGTGTTGTAACCACTCTGGAGGTCAACCTAGTCACTAATCCTACAGAATGGATTCTGGATGGCGGTGCTTTAAGGCATTTCTGTGCCAACAAAGAGCTGATGTATGACTTTGAAGATGTCCCTGATGGCCAACATATTTACGAGGCCAATTCTGCCATAACTGGAGTCTTGGATAAAGGAAAGGTCAGGAAGTGGAATGGCTAAAAGGCTTGGTAGCAGATATACCATTGTGGGGAAAGTAAGCAACACCCATTTCCTTGAATTGTGACTTGCAAGCAGCTATCAGAGTGGCTCAGAACAATGTCTATAGTGGAAAGAAGAGGCACATCTGCATCCTCCTCCATGGTGTTGTGAGGTAACCGCTGAAGCATGGCATCATCTCCCTCCAATATGTGAGATCTGAGAAGAACCTGACGGATCCTCTTACCAAGGGGTTGACGAGGCGAGTTGTCTTGGAAGCATCTGGGAGATAAGGCTCAGGCCCATAACTTGAAGTGGTGTGGTGATACCCGTTTGTGGTAAAACGAAGCCACGCCAAACTTCAAGATGGACAACATTCCCTATCCCTATGGTGTGTGCTAGTGTTGATGAGGTTCGGCTTAGCTCCTAATGAATCTATACCCATTGTGGGGGTGCTATTGAGACGCACTTAGTAGATTCACCGCATTGTGCCTATGTAAGGTTGAGCATTTCTACGCTTTTAATAATTCCATAGCCATACTTTTGGTGGTCTATGTTGAGATAGACTAGATGGAATTACCTATGTAAGTGTGAAGGTTTGGTTGCCTTCTATGAGAAACTTGGTGTAACGACCCGCCCTAAACCCGTACTAATTAAGACCTTAACTACGGTAATTAGCTAAAATATGCTAATAAATTATTATTTTTTTTCTCTATTTTCACGACATGAATATTATTATTGTGGTTATTGCAGTTGTTACTTCTATTATTTATTTATTTATGCGTGGCAGGTCTCGAGCAAGGCGATGGCTAAATGGGTTGAATTTATGTTACCTCGGATTTAAAGTTATAAATATTATTATGAGTTTATGAATATTTTTTACCATGAGTTATATAATGTATTTTATGGTTCTCAATTTTACGCTTCTAAACCGAAGAAGGTTATATTAATTTCAAATCCGTTTCTTTTACGATTTATATTACCCAACCTTCCTAAGTACATTTTATTGCTCAATTCATTTTATTAATATGTCCTACCAATTTATTTTATGTGGTTTAGTACTAGTTAATTTTACCCAATTTATTCCCAAGTAATTTTATTTAATTTATGCTAAACTATTTTATCAAGTTTTATGTTAATTAATTTTATCTAGTTTATTACCAATTACCTTACCTAGCTAATTTTAATGACACCTTTGTTAGCCTAATTACTAATTAGAAGAGTGGTTCAAGTAGCGTTTTAATTTAATTAAGGGAGTGTATTTATATATACAAGGGGGGAGTAATAAGGCCTTCTATTTCATTTTTACAAATCAGAAATTCATCTCACCTCAACCCTCCTCCCCCTTTCTCCTCTGCCCAGCCGTCAGTCGCCGGCGGCCAGGGGTGGCCGAGCCACCCTCCTTCCCTCCTCTCTTGTTTCCTTCTCCAATTTCTCTCTCAAGTGGTATATATTCAAAACCGTAACTCAACTCTTATGTTTCAAATCTGATTTTCACTTCTAATTTGTGTGATTCTTGTTGTTCTTCATCTCTTTTATGTTTTTAAGCATGAATTTATGTTGTGGTTAAGTTAGGTTAATTAGGGTTTGAGTTTTGGGTTGAACGCATGTAAATTTTGGATGTTCTTGAAGAGTTCTTGATAGATTTATGGTGGATGATGATTCTATCTTTGTGCATGTGAGTTTGTTGAAGGAATATTGAGTTTTGGGACTGATTATAAGTATTGGTTATGTTAAATAAGTGTTTTTGTGCTTAAATGATATGAATTGGTGAGAATTTGGGCAAGGAGTGCTAGTACAAGCATTGTTTCAAGTAGCACGATTTAATCCATGGTTGCATGTGAGATTTATGATGTTATTTGAGTAAGTTTTGAATGTTCATTTCTGGAAATTTGATGAATGTTAGCTAATTTGAAGTTTGGTTGTGAATTGGTATGATTTAGAAGCTTAAACAAACATTAGAAGTGGGTTTAAGGGCATTAAAGTTTCTGTTTGGGAATCTGATTTTTACAGAGGATTAAGAGTATGGTTTTAGCCCAGATTTTTACTCCATATGATAGTCCAATGTGGTAGCTAATTATAGGCTTTGGAATTTCGAGATTCCGACATGTGTGGCCCGAGTTGTGGCCAAAACCGTAACGGCACGAAACCAAATACGTTTTCTGAGTCTATGACTTGAGGGTAATTTTTCATCCAATTGGAGACCTTGTTAGTTTATGTGGAGAACATAAAAGTTTTAGGTCACTTTACAAGCTTTCAAGAAAGGTATGATATGTATTCATCTTATGTCAGGAGTGAGAGATATGGGGTCGTGGAGTGGGTCAGTGTATGTTCGCCTGAAATATTTATCGTTAGTTTGGGATTTAGTGAATCAAATTTAATCTTTTAAAGACTCTAAACGGTTGGGAACTCCTTGTTCAATACTAGGATAATCAAGATGTGTTCTAAGTCCTTGACTTCAATGCTTTGTCCAAACATTTCCGAAATCCACCATTTCACCTTTAAGAATCTCTTCCTCGTCACTTGACGATATTTCCGTTTAAGTTCAAAGAACACTTTGATTCCCACTTTAGTCTTGGTATCCATTTCTTGGTTTTCTTGCTTCATAAATCTCATTGGCTAAGTTTATTCTATAAGTGATAAGCTTTCCATGGTTTATTCCCAAGGTTTTGTACCAATTTCACCTCAATAGTTCAAACCGAATGTCTTAAATACCGTTTGAATCATCTTCTGTCCGGGCCATTTTACAGGCCCTTCCTTCCATTTTCAGACCTCGGTCATGTTAACAAAATTGTAGATCATGATTTTCCCTATTCCGAGAAGTACTCGTTTGTTTAATTTCGAGTTTCCTAGCTAGAGTCATGTTAAAAACTTTATTTCTAAAAACCTGAAATTTTTCCTTCTAATCTATTTCATTCTTAAATTCTTATTTTACTTAACATTTGTAGCTCACTAAGAACCCTCTTTGGTTCTCAATTTCTACACTTCTTATTAGTGTTCCCAAGTCACCCAAGCCATCCCGAGCTCGAGGCATGCCACCAAGTTTTCCTACTTTCCAAGGTACGCAAATTGTCCAACTTTTATCATTCAAGCACGGTACGATGCTTATTCATATCAATTTATATCATGATCTATGTTATACATTATTATTTTCAAAAGTGGTCCCGCCATATTATTATAATTCTAGCTAAGTTACGTGAAGTGCTAGCCTTTATTCATTTATATGATGCTCCTGATCAGAGTGTCCAGACCTGGCCAGTGTCCGACTGCATAGCAGTCACCCAACCCAAACTCCAAATCGGTTTGGGCCTGCGCGTGTTAGGTGCTTTGCACCGATCGTAAGGGATACCACTCTATTTTCTATATTTATATATATATATCATGTCTACTTTTATATGTTTATATCTATGCCAAATCCATTTAATACATGTTTAGCCCCGTCCCCGTTTTCAAAATGAATTTAAATGCTGGCACTAAAACCGTTTTCGAACGGTTTGACGTGTTGGAGGTTTGTGTACTGAGTGTTTCCCCACTCACTTTGCGTATGTTTTCAATGTTTCCTTTTAGGCGGTCCGAGCTCCCAAAGTAAAGACAAGGATAAGCAGAGGTAGAACTTCCACGTGCAAGGTAGTCTTAAAGGGCGGATTTGGCTGACCTCGGTGGTCTTCATGGTTCCAAAGATTAATTTGCATTGGAGAAAGTTTAATATATATGTATATTTCTTTGATGGGTGTATAAAGTGTGATATGTATGGTTTCGGTGATTGTTTATGTATGGGTTTAAGTGTAGCATTCACTTGGTGGTTTATGTATATGTTGGTGGATTGTGTGCCTTGTCCCGAGTGGGGA
Source organism: Portulaca oleracea (assembly GCA_029582165.1). Taxonomy (NCBI): domain Eukaryota; kingdom Viridiplantae; phylum Streptophyta; class Magnoliopsida; order Caryophyllales; family Portulacaceae; genus Portulaca; species Portulaca oleracea. Next base: position 21,790,195 of record CM055874.1, read on the forward strand.
CGGCGGTAATGCCACAATACTTGTCTTTTTCGCTGCGCTAATCATAGGGTTATGGCATGGTTAAGGATAATCTTGTGGCTAAGGGTGTTGGGGTGTTACAATTGTGGTATGAGAGCGAAGTTATAAGAAGTGTTTAGGAAATTAGAAGTTCATGGGAAGTATGACTTGAGTATGTGAAGTTTGGGATATTATGTGTGGTTTATGTGTGCTTTATGGACTGATATTGTGGATGTGTGAATGGGTTGGTTGGATGATGAGTTTGAAGCTCCAAGTTGATATATATATGGTGTATGTGTTTCCTTGCAGGTTTGAAGATACGTAAAATTTGGGATAGTCCAATTTATAGGGGAAGTGATGCCGAAACTTCCCCAGAAATTAGAGAGCTTTAGTAGAAAAACCTAAGGAAGCTTTAGTACAATTTTCAAGTGATCTAATAGTTTGGTACTGGTGAACCTTGCTAAGTGTTCTTGAGATTATGAGGCATGTTAAATTAGTCCCTAAAGGAGAAGTTGTAAACATCCAAGGAAAAGTTTATGAATCCAATTCCAGGTGGGATTGTTGTAAGGCGCAAATGAGGTGCAAAGTGCTTGATATTGGTGTATATTGAAATGTTTTAAAGCATCTATATGATACAAATGAATAGTAAGCACAATGCATAGTTAAGTAAGGTCATGGTGATCTTAAGAAGGGACAAGAGTTCCTCTAGTATCGAATAAAGTTCAAGTTGGTTGAGCCTCGGACCTTGCCTTGATTTTCTTTATTTTACTTTAACGAGCATTAATTTGCTAAGTCTATTAAAACTTCGCGTCCATGCTATATATATATAATGTAGAGGGAGCCTAGGGGTGACCCTCTTTCCAACCTATTCGCGATGTTTATGGAACCCGCGACAAATATTCAAGTCCATTTCAAGATGTTTATGACGGCCATTGTACAAGCTAACCCGCAATCAGAATACAACGATGACATGGTCGAGCACGTTGTGTATTGGCCACTCTTCCCCACGAGAGTCCGTGGGATGATATTAGAAGTCGCTACCGTCGATTACTCCTTCGAGGAGCATCCGGCCGACGCGTTTGGTGCCTAAAATTTCGACTGTTCTGGTAATGGCAAAGTTGGAAGGACATAGCTACTGGCGTGGATTAACATAAAATACGGTTGAGAACTGTAGAAGACCTTAGTAAGCTAAGACAAACATCCATAAATGCAATACCGCGATCAAGTAAGGAAAGCCCAGCATTTCTATCCTTCGGTGACCCTCTTATTTGTTCACCCACGCATGGAATTTCTAAAATAGGTATCACGACTTCTTGCTACACACGTAACCAGGATATACACGAAGAAAGGCCTCGAATGTTAGGAGCATGGCTTTGACCATTATCACCCTCGAATTGTCACCTCCAAAGTATATGGATGTCCAGGGTATTCCCGAGGAGGGAATACCATACCCTTTTAACGACCTTTTGGGTCCTCAAATTTTTCCCTCTGGCCGTCGTATGCTCGTGAATATGTAAAGAAGGTACAAGTAGCCGCGGATTTTATGAGTGTCAAATTTAATTACGCCAAGGAGAAAATAAGTCTAGAAATGGGACAAGAGTGACCCAAGATCTAAAGGAAGCCATCACTCGGTCAATGAAAACTGCACCTCCGCCTAGAACGGACGGGATGAAAGCACAGATAGGTTCTATGTGGATAAGGAGGAAGTAATATTGATGTATTCTGTCATGTATTGTCGACATGGAAAAAAAAAATTTGGTATCTATGTGGGATGGAAAGCAAAGGACTATACTAATAATTGTTCCATGCTTTAAGTGCGGCCAAGTTAATTCTTGGAATGAAGGAAATGAGTCAAACTCTAGTAACTTGCAAGGGGAGAGAAAGCACGCGTAGTGGTCTTTAAAATAGAAACTTGGGTCCAACGAGTAGTATACGTATCGTTTGAGCCGTTTTAGTATCAGAAGTAGGTATCTATATATATATATAATTCCCCGATCCTTGAACCAGCACGTGATAGTGTTTTCGAGAGTTAAGAGCGGCTACTAAACCCTAGATGACCAGAAGAATACGTAACCGGATAGTTGGCCACGTTGCCTTGACCAAGCTTGGGATGCGATATTCCGAGGTATCAAGAGAACATATCAATTTCGGTAACTCAGTTTTGGATGTAATTCTATAGAGATTCACCTGAAGTGATTAGGGGAAGAAGTACTTTATACTTATCTGAACTATTCAAATGGGTTGAAGGGTCTAATAACAGCGGTCAATGAGATAAACAAGGGCCTTATGGATGCAGTACCCACAATGGGGGGGCTTTAGCGCGAATACAAGGATTTTGACTTTGGTCGCGGAGTTAATAATAGTCACTTCTAATTCTGTATAAGGAACAACGTTAGGGGTGAAATAAAAAGGGAAGCAATAGAATCATGATGAAATTAGGAGTTTAATATGGATTAGAGATTTATGACTAAGAACGAGACTAAGGGGGAAAGCTGGATTGGAGGGATAAACTTATTACGTATATGGGTTTCCTAGAGGCATCCAACGAGATTGTGAGGTTTAGAAGTTTTGACCCCTTTTACACATATACATGTATCAAAATCCACATAGCCTTCTCTTTTAACGAGCAACCATTGTAAGCTTCAACCCTCCTCTGTATGGCTAACATACCTTGAGTTCATTGTTGAACCAAGTCTTATCTCACACTCATATTGTGCATCCTCCTATTAAAATTCATCTTTATCCTTGTAAGACTACATTCAGCTTTGTCAATTCTAATCATTGCTTATTTTCAAGAATTCCTAGGAGAGTTTATCATTGTTATCGACCAACCATTTTGGCTCATGAGTGTTATGTTTACATCTATTTGACACCGTTTCCTTTTCTCAATTTCCTTCAGGCAAGTGCCTTTCTTTTATCAGTTATCCACTCATTTACCCAGTGATGACGAACTACATCTATATTACCGTGCTTTCTATTTGGTCAGCTTCTCTCTTTTCCAAAGTAATCATTATTCTCCGTAAGCATCTACAGTTTACATCCAAGATTTAGCTTAAATATAAGTTACTATTCGATCATTACCAACAACTTACGCTTTGTACACTCCAGGCGGATATTGCCAATCATTAGTGCATCCCCGATGCTGATTTTCCTAATTCAAGAATCTTGACATACTTATCCAAGATCTTTTTCATTATATCAAGCTCATTTCAGTGCCTCTTATGGATTTCTTTATACATGGAATCATCATACTTCTTATCCCTATCAATTGTATTATCCCTTGTTAGCTACCCGCATGAGAAGGTAGACCCTAGGTTGGACATCTTAATGTTGGGCATAGATTGGTTAGACCTAATTCAAGCACAGATTAGATGCATGGAAGAAATAGTCGTTTTTAAGAATATCACAGGAGTAGGGATTTGTTTTATTAAGGACCTAGGGATAAATCAGTGTCTTATCGTAACCTTCGTAATGGCTCGAAAGCTGCTTAATCACGGGTGCAAGGGTTACCTGTGTTCGATTAGTAAAGATCTTAATGATCCACCCAAGATAGAAGAGATCTTCGTGGTGCAAGATTTTCTAGATGTTTTCCCCGAAGAAGTTACAGAGTTACCCCGAGGAGAGAGATTGACTTCGAGATCAAGCTAGTTCCAGAAGCTAGGCCTATACCTAAAGCACCTTATGGAGTGACACCAACGGAACTGATATACTAAAGTTGCAGCTGAAAGACTTGTCGAGCAAAGGTCTTATGAGCCCCAGTATTGTTTGTAAGGAAAAAAGACGGAAGCATGAGATTATGCATCGATTACCGAGAATTTAATTAAGTCACGATCAAGAACAAGCACCCTCTTCCAAGGATCGATGATCTATTTGACCAACTCCAAGGAACAGGAGTATTTTTCTAAGATCAATTTGAAGGCCAGGATGCCATAACTCAGAGTTAAAGATGAGGACATCTCTAAACTGCCTTTAGGAAGAAGATATGGTCACTCTGAGTTTACCGTAATGCCTTTTTGAGCTTACTAATACTCCAATAGTATTTATGGATTTGATGAACCGAGTGTTCAAACCCCATTGGGATAGGTTTGTAGTGGTATTTATCGACAATATCTTGGTATATTCAAAAAGTCAAGAAGAGCATGAAAGTCATTTAAGAATGGTATTCCATACGCTAAGGGAACGACGATTGTATGGTAAATTTTTTTTTTTTTTTACATGTGCATTTAAGCACAAGGAAGTAGGATTTTTGGGACATATAATAACCAGGGAAGGGATCCGAGTGGACCCTAGCAAAGTACCCGTCATTAAGGTTTGGGCAAGACTTACTACGGTTACTGAAGTTCGAAGTTTTTAGGTATGACCAGATACTATAGGAGGTTCGTTCCGCACTTTTCCAAAATAGCTCTTCTCTTGACCAATCTCCTCACGAAATCAACCCGGTTCGAATGGACCGACAAGTACGAAGGAGCTTTTCCAACGCTTAAGGAGAAGTTTACAACCGTCCTAGTATTGTCCCTTTTTGAGGAAGGATAGGAGTACGTCGTGTACAGTGATGCGTCTCATTAGGGGCTGGGGTGTGTATTGATGTAGAATGAGAGAGTGATAACGTGTGCTTCACGAAAATTGAAGCCATATGAGAAGAATTACCTGACGCATGATTTAGAGCTAGCGACATTAGTTTTTGCCCTAAGGATTTGGCGGCGTTGTCTTTATGGAGTTCCTACTACTGTCTTCATGGGTTACAAGAATCTCAAGTATATATATCCACTCATAGAGAGTTGATCTTAAGACAGCGTCGGTGGTGAGGACTTATTAAGGATTACGACCTAAATACCCAATATCACCCCATGAAAGCAAACTCAGTGGCAGATGCCTTGAATAGAAAGACTCAACATGGGACTTTAATTCACCGCAAAGCTCATTCAAGGATATGGCTGGAGTTAAATAAGGAGAATGTCGAGTTAGTAAAGCAGAGGAACATCGCCAAGAGACTGGCTATACTGACCTTTCAACCAGTAATCATTGAAGAAATCAAAGTCGAACAAATGAATGACCCTAAATTCAAGAGAATTGTGAATAATCTAGCCGCAAAAAGGGATGCGTGAATTTTTAGTCCACGGGGATGGAACTTTAAGATTTCAAAACAGGCTAAGTGTACCCAACAGGGGGAATTTAAGGCTTAAGCTTCTGAAAGAAGGCCACAATTCATCGTACTCTGTACATCCAGGAGGTACAAAAATGTATAGGGAATTAAGAGAACACCGTTGGTGGCCTAACATGAAGAGGGACATAGCCAGCTATCCGGATAAAGGCTTAACAGGTCAAAGGATTTGAGCGGAACATCAGCGACCATTAGGTGAACTTAGACCTTTGGAAATTCCCACGTGGAAATAGGGATCAATTTCTATGGGCTTTAATATGGGATTACCCCTCACAGCTTCTAGGAGGAATGCCATTTGGGTAATTGTGGATCGCCTAACTAAGTCGGCGCGTTTTATTCCTATCCACGAAGGATGGAAAGTAAATAAGTTGGCAGATATTTACATTCAGGAGATCGTTCGATTGCGCGGGATTCCAAAGGACATAGTGTCCGATCGGAGTACAAAGTTTCAATCGCGATTTTGGAGCGTGTTACAAAGAGCTTTCGGTACCTAACTCAATTTCAGTAGCTCTTACTATCCGGAGAGCGATGGCCAGATCGAGGGAGTAAATCAAATTGTTGAGGACATGCTTCGCGCTTGTGTGTTAGATTTTCAAGGGAATTGGGACCAATTCCTCCCACTTATAAAGTTTTCTTACAATAGTAGCTACCAGTGTACCATTCGGATGGCTCCATTTGAAGCATTCTACGGGAGAAAGCGTCGAACCCCATTGTGTTGGGGAAAAGATAAGTCCAGTAGCATATCGTTTAGACTTACCCTTCAACCTAGGGAAAATACATGACGCCTTTCACGTCTCCCAGCTTCGGAAAGATGTGCCGAACCCAACTCTTATTCTAGAGGGAGGACCCCCCCACTCTGTTGGCAGAAGATTTCACTTTCGAGCGACAACCGATTCGAATTTTGGATCGTAGAATCAAACGACTACGTTCTAAGGAAATTCCCTTAGTCAAAATACTATGGGCCAGCCAAGACACCTCGGAAGCCACGTGGGAAACCGAGGAAGTCGTGAAGACAAGCTAACCACACCTCTTTTAAGGCTTTTCGTTCACGGTAAATCCAATAGCAAGTTTCGGGGACGAAACGTTTTTTTTAGGGGGGGAGGGTGTAACGACCCGCCCTAAACCCGTACTAATTAAGACCTTAACTACAGTAATTAGCTAAAATATGCTAATAAATTTTTATTTTTTTTCTCTATTTTCACTACATGAATATTATTACTGTGGTTATTGCAGTTGTTACTTCTATTATTTATTTATTTATGCGTGGCAGGTCTCGAGCAAGGCGATGGCTAAATTGGTTGAATTTATGTTACCTCGGATTTAAAGTTATAAATATTATTATGAGTTTATGAATATTTTTTACCATGAGTTATATAATGTATTTTATGGTTCTCAATTTTACGCTTCTAAACCGAAGAAGGTTATATTAATTTCAAATCCGTTTCTTTTACGATTTATATTACCCAATCTTCCTAAGTACATTTTATTGCTCAATTCATTTTATTAATATGTCCTACCAATTTATTTTATGTGGTTTAGTACTAGTTAATTTTACCCAATTTATTCCCAAGTAATTTTATTTAATTTATGCTAAACTATTTTATCAAGTTTTATGTTAATTAATTTTATCTAGTTTATTACCAATTACCTTACCTAGCTAATTTTAATGACACCTTTGTTAGCCTAATTACTAATTAGAAGAGTGGTTCAAGTAGCGTTTTAATTTAATTAAGGGAGTGTATTTATATATACAAGGGGGGAGTAATAAGGCCTTCTATTTCATTTTACAAATCGAAATTCATCTCACCTCAACCCTCCTCCCCTTTCTCCTCTGCCGAGCAAAGACTGACCTCCGACCAGCTTTTCCGGCTGGCAGTGTCGCCGGCGGCCAGGGGTGGCCGAGCCACCCTCCTTCCCTCCTCTCTTGTTTCCTTCTCCAATTTCTCTCTCAAGTGGTATATATTCAAAACCGTAACTCAACTCTTATGTTTCAAATCTGATTTTCACTTCTAATTTGTGTGATTCTTGTTGTTCTTCATCTCTTTTATGTTTTTAAGCATGAATTTATGTTGTGGTTAAGTTAGGTTAATTAGGGTTTGAGTTTTGGGTTGAATGCATGTAAATTTTGGGTGTTCTTGAAGAGTTCTTGATAGATTTATGGTGGATGATGATTCTATCTTTGTGCATGTGAGTTTGTTGAAGGAATATTGAGTTTTGGGACTGATTATAAGTATTGGTTATGTTAAATAAGTGTTTTTGTGCTTAAATGATATGAATTGGTGAGAATTTGGGCAAGGAGTGCTAGTACAAGCATTGTTTCAAGTAGCACGATTTAATCCATGGTTGCATGTGAGATTTATGATGTTATTTGAGTAAGTTTTGAATGTTCATTTCTGGAAATTTGATGAATGTTAGCTAATTTGAAGTTTGGTTGTGAATTGGTATGATTTAGAAGCTTAAACAAACATTAGAAGTGGGTTTAAGGGCATTAAAGTTTCTGTTTGGGAATCTGATTTTTACAGAGGATTAAGAGTATGGTTTTAGCCCAGATTTTTACTCCATATGATAGTCCAATGTGGTAGCTAATTATAGGCTTTGGAATTTCGAGATTCCGACATGTGTGGCCCGAGTTGTGGCCAAAACCGTAACGGCACGAAACCAAATACGTTTTCTGAGTCTATGACTTGAGGGTAATTTTTCATCCAATTGGAGACCTTGTTAGTTTATGTGGAGAACATAAAAGTTTTAGGTCACTTTACAAGCTTTCCAGAAAGGTATGATTTGTATTCATCTGATGTCAGGAGTGAGAGATATGGGGTCGTGAGTACGGGCTGTCCGTGTATGTTCTGCCCAGAAATATTTATCGTTAGTTTGGGATTTAGTGAATCAAATTTAATCTTTTAAAGACTCTAAACGGTTGGGAACTCCTTGTTCAATACTAGGATAATCAAGATGTGTTCTAAGTCCTTGACTTCAATGCTTTGTCCAAACATTTCCGAAATCCACCATTTCACCTTTAAGAATCTCTTCCTCGTCACTTGACGATATTTCCGTTTAAGTTCAAAGAACACTTTGATTCCCACTTTAGTATTGGTATCCATTTCTTGGTTTTCTTGCTTCATAAATCTCATTGCCTAAGTTTATTCTATAAGTGATAAGCTTTCCATGGTTTATTCCCAAGGTTTTGTACCAATTTCACCTCAATAGTTCAAACCGAATGTCTTAAATACCGTTTGAATCATCTTCTGTCCGGGCCATTTTACAGGCCCTTCCTTCCATTTTCAGACCTCGGTCATGTTGACAAAGTTGTAGATCATGATTTTCCCTATTCCGAGAAGTACTCGTATGTTAAACCTGAAATTTTTCCTTCTAATCTATTTCATTCTTAAATTCTTATTTTACTTAACATTTGTAGCTCACTAAGAACCCTCTTTGGTTCTCAATTTCTACACTTCTTATTATAGTTCCCAAGTCACCCAAGCCGTCCCGAGCTCGAGGCACGCCACCAAGTTTTCCTACTTCCCAAGGTACGCAAATTGTCCAACTTTTATCATTCAAGCACGGTACGATGCTTATTCATACCAATTTATATCATGATCTATGTTATACATTATTATTTTCAAAAGTGGTCCCGCCATATTATTATAATTCTAGCTAAGTTACGTGAAGTGCTAGCCTTTATTCATTTATATGATGCTCCTGATCAGTGTCGGACACGACGGTGTCCGACTGCATAGCAGTCACCCAACCCAAACTCCAGATCGGTTTGGGGCATGCGCGTGTTAGGTGCTTTGCACCGATCGTAAGGGATACCACTCTATTTTCTATATTTATATATATCATGTCTACTTTTATATGTTTATATCTATGCCAAATCCATTTAATACATGTTCAGCCCCGTCCCCGTTTTCAAAATGAATTTAAATGCCGGCACTAAAACCGTTTTCGAACGGTTTGACGTGTTGGAGGTTTGTGTACTGAGTGTTTCCCCACTCACTTTGCGTATGTTTTCAATGTTTCATTTTAGGCGGTCCGAGCTCCCAAAGTAAAGACAAGGATAAGCAGAGGTAGAACTTCCACGTGCAAGGTAGTCTTAAAGGGAAGATTTGGCCGACCTCGGTGGTCTTCATGGTTCCAAAGATTAATTTGCATTGGAGAAAGTTTAATATATATGTATATTTCTTTGATGGGTGTATAAAGTGTGATATGTATGGTTTCGGTGATTGTTTATGTATGTCTTTAAGTGTAGCATTCACTTGGTGGTTTATGTATATGTTGGTGGATTGTGTGCCTTGTCCCGAGTGGGGACGGCGGTAATGCCTCAATACTTGTATTTTCCGCTGCGCTAATCACAAGGTTATGGCATGGTTAAGGATAATCTTGTGGCTAAGGGTTTTGGGGTGGGTTATTTCTCTAGAGACTTACTAGACCCGAGGTCTGCGCATGGTCATAAAGGCGCTATATATTGTGTGTTGCGAACTACACAGTATCTTGAGGGTTGGTATGAGTTGTGGGGGATCTCATTCAATACCTAACAAGTTCAAGACTTGTCGACTTGTCAGGTATGGATGTTGCCTCACTTCACTATATATCAATTCAATCGAAAGACACTAATACATAAGTATCTGACTCTCCTTTTGCTCAATTTTTTTTTCCCTTTGCTTGTTTTATATGCCATTACTAGGGGATTGTTTGGAGTAATGACATAGTTGTTGTTGGTTTTTTTAATTTTTTTTTTTATCTTCCTTCTTCTATTTCACTTTTGTCCTACATAGAAGGATTTATGCATTTGTGATGGGTTTGGTAGCTTCCTCTTTGTTGGGCTTTGTGTATAAGCTTTACCCTTGGCTTTATATGGAGCGTTTGGACTTGGAACACCACACGCGCCTGAGCGCGCGCCACTGTTGCCCGCTTGCCCAATCTGGATTAGGCACCGTGCGTGCCATAGGTCGTGGGTACCTCTCATATTCTTTTTATACGAAATCAGGCTATCTTTGTAGTTGACGTTTTCTAAATGTTAGTTTCAATTCAACGTTCAATGACCAGGTCTTCGAACGTTCTTGATTTTCCTCCTCCACTTCCACGATTTTCTCCTATTCTTTAGCTGCTATTATTCGTCAGAAAACGACTACTTTTTCCTCTATAAAAGGGTTGTCTTGCAACCTTTGAGTATATACACTTCTACCTTCTTCTCTTTTTTCATACCTTTCTCACTGGGCAATTGTTTATGTTTAATCTACCCTCTCAACCTTGAGTGCACGAGTCTGGGGGTAACTGTGTTAACCTTGGGTGAACGATTGACGTTGTCGATTTGCACCGTGGTCGCTCCGACTTCGTTTTCAAGGTAGTTGTTTCATCCATGGCATAGTGTGAATTCTTTCTTTAACAACCATTATTTTCTTTCTACTTCCTACATTACCATCCCAATTCAATTCTCAGCCAATGATGTAATATCTCTATCCCCCAATCTTGAAGGATGAAGTCAAACAAACCCAAAGATGCAATTGGAGCTTATTTTTTTTAACTGGAGAAGAATCGACCCTTACCTTCGATAGTGCATGTCTTTTGTTTCTTGGTTCGATCTCTGGTTGCTTTAGTGGTTGGTGAAGGGGTTCCTATAGTATGCGATCTATCGCCCTTGGTGTTTGGTGAAAAAAGTTACTTCATTCAAACAACTTGGAATTGACTGAGTCCCACTCATCAAAGAAGACTTCATAACACTAACCCTAGGTTTATCATCACCAGAAAGTGGGCCTACATTCATAGATCTTATCCTTGCATTGAGTTCTAATGGGCATGCCTTCATTGATCTTGTCTCTAGGATGAGTTGTGATGAGCTTGCCTTCATGGTTCTAGTCCTTGGCTGAGTTGTTATGGGCTTCCTTTCATTGATCTTGTCCAATTAGGTCACTATTGATTCCTTAGCCCTAGGTAATATCGTTCTTAAGGTAAGTGGTGATTGCTTGAGTAGTGATGGGATGGTTGGTGATGGCCTCACTTGCAAAGGGTTGACTTGCGATTTGTGACCTAATTGGGTTTCCTTGTATATTGGTCCGAAAACACTTGGTATTGGGGCTCATTTGGACCCTATGTTATGAAGAGAGTAATGAGGAAGTAGTTAGTTGAGACTTAGTCATGGGTCTTTTAGGAGTTAGCAAAGATGGCCTTTGACTAGAAGGGGTGACAATTAAAGTGTCAATCCAATTTCTTACTTGGTTCTTTGTAGGATCCTCAAAATCCTTCTCATTGCCTTCATTCACACAACCAACCTTGATCTTCACCTATTTTGATGGACTAGTTGCTTACATAGTAAGTGTTGAGACATGGTCAAGGATGTTGATGTCATGGTCAGGATATTGACGATTGGAGTTGTTTGAGTGAAAGCCAAAATTCAAATTGGCTATTATCAGTCTTCATAATATTATTATTACATTGTGCGGATTTTATTGACAATAATAATATTATTTCCTAACTAATTATGTGTATATATAACTTTTGGAAGGGAAATACTTATGGAAAAGATTTATCAGAAGTAATCTTGGAAGATTACTTAATGGAAGCTTCATGAGAAAATATGGAAGGAATCATAGGGGATTGTAGTACCACGAATATGCAAATTAAGTCAAAGAAAAATATGAAAAGGATTTGTCGAGGACCTTGACGAGATTTTTGATGAAGATTTGCCTAGATAAAATCAAAGTGTGATTGTTCCAATCAATGAACCACAACATGTGCATACAAGAGGCAATATCATATATTGAAAGGATTATGGTTGATTACAAGGATGTTGCCAAGAATAATGCTAAAGATCTCCATGCGACAAATGGGCAACTGGTGGTCCTTATCAAGGGAAACTATATTTTTGGGGAGATAATAGATAATCTACTGCAATGATCACATTCAACCTCTGAAGCGTTATATAAGGACCATGAAGATTAGTGCAGAAATGGGCCAAGCACTCCATTCTACATGAGGTAAGCTATATAATTCAATATATACTATCTTTTTGTATTTAAAGTCCACGTTATTAAATTTCACATATTCAAAGGGGACATGTATTAAGTGAGCTGGGAAACTCACTTGGGTATCTAAGTGTTGTTTGATGCTTAGTGAATAAAAGATCAAGGTTGTGTTGACTTGATTGAGTTCTGTAAGCTTACCTTAATAGAACTTAAAAGAGCAGCGGTCGGTTGTAGAAATTGGGTTTCCTAAGTAGGGTTGTCGTACCTTAGGGATGGGTGTTAGGTTTCTAGGAAATCGGTTTGATTGGGGGTTTTCAATACGCAAAAAGCAATAAATAATTGAAAAGCAATTAAACTAAGCTAAACATGGATTCATAATAACAATAATCAAGCAAGCATGAAAAAGATGAACTAATCCTAATTTTAAACAAGAAAGTAATCTCTAACTAAGTAAGCAATTAAAAGCAATGAATAAGAAAACAATAAAATCAATCTAATAATGAAATTGAAAACAAGAAATTATACCTAGCATTCCAACATCTTCACTCTAATCCCGAATCTCTATCCTTCATCTCGAATCTTCATCTTGAACCTTCTTTTGAAACTTCTCCCGAACAAACAAGATGTTGTGATTTGGGTTACTAAGAATCCCCAAATCTTCACCTTGAGAGAGAATTTGTGAACCCTTAATCCTCCTCTTCACTAAATTGGTTAGAAGTTTTTGTGACTAATCTAATGAAATTTGAATGACAAAACAACAATGAAAACTAGAAAGAACAAAGAACTTGAGAAATTTCTTGAATTGCAATTGATTGAAAGAGAGTTGATTACAATTGAAAGAGAACTAGAGAAAAACCTAGAAATTAATTAGAGCTTAATGATAAAAACGAAATACCCTAGGCTAATCCTAAGATAAGAGAAAATATTCCTAACTTATAATAATGCTGAATTTATTTAAGTATATATAGAAGGAATAAACAAGGCCCAAACCCTACAATTAAGCCCAGCCGCCGCGTGTTAATTTTCGCAGCCTGCCGATCGGTCGCGGGCGCGACCATACATGTCGCGGGCGCGACCTTGCCCCGACATTTTTCATTCGTCTTTTGCTCAACATCCGTCGTGGGCGCCACAAATGTTTTCGCGGGCGCGACCTCGTTCTGGTCCATCTGTGACGTGCACGACGCCACATGTAGCGGGCGCGATGATTCCTTTGGATTTTTACTTGTTTTCAGCTAACTTGTTGTCGCGGTTGTTACCACCCAGGTCGCGGGCGCGACCTCATTCTGCCCGTCCATGCTTGAGCTCTGTTGATGTCGTCGTGGGTGCTACGCCCAATATAGCGGGCGCTACACTGCTGGTGTTGAGGTGTTTTAGGCTTCTTAGCTCGGTTTTCCTTCTAACTCTTTATTATCCTACAAAAAGTCAAAATCATAATAACTAATATATAATCAAGCGGCTAAAACAAGCTAAACACCGTATAAATGATATAAATTCGGCTCGAAACGAGACCGAACAACACTCCCACACAAAGGTTTGCTCGCCCAGAGCAAACTAAAACAAAGAAGAAAAGGAAACTAACTACCCTAACTCACTTTCGTAGGAATCACGGTTGCATTTAGTGTATGCAACAAGCCCTTTAAAACCCTTGGCAGCCCAAGGGGACGAGGAAGGTCTCGTGAGGGTTTATAACGACTATAACCACAAAAGTCAAAGGAAAAGGAGAGAGGGAAAGTGAAAAACAAAACAAGGTTTGAAAAGAAAGGAAAGAAAGAACTGCTTGCCAAGGAACCATACAATCGTTGCAGGGAAAACAATACTAATCAACCGAAAGGAACCAACATGAGCACATCGAGATCACCTAATTCAAGAAATTACCAATCTTTAAGGTTTTCGATTCCCAAACGTCTCCTACTAAACAAGATCCTATGTGCTCAAGTGCATGTGTATTCTAATTGATTCTGATTGATCTAGAGCAAACTCACATTCCAAGCTTGTATCAAAGCAAAAAGGTTATTTAGGTGTTGTCCTTCCTTGCTTGTGTCGCCCTTGTCTTGGTGAGGGCCGTAGGAGACGCAAGGAAAAACTTCACACTTATTACTTTCTAAGCTTTTTCTTTCTTTTCTTTTTTTTTTTTCTCAATTCTCTATTTTTTTTTTAGTAGGCATGTTGCGAGATTGTAAGCGGCCCGTGAAAGGGTTTACTCTCCCAGCATGGTTTTGCTCCGTACATAACAAGGTACTTAAGGGACGAGGGTGCCACAACCACCCATATCAAACCATGTTGGTGAACCAACTTTAAACTACACTTTCAAGGTTTAAGTCGGGTTTTTCGGGAATTGGAACGACCCTCCGAAAAGGGGTCACCCTCCCAACTCAGGCTACTCCATACGTAATGAAATACTTAAGGGGTGTGAGTGCCGCCCACTTACACCGGCCCTTGTTGGTTTAGCCGACAATTAACCATTATTCTATTTTAATTAACTTTCACTTTTTCAACAAGCTCGGAAGTGGCATACTAAAGTCTCACAATTTCAAAAAGAACGTGAAAGAAACAAGGATCTCATTAAGCATTTAACGAAGGGAAGCTAAACGGATGAGTCATGATAACACTTGAACTAGGGACGATAATGCTCATACGAATTTCTTTCAAGAAGATTAAGAAAGTTTTCGAAGCATGACTACACAATCCTAGAAACAAAGCAAAAACTAAAGAAAAACGAAAACTTTAGAGGTTTTTCACACCCTTTTTTTTCTCCTTTTTCACTCAAAATTTTCAAATTTTTAGGAAAAAACTAAGAAAAACAAAATCAAAATGCTAGGTGATCTACCTAAGAACATATATACAAACACCTAAGATATAGAAAAGGAAAGCAAGCATGCATGCCACCCCACACTCCCACACAAAAAGGCCAACAATATCCTCATTGGAATAGAAATAAGGATAAGCAAACATCCCAAAATAAAAGCAAGAAACACATCAAAAGAAAACAAAAGAAGAAAAAGAAAGCCAACTCACTAACTGTATTAAGAATAAAAGGAAGGATATTACCTGGTTGAGTACCGAGTATACCCAATTGATGACTCATTGACTTGTAAATGAATCCTCCCATAAACTTGTAAATGGAGATTGAGTATACAAATCACTGGAAAGGGGCAATACAATATACTCCTTAACCTTCTCATACAATGGCTTGGATACAAGCAATGACTCATTCCTTCTCTCTTGACAATGCATAGTAAGGAGAAGCAATAAAGAAAAACCAAGAAAAGAAAAGTTAGATGTACAATATATACAAAAGTTTCAACTTACCTACCTTCAAGTACAAGATGGATCGTGGAATGTGTTACATTCCACGTTAGCAGTCTCAAGGAACTCTAAGAAAGGCTTCAACCTGTGCCTATTCACTTTCCACACAGAATTGTTAGATGAGCCCAAAATTAATCACTCTTGAAGGGAACACCCAAGTCATAATGAATGGTCCAGTCCACCTAGATCTTAACTTTCCAGCAAAAAGGTGCAACCGGGAATCATAAAGGAGTACCTTTTATCCCGGGAAGAAGGTCTTTCTATGGATAATCCTATCGTGCAAGATTTTAGACGTCTGCTTACTCAATCTCCCATTCTCATTGGCCTCTCTCCTCAACTCCTCAAGCTCACAAAGAGTAAGTCTCCTCACCTCACCAGCTACCGAAAGATCAAGGTTAAGGGCTTTCAAAGCCCACCAAGCTCTATGTTCAAGCTCTACAGGTAAGTGACAAGGCTTCTCAAAAATAGCTCTATAGGGTGACATCCCAATGGGGGTCTTATAGGTCGTTCGGTAGGCCCACAAGGCATCAATCAGCTTAACAGACCAATCTTTCCTATTCATAGACATAGTTTTCTCTAAGATCTGTTTAATTTTCCTATTAGAGACTTCCGCTTGAACATTAGATTGTGGATGGTAAGCGGTGGTGAGCCTATGCACAACTGAGTAGCTCTTCAGTAAGGCCTCAAAGGATCTATTATTGAAATGGGTCCCCTAGTCACTAATGATAGCTCTAGGCATGCCAAATCTAGAAAAGATGTATTCTCTAAGGAACTTAGTAACTACCTGAGCATCATTCTTCTTAGTAGGGATAACTTCTACCCTCTTAGAGACATAATCAAGAGCTAGGAGAATATACTCATTCCCAAAGGAATTTGGAAATGGTCCCATAAAATCAATGCCCTACACATCAAACACATCAACAAAAATATCATGTTGTGAAGGCATCATGTCTCTCCTAGTTATTTTTCCCAAACTTTGGCACCTAGGGCACCGTTGGGCATAATCATGGGCATCCCTAAAAATAGTTGGCTAGTAAAACCCACTCTGCAAGACCTTATAAGAAATTTTCTTTCCACTATAATGCCCCCCACAAGGTTGATCATGACAAAAAGAGAGGGCATCCATAATGGACTCATCGGGCACACATCTCCTAAGTATCTGGTCGGGACAGTATTTGAACAAGTAAGGGTCATCCCACACAAAATTTTTCACAATATGAAGAAACCTATCCCTATCATGCTTGTTCCAATCACTAGGCATCTCACCAGTCACTTTGTAATTCACAATATCAGCAAACTAAGGTTCCACTCCCACACTAAAGAGTTGCTCATCAGGAAACTGAGCGATAATAGGGGTGGCATTCACATTATCAGGCATAATCCTAGAAATGTGGTCAGCTATAGGATTCTCAGCTCCCTTCCTTTCTCTAATCTCACAATCAAACTTTTATAACAACAAGACCCACCTAACCAGCCTAGGTTTGGAGTCTTTCTTCTCCACCAAATACCTAATAGCTGAATGGTCAGTGTACACTATGACTCTAGCACCAAGCAAATAAGGTCTGAATTTCTCAAAGGCATACACAACAGCTAGAAATTCTTTCTCAGTCACATTATAATTCAATTGGGCATCATTCAAGGTTTGGCTTGCATAATGAATAACAACAGGTTTCTTATCAATTCTCTGTTCTAGCACAACACCAATAGCATAATCAGATGAATCACACATGATCTCAAAAGGTTCTCCCCTAGTGGGAGGTTTGAGAATAGGAGGAGAAATGAGGGCATCCTTAAGCTGATTAAAGGCCCTCATACAATCATCAGAAAAATGGAATGACACCTCCTTAGCTAATAGAGAAGACAAAGGCTTAGCAATCTTACTAAAGTCTTTTATGAATCTCTCGTAAAAACCGACATGACCTAGGAACAATCGAGCTTCCTTCACAGAAGTGGGAGGAGACAAATTCTTAACTAAGTAAATCATGGCCTTATCTACCTCTATCCCATCCTTAGAAATCACATGACCCAGGACAATTCCCTTTTTCACCATAAAATGACATTTTTCCCAATTAAGGGTCAAACTCTTTTCCTGACATCGACTTAACACGTGACTCAGGTTAGCTAAGCAAGCATCAAAAGAAGTACCAAACACAGAAAAAATCATCCATGAAAGTTTCAACACAATCCTCCACTAAGTCAGAAAATATAGAAGTCTTGCATCTCTGGAAGGTTGCAAAGGCATTACACAAGCCAAAAGGCATGCTTCAAAAAGCAAAGGTGCCAAAGGGACAAGTGAAGGTGGTCTTTTCCTGGTCACAAGGGGCTATGGAGACTTGGGTATAACAAGAATAACCATCAAGAAAACAATAGTACTCATGCCCGACAAGTTTCTCAAGCATCTGATCCATGAAAGGGAGGAGAAAATGGTCCTTCCTATTGGCTTTGTTCAGTTTTCTATAATCTATACAAACTCTCCAACCAGAAGGGACACGGGTAGGAACTAACTCTCCCTGTTCATTCTCAACAACAGTCAATCCAGCTTTCTTAGGGACTACATGAATTGGGCTAACCCACTTGTTATCGGATATGGGGTAAATAACATCATGATCTAACCATTTAAGGATCTCCTTCTTAACTACCTCCGTCATCTGTGGGTTAAGTCTCCTAAGTGAATCTCTATGAGCAGCATTTTCATCCTCTAGGAAGATTCGATGCTGACAAATGGAAGGGTTAATCCCCTTAATGAAACCCAAAGTCCACTCTAAGGCTCCCTTGTTCTTCCTAAGAACCTCAATCAATTGGTTTTCCTGGTCCCTACCTAAGTCAGAAGCAATGATCACTGGGTAGGTCTCAGTAATTAGGGCTAAGAAAAGCATATTTCAACTCAGAAGGGAGAGGTTTCTCAGGTATGGTGTGAGATGCAAACAAGGATTCATATAGCACATCACCATCAAGCACATCAGAATCACACAAAGAATTCACACTATCACGATCAATTCCTAGTGCAATCAACTGACCAACACAGGACACATCAACAAAGTCAGGGCTCTCACTATCAACAAAATTACTTACCCAATTAAGGGTACTCTGCTCATGCTCATCAAATCCTAAGGGTGACTTTTGAAGATTAAAAATGTTCAACTCTATAGTCAAATTCCCAAAGGTCAATTTCATTCTACCATCTTTACAGTTAATCCAGGCATTAGAAGTAGCAAGAAAAGGCCAGCCTAGAATAACGAGGATCTCATCTCTAGTATTTTGAACTCTAGTAGTTTCTAGTACTACAAAATCAACAGGAAACACAAACTCCCCAACCTTAATCAAGACATCCTCCACTACACCCTTAGGTACTCTAGTAGACCTATCAGCCAATTGCAAAACCATCCTAGTAGGTTTTAGTTCACCTAATCTAAGCATTTCATACATATGCAAAGGCAACAAACTCACACTAGCACCTAGGTCAAGCAATGCCCTTTCTATCAAACTATCACCTATGGTAATAGAGATAGTGGGACATCCAAGGTCTTTGTACTTAATAGGCATTTGGTTCGACAGAATGGAACTCGCATTTGAG
Source organism: Portulaca oleracea (assembly GCA_029582165.1). Taxonomy (NCBI): domain Eukaryota; kingdom Viridiplantae; phylum Streptophyta; class Magnoliopsida; order Caryophyllales; family Portulacaceae; genus Portulaca; species Portulaca oleracea. The sequence continues at coordinate 21,809,195 of CM055874.1, forward strand.
GCTAAGAAAGCCTTCTTGGGCACCTAGGTGGCCCTCTTGGTGGTACAAAGCTTCTTAAGGAAGTGGGCATATGGAGGGATCTGTTGAATATCATCTAACAAAAGAATGTTCACCTTAACCTGAGAAAATGTCTCCCTAATTTTGTCCAAAAACTTTTGGTCCTTATTCCCCCTTAACCTCTGAGGATAAGGTGGAGGAGGCTTGTAAGCCACTGGAGGTGGTGGACTAGTCAAAGGGTTGGCCTTAGACAAGGTTTTGATGTTAGGAGGCTCTATTGTAGTAGTTGGCCTCTCTTCATTAGGTTCATCTTCAATAGAAACAAGTTCATCAACAGGTTCATCAATCACAGTCTTTTTACCACACACATCAGAAGATTTCATTTACACCCTATTGTCTACCTCTTTCCCAGAACGAAGAGTAATAACAACATTCAAACCTCTAACCTAACTAGGGTCACTAGATGACGAACCTGAAACTTGCCCATTGGGGTTTGCCTCAGGTTGTCCAGGAAAGGAACCTCTATCCCTATTGGCCAACAAAATTGAGCGAAATTTTCATTCATTTGTTTCATCATTTTCTCCATGTCACACTTCACAGTCTCTTTAACCTCTCTCAAGCCATTTTTCAATTCCCTAATCTCTCCCATGCCTATCCTCATTGGTATACCCTGGTGGAGGTTCGGTTTGGGCAATGTGGGACTGGATAGGTGGCTCTCTAGGAGCTTGATAACCTCCCTGGGGTGGTGGTCGAGGTTGAGAAGGATGGTTTCCTTGGAAACCTCCTCCTTGCTTAAGTGGTGGTCTCAACACATTTTGGTTCTCAGGGCCATAAGAGAGAAAGGAGTGCTTGCGTATCCCCTGGTGGTCGTAAGGTTGGTGTTGGTCAGGCCTATAGTTATGATGCATAGCATTCACATTTTCAGTACTAGCAGCCAGTTGTTAAATATAGAATGGACAAGCAGTAATAACATGGTCAACACTTTGGCATAAGGCACATTCCATATGGGACTGGGGATGAGGGGTAACAGGACGATCCCAAGAATTAACCTGAGCAAAGGTTTGGGGTTGTGAAGCAACTAATTGTTGTTGGGCCAAGGTCTTGATCATGTTTTCAAGGGAAACAAACCTAGCCTCATAGCTTGTACTCTCACTCACAGCATGAACACACCGCCTAGCATTCGACAATTGGGCTCCTAAGGACTCATCTCTAGTTGTTCCCCATTGCATAGCTCTCTCAAACATACTCTCTAGGAATTCCCAAGCCTCTTCAACAGTTTTATCCATGAAACCCCCTGACACATTGACTCTAGTGTGACTCTAGTGTTTTGGTCGACACCATCATACACAATCTGACACAATCGAACCAAATCAAAACCATGGTGAGGGAATTAAGACAGTAGGTTCTTAAAACGTTCAAAAGCTTTCCAATAAGGTTCTCCTACATCCTGTCTACATTTCAAAATCAAATTTCTTAATTGGTTTGAAAATACGTTTTCATGAAAACCTTTAGGAAACTATCCCAAGAATCAATGGACTGGGGTTTGATGCTATACATCCATAGCTTAGCGGCGTCCCTCAAGGCAAAAGGCAAGTATTTCAAAAGCACATAGTCTAATGGAACTCCAGGGGGAGTCACCATACTAAGGTACTCTTTATACTCTGTGGTCCATATGAATGCTAACCCAGTACCCGTGGAAAGTGGTAGGTTCTGGGTGTGGTATTGCCTAGGGTCAAAAGTTACTCCTGGAGGCAAAGTCGGTAACACAAAACATGAGGGTGGTGGGTCGTACGATGGGTATAGCTGGTCATTAAGAGTCACCCTAGGTGCTTCCTCAGCCATAATTGGTGATTCTACAGAAGGTTCCTCTTTCCTAACCAATCTCTTGCTAGAAAAGATTACGAACCCAAGCCACATATTGTATTATACGCTCTTTTTGTGATTTTTCAATTTTCTCATTTTTTAGATTGTTTTTTGATTTTTAAGACTATTCTATGAAAGCAATAAACTATTCACACACAAACGAATAAACTAATCTACCAAATAACGCCATCCCCGGTAACGGCGCCAATGTTCGGTTGCTGAAATTGGGTTTCCTAAGTAGGGTTGTCGTACCTCAGGGATGGGTGTTAGGTTTCTAGCAAATCGGTTTGATTGAGGTTTTTCAATATGCAAAAAGCAATAAATAATTGAAAAGCAATTAAACTAAGCTAAACATAGATTCATAATAACAATAATCAAGCAAGCATGAAAAAGATGAACTAATCCTAATTTTAACAAAAAAGTAATCTCTAACTAAGCAAATAAAAGCAATGAATAAGAAAACAATAAACTCAATCTAATAATGAAATTGAAAACAAGAAATTATACCTAACATTGCAAAATCTTCACTCTAATCCCGAATCTCTATCCTTCATCTTGAATCTTCATCTCGAGCCTTCTCTTGAAACTTCTCCTGAACAAACAAGAAGTTGTGATTTGGATTACTAAGAATCCCCAAATCCTCACCATGAGAGAGAATTTGTGAACCTTTAATCCTCCTCTTCACTAAATTGGTTGTAATTTGAGAGACAATGCAAAATGTAGCGGGCGCAACGATTCCTCTGGACTTTTGCTTGTTTTCAGCTCACTTGTTGTCGCGGTTGTTACCACCGAGGTCGCGGGCGCGACCTCATTCTGCCCGACCATGCTTGAGCTCTGTTGATGCCGTCGTGGGTGTTACGCTCAATATAGCGAGCGCTACACTGCTGGTGTTGAGCTGTTTTAGGCTTCTTGGCTCGGTTTTCCTTCTAACTGTTTATTATCCTACAAAAACTCAAAATCATAATAACTAATATATAATCAAGTGGCTAAAACAAGCTAAACACCATATAAATGATATCAATTCGACTCGAAACGAGACCGAACAACACTCCCACACAAGGGTTTGCTCGCCTCGAGCAAACTAAAACAAAGAAGAAAAAGAAACTAACCTAACTCACTTTCGTAGGAATCACGGTTGTATTTAGCGTATGCAACAAGCCCTTTAAAATCCTTGGCAGCCCAAGGGGACAAGGAAGGTCTCGTGAGGGTTTATAACGACTATAACCACAAAAGTCAAAGGAAAAAGAGAGAGGGAAAGTGAAAAACAAAACAAGGTTTGAAAAGAAAAGAAAGAAAGAACTGCTTGCCCAAGGAATCATACAATCGTTGCAAGGAAAACAATACTAATCAACCAAAAGGAACCGATATGAACACATCGAGATCACCTAATTCAAGAAATTGCAAATCTTTAAGGTTTTCGATTCCCAAACGTCTCCTACTAAACAAGACCCTATGTGCTCAAGTGCAAGTCTATTCTAATTGATTATGATTGATCTAGAGCAAACTCACATTCCAAGCTTGTATCGAAGCAAAACGGTTATTTAGGTGTTGTCCTTCCTTGCTTGTGTCTCCCTTGGCTTGGTGAGGGCCGCAGGAGACACAAGGAAAAACTTCACACTTATTACATTCTAAGATTTTTCTTTCTTTTCTTTTTTTTTTCTGAATTCTCTATTTTTTTCTAGTTGGCATGTTGCGAGATTGTACGCGTCCCGTGAAAGGGTTTACTCTTTCAGCATGGTTTCGCTCCGTACGTAACAAGGTACGTAAGGGACGAGGGTGCCGCAACCACCCACGTCAAACCATGTTGGTAAACCAACTTTCAAACTACACTTTGAAGGTTTAAGTCAGGTTTTTCGGGAATTGGAATGGCCCTCCGAAAAGGGGTCACCCTCCCAACTCTGGCTACTCCATACGTAACAAAGTACTTAAGGGGTGTGAGTGCCGCCCACTCACACCGACCCTTGTTGGTTTAGCCGACAATTAACCATTTATTCTGTTTTAATTAACTTTCACTTTTTCAACAAGCTTGGAAGTGGCCTACTAAAGTCTAACAGTTTCAAAAAGAACGTAAAAGAAACAAGGATCTCATTAAGCATTTAACGAAGGGAAGCTAAACGGATGAGTAATGATAACACTTGAACTAGGGACGATAATGCTCATACGAATTTCTTTCAAGAAGATTAAGAAAGTTTTCGAAGCATGACTACACAATCCTAGAAACAAAGCAAAAACTAAAGAAAAACGAAAACTTTAGAGGTCTTTCACACCCTTTTTTCTCCTTTTTCACTCAAAATTTTCAAATTTTTAGGAAAAAACTAAGAAAAACAAAATCAAAATGCTAGGTGATCTACCTAAGAACATATATAAAAACACCTAAGATATAGAAAAGGAAAGCAAGCATGCATGCCACCCCACACTCCCACACAAAAAGGCCAACAATATCCTCATTGGAATAGAAATAAGGATAAGCAAACATCCAAAATAAAAGCAAGAAACACATTAAAAGAAAACAAAAGAAGAAAAAGAAAGCCAACTCACTAACTGTATTAAGACTAAAAGGAAGGATATTACCTGGTTAAGCACCGAGTATACCCAATTAATGACTCGTTGACTTGTAAATGAATCCTCCAATAGACTTGTAAATGAATCCTCCAATAGACTTGTAAATGAAGATTGAGTATACAAATCACTGGAAATGGGCAATACAATACACTACTTAACCTTCTCATATAAAGGCTTGGATACCAGCAATGACTCATTCCTTCTCTCTAGACAATGCATAGTTAGGAGAAGCAATAAAGAAAAACCAAGAAAAGAAAAGCTAGATGTACAATATATACAAAAGTTTCAACTTACCTTCCTTCAAGTGCAAGATGGATCGTGGAATGTAACACATTCCATGTCACCAGTCTCAAGGAACTCTAAGAAAGGCTTCAACCTGTACCCATTCACTTTCCACACAGAATTGTTAGATGGGTTCTTAATCTCAATCACTCCTGAAGGGAACACCTGAGTCACAATGAATGGTCCAGTCCACCTAGATCTTAACTTTCCAGCAAAAAGGTGCAATCGGGAATCATAAAGGAGTACTTTTTGTCACGGGAAGAAGGTCTTTCTATGGATAGTCCTATCGTGCAAGATTTTAGACCTTTCCTTACTCAATCTCCCATTCTCATAGGCCTCTCTCCTCAACTCCTTAAGCTCACAAAGAGTAAGTCTCCTCACCTCACCTCACCAGCTACCGAAAGATCAAGATTAAGGCTATCAAAGCCCACCAAGCTCTATGTTCAAGCTCTACAGGTAAGTGACAAGGCTTCCCAAAAACAGCTCTATAGGGTGACATCCCAATTGGGGTCTTATAGGCCGTTCGGTAGGCCCACAAGGCATTAATTAGCTTAACCGACCAATCTTTCCTATTCCTAGACACAATTTTCTTTAAGATCTGTTTAATTTGTATATTGGAGACTTCCGCTTGACCATTAGATTGTGGATGGTAAGCGGTGGTGAGCCTATGCACAGAGTTTCGGTGAAGTCTCGACAACCAGGGCCATCGACAGAGTTTCAATGCAGTCCCAATCCCCGAGCTATCGGCAGTACGCCCGATGAAGTCTCGACCCCCAGGCCATCGACATCGCGATCGATGAAGTCCTTCGGTATTGAACATGCCAACAACCATCAACAAACACGACACCGGGAAAGACTGGAACCGACACTGGGAAAGACCATAAAATCAACATCCTAGAGCCATCGGCATCATGTCCGATGAAGTCTCTCCAATAAGTAAGGCGTCATTCTCGCCTGAGATCACCTATCGGCGCAAGTTCGCCAACTGCGACACAGGACTTATCTTCCAAGTGTCATCCCACACCTTCTAGTAGGACGCCTCAAACGTCCGAGATCATATCGAGTAGGATGTCATCAAACGTCTGAGATCACCTCAAGTAGAGCATCATTCTTGCTCGAGCATTCCCGACAGAGGCGCACGCCGCCCACAACCACGATACAGGACCTCGCTTCCTAGCATCATCCCAGGCTTTGCACTCCACAAAGTCATATCCCCAGGTTTTGCATTCCAAAGTCATATCTCGACCGGTGTCCATCAAATCAAGACTACTTTGATTTTTGTCCTATCTTCGGACTCGATCAAAGTGGGGGCTCTCTGTAGACACCGAGATTTTTACGCATACATTATATGAAAAATAATGGCGGAAGAAATAAAAAGAAACTCGATAAATATATGCATTTACATGTATTTTCCTCACCTAAAATCACATGTATGATCAGATGTGATCCTTCCTAGCTACATGTACATTTTTTATATAAAAAGATGAAGCATGCAAGCCCTAAGAACAAATGCCAGAGGTCGCGAGATCAAACCCTCACAAAAGCACTCAAAAAACACCTCACAAGAGCTAATAATATATGTCATCTCCGTCTAGTGTGAAGCTGTATTTCCCTAGGCAATCTCTCTTCACACCCCACCGTCCATGCATGCATGGACGAGAAGGGATTCCTCCCCCCTGCCTGAAGGCCAGTCGGCCTTGGTGGCTCCGCCCACACATGGTCAATTTACCACATGCCACAGTCCACATTAGCTCATCCCCCCTAGTTGCCTGGTGTTCTGTGCCAATCCGGAGTCCACGAGGTGAATGCATGCATGTGTATGTACGTATACTCCCTCCATCCTCCTATAATTACCATCCTTCTCCAAGTCATTGTCACTCACCAATTCACTCATCATCTATGCCTCTCTACTCATTCTCTTATTCACTCTCTCACTCTCTCTAATCTTTCTTACAATATCTCTACTTCTTATTATATTCTTCACTTCATATTCACCTCCTATCCTATCCATCATCTATTCTATCTTATCTTCCATCCATAATCTTCATCTTTTGTCCTAACAAAAGCCCTAAACACATATCTATCTCATTCATCCTAAACTCCACAAAGAACCCTAGCCTAAACACATTCAAAACCACAAAAAGAGCCTTCTTATTATCCTCTTTCTACCCCCTTTTCTTATCATCTTTTCACCACTTTTTTATCATCCTTTTAGCACTTGGAGAGGAAGGTTTTAAGGCATCAAGGAGGATTCAACAAGCACCTAAAGGCTAGGCAAGTCTTTTCCCTACAAAGTAGCAATGTAAGCTTCAAAGTGTTTTTTTCTTCTTTCTTGTAAATAATTGTACATTTGTATTCTTTACTTTCTATCTTTCATTCTTGTTGCATGATTCAATGAAATAATCTTATAAAGTATTCCTTCATTTCCCTTCCAAACTTTATCAAAAGTACATTTTTAAACTTTTAGTAGAGTCTTTCCTTTTGTGAGATGCGAACCCTTAAAGTTTACTTTTCGAGTTCGTAGCCTTACCCCCGGATCCATTCTTGGGTTTCGTAGGCGGAGTCTTTCTTTCTTTTCCTTTTGGTTTTGTCTTGGCTTTTCCCTTAAAAAGTCGGGTGGCGACTCCCATTTCGAACCAAAATACATCGGAGATTGCATAAACTATGTTTAACATGGTTTTACAATGTATCAATGCAACTTTAGGGTATTCTTTCTTATATTTCTAAATAATACTTGCATAAATCACTCTCCTCCGAGCCTAACATTTAAATGAGTGAATCGGGTTAAATTTAGAAGTGTTTGGAACGAGTGGATGTTCGCTCTTAAAAGTTTAATCCGATGACTCATAAAATACATAAGTAAAGGGAAAGTGATTTTACAAAATATTATTCTTCAAATGTAAGGTTGATTTCCTTAAAGAGTTTTCAAAGGTTAAACCCCAACACAAATCACCGAATCACACCACAAATCCAACATGGATGTTCGAAAGCCCAAACGGCGAGGAAAAATGTCCACATCGACCTCATTCGTGGTGTGCTGGACAACCTTGCTCCGGTATTCCTTTATGCCCAACATCTTTCTTTCATTTTCCTCTACCTTTTAATCTTGAATATTCTTCTTCCCTTTGCAGGAGCAAGTGAATTGGCGTCCCTGGGTTGATTTCAACGTGGGAAGACTACCAACCCTTTTACACTTGGTAGAGCATGACACCCGCCTTCGCCTCTTGGTGGAGGGACCTTCAGGCTACGTGTGGTACTTGGGAGAAAGGGCCTCAAGGCAGATCTTGGGGGGATATCCAGGCCTCATTCCCCGGGATCCTCCGGAGTATATATTCGAGCCATGGCGCGTTGACCCGGGTGTTCTAAGGAACCTGATTCAGGGCCAAGGTTTCGACAACTACATCAATGATGTTCCGCAGGAGCAATTTAATGAAGAGTTTGGGCGTTATCTCAGCCTCTTGGCTCCCCGAGTGGTACGTATCATTTGCTTTTTCCTTTGTCATGCTTTTGTTGACTTCTAACCAGGGAATTTACAGCTAGGGCCTTACGCCAAGGCCGCTGAGATGGAGGTTCCGCCAGCGGAAGAAAAGATTGGCGGTTTCCTGGACATGGAGCATAACAGTGAATGTTTCGCTTTACAAGCATTTGATCGAAAACCGGTAACCTCCATTTATGTTTCTCCTTTATCATCCTACACTTTACTTGTGAATAACCCTGATTCTATCCTCTTTCAGCCACGTGGTCTTTCATTCGACTCATGACCAAGGAGTGGAGCACTATGAGGAAACACATTGATCGAGTTTTCACAGGCTCAGGTAGATATTGAGGCAATGTAAGTAGAGGGGCCGATTTGGAAGCTGATGCAGAGTCTGTCCCTAGGGAACCGCCAAGACGCTCTACTGTAGTTCCTCCTCGTACGGAGCCCCCACGTCGTTCTTCAGTGGGGGAGTATTCTTCTCGAGGCCGATCTCGGGAAGAAGTTGGTGGTTCTTCTCGTCCTCCCTTAGCAGCTATACCAGAGGGTCGCGGCAAAGGCATTTTGGTCGAGGGCCACCATTCATCCAGGTCTCATCGTAGCAGGTCCGACAGTAGAGGTCGTCGTCCTCCGAGCATGGAAGACAACATGGCTCAAATGTCTTTGGAGGAGCCTTTCAATCAAGGAGGGTGATGTATGTGCAGCTCGACTTATCAGAGTGCACTTGAGCTGGACAACACCAAAGGCCCTCTCTGGGCTTGTTTATTTTACCAAAGCTTTTCCTAGGGATGGAAAAGCATCAAGGAGTGAAGACAAAGAAGGAAAAAACAAAGAAACCTGTGCATCCAACTGATATAGACCACACCACAGTAGGAAAACACAAGTGCAGTACTCAGGCTATGTTCTGGATACAGTCCACACCACCAGGACACAATCTGAGCTCTACTTAACACCTGCTAAGCTTGCCAAAGCTTAGTTACAGACAAGTAGAAAGAATTTAGAGTTTTAGAGGCACTCACAAACCAACATGAGCAAGCTCTACTGATTTCATAAACATTCACTCATTCATTGATTGAAAATGATGGCAAAGTTTGATAATATACAAGGCTACCTTCTAACCGAGCTATTAAGGTTTCCTAAACTGGAAAAAACCTCTAAACTATTACTAAGCTCAATTAACAAGCCTAATTGAGTTGCTTAAGACTAATACAAAGTATAATTACATCAGATTGTATCAAAGAAACAGAAAAAGTAAAAACAAAGGTGGTTGGCTAGTTCTGATTGGGCCAGCAGCTGCTTCCTTCTGCCTTAGTCATGCTTCCACTGAGTTATTTTAATCTCCCTTGGCTGCTGAAAGTAGCTGATTATATTAGCTAGCAAGGGCATTCGATCATTAAAGGGGAAAATGACCAAATGACCTTGTTAATGCTGGAAATACCAAAACTGTCCAGCTGCTTGATGTTGCTTGCACTGTCGAAGTAAATTGGCTGTAGCAAATGTCCTAGAATATCAGACACTTGCACTCCTCGATCAGTGCACATACTTGAGCCAAGGATTACATAGAAACCACCAGATGCCATTGCCATGTCTTCTGTAGCCTGCATTTGACCTTGTAACAGACATGAACCCTGATTTCACATGTTGGGGTTCTGCCAAGGTCCAACTGCATCAATTGGACTTAGGTTCTAAGGCCAAAGCAGTCCTTCCCACAGGCTCCAGGGGTAATCACCTTGCTACCCTTCAATGCTTCAAAACTCCCCTAGGGCCTGTTTGTCATGGCTCTTTTATGCTTGCTGTAGGAGGGACTTGATCCCTCCTGAGTTTCCAGCCAGGTCCAGGTTTGCAAAAGACCTGCTGAAACTCTCAGGACAGAAATTCCTCCCTTGGTCCCTTGGAATGTCCATGAGCAATGCTGATGTAGATGGACCTCCATCATCCCCCTCAGGTTCAGAAAAGTTTTCCCTCAAACTTGGCAAACCTTCATCTTCTGGATAATAAGGCCTGAGGTATGCAACATTAAAGGTTGCACTTCCTCCATAATCTTCAGATAAATCCAATTTATAAGCATTCTCATTGACTTGCTCTAATACCTCAAATGGACCATCAGCTTTGGATACAAGTTTCCCTTTTCTTTTGCTAGGAAACCTGTCTTTTCTGAGGTGTATCCAGACCAAATCACCAGGGGTAAACACAACTCTCTTCCTATTTTGGTTAGCTGCTGTTGCTATCTTTTCATTGTGCTTCTCAATTTGTTGCTGTACTTGCTGATGAAACTCTTTGATTTGCTTAGCTCTTAGCTCAGCTTCATAGCTAAACTTGATTGAAGTAGTTTGAGGTACCAAATCCAAAGGAGTGATTGGATTTACTCCATAGACCACTTGAAATGGTGAATGACCAGTGGCTTTACTTGGAGCTATGTTGAAAGCAAACTCTGCCTGTGGTAGCATAGTATCCCAACTACCTTTGTTTCTTGCTACTAGGCTTCTCAAGAGTGCACCTAAGGTTCTGTTAGTAACCTCAGTTTGCCCATCTGTCTGAGGGTGACAGGTAGTGCTAAACTTGAGTTGAGTTCCCATCTTCTTCCACAATGTGATTCGGAAATGGCTTAGAAACTTGGTATCCCTGTCTGAAACCATAGACCTAGGAATGCCATGCAATCTGACTACCTCTTGAAAGTATAAATCAGCAACTTTTACAGCATCATAGGTAGTATTGCAAGGAATAAAATGAGCCATTTTTGAGAATCTATCAACAACAACCATAATGGAGTCTTTACCTCTCTGAGTTCTTAGGAGTCCCACAATAAAATCAAGGCTGATATCTTCCCAGGGACTTCTAGGAATAGGCAAAGGGGTATAAAGCCCTTGGGGTAGGCTTTGACTCTTGGATAGCTGACATATATTACACCTCTTGACAAGGTGTTCTACATCTCCTCCCATCTTTGGCCAAAAGTAGTGTTCGTTCAGTATTCTACGTCCTGCTAATCCACCTCCATGAACGTCTGAGATTAATAATTCCCTTATACTGCTTCTGGGAATGTATAATCTGCTTTCTTTGAATAAGAAACCATGATCTGTATGATATAAACCCTGAGGATGCTGTTGACAAGCCTGATACTTGTCTTTGAAATCTTCATCAGTAGGATAAAGGACCTTCAGTTGCTCAAACCCTAGGATTCTAGAATCCAAGATATGTAGCAAGAAAAATCTCCTTGAAAGGGCATCAGCTCCCTTGTTCATACTTCCTGCCTTATGATGGATCATGAAATGAAAGGATTGCATAAATTCAACCCACTTAGCATGCCTGGGATTAAGCTTGTGCTGTCCTTGAATATATTTCAGGGCTTCATGATCACTATGCAGTATAAATTCTCCTCCAACTAAGTAATGCCTCCAATGCTCAAGAGCTCTGATAATTGCATAAAACTCTTTGTCATAAGTGTTGTATTTCTTCTTTGCTTCATTTAATTTCTCACTAAAATAAGTTATAGGCCTGCCTTCTTGAGATAAGATAGCTTCTATGCCAACTCCTGAGGCATCACATTCAACATCAAAGACCTTAGAAAAGCTAGGCAAAGCAAGCACTGGTGCTGTTGTAAGCTTCTCTTTGATCTGTTCAAAGGACTTCTGTGTTGCCGAAGTCCATTGAAAAGACTTCCCTTTGATAACTTCAGTCATGGGTGCCATATTAGTGCTGAAATTTCTCACAAATCTTCTATAGAATGAAGCTAACCCATGAAAACTTCTTACTTGCTGTATAGAACTGGGTGTAGGCCACTCTTGAATGGCCTTGATCTTCTCCTGATCAGCTTGGATGCCATTAGCTGATACTATATAACCAAGAAAAATAACTTGGTCTATAAAGAATCGGCATTTCTTCAGATTCCCATAAAGCTTCTCCTTGGATAGAATTTCCATCACTTGTTTCAAGTGCTGTTGATGATCTGCTTCTGTCTTGCTATAGACTAATATATCATCAAAGTAAACAACTACACAACTTCCAATCAAAGGCTTTAGTACCTGATTCATAAGCCTCATGAATGTAGAAGGAGCATTGGTGAGACCAAAGGGCATTACAAGACATTTAAACAGACCTCCCTTTGTCTTGAATGTTGTCTTCCATTCATCACCTTCATAAATCCTGATTTAATAATAACCACTTCTCAAATCTATCTTGGAAAACACATGTGACCCATGGAGCTCATCAAGAAGATCTTCAAGTCTAGGTATAGGAAACCTATACTTGATTGTGATCTTATTTATGGCTCCGCAGTCTATACACATCCTTTGGCTACCATCTTTCTTAGGAACCAATAGAGCATGTACTGCACATGGGCTCAAACTTTCTCTGATCATTCCCTTGCTGAGTAGATCATCTACTTGCCTCTGAATTTCTGTCGTTTCAGCTGGAGTCATCCTATAAGCAGGCTTATTTGGCAAAACTGATCCTAGAACTAGATCAATTTTGTGCTGGATGTCTCTTTTAGGGGGCAATCCTTGGGGCATCTCATCTGGAAATAGATAGGCATACACTTCCATGAGTGGGATAAATAGGGGATGGTCATTTTGTGAGCTTTGTGGTTCATTAGGGGACAATAAGATGAGATCCTTACAAGCACTGAACTCATGATGCTCAACAGCTAGTAAAAGATCAAGGGTTGGCTCAATATATAGGTTCTTTGTGGGCTGGATTTGTTTCAGTGGGGTTAAGGTTACTTTCTTGTGATTCACCACCAAGGTATAAGTGTTGGCCCTTCCATCATGTTGTACAGACCTATCAAACATCCAAGGCCTTCCCAGCAACAATTGACATGCATCCATAGGCAAGATATCACACCAAATAAAATCATGATATGATTTGCCTATTGAAAAGCTCACCAAACACTTTTCTGTGATAGGAATGCCTTTGTAGGATTTCAACCATTGAATATAATAGGGTGCTGGGTCGGATAAAGTCACCATCTGCAACTTCTCCACCATCTCTTGTGAAGTTGCATTTGTACATCTACCACCATCTACTATAACTGAGCAGACCTTCCCTTTCACAATGCCCCTAGTATGAAACAAAGCTTCCCTTTGTTCCTGTCATGTCTCAACAGAAGAACTGCTAAGAACTCTTCTGATCACCAATAGCTCTCCTTCATCAGGACCTTCCTCAACTTCATCATACACAGGATCCAGTAATTCTCCCTCTGGATGGACTTCCTCTTCCTCCTCAACTTCTGGTTCAGCAAACCATAAAGCTTGATAGTCAGCCAAGGTCACCACTCTCTTATTGGGACATTTTGAAGCTATGTGCCCTAGTCCCTGACATCTAAAACACCTCCTGTTATCAGAAGCAATGGGGTTTGGGTTTCTTTGAGGAGCTGGGGGTTGTTTTTGTGAGGGAGTAGGCTGTTTTGTGGGATATCTTGGGGTAAAAGGGGTTCTTTGGGTTGTGGGATAGGTTCTGGGATAGGTAAAAGGCTTGGTTTGAGGTTTGTAGGGGGGTTTTGCCACAGACTTCTTCCCTTTAGACCTCTTATGCAGTTCTACTTTGTGAGACAGGGAACTGAGTTCATCCAAGGTAGTATATGGATGCAGTTCAACCACATGCCTTATATTCTCATTCAATCCTGCCAGAAATCTCACCAGGACTTGAGTTTCATTCTCCTTGAGGTCACACCTCCACAAAAGATGCTCAAATTCCTTTGTATATTCCTCCACAGACCTGTTGCCTTGCACTAGTTGTTGTAATTTGCCATAGTTCTCCCTAAGATAGTTCACAGGCAAGAGGTTAGACTTCAGCTTTTCCCTCATATGCTCCCAAGTCTTGACTTTCTCCTTTCCCTTCTCTACTCTCCTTTTCTGTAAATTAGACCACCAGATTGAAGCATGCTTCTTTATCTTTAGAGCAATAAGCTTGACCTTCTTCTCTTCAGAGACCTCCTTTAGATCAAAGACCCTTTCCATAGTCTGCAGCCAGTCCAAGAACACTTCAGTGTCCAACTAACCTTCAAATTCAGGAATTTCCACTTTAAAATCTAATTTGTCGTCCAGTCCAGCCTTCCTCTGTCTTGTCCTGACTTTTTTACTTCCATTAGCACCCTCTTCTTCAGCAAAAGGATTGCTGGAATAAGTACTTTCTTCTTCTTCATATTCAGACTCATCCTTCAAGTTCTGCTTCTTCAGATACAGATAATTCTTCAGCTGATCAGTCAGATATTGAACATGTTTTTCCAACTCAACTTTCTCCCTAAGAGCTTGTTCAGCCACCTCCTCGGCAGTCCTACTAGCAGACATCTTGGAACCAGCAAAAAATTCACCAAGAAAGTCACACAGCTCTGATACCAAAGCTGATGTATGTGTAGCTCAACTTATCAGAGTGCACTTGAGCTGGACAACACCAAAGGCCCTCCCTGGGCTTGTCTGTTTTACCAAAGCTTTTCCTAGGGATGGAAAAGCATCAAGGAGTGAAAACAAAGAAGGAAAAAATAAAGAAACATGTGCATCCAACTGATACAGACCACACCATAGTAGGAAAACACAAAGGCAGTACTCAGGCTATGTTCTGGATACAGTCCACACCACCAGGACACAATCTGAGCTCTACTTAACACCTGCTAAGCTTGCCAAAGCTTAGTTATAGACAAGTAGAAAGAATTGAGGGTTTTAGAGGCACTCACAGACCCATAGGAGCAAGCTCTACTGATTTCATAAACATTCACTCATTCATTGATTGGAAATGATGGCAAAGTTTGAAACAACATATACTCTTACATTAGTAAACAACAATATTCTAACTTTAATTTCAAGCCCTAACAACCTAATACTATAATAAACTCTAAACATTCATAATTCACCCTAAATATTTACATTCAAAACATACACTATTCTAAATTTGATTTTCAAACTATAACCACACTAAAATTACTCAAGCTATAATAAACTCTAAACATTCATAATTCACCCTAAATATTTACATTCAAAACATACACTATTCTAAATTTGAATTTCTAACTATAACCACACTAAAATTACTCAAGTAAATTACTCAAATTCACCCTAAAAATTTACATTCAAAACATACACTACCCTAAGTTTGAATTTCAAACCATAATCATACTAAAATTACTCAAGTAAATTGCTCAAATTCACCCTAAAAATTTACATTCAAAACATACACTACCCTAAATTTGAATTTCAAACTATAACCACACTAAAATTACTCAAGTAAATTACTCAAATTGACCCTAAAAATTTATATTCAAAACACAATTATAAATTGAATTTCAAACCCTAAACTTGACTAACACTAAACACTACCCTAAATTTGAATTTCAAACCGTAACCACACTAAAATTACTCAAATAAATTACTCAAATACAACAATATATATGAATTTTACAATTAAAAATCAACTATTTAACTACAAAAATAAATTAGGGGGCTCACGTTGGTGGTTGCCGGAGATGTTGGCGTCGGTGGTTGCCAGAAGTGTGCGCACGATGGTCGTCGGTGGTCGTAGTGTCGGCAGGCGTCGACGGTGGTGGCCGGAGTGAAGGTGGTTGGGGCGCTGGTTGGGGTCGGGGTGTGAGAGGAACAAGCGAGATGGAGAGAGAAAGAGCAGCGTTTCCAATTGTATTCTGCCCGTTGCGTCATTAAAAAGGCCCGGCGACCGATAGCCAGCGACCGATACCATATCGGTCGCTGGCTCAGCGACTGATATAATTTCAGACGAAATTAATATTACCATTGTCGTATTTATTGAGCCTCGCGACCGATACCCAGCGACCGATACGGTATCGGTCGCTAAATAGCGACCGATACCGTATCGGTCGCTGCCTGTCGGTCGCCCGTGTCAATCCGAGCGATCGATACATATCGGTCGCCCCAGACGTTTCATGTAGTAGTGGATCTGCTTGGAGTATCTTAGGTTGAAACAACACCCAAGTGGCAACCCTTGACTCAGGGCTATGGATGTAGAGGAATCTACGTTACCGCAATAGTTGTTCGAGGAGTTTAGGAGATTGGAGCTTCATGTAGTGGTTCTAGGGAAGGGTGTAATGTTGAATGCCATAGGAATCCAACCGATTCTCCTAGAGGAAATTAAGAATGCCCAGGAGTTGGTGCTTCAATTGGTAAAAAAATAAGGGAGAAGGTGACACAATGGAAGACACCAAGTTTTGTAATACATGAAGACGGGACACTAAGGTTTCACAACCGAGTATACATGCCGAACATGGAAGAGTTGAAGAGGAAAATCCTGGATGAGGGGCATAACACCCCGTATTCAGTACACCCAGACGGGAACAAGCTCTACAACGACCTTAAACAGACGTTTTGGTGGAGCAACATGAAACAGGAAGTGGTTGGGTATGTGGTCAGGTGTCTCATGTGTTAACAAGTCAAGGCTGAACACCAAATACCTATAGGTTTGTTACACTCGCTCGAGATCCCAGAGTGGAAGCGGTATTCACTCGCTATGGATTTCATAGTGGGTTTGCCTAAGACCAAGAAGAGGAATAACGACATTTGGGTGATCGTGGACCGATTAACTAAGTCTAGACACTTCCTTGCTATGGCTAACACCTGGACGTTAGACTAGCTAGCACACGCCTATGTGAGAGAAATAGTGTGGCTACATGGAGTACCTAGTTTGATAGTTTTAGACAAAGACACGAGATTTCAGTCAGGATTCTGAAAGAAGTTACAAGAAGCTTTTAGTACCAAGCTTCTGTTATAGATTTTCTCCGTTTAGAAGATTCAAGTCAAAAACTTTAGTTAGAACAATTAACTATATAGCATAAAATATCATAATGTAAAAGATTGCAAATCAATCCTAATATGAAGCAACCATGAAGATAGATAAACGTCTGATGTTGTCTTTGGATTTTGAATAAATTTGATTGTCATAACATCTTAAAAAAAAAAAAATCCGCAAAAAATAACAGGGGAAAATTAGGGTTGTGAAAGGGGAAAAAAGAAAAAGGGAAGAAGCAAGGAGTAGTAGTTTTGGTAAATGTCAGACTGGTTTGCATGCTGACTGGTCTTCCCAGCTTTGTCAGAGGCTATATATGGTTAAGATTCCATATAATTTTTCAAAAATTAATTACTCTATTCACTGCAATTGACATAATTAATTAATTATTAATTATGGAGTAATTAATTTTTAGAAGGGGCAAAGAAAGACAGACACACCCATAAAAAGCAAAAATATATTGCCGAGTTACAGTACATAAAACTAATCCCGATTCAGAGCTCTTTCTCAATTATCATTCGTCGAGGTCTTTCTTTTACCATTTCTCTTCTTCTCTTTCTCTTTCTACCCTGCAAATAAATTCTGTCAGTTTATATAGGCGACCTTAACTAAATTTCTCCCCTCCGGCCTCCTGCTAAATTGTTCTATTGCAGAACAGGGGAGAAGAAAGACTTGTTACAATCAAAAGAGAAGAATTTTTCTAGATTGTATTGATTTTTTGGGTGAAGAAGATGACTGTGGAGCAAAGAAGAGATGATCCCAATGACCAGTTTCCGGTGGGCATGCGAGTTCTGGCCGTTGACGATGACCCCATTTGCCTTAAACTTCTCGAAACTCTCTTGAGAAAGTGTCAATATCATGGTTAGATAGATTCCTTTTTTCTTTTTTACTCCCGGGAGTTTCATGCCTTTTTTTATTTGCTGGATTTCTGAATGACGACTGTAGTCATTCCAGATGCATTTGGTATCTCAATTTGTTCAAGTCATGTAAGACTTGTCTTTGTTGATGTATTTGTTCATGTTCGATTAAGTTTTCCAAGTGAAATTTGTGATAATATATCCTGAATTCCCTAGTTTTAAAGATGTGATCTTTGATTAAGATATTTAAAACTGAAGTTGAATTCTAGTTTCCTGTTGGTTGTGGCATTAGTATATGATTTTCTGCGCTACTTTCAAGATTTTGACTTTGCACTGGTTTTCTTGCTCATTTAACATCTGATTCAATGCTTTGATGTAATATATTATATTATTTGTTTCATCTACACTTGCACCTTTCTGATTACTGTTGAAAAAGCTATTGTCAAGAAAATAAAAAACAAAAATGAAAGACCTTGCTCCTGATGGTCAACGTTGAGTGATTTGGATCTGTCTGAAACTGGTGAAGAGTACATAAGTTTAAACTTCAAAGTGGTTGTCTGATACCTGGGCTTACTGTTTGATTATAAGTTATGATTATAGAAAGAAAATGGTTGTGATGTGTAAATGTTTTGAATATTTGTAGTGACAACTACAAGCCAAGCTGTTAAAGCTCTGGAGATGCTGCGAGAAAACAAGGACAAATTCGACCTTGTCATTAGTGATGTGCAGATGCCGGACATGGACGGTTTCAAGCTGCTGGAACTTGTGGGACTTGAGATGGACCTACCTGTTATAAGTATTATATCACAACCATTTCCATATGTTTCCTTTGATTTATAACACCTCCTTCGCTTTCATTATTTTGTCTGTTAGTATGCTACCAATGTCACATATTGCCATCTGCAGTATCGTGCTTCTGTTCTTTGTGTTACTTGGTCTCTTTAGTTTCAACTTTCGAGTATTGGGGCAGTATATTCAACACTCGGACATCTTATCATAAAACATATCAATTTTCAAAGAAAGCCTGATAGCTAGGCTCATTAGTCGACTCAAACCTTCACGGCAGTCTGGTTAAGTCTGAGCTATGTTCTTGTCCATTTTTTTTTTGGCCTATTTGCAACTTGAGTTGATTATGCTATTTTTGCCTGTGAATTTTGTATTCAACTGGCATTTACATTTTGAACTTGTAAGATCTATCCCTTCTTATCGGTGCGGTGTGTGCTGGGGAACTTGCATTTTCCCCCCTTCTTGTGTAGAAGTGGGCCTTATTTATTGGGACTTTTAGGATTCTTTTTGTACTCTCTCTATATAAATGGACTCTGACATTGTATTTGAGTTTCCTAGAATTATCGGTTAAGTGGAAGGGGGCGTGCAATGAGTTTCCATGTGGTAATGATTTTATATCTGACTTGTGCAGTGCTGTCTGCAAATGGGGATACCAAGCTTGTCATGAAAGGCATTACCCATGGAGCTTGTGATTACCTGGTGAAGCCTGTTAGGATGGAGGAGTTAAAGAACATATGGCAGCATGTAGTCAGGAGAAAGAAGTTTGACTCGAGAGATCGAAACAGCTCTAGCACCCAGGACAAAAATTCTAGTGAAAGAAATGGAATGGAAAACGGAAGCACTGATCCTGAATGTAAGCTTAGTAAGAAGCGCAAGGACCAATATTCAGAAGATGATGATGAACAAGATGAGAATGAACATGACAATGATGATCCTGCCACTCAGAAGAAACCTCGAGTTGTTTGGTCTGTGGAGTTGCACCGCAAATTTGTTGCAGCTGTCAATCAGTTGGGCCTTGACAGTATGTTCTGTATTTTTCCACTTTTTCCTTATTTTTCTTGGTTTTGTGGTGGGTATCTTGAAATTTATCCTTTTTTCTTGGTAAGGCCATCCACATTGTGATATTTCCAAGCTCCTAAATTAGCAACCACACTGGGTGTGGAAATTAGAGATGAGACGTGGGGGGCCTAGTCAGTACCTTTGGCTTTCATGGGGATAATCACTGGCTTTTTAGATGAAAAAATTGGGCTAGTTTGAGAGTGAATGACTATTTGTTTTTATGATAGTTCATGTCTCATTACGGAAACCCCTCAAGGGCCTCAGTATTATTTCATGAAAATTAGTAGAGAAGCTTTATCGTACTTTTGCATCATGTACAGAGGCAACATAAAATTGCACTGGAGGTGTACTTTTATACAACCGTAGTTGCTCTTGCCATCAGGGCAAACACTTGAATTGGACTTACTGCATCATTTTGTTCAAGAACATGCAAAATTTTGGCAGCTGAAAGTGCGTGAGTTGGACACTGGCATATTCCAAATGACATAGCATTAGTCATCATAAGGGTGTTGTTGGGATTTCGTTCCATGCATATTGTCTCCCCTGCTCATGTTGTAGTGTTGTTTGATGATAAGAAACTAAGAAACTCATTGTCTCTTGCTGTGTGTGTTTCCAGAGGCTGTCCCTAAGAAAATACTGGAGCTAATGAATGTCAAAAACCTTACCAGGGAAAATGTGGCTAGCCATCTCCAGGTAAATTCTTGAACTAAACCATTCTTGGACGTTCTAATTAAGCCCGAAAGGACCTTATTTGACAGCTTATGATTTTTGATCCTTGGACTATTTCTGCAGAAATACAGGTTATATTTGAAGAGACTGAGCTCTGACATGAACCGGCAAGCTAACATGGCAGCAGCATTCGGGGGTCTGGATTCACCATATATGCGAATGAACTACCACAACTTGAGTGGGTCTCCCCATTTTCAGAAGAGTGCTTTGAGATGTCTTCCCCCTGCTGGAGTCCTTGGCAGATTGAACACCCCAGCTGGGCTGGGCCTTCATGGAATGGCCCACCAGCTGGGCCATCATGGTCAACTCTCGAGGACTGGCCTTCCTGACTGCACCACCAACTTCCAACGTGGCTTGTTGCCTGGGGATCAGACGGCCAATGTCCTTCAAGGGATGCCAACATCATTGGATTTTGATCAGCTTCAACCCAGAAAGGCAACTGTCGGAGTTGACCAACTCTGCCCATCAACAACTGATAATTCAAAAGTTTTCTCTGTTCCCGGTAGTAACTTGTCAGATTCAGCAAATACAATTGCCACTGTCCCTAGCACTTCCTTTGTCAACCTTCCCAACAGTTCATTGACGGTGCTAGGGAATGTGCAAGATAGAAAAGGTCATCAAGTATTTGGGCTAAACTCTGACACTCCTCCTAATTTACTGGATCATAATAGCACCTGGCCAGCAGCTGTTGAGTCACAGTCGACTCCTAACCCCATGGAGAGTATAGTGCATGATTTTGCACCCAACATTCCAAGGTTCGATCCGCGGTGCCAAGCGGGTTTGATGAACAACAATAGTGCGGTCCAAGACATGAGTTATGCCCCTAAACAAGTTTGGGATAACCACAAGCTTGACTTAGTAAACCGCATGGATCATCTAGATGGCTCAGTATCAGTAAGCTCTACAATGGCTCCTCAAGGTGTATTCCCTTGTGCACCTGTTGCCGATCCAAAGAGCACAAGCGTGGCTTTGCATAGAAATATGGGTTTAGGTTCAATGGGGCAGCCTAGATTTGATTCCTTAGCCACACAGCATACCCAGGTGCTTGAGAATTCTGGTGTAGACTTGGCGGGGATTCCTTTTAGCAGTTATGCAGCTGGTGATGCTGGTTTCTTAGAAGATGTTGTAACGTCTATGTTCAAGCGGGTATGATTCTTCATTCTCCTTAGTCAGGTATCTACCTTTTTTTTTAAGTTGTCATTTTGTTAGACGTTCTTGTCCCTCAATCAAAGTATCAAACCCAGTTTTACTGGTAGAAGGCCGAGAAAGATTAAGAATTGATTTAGTGAAAGCCTAGTGGACCATTACCTGCTGTTCTGATAATTCTTCTGTGACTGAAGCCAGCACTATTATGTATCTGTTTACTCCATATTAATGGGCTTTTGAGCATCAAATTCCTTTCCAGGCCAGCATTGTTCTGTGTTATCCCACTCCCACATATAGTAGCGTTAGAGACCATGACAAGCCCCTGTAAAAGTTGACTGTCTTTTGTATAAACCTAATGAACAATACCCGGGACTAATTAGCCAGCTTGAATGATACATAATGAAATCTGATTGAGGCTTGAAATTAGGTAACCCGATGTTGATCCAGACTCAAACTGATGTGATGCAAATTTTGTAACATGCTAACCAATAATTGCTCCATATTCTTGACAAGCTGTTTGCCAAAAGGATTTATACCCTAACTCTGTACACAATTGTTTGTCCGCTTTTATGTCGTTCAGTTTTAGGGTAGTGTCTTGGCTATTGACAATCATAGTGACTCCAGTTTCGGTATATATGTTCCTCAGGAGCAAGGCGAAGCAACATCAAACGGTGGAGACATGGGTTGTGATTTATATTCCTTGAGAACTTGCATTTGAACTTTGTGTTTCATAGCTCATTGGAGAAAATTTGCTGTGTGCAAGCTATCTGAAGCCTTGTTCAGGGATCTTATCTGTAATTTTATGTGACAATCTCTTATGTTCTTGTGTTGGTGGTGCTCTGTTGAATAAATGCTATGTTAACCATTTCTGCATCTTCAATCTAACACTTTTGCACCACATTGCTCTCAAATATGCTCTTCTATTGTCTGGATGTGAATTTACGCTTGTGAATACGAGGATGTGACTAAGTTCAAGGAGTTTCTTTCTCTTTGGTGGTTTGTGGTCCATTTCAAGTATTCTAGCCCAAATATTGTTTTATCCATAGTTACCAGGAACGCTTCTCACGTCGTTAGTCCTGGAGCGTGGATCGCTAATATTTACATAAATTTAGTCTAGTTTTGACTTCGGAATGCTTGTTCCCGAAGGTAACTATGGTTTTATGAGATAGTTATATGAGTATACCTTGCCTCGAAAGTACACTTTGATAGGACAATGCTGCAAAAACTAAAGAGTATACAGCTATTTATGTCGACTTGAAACTGCAGTAAAGTAAACAATATCACATTGATTGGAAGTTGGGTATCTGTTGGAGATCACGAGTGAGTTGTAACCATGCTTGGTCAGCACTAAGATCTGAATCACAATATTCTATAATTGCTTGTCTGACATGAAATCCCACTACTGAATCAGGAAATAAAAAGAACACTTCTCAATAACACAATCATTTAGCCAGGAAAATTGGATCTACATGATATGATATCGTCTTATACAGGAAAATATTTAGATCTACTTTATATAATATAAAATGTTATATCATATTTGTGGAACATTAGCTTTCATCCATTCATACAATACAATATCTCTATTTGGATATATCAAACTCCTGGGAGTCAATTATATTTACCGTATTTGAGGCTTGTAACAATTTTGACATTCCACCTTTTTAAAATGATTTTTATCCTGCCTAACCGGTGGTGTTGTATTTGTTTTTTTACCCTCTTAGGTTTTCTATAATATTTTGTTTGGATTTTCCGGCAAAAAATTAATTTTGAATACGAAGTGACAGTTTTGCCCTTTGTTTAAATAAGGTTAGGTAGAATTTGTAGATCATGTAGATGTAGAGTAAATAAGGTTTGGTGGGTATAGGTAGAATTTGTAGATGTAGGTAGAAATATGTAATTTTAAAATTTTCAAGTATTTAAAATTTCTTTAGCTTTTAATTTTTTTGAATATTTTAAAATATTACTTTAATTTTTAATTTTATAGTTTTTTATTTTCAAACTCTTTAAATTACATTTAAAATTTAAATTTTATTTTTTGTTTTTTATATTTATTTTTTTTATAGTTTTTAATTGTTTTTTCGTTTTATTTTTTTTATTTTTGTGTTTGTAGTTTCTTTTATGTTTTTAGTTTTACTTTTAAATTTTTAATATAAAATTTTCTATTTTCTACGTTAAAGTAAAAACAAAAAAATAAATAAATAAATAAAACTGAAAATATTAAAAAATTCAAAATTAAGAAAATCAAACAATATAAAATATAAAATATAAAATTCAAACATAAAAAATAGTAGCAAAAATTTTTTAACATAGAAAAAAAATTTCATTAGATTGAAAATTTTAAATTTTTTGATTGAAAATTTTCCAGATTTTCATGTTATTTTTTTATATTTTAATTTTTGTAATTTTAAAATTTTAAAATTTATTTCTATTAGATTTTCAAAACAATTTTTTAAAATTTTTTTATCCAAAACAAATACATATTTTATAACTTTATAAAATTATTTGAAAGAAAATTGGATTATAATAATCCCAACCTTTACAAATTGGACAGCGATAATCCCTACTTTCGGTTTGTATTATGGTGGTCCAAAAAAAATAAAATTGTATTGTAGTGGTACTAAATCCACCTCCACATTCTTTTATTTTTTTTTATGCCTACCCCATATTGTTTTTGGTTTTTCTGTTCCTGTCCTTAGAAAGGTAAGGAAGTGTAGTTACTAAAACATTTTTAAAATTATTTTTTGAGACTAGGAGGAATTATTATGATTTTTTAAAAGGAAAAAAACTGAAAAATCGTAAAAAATTGAAAAAAGTTGAAAAAATTGGGATAAATGTCGTAAATTCATTAAAATCATGATAAAGTGTTATACTAAGTTTTGAATCAAATGCAACATAAAATCTATGATATTTAGGGTATACTCTCGATGATGTCCCACTATAATATAATTTATTATTATTTTTTTTACCACCAGAATACAAACCGAAAATAGGGATTATCACTGTCCAATTTGTAAAAGTTGAGATTATTATAATCCAATTTTCCTTATTTGAATTGCTTATGTAGTTTAATAAAAGTGTTGGTAAGATTAGGTAGGTATAGGTTAGTTTATATAATTGATGTAAATTATGTAGAAACATGTAGAAGTTGTAAATATAAAATATTGGTAATTTACCAACGAAAGGAACATGCTCATAGAGCATTAAAGGTAGTTAAAATTTAAAACAAGGGGCAACACTGTCAGTTCATTTTCAAGTTAAATTTTGGCCAGAAAATCCAACAAAAAAATTACAAAATTTATCTATGGAGTAAAAAAAAAAAACTACAACTCCGGTGAGGTAAGGTAAAAATTATTTCACAAAGGTAGGTTATCCAAAAGTTATTATAGCAAATTTCAGGTAGGGTAAATTTAGTTTACTCAAACTCCTTGTGACAATACCTAATAGTAATTTTTTTTAAAAAAAAAAATCATTATAATGTTAGTCATACATATGGAAGACAATGGGCCAGGTCTAGGGTGGGTCCGGTTGGACCGAGACCTAAACTTGTCAAATATTTTTGACCCCAAAGCCACTCTAGACCCACTGAGTCTAAAAATATTAGACACACACCCAGATCCGTCGAATCTGCGAGTACACGAGTCCTTAGCGGGTTCTTAATAGGGGTGAGCGGTTCCGAGTACCCTTTGCCAAGATTACGAACCTTACTCTTACCCGTTAGCATCAGTTCCATGATTTTAAGAACCTTACCCTTACCCGCGGTTTATGTTCCAGTTCCAGGGTACCCATTAGTTATAAAAATTATATTTTTTGACATATAATTTTTTTCGAAAAACACTAATTTTCTACTTAAACGACAATACACCACACTATCTAGTTATCGTGGCCACAATACCGCACTTAATTCGTTACAAGCAGTAAAAATAAAAATCTTTAACCTGAGTTTCCGAATAATGTATACACTTTAATAAATTTATTTATTTCTTTATATTAAAATTAAGTTCAAATGTTTAGATATATGTCCGTTCTAGAGCCCTTGGATGCAAATACTCAAACAATGAACCTATCTAACAGGTTCCAGGGTAAGGTTCGGTTCAGCTTCAAGGTAGTAATTTAGGAACCTTACCCTTACCCGTTGACCAATTCCGGTTCTGGAACCGCTCACCCCTAGTTCTTAATGAGTCCAATATTCTAATCTATTTTTTTTTAATAAATTTTAACAACTTTCCTAGTTAATTTTTACTTGCACACTCGTATAATACTGAGAATTCTTTCTAAGTGCAATTTTTTCAGCACAATATAAACAACCAGGCATCACCATCATCTTTTAAATACTAAGTTAAATATATGAACAAAGTCAAAGATAAAATATTGCAAATGTTGAGTAATGTACGAAACTCGAAATGTAGAAACACAAAATTAAAGTTCGTGGTTGTTCAAGTTTTATAACTTTTATTTTTTTTTTTAATACCATAATGTTATACATATTCAAGGATTCATGGATCGAGTATGTGGATCCAAGCCTAGACCTCGACCCAGACCTGTCAATTTTTTGGCAAACCCAGACTCTCTCCATACTTATTGTATATAAAACGTAGTGAACCCCAACCTGCCTAAATGGGGCAAGTCCAACAGTTCAAAGACTGATCTAGGTGCTCTACAGTAAACTTACTATTCAATCTCTCGGCTGCAATTATATACATTAGCATGCTATATGTCAGTTATCAAGTTGACAGCGAGTTGTGTTGGGCCAATAGATTCTTTAAGGGGCAAGGTAGTGTTGAGTAAAGTAAGAATGGAAAGATTAGATAAACGTTAAAAAGTTGAGTATTAAAAATATGAATAAAAATAGGTAAATTTGGGTTGAGATGAGTAAAGAGGTGTTTACTCATCTAAAGAACAAAATCTAAGCAAGCCAAGATGAGTTCAGAGTGATAATAACTTTAACAAGGTGGGGAAGCTTAAGCCTTTTTCTATCTAAAAAAAAATTAGCTCACATTGATTTTGGAAATTTGGGGCTTGAGAAACTAAATGAGGATGATAGAGACCTGCTAGAGACATCTGTCACTGATGATGAAATTTGGAAAGTTGTTGAGAGTTATGACCTAGAGAAAGCACCATAATTTAATGGGTTCAATGTTAGAAGCATAAAGAAAATGTGGCACATAGTTGGCCAAGATTTTTGTAGTCTCGTCAGGAAAATCCTTCAATGGTCAATATGACTTGGGTAAGATTGATCCCAAGAAAGAACGATGCTACAGACATAAACGACTACAGGCTTAGTTCTATGGTAAGCTGCATATATAAGTTCATCTCCAAAATTTTGAGCAGTAGGCTGAAGAATGTATAACACAAGCTGAAGAAGAGCAAATAGGCTTTATTGCAAGAAGACAAATATTGGAGGGAGCTTTAGTAGTGAATTAGGCTGTAAGCTAGATGAAAAAGAGGAAGAAGAGTGGAGCCTTACTAAAAGTCGACTTCTAGAAAGCCTATGATATAGTGGATTGCAATGCTATAGATATGATGCTACATCATATGGGTTTTGGAGAAAAATGGAGATTATGGATAAGGAGGTGTACAAGGGGTGCTAGCATCTCGAGCATAGTTAATGGACACCCCCCCGGGCGCATGCGCGCTACAAAGCAATTGAGCATGGGGAGCGAATTGAGACAAGGAACACACTTGTAGGGAGCGAAAAAAAAAATTGTCAGTAAATTAGAAAATGATACGTGGAAAATAAATTAAATTTATTTGGCCAATTATTATCCACCACGTGGTAAATTAACTACAATGGTCCATTTAATTAAATTTTAAATGGAAATGTATCATGACCAATAACGTCGTGAAACGCGTCAATTATAATGCAAAAAATAGTAATTATTTTTTTATTTTGAAAATAGAGGAATAATTAATTAATTTAGGCCCAACCTGAAAGTCTGACTCAAACCCTAGGTCTCCAGAGCCTATAAATAGGGGTCATCTCCCTCATGTTCAACACTCTCGATAGTCTACACCCGACATTTTGGCATTGGAGACTCTCTCAAGACATTTTGAAGACCCACTCTCTCGGAGAAGGCAATAACACATCAAGGCTCATGTCGCCGCTTCGTAGGAGGTCCAATACTCATATTGATGGAGATCAAATCATCAAGACCTTCTTTCAAGATCCAGTTCATCCAAATTTTCTCAAGGAGATCAAATCGGGGAATTACTTACTTTTTCTTGGAACTGTCAACTAGAGAATTGTACCCACAAATTCAAAAATCAATACAATTATATTTGTTTACTGATTTCTTGTCTTTATTTATTTTAGACCCAGAAATTTGTGTTTACTGTTCGATTGCGTATTTTTTGGGTTTTTATGAAGTAAGGGTTGTCGAATCCACAGGGATGAGTGTTTGGCTTGATAAGGAGATTGGTTTGCGTAAGGGGTTTTCTCAAATGCGGGAAGTAGTAAATTATGTAAATAAAGCAATTAAACTAATCTAGACAAGGATTCATAATAATCAAGAAAGCATAAAAAAAATGAATTAAACCTAATTTCAACTAAGAAAGTAATTAAGAGCAAGAAATAAGCAAGAAATAAAACTACAACTAATAATGAAATTGGGAACAAGAGATTATACATTCGATGAACTAATCTTCACTTTAGTCTTCAACCTTCAATTGGATTTTCCCCCGAACAAACAAGAAAATTGTGAATTGAATTATTAAGAATCCCCAAATCCTTACTTGAGAGTAGAATTTGTGACCCTTAGTCCTCCTCCTCACTAAAAGTTGGATTTGGGGTAACAAGCACTAGAAAGCTTAAAATCAAAGCATCAATAGAAACCAAAGAGAGAGAGAGAGAGAGAGAGAGAGAGAGAGAGAGAGAAAGAGAGAAATAGAGAGAGAGCAAAACTTTGTAAAGTGCTTCAATGGAAATTGCTTGGAAGAAGAGTTGAATACAAAATTGCAAGAGGAATGAAAGAAAACTTAAAGAACAATTAAAGACTTGAAGAAAGATTAAAGCAAGATAAAGGAAATGCAACTAAACCTAATTCTACACTAGTCCTACTCCTAAAACTAAGATACTAGCTGATCCTAATGCTGAAAGTATGTCGGTATTTATAGAAGGAAAGAAAACAAGCAAAAACCCTAAGATTACAGCTCAGCAACTACGCATCATTTCCGCAGAATTCGACAAGTCGCGGGCGCGACGCCTCTCTGCTCGATCGTCCGTTGCTTCGTTCATCAGCCATCGCGGGTGTGAAGTGTTTTGGCGCGGGCGCGACATAGTTCTGTCGCGGGTGCGACATAGTTCTGTCGCGGGTGCGACAACATTCATCTCAGGCGCGACCAGCTACTGTCTGCAAGCCATTTCTCCTCTCAGCAGCATGTCGCGGGCGCGACATTTTCCGTCGCGGGTGCGACGTCTGTCTGATTCCCTGCCTTGGCCGATGCATTGACACCACAACAGCTTGTCACGGGCGTGACCCTCGATGACTCGGATGCAACGCCCGTCTGCCTCTTTCCCCTGTTTTGCGCCAATAATGGAGATGGAGTTTTCGGGTTGGTTTCGCCCCGGTTCTCGGCTCGGGTCGGCTCGGGAAATCACTCGGGATTCCCTAAAAAGCCTCAATTAAGCCCAATTTCCTTCTAATTCTTTATTTTCCTACAAAACACGAAGCCATCATAACTAATATATAATTAAGGGGCTAAAACAAGCAAGACACCCTATAAATGATATAAAATTCGGCTCGGAACGAGACCGAACACACTCCCACACAAGTGGACGAGGAAGGTCTTGTGAGAGTTTATAGAAGCTATACCCACAAAAGCCAAAGAAAAGGAGAGAGGGAAAGTGAAAAACAAAACAAGATTTGAAAAGAAAACTGCTTGTTCTAGGAATCATGCGATCGCCGCAATGAAAACAATACTAATCAACCAAAAGGAACCACTATGAGCACATCAAATCACCTAACTCAAGATATTGCCAATCTTTAAGGTTTTCGATTCCCAAACATCTCCTACAAAACAAGATCCTATGAGCTCGAGTGCAAGTGTTATTCTAATCGAATATGATTGATCTAAAGCAAATCACAATCCAAGCTTGTTTCAAAGCAAAAATTATTTAAGTGTCGTCCTCCCTTGCTTGTGTCGCCCTTGGCTTGGTGAGGGCCGCAGGAGACGCAAGGAAAAACTTCACATTTATTACGATTCTTTTTGGTGTTGGGTTTTAGAATTTATCGGCCCAACATTTTCAACTTAACTCAATGAGACATGGTGTTAGTTTTTTCGGGAATTGCACGGCCCATAAACGGGGTCTACCCTCCCAACACGAGCTACTCCACACGTAAACGAAGTGGTTAAGGGGTAAGAGCGCCGCACCGCTCATACCAACCCGTGTAGGTATACTAACTTATTATTACACTTTCAAGGTTGATGCCGGGTTTTTCGGGATTTGGAACGGCCCATAACGGGGTCTGCCCTACCAACTCAGGCTACTCCATTCACAAACGAAGTGCTTAAGGGACGTGAGAACCGCCCACTCACATCGGCCCTTGTTAGTTTAGCCGACAATTAACCAGTTAATCCAATTCAATTAAATTTCACTTTTTTAACAAGCTCGGAAGTGGTCTACTAAAGTCTCACAGTTTCAAGAAGAACGTGAAAGAATCAAGGATCTTATTAAGCATTTAACGAAGGGAATCTACATAAATAAGTCATGACAACACTTGCATTAAGGTTGATAATACTCATACGGGTCGCTTTCGAGGAGATTAAGAAAGTTTTCGAAGCATTGGCTACACTTATCCTAAAAATAAAGCAAAAACAAAAGAAAAACGAAAACTTTAAAGGGTTTTTCACTCCCTTTTTTCTCCTTTTTCACACATAAGTTTTTCAAATTTTAGCAAAAACTAAGAAAACAAAAACAAAAAAAACTAGGTGATCTACCCATAAACATGAAAATATCTCCCCCACTCCCACACAAAACTTCACAATGTCCCCATTGTGAGAAGGGTGTCACAAGTAAGGTAGAGAACCTAAGAAAAGGATATATACAAAACATGTAACACATAAAAAGCGGTGGCGACCCGAGCCCACACGGATCCAACAACAAGATAATCCTAACATTCACACACAAGGGGTTCGCCACCCAAAAGGAAAAATCAAGCATGCAACATGGATCAAGAATATATACACTCAAAGAGAGGGTGGAAGGAAGTTACCTCAAGCTCTTCAATTAAAGATAACTCGGTCCGC
Source organism: Portulaca oleracea (assembly GCA_029582165.1). Classification (NCBI taxonomy): domain Eukaryota; kingdom Viridiplantae; phylum Streptophyta; class Magnoliopsida; order Caryophyllales; family Portulacaceae; genus Portulaca; species Portulaca oleracea. The sequence goes on from CM055874.1 coordinate 21,839,936, forward strand.
GATCCAAAAACACCAAGTATAAGGTTAGGATATACAATTTAAACTTATCTCAATGCTTAGAACTTGGCATGCAAGATTAAAAGAAAAATAAAAATATATACAAGATACTACTAACTAAAGGATTAAAGAAAAACCAAAATATTTACAATATGAATCTCACTCTTTTTCTTTTCTTTTCTTAGACTCAAAAGCTGGACTGCATACTATCACCCCACTCCCACACAAAGAGGTTGCAATGTCCTCAATGGAAAAAGAAGAAAGGTAAGCAAGCACTCCAAAAGGGAAGAAAAAGAAACACACAAAAAGAAAACAAAAGAAGAAAAGAAAGCCAACTCACTAACTATACAAGAAAGGTGAGGAAGGATATTACCTGGAAGGCTTCTTATCAAAAGACTCACTCCTTCTCACCTCAAGATATCGGGCACCATGTCAGAACCATTCAACGCTCATAATAACAAGTCATGCATTCTTGCATGCATCTCAGAATGGTGATGACAGGAGCACACTCTCAAAACTACATCAAAAAACATTAGTGCTCTTAACAGTTTATCAAAGGCCTTAGAAAAGTTATAGAAAGGACGGACTACAGGAATGTACAAGACTTTCCTAGGCACTTTAAAAGGAGACATGATAAATGATTCCTCCCATTGACTCGCAAATGAAAATTGAGTATGCAAATCAACGGAAGGGGGCAATACAACACATTCCTGAACATGCTCATGCAAAGACTTGGATGCAAACAATTACTCAAACTCAATTTCCATGCAATTTTTATCAAACACAGGTTCCAAATCACAACTTTCATCCAATTCATCACAATTTACAGTGGGTGATAAGGAAAAAGTAGGATTAGGCCACATCACGACACTCCCAACATCATAAGAAGGTACCTCTTCATCTTCATCAATTTCAGACTCATAAGAAGCACTATCAACATCAGAAGACAAAGGTGCATCATTCAAAACAACATCAAAGGTGAAAGTGGAAGGTTCAGGGTCATAACCCATCGTGAATAACTCATAAAGCATAGCACCATCAAAAGCATCATTGTCACAAACCAAGTTCAAACAATTAGGATCATTCCCCAAAGAATTAAGCTCATCATTACAAGATTTCACATCAATGGATTCACAAGAAAGGGTAGCTAATGCCTCATTCATACAATAGTCCTTAATGAAAGTGAATAATTCAATATCAAGCACACATTCAATTACAAAGGATTCTATTTCACTCTCAACAAGATCATGCTCAATTGCATTACAAACATCATGGCATTCATTGGACTCAACCTCTTCTTCACATACAAGCATAGATAACGATGTGGACAATGGTTCGTCATCAAGCATGTTTTCATCAAGTTCTACATCATCGCACACAAGATCATCAGTTTTCTCATGCTCACTAGATGCTGCTAGAGCTAAGGAATTGCTAAGCCCGAGGCATGCAAAACTAGGTGTAAAACCCAGAGCTTTTGGTTAACTGCATCGCCACTTTATTTAGCTTATCCGTTAGGTTTAAGTTCAAGTTTCGAGGACGAAACTTCTTTTAAGGGGGTAATGATGTAAAACCCCAAATTTTCTAAATGTGTATCGTTACGTCGTTAATATTTTAGTTTCTATTTTTTTATTCTATTTTATTTTGTGAATATTTTAGAAATTCAAAACCTATTAATATTACTATTATTAGTTAATTTCAGATAAATTATACATATATATTTTATTTACTCAGCTATGTATTTTCTTCTTTTTGTTAAATAGTTTTAGTCACCCCAAAAAGGAAATAGTAGTAAACCTCCAAAACCCTAACCATAATATCTCTCCCTCATTGCCAGCCGCCCCAACAGCCATCGACCACCGTTCTTCCGTCGGTAACCGTCTCCGACGTCGATATAACACCGCACGAACCACCGTGAACCATCCCGAGATGCCCCTTTTGACTGCTTCTCTTCCTTTCGCTCTCACTCTCTCCCTCTAATGCTATCTCGCCCTCGTGCCTCACCACCTGCGACAGCCATGGCTGGGACCACAACCGTCGACTTCCCGGTACCAGACGACCCACGCGCCACCAACACTGCACGCCTTTATCGCTGAGGTCGATGGAAAACCCTAGGGCTGTTGTGCTTTTTTTTTCGCAATAGTATCACCTCTCCCTTCCGTTTTCGACCAACGATCACCACCAACTGCCGCCGTTAGTCAACTCTCACCACCGTCAGGACTTGCCGCCGTCAAACCAACACTGTCGTTGTCGTCTTCAGCCACCAACAGTCCTCCATCGTTCTCTTTTGGGGTATAAAACCCTAATCCTAATGTTTATTATCTTAGTTCTTCTACATTAAGTAATTGTATTATTAATGATTGTTTCTGGATAGTGTAAATGATTTTACTGATTGTAAAACTATAAAGAAAAATTGTATTTTTGTAGATTTGATAATGGTTGTATTATAGTTATAGTTTAAATTGAAAGTTAACACAAAAAGGTTTAAAATTCGGTGTTTTTATTCATGTGATTTAGTTTTAAATCACTTGTGAAGATTATTATCGATATTACAATTACTTTGATAGCAAAAGTTGAGTTCTTTTAATTATTTATTCCATAGGTATTACAAGTTAAAGTTTTGTAGTTGTGTAAATTATAATGTTGTTACTTTAGCTACCAAAAGTTAGTTCTTTATTTCGAATTATTAGTTTTGATATTAAAGTTGTATTGTTGTTGTTTAAACAAGTTTATAAAACCCTAGTAAATTTATTAATTACTTTGTTACTTCTATTATAATTATTAAATTTGTGAGTGAAAAAGTTTGAAAGGTTGGGTTTAAACAAGCTTTATTAGGACTTATTATGTTCTAACATTAGTTTGATGTAAAAGCTTAACTGTTTTATAATTATTATACTATTACTAAGTTTAAATCTTATATATTGAGCCATGTGATTATGTTGGTTATTATTTTAATAAAGTTGAGATCTTTGAATTTTATTATAGTTATATTGTTTATAAAATTGAGTTTTTATAAGAGGTTAAGATTTTATTACGATTATAGTTAATGTTGCGATCTTAAACTATAAGGTTAGCTATTTTATGAAAAAATAATACTTTTACTAACAATTATTTTATTTTATGTTTTGGTACTTCATACTAGTATGTTACCGTGATATAATTAGGGTTGAGTAAGATAGAGGGTACATACGCTGACTTCTTTAGGCCGCTATTAATTCTAGAACTTATTCTTTATAGGTTCGGGTCAATTCGACTCGTTTAGTGAGCCCAAATGTGTGTATGGAAGTGAAGTGAAGACCTCCAGGTAATGTCTATGTCCTAAATCCCACTGGGATACACTTTAATTGTTTTGATTGACTTTAAATTGCTTTGCGATTTACATCCCGAAGGGATTTTATGGTGGAGAATTTGACTGTCTGTTTTTGGATGTTGAAATATGTTCTTGGAGTAATTAAATGTGGACAGTCTTTTAGTGTGTGTGTTTGGGAATGGTTTTGGAAATTTGGGATTGGTTTGGATTGGATTGATTGATTTCGGAATGGTATGATATTAAACCTGATTAATAATTCAAACGTGGCGTAAATACGGGTTCGGGCAATGCCCCCGAAGACCAGGATGTGGTATCCTGCAGGGGGTTGTCAAGAGATCAGGGATTCCTGATAAGTGTTACTTCCCCAGGGATTAGTTTTATGCACGTGTGTGAAATGGATGGCCATCCGTATAATTGTGATTGTGAATGGTTGAGATTGGTATTGAGATTGAGAAATGTGATATAGAGATTTTGATTATAGCGAGGTCATTGGACATCGAGGGCCAAATAAGCAAGGTCCGCCCGCTTAATAAATCTGAAAGATGGTTGGTTGGGAAAGAAAGTTGGTTTTGAAAAGGTTTTGACTTGTTCACTTCTCCCTCAAAAATGAATTGAAATGAATTTTAAATTGTTTTGACAGTTAGGGGTAGACATTATTGAGTCCTCGTCATGTTTTTAAATGTTTTGTTTTCAGGTGATGCATTCTATGATGGGGATGGGAACTAGCAGTGAGGACGATGAAGTTAGTTTGAGAATAAGTTTAGTTTATGTTTTTAGAGTTGAAGTTAGTAATGCTTAGTTTGTGTTGTTTCTAGAATTGAAAGTTTCTTTTGGTTGCTAAATTGAAGTAATTAATGATTAGTTGCTAATTTTCCTTTCTTGTTTTGTATTCCTTCAGGGATACGATAGTAGCGGCCAATTAAAAAGAAAAAAATGAGACTTCCGCTGTTAATGTTAGTCAATGTTTGACTTTGACCGTTAAGTTTAGAATTGAATTTCCTGGGCGTTACAGAATGGTATCAGAGCTCTGGGTTGCGGCCTAGTAGCTCCTAAGTGTCTATTAGGTTTTAGTTAGAACTTAGGACGCTAATATCAGAGTGTGAGTGTAGGTGGGTTGGGTTGCATCAGTCTAATTGACTCTACATGCTTTACAATTACGTTTATGTTCAACATATATCTTGATTTATTTTGCCCATACAGGAAGTCGGGTCAATTCGACTCGTTTAGTGAGCCCAAATGTGTGTATGGAAGTGAAGTGAAGACCTCCAGGTAATGTCTATGTCCTAAATCCCACTGGGGTGCACTTTAATTGTTTTGATTGACTTTAAATTGCTTTACGATTTACATGCCGAAGGGATTTTATGGTGGAGAATTTGACTGTCTGTTTTCGATGTTGAAATATGTTCTTGGAGTAATTAAATGTGGACAGTCTTTTAGTGTGTGTGTTTGGGAATGGTTTTGGAAATTTGGGATTGGTTTGGATTGGATTGATTGATTTCGGAATGGTATGATATTAAACCTGATTAATAATTCAAACGTGGCGTAAATGCGGGTTCGGGCAATGCCCCCGAAGACCAGGATGTGGTATCCTGCAGGGGGTTGTCAAGAGATCAGGGATTCCTGATAAGTGTTACTTCCCCAGGGATTAGTTTTATGCACGTGTGTGAAATGGATGGCCATCCGTATAATTGTGATTGTGAATGGTTGAGATTGGTATTGAGATTGAGAAATGTGATATTGAGATTTTGGTTATAGCAGCGAGGTCATTGGACTTCGAGAGCCAAATAAGTAAGGTCCGCCCGGTTAATAAATCTGAAAGATGGTTGGTTGGGAAAGAAAGTTGGTTTTGAAAAGGTTTTGAGTTGTTCACTTCTCCCTCAAAAATGAATTGAATCAGATTTTAAATTGTTTTGACGGTTAGGGATAGACATTATTGAGTCCTCATATTTTTAAATGTTTTGTTTTCAGGTGATGCATTCTATGATGGGGATGGCAACTAGCAGTGAGGACGACGAAGTTAGTTTGAGAATAAGTTTAGTTTATGTTTTAGAGTTGAATTTAGTAATGCTTAGTTTGTGTTGTTTCTTGAATTGAAAGTTTCTTTTGGTTAATCAACATACACTACGTATATAACATGAATGGGTATTCATACTTTAAGTATAGGATTATATAAATGATAGTTGCCTTAATTAGTTTAAGATGAGATTCTTGGCGAATCGAGCATGAATGTTGTAGTTTTCATGTTAAAGCCTTGAAGCCGAATTTGAGTGGGTGATTTACACTTAGTATGTGAATCTAATGGCTCGAGTTAGTTCTTTGAGTAAGAGTTAGACTTATAAATTCGCATGGTATAAGAGAGTGACATGCTCACCTTAGTGGGAGCTATATCGTGGTACATATTTTATACATGTGCGCTTAGTCGACCTATAGGGAGTGTCAAATAAATCCCTTCTTTTGTCACTGTGTGAATCCCATGATTGTATTGTCAATTTGTACGATACCCTTTGCCCTAGGAACTATAATGTGGAAACTAGTTGGATGTTGCTACTTTAGTGTGAACTCCAAGAGCCATGAGATTATACGGCTCAGCGGAACACATTAGGAAAGCAGTCTTACGAAGTTGAAATGTCATGAGTATCTAAGGAAGAATCGATCCATCTTCACCATGTCAGCCTGGGCGATTATATTGGAAGTATAATCATATGACATGTTAGGCATAAAGGGACATAGTATGCCATGTGGTGAAGTGAGGATGATTCAGGGGATCGTTGCTTGTTCGTTCTGTTTTATGAAAGTGTTATGTTAGTTAGATGGTGACTTAATAGAATACTGCTTGTTACTTTTGGTTGCACGCCTCATTCCCGGTATGAAGTGTAGGAGATGTCTTAGTGAGATAGATGTTGTACTTAAAGCTTATGTGGCCGAGTGGGAGTATTGTTTTAATAAGGTTTGACCTCATACATGTAACGGCTATAATAATCAATGTGTTTGATTACGGCAGTTACAATACTAATAAATCCCCATAATCACTCCCTCTAATAAGTGAGATTAGTACTACTTATAGGGGTGATTAGGGATGAGTTAAACACACAACTGAGATATAACATAATCTCCCAAAAATACACTTTCTCTAATTCTCCTAACACGTCTACCATCACAAGACTCGGGTTTGCGGTGTGGCAAATTATCCGGCGACTCTAGTAGCCACTGGAGTTCCACTGATGTTATTTCGACTTCAACTTTGTGGGTACAATAACAACAAGTGATCCTATTTCCGCATATAAGGTTAGTCCTTTAAATACTAAGACTTGAAATCAAAGCATCAATGGAAACCAAAGAGAGAGAGAGAGAGAGAGATTGAGAGAGAGAGAGAGAGAGCAAAACTTTGTAAAGTGCTTCAATGGAAATTGCTTGGAAGAAGAGTTGAATACAAAATTGCAAGAGGAATGAAAGAAAACTTGAAGAACAATTAAAGACTTGAAGAAAGATTAAAGCATGATAAAGGAAATGCAATTAAACATAATTCTACTCTAATCCTACTCCTAAAACTAAGATACTAGCTGATCCTAATGCTAAAAGTATGTGGGTATTTATAGAAGGAAAGAAAACAAGCCAAAACCCTAAGATTACAGCTTAGCAACTGCGCGTCATTTTTGCAGAATTCGACAGGTCGCGGGCGCGACCTTACCCGTCGCGGGCGCGACGCCTCTCTTCCCGATCGTCCCTTGCTTCGTTCATCAGCCGTTGCGGGCGTGAAGTGTTTTTTCACGGGCGCGATATAGTTCTGTCGTGGGTACGACAACATTCGTCATGGGCGCGACCAACTACTGTCCGCAAGCCATTTCTCTTCTCAGCAACATGTCGCAGGCTCGACATTGTCCTTCGTGGGTGCGACGTCTGTCTGATTCCCTACCTTGGCCGTTGCATTTACACCACAGCAGCTTGTCACGGGCAATGACTCGGGTGCGACGCTCGTCTGCCTCTTTCCCCTATTTTGCGCCAATAATGGAGATGGAGTTTCCGGGTTGGTTTCGCCACGGTTCTCGGGTCGGGTCGGCTTGGGAAATGACTCTAGATTCCCTAAAAAGCCTCAATTAAGCTCAATTTCCTTCTAATTCTTTATTTTCCTACAAAACACGAAACCATCATAACTAATACATAATTAAGGGGCTAAAACAAGCAAGACACCCCATAAATGATATAAAATTCGGCTCGGAACGAGACCAAACATTTACACCACTTTCTCCTTTTCTTTTTGTGTTGATAGGGGACGTCGTGAATAAAATGATACACAGATAGGCGACACCCTCCTGCACATCTATTGTCCGTCTAAACTCCCAAAAATGTCGCGTTGGGTCTTGTGAAGGTCGATGGGTAAGGGTTTCAAGGTGGAGGTAGGTTGGGCTAGGGGAGGGGATTGGGTGTGAGGTCCACACTGCTACGTATCTTGTTGTGGTTGGTCAGAGGGGATGCGCATAGAGTATAATGTTTAGTGAAATGTTAGTTGTTTATCTTGAAATAAAGGGCCAGATAAACTTATCCCATCATCCCACCATATTTCTCATCCCATGAGAGTCATCCCCCCATACATACATACATACATACATACATACATACATACATACATACATACATACATACACACACACACACACACATAGATACATACATACATACATACATACATACATACATACATACATACATACATACATACATACATACATACATACATACATACATACATACATACATACATACATACATACATGCATACATATGGAGCTAAATTACTAAATTCGGTCGGTGCTCCTGGCGATTATGGGGCGAAGAAAAGGGAAAGTTCGGTCTTCAAAGAATTAGAAGAAGAAATTGTTGCTGTCTGGTGCTTCTCTAGTGTCGTCGATGGTAGGAATGGATTCTTCTTCTCATTTAGATCATTTTGGTTCTAATTTTGTGGGGGCTTCTTGTTCAAATGCATCTGGTCTTGTTACTCCTCTTCCCCTTCTTAGTTTAACTATGGGTGAATCCGAGGATGAGAATTCGCCTTTGTCATCACCGTCGTCGATTCAGGAGGAGATGGATATGTTCCGGAGCCAACCCGTCAATCTTCTTGGGGGCCTCTAAAGTTGTCTTATATTCAGCCGTTCACCATTGATGGACTTTCTACTCTTCGGTTGACTAGAGATGATACTGATTCGGAGGTGAGTTTTTAAGCCTCTTCGATATTAGGTTTTGTTATTGGTGTTAATCCCCCTTTATCGGTTATGGAGAGTTTTGCTAAGAGAATGTGGGGAGATAAGGGTTTTGATAAAGTTGTTTGGAAACCTGAGGGGACCGTTGTATTTCGTTTTTGTTCCAAAGCAGAAAGGGATAGGTTTTGGCGAGAAGGGTTGTCTATTTTGATAAGAAACCAATGGCGTTAAAAGCCTGGTCACTTGGTCAATCCATATCGCCTGATGAAGTTTGAGCTATTCCAATCTGGGTGAAGCTGTCGGATCTTGATTGGTGCTTTTGGAGTTCTTCGGGGCTGAGTAAGATTAGGAGTTTATTAGGTGAACCGATTGAGGCTGATTTATATACAAGTGATAAGGTTTTAATGAAGTTTGCTCGAATTCTTATCAACGTAAACCTTTTTGGGTCCTTCCCTGGTTCTATTTTCTTTCTGGTTGAGCATGGATATGTTTGTGTATAGGCTGTGGAATATGAATGAAAGCCTGTTTTATGTTCAGATTATCATATGTTTAGGCACTTGGCTGAGAATTGCAAGAAAAGAAAAGGGAGACAGAAATGGGTTAGGAAATCCGATTCTACCCAATTTGTTATACATCATTATGCTCGTTCTGAGGAAGCATCTAAAAGTAACATTGATCCTACCACCATGATACTCCTAATGTTAATTCTGATTTGGTAGTGGGTTGTTAAAGAGCCCATTTATCACCTATTCTGAGGAGGTTATTGGGGAAGAGATGGTTAATAATGCTTCTCCCAATGATCATGGATAGTTTCTTTTGTTGGAATATTAGGGGTCTAAATGATCCCAGGAAAGAGAAAGGTGTCAAGACTTTCTTGTTGTAGAATAATGTTTCCCTTATTGGTTTGGTTGAGACTAAAGTTACAAAGGATAACTGTGAGCAAGTTCGTTGTAATCTTGATAGCTATTGGCATTTGTGTCATAATGCTACTGAGATGAGAAGTAGAATTTGGGTTTTATGGAAACCTTCAGTGGTTGTTCAATGCCTCAAGTCTCATAAACAGTTTATACATCGTTGTGTCACTCAGGGTAAATCATCTTTTCTGGTTACCTTTGTGTATGGTGATAATGACAGTAATACTAGTCTTGATTTATGGGCTGAGTTATCCAGTTTAACTTCTACTATTAATGAGCCATGGATCATTGCTAGTGATTTTAATCATATTTTGAATCTTGATGATAGAGTTGGTGGTAATGAGGTGTTGGCTGAAGAAGTTTTTTATTTTCAGTCTTTTATTAATGATTGTCACCTTATTGTGGTTAAATCGGTTGGGCATAGGTTTACCCGGCATAATAGCAGGATCTTTTCATGTATTGATCATGTTATTGTGAATTCTGAAGGGGTGGAAACGTTTTCTGAAATCATGTATCTTGTGCTGGATGAAGGTTTTTCTAATCGCTGCCCATTGCCTATTATTTTAAATAGGCTTCTTTCAGAACACAAAAATGTTTCCTTTTCTGTGATATGTGGGCTGACAATGAGAATTTTGCAAGTATAGCTTCTGAAGTTTGGAAGATGCAAATTCAGGGTTCTCCTATGTATTCTTTGATTTCAGAAACTCAAGTTGTTGGAAAGGCCTTTGAAGAGTCTTCATAGATCAAAATATGGGGATATTTTTGCTAAAGCCCAAACTGAATATGTGGCTTTGGTGGTCATTCAAAAGAACTACATATTAATCCTTCTGTGGAGTTGTTTGAAGCTGAATCTGTGGCTAAGAGGACTTATCTGGATTCTTTAGGAGTTGCTTATGAACTTTTGAAGCAGAGAACGAAGGTTGAATGGAATAAGCAAGGTGACCAAAATTCTGCTTTTTTCTATTATGTTTTGAAGTCTATGAGCCATCAAAATAATATTTTTTGCATTAAAGATGAAGTTGGGCTTGTTATTACTAAACCTGATGACATTGGTGTTTTTCTGGCTAATTATTTTAAGAAGTTTTTTAGTAAACATCAATGTATTGGGAAAGTTAAATGGAGTACTTTGCAAATGGACAAATTTGTGACCGAGGAGCATGCTCTTTCTTTGCTTTCTCCCTTTACTGCTAAAGAAATACATGATGTTTTCTTTGCTGTGAAGGGTAAGAAAAGTCCTAGTCCTGATGGTTTTAATGCCACTTTCTTTAAGAAGGCTTGGCTGATTATTGGTTCTGATATTACAAAAGCAATCTTGGATTTTTTTTGATTCTGAGAAATTACTCCATGAGGTAAATGCTTCTTTTGGCTATGATTCCAAAAGTTGTTAATGCAGAGAAGGTTGGGGATTTGAGGCCTATATCTTGTTGTAATGTTCTCTATAAGGCCATTACCAAGTTGCTTTGTAATCGATTAAAATTGGTTCTCCCTGATGTGATAGATTCTACTCAATCAACTTTTGTTCAGGATAGGTCTATTATCCATAATATCCTGAATGTTGAGGATCTAGTTCATTTTTATAATCGAAAAGGGGTTAAACCTAGTTGCTTATTAAAGAGTGATATTCAAAAGGCCTATGATACACTTGACTGGGGCTTTTTGAAGCATCTCTTACTAGCTTTGAGGTTTCCTCTTCAGTTTGTTAATTGGATCATGGTGGGTATCTCCTCGGCTGCTTTTTCTATTGGTATTAATCGTAATTCATATGGTTTTTTCAAACGTTGCTGGGGTCTAAGACAGGGGGATCCTATCTCACCTTTGCTTTTTGTTATTATAATGGATTACCTTAGACGTGCAATCAAGGAAGTTACTTATGCTGAGGGTTTTTGTTTCCATCAGAATTGTAAGTCTCTCAGACTTGCACACCTTTGTTTTGTTGATGATTTACCAGTATTCTGTCTTGGGGATACTAAAAGTGTCCAATATCTTATGGATGTTATTTCTCTCTTTGATGATTCTGCTGGGCTTTGTCCTAATAAATCAAAGTCTAGTGTGACTTTGGCCGGTGTTGCTAATGGCATTAAGAAATCTATTCTTGATATCACTGGTTTTGTGAAAGGCTATCTGCCTTTCAAATATTTGGGAGTGCCTGTGAAACCTACCTGTTCAATCACCATGATTGTAATATTTTAGTTGAGAAAATGACTAAGCGTTTGCAAGGTTTGGCTGTCAAGCGCCTCACTTATGCTGGGAGGGTTGAGCTTTTCAATAACATTCTAATGGCTATACATACATACTGGTCACGGATCTTTATTATACCTCAAAGTGTAATTTAGACTATTGTGAAGTTCTATAGGTCATTTTTGTGGGGTAATCAGAAAGAGGAAGCTCCCCCTATTGCTTGGTCTACATTTTGTCTTTCAAAGGCTAAGGGTGGATTGAATTTATGGGATCCTCATGCTTGGAATGTTGCGACTCTTGGTAAATATATATATATTTGGCAGAATTTTGACTTCATTGCACAGCCTAAACGAAGGCCAGAAAACCAGCAACAGAACACACTAGATCCAGTACATAAAAGACATCTACTGAAGTAAAAGATCAAGAAATCTCTCAAATCTTTTACTCTTTTTTGACAGAAACAATAACCTCTGAACTAAGATGTAATGGATTCTTTTTATGGCCTCCTCACAGCTGGTGTTCTTCTCACTTCCAGGAAACTTCTTGTAATTTCTCCATTCCCAAGTAACTGAGATTGCTGAAGTTATGACAGCTGCAGCAAGGATCTTGACACAGCTACCCTTCTTCATGTTCTTCCAGTTTGAGAACCAATGAATCATATTATTGAAGTCCACACTGATGTTCAGTTTCCTCCCAAAGGTTGAAACAATTTGTTTGATGAAACTACAGCTTGAGAATAAATGATCCAGGGACTTTTCTCCATTATCACATAAATGACAGTCACAATATTGTTTCTATGTGCTACTAATCTAGTAGACACAGGCAGTTTCCCATGGGCAGCCACCCAGGCAGTGAAAATGTGTCTAGGAGGTGAAATTCTATTCCAAATAATGTGGTACCAATTCCAATTTCCAGTAACTGGCAACAAATCCAAGTAACACTTCTTCATAGAATATCTGCCATTTTGTTCTCCATGCCAACTCCAAGCAGAATCATTACCCATCTTAATTGTTTCTTTCACCCTACAAATCCTCTTCTAAACCCAAGAACTATTAGCAGGGGGGTTGTAGCTCCACCAGTTCCTATTTTTCATATATCTTTCATGGATCAATCTAACCCACAAAGAGTCTTCCTTCTGTGCAATTTCCAAACAAGCTTCCCAATTGTAGCAATATTCCAAAATTTTGGATTTCTTAAGCCTAAACCTCCAAATTTCTTAGGAGTGCACACAATATCCCAAGCAACGAGAGGAGTTCTATGATAGATGTGATCACCAGACCATAAAAAGTTCCTGCAAACCTTTACAATTTGCTCAATAACATTGACTAGAATAACAAAAATATTTGCCTAGTAGCTAAAAATACCCAGGAGAACTGAATTTATCAATTATGTACGAGCAGCATAGGAGAGCTTTCTTGAAGACCACATTTGAATCTTTGCTGTAATTTTATCCACAAGAGACAAGCAATCAAATTTTCCAATTCTCCCAGTTGTAATAGGAACTCCAAGATAATTCATAGGGAAAGAGCCAATTTCAAAACCTATGATCTCAGCCATATGATGAGCCTGAGCATTACTACAACCAGCAAACACAATCTGTGATTTGGTTAAATTTGCAATAAGACCAGAACATTGACCAAAATGCTGCAGAATGTTTGCAATGCACTGAACAGAATCACTATCTGCTGAGCAAAATATAACCAGATCATCAGCAAAAAGAAGGTAATTAACCTTTAATCTTTGCAACTCGGATGAAACTTAAACACAGGGTTATCCTTAAGGCCATCCAAAAGCCTAGAAAGATATTCCATTACAATCACAAACAATAAAGGAGAGAGAGGATCTCCCTGTCGTAAGCCTCTTCCCCCCCTTGAAATAACCATGATGTTGACCATTGATGTTAATAGAATAAGAGGTTGAAGATATGCACATCATAATCCAATGTATAAATCTGGGAGGGAAATGAAAAGCTATCAAAGCTTCCTCAATGCATTCCCAAAATATAGAATCATAAGCTTTCCTTAGATCAACCTTCATAATACATCTTGGGGATAGCTTCCTTCTATTAAAGCCATAAGCAATACTATTATAGCCAAAATACACACACACACACACACACACACACACACACACACACACACACACACACACACACATATATATATATATATATATATGTATGTATGTATGTATGTATGTATGTATGTATGTATGTATGTATGTATGTATGTATGTATGTATGTATGTATGTATGTATGTATGTATGTATGTATGTATGTATGTATGTATTAATGAGCATAAAAGTATGGACAATCCTAACCTTTGGTTCCAAGGTCAAGGGTTGTGATAATTGGGTGTTTTATCTTTATTTATATGGTAGGCTTTAAAATGTAATTGGCTGGATTTGTGATTTTTTCTTTTTTTTAGATAACATCACGTGAGGAGAGAGAGAGAGTGAGTGAGTGGTTGAGGTTGAGGGTGAATGCTGATGCACGCGTGCTACTGGAGAGAATTAACTACCCCCAAGTTCCAAAAATCCACCATCATTTTGCAATTTTTGAAACTCCAACTGGTAATTTGCAAAGGTGGGATTGAGAATTGGTGGTCATCTGCTGCGAAAACCCAGAACCATTTTCGTTCCGTTTGACATTAGGGGGTAGATTTTCTGTGTGTTCGTGCATGGGTTCCCAAACGACTTCCCAACTTCTCTAGGTATGTAGCTGCATCTAAATCATTCCTCCTCATTTCATCTGTTGATTTTTCTAGGAAAAATTGCAACTGCTTCATTCATCAAACAGCAAAACCCTAATTTTTTTTTTCTTTTGATTGTTGCGTAAAGAAGCTTCACCCGGAGCTAAAGGGGTGAAGTTTAGTTGCCCAAACATCACCATTCAGTACCTGAGGAAGGCTTTGTGCAGTTAAGGAATCGACAATGGAGAGTGTGGATGAATGAATGAGGTAATGTGAATATTGTTTATGTAATGTGAATCTTGGGTATTGTAGGTACACCCGGGAAAAAGGTGGAACCCCTTCTCCGTGTGATGCGCTACTTAAACGATCGGGAGCCGACTAAGGTTTCTTAATCCATAAATAAGGATAATTTTTAATTTTCGAAATTCTTTTTCGGGGTGATGAAACTTTAATTATTTACAAACCCGTTTTTATTATTTAAATTATCCGTAATTATATAAATTAATTTAACCATAATTTAATCCCGGCCCAATCACTAAATTCAAGCCTAAAGAGGAGTAGACGGGCCACCAGAAAATGCTAAAACCCACCTAGGTTTTAGCAGACCCTGGGCTGGGTCGTCTGCATCCCTGGGCCAGAAGAAAATGGGTTGAAATTAATAAAACCCCCCTAGGTTTTATTAATTTCTAGCCCATTTTCCTCGGGCCTAATCTTAAATTAGTGAAGGGAAATGAACTAAATTATTTTCTTAAATTATTTTATGCATAAATGAATATTTTAAATAGTTAAACGGATTTGTAAAATGTAAAAGAGTCGCCAGCCGATTTAAGGAAATCGACAAACCGTAAAACAGACTCTACTAAAATCAACATTGAAAAGAAAGAGAGCGGGGAGAAGTTTGATTAATTTTCGCGGAATTATTATTCAAATCATGCAATATAAAACAATGCGGTTTTCATTTTACAAAATGTGTACAAGTAAGGGAATTAAAGAAGGAATTACATGATTAATTGCAATAATGAAAATAAAGAAATCGAACCTCGTTTAGGATATAGCGATGATGACTTTGATCCCTTGAGTTGCTCCTTGACTTGAAGCCCGGATGAGATGATGTGGGTGATGTGGAAAAGGTGGTATGTGGATGATTATGTAGTGGTGATGAAGGTGATTATGAGAGGATTAGCGATGGATATAGATGATGAGATTTTGAGAGAATGGAAGTATAATATGAGAGTAGAGTAAGGGTATTAGATGGTAGTAGTTGATGCTAGTTGTTTGTTGATGAAATGAGGGTGAAATGGAGGGGGTATTTATAGGTGAATGGGTGAAGGTTTTGGAGGGAAGTCGTGGGGAGCATACCCCAAAAATCATGCCTTCCATCAGCTATAACCCAGGCGGGTTATATGAAGTCAATGGCGAGGGTCAAACACGAGGGCAAAAATCAAGGGATCACGCATGCATGCAGATTTTGGCGCTAAAATGCTTAAAACCTAGGCGGGTTATAACAATTATCAGCACAAGGATCGATGACGTGGAGACAAAACGGCGTCGTCTGCTACTCCGCTCAAAACCTAGGCGGGTTTTGAGCTCTGCGAGTCTTGGACTCGCTTCTTACGGTGGGCTGTTCATTAAAAGTTAAAACCCCACTGAGTTTTAACAATTAAACGCAACCTGCTTTATTTCTCTTGCACTTGGTTTGTTGCTCTTTTGGGCCCAATGACCCGTTTATTACTTGATCCGTCTGACTTGCATATTTTCGATAAGTCGGGATTATACCGGTACAAATTCCGGTGTCTACAGAGAGCCCTCACTTTGATCGAGTCCGAATAGGACGAAGGTTAAAGTAGTCTGAGGATATGACTTTGGATTGCAAAGCGTGGGGTGATGCTTGGAAGTTGGAAGCTGAGTTCTGCATCGCAGTTGCGGGCGGCCTGCGCCTCTTTTGGGGTGATCTCGAGCAAGAATGATGCTCTACCTGACTATTGATGAGTTGATGTTGATCTCGGGCGAGAATGACGCCTTGTTATCGGACACGCTGCCGATGGTTGATGGAGTTTTCTAGTCTTTCCAAGTGTCGGTTCCAGTCCTTCCCGGTGTCGATTCCAGTCTTTCCCGGTGTCAATCTAGTCTTTCCAGGTGTCGATTCCAGTCTTTCCCGGTGTCGATTCCAGTCTTTCCCGGTGTCGATTCCAGTCTTTTCCGGTGTCGGTTCTAGTCTTTCCCGGTGTCGATTCCAGTCTTTCCCGGTGTCGATTCCAGTCTTTCCCGGTGTCGGTTCCAGTCTTTCCTGGCGTCGGTTTCAGTCTTTCCTGGTGTCGATTCCAGTCCTTCCCGGTGTCAGTTCCACTCTTTCCCGGTGTCGGTGTTGATGATTGTTGGCATTTTCGATGGCGAATGACTTCATCAGACGCGCTGCTGATGGCCTTGGGGGTCAAGACTTCATCGGGCACGATGCCGATAGCTCGGGGATTGAGACTTCATCGGGCACGTTGTCGGTGGCTCAGGATTGGGACTACATCGAAACTCTACCGATGGCCCTAGATCGGAACTGCATC
This sequence comes from Portulaca oleracea, assembly GCA_029582165.1. Classification (NCBI taxonomy): domain Eukaryota; kingdom Viridiplantae; phylum Streptophyta; class Magnoliopsida; order Caryophyllales; family Portulacaceae; genus Portulaca; species Portulaca oleracea. The sequence continues at coordinate 21,856,773 of CM055874.1, forward strand.
GAAACTCTGCTGATGGCCCTATATGATGATGATGACCGCAACCTTTTGTGCAGTAGCTGGATGACTGCAACCTTTGAATTTTCGGCCAATGGAAAGCGTTTGGCATCTCGAGGTGGGTCCTAAAAACGAACGGTTCACATTCACCCGTCCTTTCTATAAATTCAAAGCATTTCCTTCACATCTTCATCTCCTTCATCTCTCTAGCTCACTCATTCTCTCTCTAGAAAAGAAGTCTTGCTCTTTGAGGTAACCTCGGGTTTTGAAGATGCAACCCCGGAGTCATAGGAATCCACCTCTTCCTCATGCCGCGGCCTGGCCTCATAAGCGATCTTCGCGGCGTAACTTTGATCCCGACATGGAAGCGGTTCCCTCTGATCTCATTGTTGAATCTTGGAACCACGCTTGGTTTTACCGTTCTCATGGAAAGGTAATTCATGGACTTTTCTTTTTTTTGTACTTAGTTTAGCGTAAAAATGAGCAAGCATGAATTTCAATTTTTCATATCTTGTCGATTTTTAGCTAGTTTAAGTATACATGTTAGGATGTTGAATGATCCATTTATTTTTGCATTTTGACAGAAAATGAATTTGCAAATCGTAAAAAGAAAGCGTTGATCAGCCGGCCCACAAAATTTAGGCGCATTCTGGGCTTGTTTGCCCGAGGTGCGGCCCACTAGGTGAAATAAAACCTAGGCGGGTTTTATTTTCAGCCTATTGGGCAGGTGCGTTTCCTGGGCTGGATAAGCAGGCTTGGCGAAGTCGAAACCCAGACGTGTTTTGACTCGCGTTTAATATTGTTTTTTTGTTGGGCCATTTCATGGGCCGTGACGATGGGCTTCGCGAAGTCAAAACCCAGGCGGGTTTTGACTCGCTGTTGGGCTGCCTCATGGGCTTGTTTATTTGCTTCATGGGCCGTGGCTGTGAGCCCAGTGTTGGTGCTAGGTCCAGTTTGGGTCCATGAAATTATGCGCTGAGCCCCCATTTTAAATGACGCGTCGGACTTCTGCCTTTAGGAAGACAATTTGAAAACTCCTGGTGTCCTAAAAGCGCCCGTTAAAACTGCTGAATCAATTCCGAGCAACTTCGTTCGTGACACTTTGACCGACGCGGGCTTCATGCCCTTTTGGAAATGCTTGGAGGCTTGGAGGAAAAGGACATTCCGTACCTTAGGTCGGGCGATGGTCGAGCGGTTGTGGGATTCAACTAACTCGTTTCATTTGCTCGTGGGTGAGATGACGGTCACTCCCAATGACTTCGTCATGATTACCGGTCTTCCTTGGGGTGGGCAGAACGTGGTTTTTGACGCGGATATCCCTTCAGTAATGCTGGACTTGTTGGCTCCAGTATCTGCTCGCTTGGGGCAACGGCATGGCCTTCCTAACCTTGCCTACAAGCACTTCGAGATGACTATTCGCGATGCAGGTTTTCAAAAGTTTCCCTTAAAGCAACGTCGCTTCATCTTCTTGGCATACGTTATTTCCGCCACACCCTTTGCCAACCATGGGGACAATATTTCCCTGACATGGTTTCAGAACCTTCTTAACTTTGACAATATTCACAATCTAAACTGGGGTAAAGCGTCCTATGCAAACTTCATGCATTGGCTTCGTCGTGGCGTCCGATATTCACAGGATCCAGACCCAGTCTACCTTCATGCGGCCCAGACTCGTTACCAGTATGGTCCTTCCTTGTGGAAGGTGCTCGAGGTATGTGCTCGAACCTTCTTTTCTTCAATGCAGTGTCTCCTTTCGTCCTTATTTAACATTATGTTTATGCAGACGTAGGCATATGAGTACATCTTAGCTCTGGGCATTCGTTCGAAGAAGAATAAGACGGTAACAGCTGCTGAACACTGGACCACCGAGGGTATTCATGACAAGAAATACAAGTCAGGGAGTCTTGACCTCATTCGTGGCATCTTGGATAATTTGATACCAGTATTCCTTCATGTCCATCATCTTTCTTTCATCTCCCTTTGCATGTCAACCTTAAATACTCCTTTTATTTATGCAGGATCACGTGAATTGGCGTCCTTGGGCCAATTTTGACGTCAAAGGGTTACCACAACCTTTGGAGCTGGTGGAGCACGACACCCGTCTTCACCTCCTGGTTGAGGGGCCTTATGGTTATGTGTTGTATTTAGGAGAGAGAGCCACGAGGCAGATTCTGGGAGGCTATCCTGGTCTCATTCCCGCCTAGACCCTCCGGCTCACATGTTCGAGCCATGGCGGGTTGACCCGGGTGTTCTGAGAGATCTGGTTCGAGGTCAAGAGTTTGACAACTTTGTGCATAATGTTCCGCAGGAGCAATTCGATGAAGAGTTCAATCGCTATCTCAGCCGTTTGGCTCCTCGAGTGGTATGTATCTTCCTCCTCTTGTCCTTATTTACGTTTTAACCGATATCTGATTCGAACACAATTTTCCAGCTGGGGCCTTATGCTAAAGCTGCTGAAGTCGAGAACCCTCCAGAGGGATGTTAGTCAAGTGGTTTGTAAGACCACGGTTTTATCGTTCTTCCACAGGGAGCTAGGGGCCTTAGCTGCAGCAAGATGACTCTAGGTATGGTTTACGATCATGAAAGGATGATAGAATTTAGGGTAAAAACGGCACAAACACACTATGTTTAGTCAAAAAGGTGAAACAATGGGTGTCGGGAGACTTTTGGGATGCAAACGGGAATGAGGAAATGGGTTTCGCAACAAGAGAGTAACGAGAAAGGGAAATCAAATGGTAATTCCGTTAGAAAAATACCCACCGGGCTTCCTTTATCAAGGATAGTCCGGATTAACTTCCCCAAAATCCATCGACAGACCCAGGAAAGTTAATAGAACGGAATTTCCTAGTTAGTTTCTATTCGCTTTCGCGAACTAGAATACTAACTATCCTAATTCCTATCGTCCAACAAGCATTGGATGTATTCGGGATGCTTTCGCACCCAATTACATCCCACTTGAGGGAAGGATAGGATTAGGAAGTCGATTCCCTAACTAGTTACTCACTAATATTGCTAACCCAAACCTAATCACCCATTCACACCCTTCACATCTCCCTAACCCATTAAAGTTCTAGCCACTAAACATCCTAACTATCATGATAATAACATCAACAACTTCATTCATGCTTAATCGAGTAAACAAGATAACAATAAACATTCAACAACAACAACAATATCAAAAACAGAGATTAATAAATAAGCAATAAATTAGAGAGAGAGATTAAGAAATGCTCATGGATTGTGATGACAGGGAAGATAACTTCAGAATAATCAAGCTCCAATGCTCCCAAGTTGAGAATAATCTTCAAACTTCCAATAATAATCAAGAGAATCCAATACAAGAACCAATAATCTCAGCAAAGATCTTCCTAAATCTCCCTAATCCAAGACTTAAAAATGTGATAAAGAGTGCTAAAGTATCATAAAAGATAGATAACAACTGCTGTTCCTTTCCTTTTTCCTCTAAAATGACCTAAGTACCTTAAATGGTAATCAAGGTTGTTACTCAAAACTCATCATTTTACACAACAGACAAAATTGGCCCGCAGGGGACCATGGGCACGGTCCTGTGTAAGGCAGGCGATTTCTCCTCTTTGCTTCGCACCGCCATGGGTACGGTCCCCAAGCACCGTGGTCACGGTCTAGGCGATTAGGGCTGACAACTTTTCGCTCCTTCGCACCGCCGTGGCTACGGTCACCCATGACCGTAGCCACGGTCTAGTTCGGCCAGCTTCTTCCTTGGGCAGGGTAGGATCCCATCGTGGCTACGGTCAGAGTGTCCGTGACCACGGTCTATCTCGGTTGCAAGGCTTCTTCCTTAGGTCATGGCTCAATCACACCGTGGCTATGGTCAAGGTGACCGTGGCCACGGTGTCTCTCGGCCACAGTTTTCTTCAGGAGGCTCTTCAACCATTGCTTCCGCTTCCGCTGCCTTTCTTCATGACCGACCCTTCTAATCCGCTGCCTTTGACACATCCCGGACTCGTGGAATCTTAGGGAATCTCGGGATTCCCAAGATTGGTGCAAAATTGGCCCATTTAGAATCGTTTTGAGTGAAACCCTTCGGAAACTACAAAAGTAACTAAAACGCATTAAAATTTATTAAAGCAACTGCGAAACAAGTCAAAAGCTTAAGGATTTAGGCGGTATTTAGACACGAAATCGGGTCTAAACACCCCCCCACACTTAAACCTTTGCTCGTCCCGAGCAAAACGGAACGAAACAAAACTAACTAACACAAACTCCTCTGTCGTGGGAGAGAAACGAGTGCATTTAGCGTATGCACCAAGCCCTTTGAACCCCCCGGCAGCTCGGGTGGACGATATAGACTCGTGAGGGTTTGTAGCGGCTGTACCCACAAAAGCCAAAGAAAAAGGAGAAAGGGAAAGTGAAAACAAAACCGAAGAAAACAAAAAGAACGACAAAGGGCTATGATTCACAAGATCTCACAATATAAACTAAGAAAACGCGATTAAACCTCCCAAAGTAACCGTTAGGAGCATCTCACAAACACCAAACTCAGAAAAAGGTCGATCTTGAAGGTTTTTAGCTCCTTACACCTTGTAACAGGCGAAACCCGGCACGAAAAATATAACAAGGGTTTAACGGGAACCAAAAGACTTTAAAAACTTGCGTCCGAATTTGAAAACAACGAACAACCGAAAGGAGTGTTGCCCTCCCTCGCATTTGGTCGCCCTTGGCTTTGTGAGGGCCATAGGTGATGCAAGGGGAGGCCCCGCTCTTTTTAGAAACAAATTTTTTTTTTTCTTTTCTTTCTTCCTTTTTCTCATTTTTCTTTCTTTTTGGTTTTTAAAAGTCGGTACTAGCCTTACTTTCGGGAATTGGACGGCCCACATAAGGGGTTTACCCTCCCAACACGGTCTTTTCCATACGCCTCTCCGTCGCAAAGCAATATAGGAGGAGGGTCAAGGGGTTTCTAGTGCCGTATCACGAATACCAGGCCCGTGTAGGTTGGCTAAGTGTATGGTGGTTAATGTCTTCAGTGACACGCTCCACTTATTCAGGTTATTATATCTTAAGAAAGCTTTCTTCTTTCTTTTTCTTTCTTTTCTTTTCTTTTCGCACTTTTTGCTTTTGCTAAACGAGAAACAAAAACAAACTCAGACACAAGCCCTTAGAATCTCCGGGTTCCCAACAAAGTGAGAAAGGAACGGGAGTCTCACAAGACACTTAATGAAGGGAGTCTATTTAGGATAAGTCTCGACTAGAACCCAAGTTAGGATTGAAAATGCTCCAACCGATTACTTTTAGAAGGAAATTTAAGAACGACTTCTCAACTTCGAACACGAGATCTAGGAAACAAAGCAAAACAAAAACAAAACGAAAAGAAAAACGAAAAGGTTTTCACTCCCTTTTTTCTCCATTTTCACACAAAATTTTTGAAATTTAAGCAAAAACTAGTAAAACTAGGAAACAAAGAACGAAACGACTAGGTGATCTACCCTTAAAATAGAATATATCCCCCCCCTCCCCCCACACTTAAAATTCCACAATGTCCTCATTGTGGGAAAGTGTCACATGAAAAAGGTAGAGAACCTACAAAACACAAACAAACAATAAACAACTAGCAGGTAGAAATGGTGGCGACCCGAGCCCACACGGCTCCAACAACAATAGATATCCCAACACAGACACTCATAGGGGTTGGCCACCCAAAAGAAAACCAAGCATGCGACGGATCATGATAAGAATTCACATACTAAGAGTAAGGTGGAAAGATATTACCTCAAGCTCTTCATAAGCGTTGAAAATAGCGATCCGAAGTCGTCGTTCAAGAGAGTCGGAACAATGTTAGAGTAAAAGACGACTTTATAACTATAAAATTCGCATGCGAGACCAAATGCAAAAGAAAGGAAAATCTAACTTAAAAGATTATGAAAAGAAATTGAAAAGATGAAAAACAAAAAGATATGAACAATATATACATTGCCAATAACTTACCTTATCCCCGAATCTCACTCATTGAGGCGGGAAATAAGGGTGAAACTCGATACGCACTAACCGAAATAGCTACATCATTGCATTCATCACAAAAATCATTCGGTTACATTCATCAATGCCCAAAATACAAACAAGAAACGCTTAAACAACAGTCCAACCCACAAAAACAACCGACAAACAGCCATCAAACAACCATCCAACAACCCGATCATGCATGACAAACACATAAGAAAAGGAAAAACCCGAGCAACCTAACCGAACAATCCCCAAAATATGCGAGCTCATGCCAAAAGAAATCGAGAGACCAACAATCCAAAACCACCAGACATCGCAACTCCAAAACCCCGAAGAAGCACTCCCCCACACTTATACTTCACAAGAATAAAGTAAATAGTCAATAATAAAGGTCGGGTGGGGGTGGGGTGCTTACAAACGACCCTCAAGCGGACCCTCCTAGCGGAGGACAGGGTTGGAGCTACGACTGAATGCCAGCCAGCGTCTCCTGTTGGATCTCAAGCAATCCTTGTAAGTTTTCGATCAATAGTTGCTGGTTTTGGGTGAGCTCCCGTTGGATCTGAAACTCATCATGAAGCTCCTGGAGTTGCTCGCTGATACGCTCAAGAGCGGTGTCCCGTTGTTGACTCGGCTCAGCTTCATCCCCTTGTGCTTAGTCGCCCTCTTCTTCCTCTTCCTCGTCTTCTGCTGCCTCCTCTTCTTCTTCTCCTCCTTCACCTTCTTCCGCTCGATCCCCGGGACCACCCACCACAAATCGATCCCCAAACGTTTGGCCACACGACCAATTGCGTTGGTCGGAGACATCTAGACGTTGTTCGGCATGGTCGTCGCCCAAATGAATCACGACGCTGTAGGGTTCGTTCCGGTGACGGTATAATGTTCGCGTCTTGTGTTTCTCCAAGAATTCTATCTTTCGTATGCGAACACTGTCGATGGGATCGGGGAAATAGCGGGGAGTCCACTTGTTTAAATAGGACTCGAACTCTTGTTTTCTTAAGAAATGAGTGATGATGTGACCCATTCCAATAGTCATGTTTCGGGTTTCGAGGCTTATTTCCCTGAGCCAATGGAGGATACAAGAGCCGGTGTTGACCCGGCGACCGTTGATCGCATTATAGAGGACGAAGAGGTCGTCATTCCGGATGCTTGAACACCCGGCGTCACGGCAAAAAACAGAGTTCGAAATGAGGCGTTGGAAGATGCGGACGCTCAGATTACAGAAATCCCCAGCCTTAGAGTTGCTTGGGCAATAGTACTTCGCTCGTTGTGATCGAATCCTCGGGTAACGTCTCCTCCAACAAGTGAGTGCTTTCATAGCTTCTTGTTCATCGAATTTGACGCACTCGCCGTAGGGGATGCCGTCCTCGGGAAGGCCTAGAGCGTTGCATAAGTCTTGGAGCGTACATTCGACCTCCTTTTTGTTCACGATGTATGAAAAAGAGGCGTTGGATGTGCCATCTTCCTTTACCACCAAAGAGCTGAGGAATTCGAGCACCGGTTGCTCGATGATCGGTTTGTTGATTGTGGCAAAAATTTCCCTTCCCATGACTTTGATGAAGAAGTCCATGCTTGGTTTACAGAAAACATCCCTTGCCGTCTCCTCATGATAGAGATCTGGAGCACAAATTTTTCGCTTCTTGAGCCGCTCATACCGTGTCTTGTGCATATCATCCCGAAAATTGACCTTAATTTTCGGGTCGCATTGAATAATTGAGGCCGGTTGACCCTTGTACCGGGTTTTGTCAGGCTCAGCCACCACACACCGGCACAGTCCGGGCACGTTTTGCTCGACCCATCGGAGTTACTACAACACAAGCAACAACCACACACCAAAACACAACACAAACAATACCCAACAATCCCGAGCAGCACGAATTCACAACCAACCACAAAATTCAATCCAAAAGTTCACCAATAACACTCCCAACACGAAAATATCCACCAAAAATTCAAACTCCAGACTCAATCAATTCATCCAACCAAACCCACAAGCAATTCACATAAAATTCAACCAAGAGTTCACCAATAACACTCCCAACAATCAATTTCTATCCAAAACACACAATTAACCCAAAAATGCACGAAATTGGCTCCGAATTTCGACCCAAAAACGCAAGGGAATCAAAAATTTAAGCACCCATAATCAAGGAATACCTGAGTTGAAGACTTTGAGAGCTTCCTTTGAGTGATTCGAGCCCCACAAGGAACAAAGAGCCAAGAACCTTGCTTTAATTGAGCCGGAAATGGCGAACTTCAGCAGCTAGGGCACGAAATGGAGAAGAAAGGTGGGAGAAATGGAGGAATTGGTGAGAGATTTGGCAAATTTTGGAAGAGAGTTCGAGTATTAGGGTTTGGGGAGGGTTTTCGAAGGTGAGAGTGAAGAAGAAAGTGAGAGAGAAATGAGGGGAAATGAAACTGAACCCCCGACATATTGCAGGTTTTCGACAGACCGTGGCTACGGTCCATTTGACCGTGGGCATGGTGTGATTCGGGTGAGGGAAAAAGAAGGGAAAAAGCAGGGCGGAGACCGTGGCTGCGGTAAACTTCACCGTGGTCACGGTCAGGACCAAAATTTCCAAGAGTCATGCTGCGATGAGACCGTGGCTGCGGTGACTTCAACCGTGGGCACGGTGGTCTTCGGCTTGGCTAAACTGGGACCAACTTTGAGTATGCTGGTCATGGCTGCGGTGACTCCCACCGTGAGCACGGTCCCTTTCGGTTCATCTCCAGCATCTACAAGGCTCAAAAACTTGGAGAAAAATTGTTAAGTCCTAAAATCTACCCTCTTGTCATCCACTCCCTTTTCTTTCTCGGTCAATTTCCATTCAAGGACTCTCTCCAATCGCTCAAAAACACTTTCAAACCCCGACTTTCATAGAACCACTCACGATTTTTTTTTTTCGTTTCTTTTAAAAGTAAAACAAAGGAAGAAGAAAAGCACTAAAATAAAACAAATAAAAATGAAAGAACTAAAAATTGAAAGAAAACACTAAAAGAGAGGAAGTAGTTCATACCTCTCCTGGGTGCTTGTTTTGTAGGTCCTAGCTCGACCTTTTCCAATGCTGTTCAATTTCCAAAATCCGCGAGATATGTCACAACTGTCCCGACATATTCCTCGCCCATGATGTATGGTTTGAGTTTCGATGAGTTTGCTTTGAAACACTTCCCTTGGGCATCTTTCAACTCAACTACTCCGGCGGAAAGAATTCTCACTATTTCGAATGGTCCGGACCACCGTGATCTCAATTTCCCAGAGAACAACTTCAGCCTTGAATTGAAAATGAGAACCCTATCGCCTACCACAAACTCACGTCAGTTCAACCTCTTGTCATGCCATGCCTTCATTCTTTCCTTGTAGATCTTGTTGTTATCATATGCATGACGCCTCAACTCCTCAAGTTCTTCTAATTGAATTAACCGACTACCTCCAGCCGCCTTAGATCGAAGTTCAACTTCTTAACTGCCCACATGGTTTTGTTCTCAAGTTCTACGGGGAAGTGACATGCCTTCCCATAGACAAGACGGTAAGGAGTAGTGCCAATCGGTGTCTTGAAAGCGGTGCGGTATGCCCACAAAACTTCATCCAATTTTTCTGCCCAATCATTCCTTGAAGAGTTAACCATCTTCTCTAAGATCTCCTTGATGGCACGGTTGGAGATTTCCACTTGAACTTGTGTTTGTGGATGGTAAGGAAGTCCCTTCTTATGCTTGATGCCGTACTTCTCTAAGAGAGACTCGAATCTCTTTTCGATGAAATGGGAACTGTTGTCACTAATGATGACCCATGGAATGCCAAATCTTGGGAATAGGGTCTTTTTCAAGAATTTTGAAATGGATTTCCCATCACATCTTACACATGGTATGGCCTCGACCCACTTTGTGACAAAGTCTACCGCCACTAGGATGTGTTGGAAACCCCTTGACGACGGGAAAGGACCCATGAAGTCCAATCCCCATACATCGAAAGCTTCCACCTCGAGAATATAGTTCAACGGCGCTTCATTCTTCCGGGAGATGTTACCGGACCTTTGACACTTGTCACATTGCTTGACATGCAGATGGGCGTCACGAAAAAGAGTCGGCCACCAATAGCCGGTTTGCAAAACCCTTGCCGCCGTCTTTTGGGGGCCACCGTGACCTCCCACCGGAAATTCATGACAATGGGTCAAAATAGATTGCACTTCACTCTCGGGAATACACCGCCGGTACATCCCGTCATTTCCAAGACTGAAAAGGAAAGGATCATCCCAAAAGTAATGCTTCATGTCGTGGAGGAATTTCTTCCTTTGATGATGGTTCAAATGTTGAGGGATCACTTCGCTCGCCAAATAATTCAAAATTAACTACAAAAGTAACTAAAACGCATTAAAAGTTATTAAAACAACTGCGAAACAAGTCAAAAGCTTAAGGATTTAGGCAGTATTTAGACACGAAATCGGGTCTAAACACCCCCCCACACTTAAACCTTTGCTCGTCCCGAGCAAAACGGAACGAAACAAAACTAACTAACACAAACTCCTCTGTCGTGGGAGAGAAACGAGTGCATTTAGCGTATGCACCAAGCCCTTTGAACCCCCCGGCAGCCCGGGTGGACGAGATGGACTCGTGAGGGATCACTTCGCTCGCCAAATAATTCACAATATCCGCATACCAAGGATGCGAGTTGATAGCCAAGAGTCGCTCTCCGGGAAAGCGTCTACAATCGGTTGGGTGTCGTCCGAGTTGACAAGAATCCTCGAAAGGTGATCGGCTACGACATTCTTTGTGCCCGCCTTATCGTGGATTTCCAAATCAAATTCTTGCATAAGCAAGACCCACCGTATAAGTCTCGGTTTCATCTCCTACTTTCCCATCAGGTATTTGATAGCGGCATGATCCGTGTAGACTATCACCTTAGAGAACATGAGGTATTGCTGGAATTTGTTGAGCGCAAAAACGATCGCCAAAAGCTCCTTTTCCGTGGTAGTGTAGTTCCTTTGGGCGCTATCAAGCTCATGGCTTTCATAATAGATGACCCTTGGCTTCTTGTCTACTATTTGGGTCAAACACGCTCCTACGGCGAAGTCGCTCGCGTCGGCCAAAATCTCAAAGGGTAGCGTCCAATCCGGAGGTTGAACTACCGGAGCGGAAATCAAAGCCTGCTTCAACCTATAAAACGACTCAAGGCACTCATCAGTGAAAATGAAAGCGGCATCTTTGCACAAGAGGTCAGTTAGAGGTCGAGCAATTTTTGAAAAATCTTTGACGAACCGGCGATAAAAGCCGGCATGGCCAAGGAAACTACGCACCCCCTTAATGGAAACTGGGGGTGGTAGGCGCTCTATAACCTCAACTTTGGCCTTATCTACTTCGAGAAGAAATTAAATGACCCAGAACGATACCTTGTTCCACCATGAAGTGTCATTTCTCCCAATTCAAAACTAGATCCACTTCCTCACAACGAGTTAACACTTTCTCCAAATTTAGCAAACAGTCATCGAAAGAATTACCGTACACAGAAAAATCATCCATAAAGACTTCCATGCATTGTTCAATAAAATCACTAAAAATAGCCATCATACAACGTTGAAAAGTCCCAGGGGCATTACATAAACCAAATGGCATGCGACGAAAAGCAAATGTCCCATATGGGCAAGTGAAGATGGTTTTTTTCTTGATGTGAGGGGTGGATTGGAATTTGAAAGAAACCCGAGTACCCATCCAAAAAGCAAAAATGCGAATGACCCACCAACCGTTCTAACATCTGGTCAATAAAGGGAAGGGGGAAATGGTCCTTCTTTGTTACTTTGTTTAATTGGCGGTAATCGATACACATCCGCAACCGGTGACGGTCCGGGTACTAACTAGTTCTTTCTTGTCATTTTCAATTACGGTCAATCCACCCTTCTTGGGCACACACTGAACCGGGCTTACCCATTCACTATTTGCTATGGGGAAGATGATCCCAGCAGCTAGCAACTTTACTACCTCCTTTTTAACCACTTCTTGCATGTTGGGATTTAAACGACGTTGGGGTTGCCTGGTAGGCTTGGCATCTTCTAGCAAATCAATCGAATGCATGCATATGGAAGGGGATAAACCTTTCAAGTCTTCTATCCTATAACCCAATGCACCCCTATGTTTCCTAAGCAAATCAAGCAACTTAGACAATTCAAAATCATTCAAATTCGCATTCACCATGACAGGATAAGATTTCTCATCATCCAAGAAAGCATATTGGAGGGAAAGGGGCAAGGCTTTAAGCTCTAAAGGAGTAGAAGATTGAATTTGAGAGGAAGACATACCTTTAAAGATCGCATCTTGAATCTCCATACACTCCATATAAGGCTCATCAATAATAATCTCCTTATGCATGGGTGAAGAGTCAAGAATGTTGGTGAAGAAAGTAATATCGGTGCCGTCGATCTAAAATTGGAAGGACTCCAATAAGCAAGCTCCCAAGGGATCATCGCAAATAGATTCAAGAAGATGGGAGTCCTCAATATACTCATCAACAAGGAACTCCATCATATCAATGGCATAGCATGAGTCCCCATATGAAGGACCTTTCAATGACCCCTCAAGTTGAAAAATTATGCTTTCATTCCCGACATTCAACGACATGCTTCCATTCTTCACATCAATAATGGCTCCCGCCGTAGCAAGGAATGGCCTTCCCAAAATAATAGGGATGTTGTTATCTTCCTCTATCTCCAAAATCACAAAATCACAAGGAATTAAAAATCGCCCCACTTAGACCGGGATGTCTTCCAATATTCCCAACGGTCTTAAATGCGAACGATCGACCATTGAAGATTAATTGTTGTAGGAGCAAGATCGTCGAGATTTAACTTCTTGCAAATCGAATAAGGCATGACGCTTACACTTGCTCCTAGATCACAAAGGGCACGACCAATCCGCATATCACCAATGGTGCATGGAATAGAAAAACTTCCGGGGTCGGCTAATTTCTCCGGTGATTTGTTATCGATAATTTCACTACAATCCGCCATCAAATGGATCGTAGATTTCTCTTGAATTCTTCTCTTGCTCGTGAGAAGCTCCTTCAAATGCTTCTTGAAGGACGGAACTTCAGAGATGGCATCAAGAAATGGAATGTTCACTTGAAGCTTCTTGAGCATCTCAATGAATTTTGAAAACTTTGTATCAGATTTTGGTTTTGCTAACCGATCGGGAAAAGGGACCGGTGGTAGCTTTGGCTTCTCAATAATCTGGATTGGTTCTTCTTCCACCATCTTGGTCTTTACTAGACTCTCCCAATTCATCCTCACGTGCTTTCTCAACTTCCTCACCTAATACTAGCTCACTTTCCCGTTTCTCCAACAAATCATCCTCGTCCGAGATATCCACCACGTCACCTTCTTTGTCACCCAAAACCTCCTCTCCCATCATTCTAGGTCCAGCAATCTCCTTGCCACTCCTCAAAGTCATCGCATTAAGTTGTCCTTTTGGGTTAGGTTGGGATTGGCTAGGCAAAGATTGGATAGGTTGAGATTGTTGTGCCAATTGGGCCAATAGTAACTCGAGGTTCTTAATGCGAGTTTGGTCTTTTTCTCGGTCTAAGGCCATCTTTTCTTGAGATAAGGCTATCTTCTCTTGAGTTAAGGCCAACTTTTGGAGGGTTTGGTCAAGGGTTTCTTGTTGTGATGGTTTGGGCATTTGGGAAGATTGACCTTGGTGAGGATTTTGGTGGTGGTTTTGGTGGTATTGGCGGCGATTTTGATTTGGGAAACCAGGGGGTGGGGTTTTGGTTTAGGGGAGCTTGTTGGTTGTAGGCGTAATTCCCACGGGGACGAATGGGGGTTTGATTGGTATAGGAGAGGTTATTGTTGGGATAGAAGGCTTGGATTTGCTCGGTTTGATACTCTTCACATCGCTTCGAAGAATGTGACCCTCCACAAAAATCACATACCATGACTCGGGCATCCGGAATAAGCATAGGTACTTCTTGCGCCGCCTTTCCTTGCCTTGTGGTTTCCTCCAAAGCTGCCTTTTGTTGCATCTCAAGAACGGCATTCATGAGAAATTTAATGGTAGGGTTGCTTTCTAGAGGAGGACCATCTCTTGGACTACGACCGCCTCCCCAATGAGGAGAGTTTTGAGATAGGTCGTGAAGAAATACATTTACTTCCTCCGCCGTCTTCTTGAGGAACATGCCCCCCGAGGCATGATCGATGGATTCTCGCAAAGAGCTACTCAATCCGGAATAGAAGTGATGCAATAATAACCAATCCTCAAGATTATGATGTGGACACCTCCGTTGGAGAACTTTGAATCTCCCCCACGCTTCGAATAACGACTCATCGGGCTCTTGCTTGAAGCTCATGATGGCTTGCCTCAACCGACACGTCTCATCATTGGGAAAAAACCTTTAAAGAAAGTCGCGGCTAAGGGCATCCCATGTTGAATAAGTTCCGGGCGGACACGTATTGAGCCATAATAATGCTTTCCCCTTCAAGGTAAGAGGGAAAAACTTCAGCTTCATGTATTCGGCGGAAACTCCATTCATTTGTACGAAGCCGATGCGTTGCTCGAATCTGTTGATGTGGTCAATAGGATTTTCATGCTCTCCTCTATGGTACGGGGTGTTCTCAAATATTTCCAATAGATATGGCTTGAACTCGAACGATGCATTCGGTGGTAATTCTGGTAATGTGATGGGATCGCCTCCCGTACCCAAAGATGGTAAGGAATATGATGCTAAGGTACGGGGTGGAATTTTCTCTCCGTCAGCCATTGGAATTTCGATCGTCCTTTGCTCCCTTTGTTGTCTAGCTCATCTCGAACCGGCGTTAGCTTGTCGAATAATACTCTCCGGATTCGGGTTCGGTGGAGTTACAGGAGTTTGGCCTCGTCGAGAGCGAGTCCGCATGCACAAAAGGAACAAACAGAAGAATCAAATTTCCAGTAACCAAGGATAACAAAATCTCTAGCAGTGAAATGATCTTTAAACAACCTAAAGACAAAGAGCTAAGCTAGGTGCGCTTGCTCCCCGGCAACGACGCCATTTTGTTAGTCGAGTGGTTTGTAAGACCACGGTTTTATCGTTCTTACACAGGGAGCTAGGGGCCTTAGCTACAGCAAGATGACTCTAGGTATGGTTTACGATCATGAAAGGATGATAGAATTTAGGGTAAAAATGGCACAAACACACTATGTTTAGTCAAAAAGGTGAAACAATAGGTGTCGGGAGACTTTTGGGATGTAAACGGGAATGAGGAAATGGGTTTCGCAACAAGAGAGTAACGAGAAAGGGAAATCAAATGGTAATTCCGTTAGAAAAATACCCACCGGGCTTCCTCTTTCAAGGATAGTCCGGATTAACTTCCCCAAAATCCATCGACAAACTCAGGAAAGTTAATAGAACGGAATTTCCTAGTTAGTTTCTATTCGCTTTCGCGAACTAGAATACTAACTATCCTAATTCCTACCGTCCAACAAGCGTTGGATGTATTCGGGATGCTTTCGCACCCAATTACATCCCACTTGAGGGAAGGATAGGATTAGGAAGTTGATTCCCTAACTAGTTACTCACTAATATTGCTAACCCAAATCTAATCACCCATTCACACCCTTAACATCTCCCTAACCCATTAAAGTTCTAGCCACTAAACATCCTAACTATCATGATAATAACATCAAAAACTTCATTCATGCTTAATCGAGTAAACAAGATAACAATAAACATTCAACAACAACAACAATATCAAAAACAGAGATTAATAAATAAGCAATAAATTAGAGAGAGAGATTAAGAAATGCTCATGGATTGTGATAACAAGGAAGAAAACTTCAGAATAATCAAGCTCCAATGCTCCCAAGTTGAGAATAATCTTCAAACTTCCAATAATAATCAAGAGAATCCAATACAAGAACCAATAATCTCAGCAAAGATCTTCCTAAATCTCCCTAATCCAAGACTTAAAAATGTGATAAAGAGTGCTAAAGTATCATAAAAGATAGATAAAAACTGTTGTTCCTTTCCTTTTTCCTCTAAAATGACCTAAGTACCTTAAATAGTAATCAAGGTTGTTACTCAAAACTCATCATTTTACACAACAGACAAAACTGGCCGCAGGGACCGTGGCACGGCGTACGCGGCGCGTGCGATTTCTCCTCTTAACCGCTTCTTGCCGTGGGTACGGTCCCCAAGCACCGTGGTCACGGTCTAGGCGATTAGGGCTGACAACTTTTCGCTCCTTCGCACCGCCGTGGCTACGGTCACCCATGACCGTAGCCACGGTCTAGTTCGGCCAGCTTCTTCCTTGGGCAGGGTAGGATCCCACCGTGGCTACGGTCAGAGTGACCGTGACCACGGTCTATCTCGGTTGCAAGGCTTCTTCCTTAGGTCATGGCTCAATCACACCGTGGCTATGGTCAAGGTGACCGTGGCCACGGTGTTTCTCGGCCACAGTTTTCTTCAGGAGGCTCTTCAACCATTGCTTCCGCTTCCGCTGCCTTTGTTCATGACCGGCCCTTCTAATCCGCTGCCTTTGACACATCCAGGGCTCGTGGAATCTTAGGGAATCTCGGGATTCCCAAGATTGGTGCAAAATTGGCCCATTTAGAATCGTTTTGAGTGAAACCCTTCGGAAACTACAAAAGTAACTAAAACGCATTAAAAGTCTCTGTGTTATGTTGCTTCCTATGCCACTTATGAATGACCCTTGTCTTGTTACTTCTCAGCCGTGATGGGCTTTCCTCCGACAAGTGGCTAAAGAGTGGAGCACCATGAGGAAGTTTATCAATCGGGGATTCACTAGTTCAGGGAGATATCAAGGTGGTGCTGCCGGAAAGGTCGATATGGAGGCCGATGCAGAGTCTCTTCCTATAGAACCGCCTCGACGCTCTATTGCAGGCGTTCCTCGCACAGAGCCCCCACGTCGCTCTTCGGTTGGGGAATATTATTCTCGAGGTCGATCTCGGGAAGAAATTGGTGGATCTTCTCGTCCTCCTTCAGTTGTTGTACCAGAGAGTCGGGGCAAAGGCATTCTAGTCGAGGGCCAACACTCCACTGGATCTCATCGTAGCAGGTTTGGTAGTAGAGGTCGCCGCCCTCCGGGCATGGAAGAGAACATGGCTCAGAAGTCTTTGGAGGAGCCGCTTGGTCATGGTAGGTCGTATCACAGTGCTGGATATGGGGGTGATACTCAACCTCATTCCTACTGGGTGGAGGATGCTTCCGAGTCAAGCGCCACATACCGATCTCCTCATTCTCGTCATACCCCAGCTTCAGTGCGCTCTCCTCGTCGCGGTTGGGAGATAGTGGTGAGGGACTGTGATTCAGGTGCATCCGTAGGGTATCCTGGCAGTCAAGCCCTAGCGGATGATGCTACTTCACGTCCTGCACTCTATGATGCTTCGTCCTTTAATTCCGGTTCTGCAGGATGGCCTATCCCTGCTCCTGAAATGGGTCCGTCATGGCCCATGGGTTCTCAAGAGTGGTCCGTGCCTCAGCACTCTTGGTTGGGAGGATCTCCTTCTTCTGGTTGGCCAGCCCTCGGTTATGGAGCTGGTCCTGTATGGCCTACTCCTTCCACTGAGTGGCAGGTTCCTGATCATTCCTGGCTGGTTGCTTCGCAGGGGCATTCTGTGTCTTCACCGTCGCGCGTACATCCTTCAGAAATTCCCTTGACTGGGCCTTCAACTCCCGTGCAGACTGCTCGTGGATCTGATTATTACTCCTGGGACACCTACTTTGGCACGGCCGGTACTTCCAATGCGGGAGCTTCAAATGCAGGGGGCAACTTGGTCGAGGACAGCGGCGATTCAGGATCCCTGTGGTGATCAAACTTATGCAATGCAGACTCTTTTTTTTTTATGCAAGACACTTTGTAATATTTTATTTTATGCAAGACTCGGTGAATGCACAACTTTGACGCTTTTATTAATGCATTTGAATGATTCTCTACAAAACGGGATTAATCCCAATAAATCCCGCTTCCCCAAAAAGAAAAAAAATAAAAAGAAAATAAAAACTTAAGTGTCGGAGACAACTCGAGCAAAATTTCAGAACTAACATCATTGGGTCGATAACAGAACCCGGAACATCAAAGAATACACAAATGGGCCAATCGAAAGAAAAACAAAACTCGATACAATGCTACACAAATAGGTCGCGGAAACAGGAAAATGGGCCCAGACCGCTTAGAACATAGGCGGGTTTTATGCGGTAAAGGGAGCTGGGTCGGGGCTGCCTGGCGCGCCGGGGATGACCTGGCGGGGTTAAAACCCGCCTAGGTTTTAACCTTTTTTTCCTTTTTTTTTCTAGCTGTTGGGAAAAGGCTTGAATCATGGGATGTGATGGCAACGGCTATGTGATTGCTTGTTGGCCGATTTGTTCCATTTTGATCATTGATGAAGGTGTATATATACCTTGCCCTTATGTATATGGTCACCACTCATCATCTTCTCTTGCATCCTCCATCTAAAAGTCTCTAAAATATTAAGAAATCATCCTATTCTCATGGCTTTCGAGAAGAAACTCGCTACTTGGATGAGCACTTTATCCAAAGAAGAGAAAAAAGAGCTCGGGAGATATAGCTTGACAACATTGTTGAGCCTCTGGCAAGCGAGAGTTAACCATGACTTCCTCCGAGCGGCAAAGGCTTTTTAGGATCCGAAGATGACCGTTTTTCGCTTTTCCTTGAAGGAGCTATGTCCACTTCCTGAAGAGTGGTCGTCTATTCTCGGGACGAATCATTTCGCACGGCCGACATCACCCCCAACTTCTACCGACTACTTCAAACAATACAAGGAGCTTCAATGCCTTCCGAACCGAGTCATAGGAAGCGCACTATTCGGTGATAAGGTGCATTTTGAAACCATTGACGAATACTTTCAATCTCCTGACACATTGGAATTTGGTCCTGTAATACGAGTGCGAGCCCTCGTATTATGTCTGCTCGGGGAATTCTGCTTCTACCATGGTGGGCGAAGAATCGGGCCAGTGGGCCTAATCCAGATTGTTGAAGACATGGCTTGAGGCTTTAACCCAGTGCCGTTGATGCTGGCGCAAACTATGATGGGCTTGGACAATCCGGATCTAGAATATGAGCTTCGTGGGAGCCCCCTACTTCTTCAGGTACATTTCCTCCTTCCTCTCTTCTCCTCAGTTTTTCAAATCTGCCTACTGCCTGCAAAACCTAGGCGGGTTTTGGATGTTTTTTAAATTTAATTTAATTTAATTTTTTTGTTCGTTAGTTGGGGGAATAATTGGTATGCAATCATAACCCGTACTAACTTTATGGGCAGATATGCCTGATGGAGCATTTGGGCCTTGTCAAGGAACCTCATAATTCTTCGGCACTTGCGAATTATTGCCAAAGGAAGCGCAAATATACTGAACGTCAATCGGTAACGGAGTGGGTCGCCTTTCTGAAGGAACCTCGTGATATCACATAGTGGATCGAGTGGTGGCACGTTCCTGAATATGTGACAAGCGATTATCGCAACGCCTATGTGTGTATTGCCGGCTTGACACACATGACCTTCTACTTTCCGAAGTGCGGCGACAGATGGGTCGCAAACAAACCATCCCCTAGCGGTTGTGCGTATCCCTCGAGCAATTGAAGCTTCGTGACTCGGTGATGGAGTCTTGGCTGAAGTATTGGGCAAGAAGGCCGACCCTTAAGGCTCCACTAAAGGCACATGTATCAGAGATTGCTGACGCTGGATATCACGGATGGCTAATTGCAGCCGTCGAGTCTCGCCGTGCTGTATAGGCGAGAAGAAGTCAAACGTCCATGAAAGAGAGACTGGGTCCCCGTTCAACGATAAAGGATCGTCTTGGTGCGAAGGAGACGTTGAAAGATCGGCTTGGCCCGAGGGTGGAGACACGGAAATCACATAGGCGAGCCTATAAAACCTAAAGACAAAGAGACGGGCCCAAATGAACCTAGAGACATGGAGATTGACCATGAGACCACTGGCGAAGTAGATAAGGTGAAAAAAGATTAGAGGATGGATGGAAGTGAAGGAACTGAATTGCTTTGCCAGAATAAACTTTTACTTAATTATGCCTTTTGAATTTTCGTTTTACAAGCAGTGTACTTGCATTATCAATTATTAATAAAAGAAGAAATTTTTTTACAATTATTGTGCTATTTTAAACTTTATCTTTCTTATATACATGAGCATAAATTGAATATTCACCTGTAGGTACAGCCGGGAAAATGAGGTGGAACCTCTTTTTCCGCGATGCGCTACTTAAACGATCGAGAGCCGACTAAGGTTTCTTAATCCTTAAATAAGGATATTTTTTTTATTTTTGAAATTCATTTTAGGGTGATGAAACTTTATTTATTTACAAACCCGTTTTTATTATTTAAATTATCCGTAATTACATTAATTAATTTAACAATAATTTAATCCCGGCCCAATTAATAAATCCAGGCCCAAGAGAGAACCAGTGGGCCACTGGAATTAGCTAAAATCCGCCTAGGTTTTAGCAGATTCTAGGTTGGGCCACTGATCTCCTCGGCCCAAAGAGAAATAAGGTTGAAAATGATAAAACCCGCCTAGGTTTTATCATTTTCTGGCCCGTTTCTCTCGGGACCCTCCTTGGATTAATATTGGACAAGAATTAAATTATTTTGTTAAATTAATTTTGTATAAGAAATCGAGTATTTTAAATAGTTAAATAGATTTATAAAATGTAAAAGAGTCGCCAGCCGATTTAAGGAAATCGACAAACCGTAAAATAAGAAAAGACTCCGGTCAACGAACCCGATTTCTAGATTCGGGGGTAAGGTTACGAATTCGAGAGTTATAAGAACTCTCGAATCCGCCTGTTATAAAACAGACTCTACTAAAATCGACATTAAAAAGAAAGAGAGCGGGGAGAAGTTTGATTAATTTCACGGAATTATTATTCGAATCATGCAATATAAAAACAATGCGGTTTTTATTTTACAAAATGTGCAAGCACGGAATTAAATAAAGGATTACCTGATTAAATACAATAATGTAAATAAAGAAATCGAACATTGCCTAAGATGTAGCGATGATGACTTTGATCCCTTGAGTTGCCCCTTGACTTGAAGCCCGGATGAGATGATGTGGGTGATGCAGAAAGGATGTAGTATATGGATGGTTGTATGGAGGTGATGAATGTGATTATGAGAGGGTTAGAGGTGGATGTGGATGATAAGATTTTGAGAGAATGAAGGTATAATATGATGGAAATGAGAGTAATAGAATGTAAGTATAACGATGGTGATTTTTGTGGGAGTTGTTGATGAGAGTTTAGTAGAGTAAGGGTGGTAGAGAGTGATTGTTGATGAAATGAAGGTGCAACCTGCTTTATTTCTCTTGCATTTGGTTTGTTACTCTTTTGGGCCCAATGACGCGTTTATTACTTGACTCGCCTGACTTGCATATTTTTGATAAGTCGGGATTACACTGGTACAAATTCCAGTGTCTAGAGAGAGCTCCCACTTTAATTGAGTCCGAATATGACAAAGGTCAACGTAGTATGAGGATATAACTTTTGATTGCAAAGCCTGGGGTGATGCTTGGAAGCTGAGTCCTGCATCGTAGTTGCGGGCGGCATGCGCCTCTTTGGGCATGATCTCGAGCAAGAATGATGCTCTACCTGACTATTGATGAGTCGATGTTGATCTCGGGCGAGAAGGATGCCTTACTTGTTATCGATCACGATCCCGATGTTTGATGGAGTTTTCTAGTCTTTCCCAGTGTCGATCCCAGTCTTTCCTAGTGTCGGTTCCAGTCTTTTCCGGTGTCGATTCCAGTCTTTCCGGGTGTCAGTTCCAGTATTTCCGGTGTCGGTTCCAATCTTTCCCGGTGTCGATTCCAGTCTTTCCCGGTGTCAGTTCCAGTCTTTCCCGGTGTCGATTCCAGTCTTTCCTGGTGTCGCTTCCAGTCTTTCTCGGTGTCGGTTCCAGTCATTCCTGGTGTCGATTCCAATCTTTCCCGGTGTCGATTCCAGTCTTTCTCGGTGTCGTTTCCAGTCTTTCCCGGTGTCAGTTCCAGTCTTTCCCGGTGTCGGTTTTGATGATTGTTGGCATTTTCGATGCCGAAGGACTTCATCAGACGCGTTGCTGATGGCCTTGGGGCTCGAGTCTTCATCGGATACGATGCCGATGGCTGGGGGATTGAGACTTCACCGGGCGTGCTGCTAGTGGCTCAGGATTGGGATTACATCGAAACTCTGCCGATGACTCTTGATCAGGACTGCATCGAAACTCTGCCGATGGCCCTATATGATGAGGATGACTGCGACCTTTTGTGCAGTAGCTGGATGATGGTGGTCCCTTTGCTGGCGACCTGAAAATAAAAAAACAAATATCAGTTTTATTGGAAAAAAACAAAAGAGGTTCGATTTTTACCTGCGGGCCGTAGAGTTCAAATTGTGGGCTCAAGCGTGTGAGGAGTTGGGCCGCAAATTCGGACCGCACTCGCCACAAAACCCAGGCGGGTTTTGATGAATTTCTTTGGGCTGTGTCCGCGCCTGGACTGCCGCTCCTTTTGGGCCAAACAAAACCTAGGCGGGTTTTGTGTTTCATTTTTTTCTTTCTTTTTTTCTGCATTGTGAAGAGTATCAAAGTGGGGCCCGACGCACTTGTGGTCATAAATGAGCCACGTCACCATGCCTCTCTTTTGGGTGACAAAAGGATAACCTTTGGATTTTCGGCCAATGAAATGCGTTTGGCATCTAGAGGTGAGTCCTAAAATCGAATGGTTCACGTTCACCCGACCTTTCTATAAATTCAAAGCATTTCCTTCATTTCCTTCACATCTTCATCTCCTTCGTCTCTCTAGCTCACTCATTGTCTCTCTAGAAAAGAAGTCTTGCTCTTTGAGGTAATTTCAAGTTTTGAAGATGCAACCCCGGAGTCATAGGAATCCACCTCTTCCTCATGCGGTGACCTGGCCTCATGAGCGGTCTTCACGACGTAACTTTGTTCCTGGCATGGAAGCGGTTCCCTCCGATCTCATTGTTGAATCTTGGAACCACACTTGGTTTTACCGTTCTCATGACAAGGTAATTCATGGACTTTTCTTTTTTTGTACTTAGTTTAGCGTAAAAATGAGCAAGCATGAATTTCAATTTTTCATATCTTGTCAATTTTTAGCTAGTTTAAGTATACATGTTAGGATGTTGGATGATCCATTTATTTTTGCATTTTGACCGAAAATGAATTTGCAAATCATAAAAAGAAAGCGTTGATCAGCCGGCCCACAAAATCTAGGCGCATTCTGGGCTTGTCTGTCCGAGTTGTGGCCCACTAGGTGAAATAAAACCTAGGCGGGTTTTTTTTTCAGCCTACTGGGTCGGCGCGTTTCTTGGGCTGGATAAGCAGACTTGGCGAAGTCAAAACCCAGGCAGGTTTTGACTCGCGTTTAATATTTTTTTTTTTTGCTGGGCCACTTCACAAGCCGTGACGATGGGCTTGGCGAAGTCAAAACCCAGGCGGGTTTTGACTCGTTGTTGGGCCGCCTCATGGGCCGTGACCATGGGCTTGTTCATTTGCTTCATGAGCCGTGGCTGTGAGCTTGGCGAAGTGAAAACCCAGGTGGGTTTTGACTCGCTGTTGGGCCGCCTCATGGGCCGTGACCATGGGGTTGTTCATTTGCTTCATGGGCCGTGGCTGTGAGCCTAGTGTTTGTGCTAGGTCCAGCTTGGGTCCATGAAATTGTGCCCTGCGCCCCCATTTTAAATGACGCGTCGGACTTCTGCCTTTAGGAGGACACTTTGACCGCCGCGGGCTTCATGCCCTTCTGGAAATGCTTGGAGGCTTGGAGAAAGAAGACATTCCATACCCTAGGTCGAGCGATGGCCGAGCGGTTGTGGGATTCAACTAACTTGTTTTATTTGCCCGTGGGTGAGATGACAGTCACTCCCAAGGACTTCGTCATGATTACCGGCCTTCCTTGGGGTGGGCAGGACGTGGTGTTTGACATGGATTTCCCTCCAGTAGTGCTGGACTTGTTGGCTCCAATATCTGCTCGCTTGGGGCAACGAATGGCCTTCTCAACCTTGCCTACAAGCACTTCGAGATGACTATTCGCGATGCAGGTTTTCAAAACTGGCCCTTAGAGCAACGTCGCTTCATCTTCTTGGCGTACGTTATTTCTGCCACACTCTTTGCCAACCATGGGGACAATATTTCCCTGACATGGTTTCGGAACCTTCTTAACTTTGACAATCTTTGCAATCTAAACTGGGGCAAAGTGTCCTATACAAACTTCATGTATTGGCTTCATCGTGGCATCCGACTTTCACAGGATCCAGACCCAGTCTACCTTCATG
The DNA here is from genome assembly GCA_029582165.1 of Portulaca oleracea. NCBI lineage: Eukaryota > Viridiplantae > Streptophyta > Magnoliopsida > Caryophyllales > Portulacaceae > Portulaca > Portulaca oleracea. The sequence continues at coordinate 21,881,017 of CM055874.1, forward strand.
CGGCCCAGACTCGTTACCAGTATGGTCCTTCCTTCTGGAAGGTGCTCGAGGTATGTGCTCGAACCTTCTTTTCTTCAATGCAATGTCTCCTTTCATCCTCATTTAAGATTATGTTTATGCAGACGTGGGCATATGAGTACATCTTAAATCTGGGCATTCGTTCGATGAAGAATAAGACGGTACCAGCTGCTGAACGCTGGACCACCGAGGGTATTCATGACAAGAAATACAAGTTAGGGAGTCTTGACCACATTCGTGGCATCTTGGATAATTTGACACCGGTATTCCTTCATATCCAGCATCTTTCTTTCATCTCCCTTTGCATGTCAACCTTAAATGCTCCTTTTATTTTTGCAGGATCACGTGAATTAGCGTCCTTGGGCCGATTTCGACGTCAGAGGGTTACCATAACCTTTGGAGCTGGTGGAGCACGACACCCGTCTTCGCCTCCAGTTTGAGGGGCCTTATGGTTATGTGTGGTACTTAGGAGAGAGAGCCACGAGGCAGATTCTGGGAGGCTATCCTGGTCTCATTCCCCTAGACCCTCCGGCACACATGTTCGAGCCATGGCGGGTTGACACGGGTGTTCTGAGAGATTTGGTTCAAGGTCAAGAATTTGATAAGTTCGTGCATAACGTTCCGGAGGAGCAATTCGATGATGACTTCCAGCGCTATCTCAGCCGTTTGGCTCCTCGAGTGGTATGTATCTTCCTCCTTTTGTCCTTAATTACGTTTTAACCGATATCTGATTCGAACACAATTTTCCAGCTGGGGCCTTATACTAAAGCTGCTGAAGTCGAGAACCCTCTAGAGAGGGACGAAAAATCGGTGGTTTCTTGGATGTGGAAACCAGCAGTCGGTGCTCCGCGCTTCGAGCATTTGATCGTAAACCGGTAAGTCTTTGTTTTATGTTGCTTCCTTTTATCACAGATACCACTTATAAATGACCCTATTCTTGTTTTTTTTTTTAGCCGAGATGGGCTTTTCTCCGGCAACTGACTAAGGAGTGCAGCACCATGAGGAAGTTCATTGATCGGGGATTCACCTGTTCAGGGAGATATCAAGGTGGTGCTGCCGGAAGGGCCGATATGGAGGCCGATGCTTCGTCTTTTAATTCTGGTTCTGCAGGATGGCCTATCCCTGCTCCTGAAATGGGCCCGTCATGGCCCATGGGTTTTCAAGAGTTGTATGTGCCTCAACACTCTTAGTTGGGAGGATCTGCTTCTTTTGGTTGGCTAGCCCCCGGTTATGGAACTAGTCCTGTATGGCCTACTCCTTCCACTGAGTGGCAGGTTCCTGACCATTCCTGGCTGGCTGCTTCGTAGGGGCATTCTGTGTCTTCACTGTCGAGCGTACATCCTTCAGAAATGCCCTTGACTGGGCCATCACCTCCCGTGCAGATTGCTCCTGGATCTGATTATTACTCCTGAGACACCTACTTTGGCACGACCAGTACTTCCAACGCAGGAACTTCAAATGCAGGGGGCAACTTGGTGGAGGACAGCGGCGATTCAGGATCCCTGTGGTAATCAAACTTATGCAATGCAGACTCCTTTTTTTTTTCTTTTATGCAAGACTCTTTGTAATATTTTATTTTATGCAAGACTCGGTGAATGCACAACTTTGACGCTTTTATTAATGCATTTGAATGATTCTCTACAAAACGGGATTAATCCCAATAAATCCCGCTTCCCCAAAAAGAAAAAAAATAAAAAGAAAATAAAAACTTAAGTGTCGGAGACAACTCGAGCAAAAATTTCAGAGCCTAACATCATTGGGTCGAACTCAGAACATTAAACAATACACGAATGGGCCAATTGAAAGAAAAACAAAACCCGATACAATGCTACACAAATGGGCCGCGGAAATCGGAAAATGGGCCTAGACTGCTTAAAACCCAGGCGGGTTTTAAGCGGTAGAAGGAGCTGGGTCGGAGCTGGCTGGCGCGTGCGGGGTGACTTGGCGACGTTAAAACCCGCCTAGGTTTTAATCTTTTTTTCCCTTTTTTTTTAGCCGTTGGAAAAAGGCTTGAATCATGGGATGTGATGGCCACGGCTATGTGATTGCTTGCTGGCCGATTCGCTCCATTTTGATCATTGATGAAGGTGTATAAATACCTTGTTCTTATGCATAAAGTCATCACTCATCATCTTCTCTTACATCCTCCATCTAAAAGTCTCCAAAATCTCAAGAAATCATCCTATTCTTCATGGCTTTCGAAAAGAAACTTGCTACTTGGATGAGTACTTTATCCAAAGAAGAGAAAAAAGAGCTCGGGAGATATAGCTTGACAAGATTGTTGAGCCTCCGGCAAGCGAGTGTCAACCATGACTTCCTCCGAGCGACAAAGGCTTTTTGGATCCGAAGATGCACGTTTTCCGCTTTTCCTTGAAGGAGCTATGTCCACTTCCTGAAGAGTGGTCTTCTATTCTCGGGATGAATCATTTCGCAGGGCCAACATCACCCCCAACTTCTACCGACAACTTCAAACAATACAAGGAGCTGCTATGCCTTTCGAACCGAGTCATAGGAAGTGCACTATTCGGTGATAAGTGCATTTCCAAACCATTGTCGAATACTTTCAATCTCTGACACATTGGAATATGGTCCTGTAATACGAGTGTGAGCCCTTGTATTATGTCTGCTCGGGGAATTCTGCTTCTACCATGGTGGGCGAAGAACCGGGCCGGCGGGCCTAATCCAGATTGTTGAAGACATGGCTCGAGGCTTTAACCCAGTGCCGTTGATGCTGGCGGAAACTATGATGGGCTTGGACAATCCGGATCCAGAATATGAGCTTCATGGGAGCCCCCTACTTCTTCAGGTACATTTCCTCCTTCCTCTCTTATCCTCATTTTTTTTAAATATGCCTACTGCCAGCACAACCTAGGCGGGTTTTGGCTTTTTTTTAATTATTATTTTTTATTTTATTTTTCGTTAGTTGGGGGAATAATTGGTATGCAATCATAACCCGTGCTAACTTTATAGGCAGATATGGCAGATGGAGCATTTGGGCCTTGTCGAGGAACCTCATAATTCTTCGGCACTTGCGAATTATTGTCAAAGGAGGCGCAAATATACTGAACGTCAATCGGTAACGGAATGGGTTGTGTTTCTGAAGGAACCTCATGATATCACTTGGTGGATCGAGTGGGGGCATGTTCCTGAATATGTAACAAGCGATTATCGCAACGCCTATGTGTGTATTGCCGGCTTGACACACATGACCTTCTACTTTCTGGAGCGAGTGCGGCAACAGATGGGTCGCAAACAAACCATCCCTGAGCGGTTGTGCGTAGCCCCCGAGCAATAGAAACTTCGTGACTCTGTAATAGAGTCTTGGCTGAAGTATTGGGCATGAAGGCCTACCCTTAAGGCTCCACCAAAGGCACATGTATCAGACATTGCTGACGCTGGATATCACGGATGGCTAATTGCGGCTGTCGAGTCTCGCCGTGCTGGAGAGGCGAGAAGAAGTCAAACATCCATGAAGGAGAGACTGGGTCCTGGTTCAACGATAAAGGATCGTCTTGGTGCGAAGGTGACGACGAAAGATCGGCTTGGCCCGAGGGTGGAGACACGGAAATCACATAGGCGAGCCTATAAACCTAAAGACAAAGAGACAGTCCCAAATGAACCTAGAGACATGGAGATTGACCATGAGACCACTGGCGAAATAGATAAGGTGAAACAAGATTAGAGGATGGATGGAAGTGAAGGAACTGAATTGCTTTGCCAGAATAAACTTTTATTTAATTATGCCTTTTGAATTTTCTTTTTACAAGCAGTGTAATTGCATTATCAATTATTAATAAAATAAGAAAATTGTTTACAATTATTATGCTATTGCAAACTTTACCTTTCTTATATACATGAGCATAAATTGAATATTCACCAAGTGTCTGAAAATTGGTTTTCCAGTTGCTTGGCTATATTAAGCATAATATCGCTTGAGTTAATCCAAATTTGTGGGCTGAATCATATCTTCTCTATCCATAGTAGCCAGCCGAGCTGCTCCTCCTGGTAAAATTTCCTTAATCACATAAGGACGTTTCCAATTGGGTGCAAACTTTCCCCTTGGGTCTTGTATTGGTGCCCTCATTTCCTTAAGCACCAAATCACCTTCTTGAAGTGAACGCATTTTCACCTTCTTATTGAAAGCGGGAGTAATCCTACTTTGATACACTTGAACATTATGCAACGCCCTTAATCGCCTTTCATCCATCAACATTAGCTCCTCGAACCTTGACCTATCCCATTCTGCTTCTGGCAATTGGCTTTCTGCCACTATTCGTAATGAAGGGATTGCTAATTCAATCGGCAAGACTGCTTCCATCTCATACACTAATGAATAGGGTGTTACTCCTGTAGCACTTCGTATAGAGGTTCGGTATCCCCATAAGGCGAATACTAACTTATCAGGCCAATCTTTGTAAGTAACGACCATCTTCTTGATGATTCCTGCCACTGTTTTGTTGGCAGCTTCTACAGCTCCGTTAGCTTGAGGTCGATAAGGTGAAGACCGGTGATGCTGAATTTTGTAAGCGGTGAGCAAAACTTCCACTTGTTTTCGAAAATGACTCCCGCTATCACTGATGATCTCATGAGGCACTCCATATCGGCATACAATGTTCTGAAGGATGAATTTGGCCACTTGCTTGGATGTGAGTTTGGCAAAAGAGGCTGCCTCTACCCACTTAGTGAAATAATCAATAGCGACCAAGATGTATTCATGTCCTTCTATTCCGGTTGGGTGTATTTTACCAATGATGTCAATACCCCATACCGAGAATGGCCACAAAGAGGTCAGTGTAGTCAGATATGAAGGCGGTTGATGTTGCAGATTGGCATATTCCTGACATTTGTGGCATCTTCGAACGAAATTCAAGCAGTCTGCCTCCATAGTTGACCAATAGTAACCAGCCCTTTGAATCTTCTTCGCTAGCATGCGCCCATTCATGTGAGGCCCACACTCTCCTCCATGCACAGTAGCCATAACTTCCTTTGTACTTTTGGCATCAATACATAACAAATTGATGCCTGTAGGCGACTTCTTGTACAAATGATCTTGGATTAAACAGTATTGTGCTGCTAGAGGCCTGATCGCTCGTTGTCCTCGAGCATCTAACTCAGCGGGATATTCTCCTTTCCGAAGAAAATTGTATATGTCAAGAAACCATTCTTCAGTTTCCTCTTGTGTTTCCATGGCACAGACATATGCTGGTTCAAACTGCTGCTCTACTATTATTGGTAGCTGGAGCGTGCCTGATGGAATTGCTACCATTGAAGATAACTTGGCCAGGGGCATCCGCCAATTCGTTGTGATCCTTAGCAAGATATTGGAAGCTAATTTGTTCAAACTGGTCAGCGAGTCCCAAAAGCTTCTGCTGATAAGCCAAGAGACACTCACTTCGAACCTTCTACCCACTCTTAGCCTAGTTGATGATGAGGCTAGAGTCTGTAAAGACCTTTATGTGGCGTTTGCCCAAAGCTAAAGCAGCTTGTAGGCCCTTGATGCATGCTTCATACTCCGCAACGTTGTTAATGACATCAAAATCCAATTTTACAGATACAGGGACGTGTGCCCCTTCTGGAGATATCAACAGGACTCCTCCGCAACCCATTTGGTTAGAAGCTCCATCAAAATACGTTTCCCAAGTAATTTTATCAGTTAAGAACACGTCTTCATCTAGGAATTCCAAGTGAGTGCTTGGAGGTTCCTATGATGGTGAAGCAGCCAGAAAGTCTGAGACAACTCGCCCTTTAATAGATTTCTGGGACAAGTATTGAAGATTGAACTCAGAATGCATGACTACCCATCGAGTGTTATGGTTGTTGATGGTTGGTTGTTCCATGATGAATTTAATGGGATTATTCGCAGCGATGACATACACAGTATGTGAAAGCATGTAATGCCTTAACTTCTTGGTGGCCCAAACTAATGCGAGTGCCATTTTCTCTCTGTCTGCGTATCGACTTTCGTAGTCTAGGAACTTCTTGCTCAAGTAGTAGATGGCGCTCTCCTGACCTTTTACCTTTTGAGCTAGCATAGCCCCAATTGCTGAGCTAGTCACTGTAAGGTAAAGTAGTAGAGGCTCATCTGGTACTGGTGGCATGAGGACTGGACGATGTTGCAAATATTCCTTGATTTTATCAAAAGCAGCTTGACATTGATCGTCCCATTCCACTTTGCTTCCTTTCTTTAGTTTCTTGAACAAAGGTTCATAGGTCATAGTGAGCTTTGAGACGAATCTACTGATGTATTGGACTCATCCTAGGAAGCCTCTTATCTCTTTTTCTATCCTGGGTGGTTGTAACTGTTGGATAGCCTTGGTCTTTGAAGGATCAATTTCAATGTCCCGTTGGCTGACCACATAGCCTAGCAACTTCCCAGAGGTAACACCGAAGGTGCACTTTGTTGGATTGAGCCGCATCTTGTATTTGCGAAGTCGCAGAAAGAATTTGCGAAGATTAGCAATGTGCTCCTCCCTTATTTTGGACTTAACAATCATGTCATCCACATAAACTTCTACTTCTATGTGCATCATGTCATGAAGCAGAAATGTTGGCCGTCCATTGGTATGTTACACCGGCATTTTTAAGACCGAAAGGCATGACAACATAACAGTACGTTCCCTATGGTGTGGTAAAGGAAGTCTTCTCCATGTCTTCTTCTGCCATTTTTATTTGATTGTAACCAACATATCCGTCCATAAAAGATAAAAGCTCATGTCCGCAAGTGTTATCCACTAATACATCGATGTGAGGTAGAGGGAAACTATCCTTGGGACTGGCTTTGTTAAGGTCTCAGAAGTCCACACACATGCGCACTTTCCCGTCTTTCTTGGGTACTGGGACAATGTTAGCAATCCATTCAGGGTATTGGACTGCTTTGAGGAACTTAGCATTAAGCTGCTTGATCACCTCTTCTTCAATTTTCTTAGCCCATTCAGGTCTGATCCTCCTAGCCTTTTGTCGAACTGGCTTTGCGTCAGGGAGCAAAGGTATGGTGTGCTCCGCAATTTCCCTGTCTATCCCCGGCATGTCTTCATAAGACCATGCAAATACGTCTACAAACTCCTTTAGAAGTTCTGTAAATGCTACCCGTTCTTCTGCCGTGAGTGAACTACCTAACTTCAGCTCCCGAGGTTTTTCTTCCATGCCCACATTTATGGCGATGGTGTCTTCCAGTACCGCCATTTTATGTTCATGTTCATTAGAAAATTCTTTTAAGTGTTCATTAAATTCCAGTTTATTACTAGCGCAGCTATTCAGGGAAGAGGGGGAAGAACAATTAGAGTAAGCCAAAAGGTTCACTTTATTGAATGTAGAAATGAATACATCGCCAGCAGACTCAAGACCAGACTCACTTGACTCTAGACCTTTAGGACTAGACTCTATGTCCATAGGGACAGACTATCCTATAGATAAAACAAAGCTATTCTGCTCAGCATCGACCCACGAGACCGCCTTGACTTCTTCTTCTTCAGTGATCGTGAGACTTGGGTCAAAGCTTGGGTTGGATAATGCAAAGAATGATAGCGGCTTCGACGGACTCTTCCTTATGCTTCTTGTCCAACAAAGATGCCAAATATGTTACTCCTAGCTAGATGAGTCCATTCCAACGGTGGCTGTTTGTCCCTAGCGGGGACAAAAACAGTAGCCTTGTTAATGGTACAATCATTGAAAACTTCTAACCCAACAACTTAAACTTCCTTATTCTTTAGGTAGTATGGTTCAGGGGATCCATAGTAAGGGAAGTCATCGCCTTCCCTACCAAATTGTCCATTCAGAGTGAGTGGATAGGGCTTCATTTGGAATAAAGTAGGAGGATTATCCATCCTCTTCTGCTCAGCTATGGCTATCTTGGCGAGTATAACTTCCTTCTCAATTGGCTTATACCCTAAGCCAAACCTTCCCTTCTGCTTAAATGTCTTGAACACAGGAGGAATCTTGTTTTTCGGGTTCTTTCCTAGCGGCATTCCAGGAAAGTGTCCCTGTTTCCTGAGTATAGCATGCACTTTGGGATTTGAGTAGGGATTGAAGTCAAAGGAAACTTCATCCTGGCTCAAAGTTGCCATAAGTTCAAAGTTGTGAAGTTCTTCATCAATGGAACTGTGCTCTACTTCAAGGGTCGCCTGCTTGGGAGTGAAGACAACATTGATGGATTCTCCAAAGATGGTGATAACTTGCCCTTGGACCAACATCTTTACCTTCTGGTGTAAGGTAGATGCTATAGCATTACATTGATGAAGCCATGGCGTCCCTAGTAACAGAAAAAAGGAGGCTGGAATGTCTACAACTACGAACTCTACATTCCGAGTGATATTTCCTGTAGTGATGGGCAATATTATAGACCCGACCGACTTTCGAGGAGAATTGTCGTAAGCCCTAAGCTGTACACCATTTTGAGCCAAGTGTTGCTGTTGGACTCCCAATTTCTATGCCGTCCTCCAAGGGCACACATTCACAGCTGAGCAATTGTCGACTAAAACTAGTGGGATAGTCTTGTTGGAACATTGCACTGTAAGGTAGAGTGCTTTGTTGTGGGACGCCCCTCCTTGAGGCAGATCTTCAACCCCAAAGGTAATGACCTCCTGTCGGGTAGTCACATGAGCAATTAGAGATTAAGGTGTTGTTGTGGGAGATACTGTTAATGCAGTAAGAGCATCCATCATCTTCTGTCTATGTACTTGCGAAGTGCATATCAACTGCCAGATAGTAACTTCAGCTTTAGTCTTCTTGAGTTGTGTAAGAAGAGGATCTTCAGGAGGGACGTGATTGTCATCGGTAGCCATTGGCGTGGGATTAGAAACAGCCACTGGGGTGGTGGTGTTCTTGTTGTTATGGCGGCCTGATCGAGTGAGAAATGCCACATCATCTGATGTCGGTTCATCCGTCTCCATCCATTCCATTTTGGAGTACTCATGTTGGTCGTCATCATGAGTACTCCAAAATGGAATGGATGGACCTCTTGAAACTGTTCTCCAAACGATGAATGTATATGTCTTCCAAATACCATGAATGGATATGTCTTCTTGAAAGCCAAACACCTCATGGGCAGGTTGACCCGTCTCAACAATCAAAGTGGAAGGATCAAAGCTACCAACTCCATGAAAGATAGCATTTGTATGCTCGGGCAATGGGTTGCTTTGATTGTTAGGCTTCTGGGCCGCTTTTGGCATGGGTTGTATCCCGTCCCTTATCATGTCTTCTATCTTGTTCTTGAGAGTCCAGCATTTCTCAGTATCATGTCCCCGGCTACGATGATAACGACAGAATTGGTTAGCGTCCCAACCTTTCCCTTTAATCGTTGGCTCTTCTTTTGGCAAGGGTAGGACCAAAAAACCTTTCTTGACCAACCGATCAAGAGCTTGAGAATAAGAGACGTTCAGTGGTGTGTAAGTCTCATATTTTTGTATGATAGGCCCCTTGCGCTGGATAGAGTTAGTTTCCATAATCTTAGGAGGGTTGCTAGGCGCACTAGTGGCCCTCCTGTTGGTACTAGACCCCTTCTATCCAGGCGAAGCGGTCTTATCATTATGCATTGCCTCCAGTTGAACACAAATATCCTTCAAGTAGTCAAAGTCCTTTATGACATGGTACCCCAAGTGCTTGGACAAGCTGCCTTTTAGTCCCTGCTTGAAAGTAGACAACTGTAGATGAAGAGGAATTGTCTCATTGATGTGAGACAGTTTGGTATGCCATCGCTCAAAGTAATCCAGGAAGGATTCGTCATCTCATTGCTTCATGGTGGTTAAGTCATCCACCGTAGCTTGCTTCTTCTGGATACGACTGTAATCATTGATGAAAGCTTTGAACAATTCATTCCAGTCGGTCTTCGTTTGAGATGGTAAGGCATGGTACCACACCTTGGCTTCGCCATCTAGGGTGGATGGGAAAACAGTAGTGTAACATCCAGGATATGTGGTTAAAGTGTGGCTTAAGATGATTGAAATGACTACTTATATCACCAAGGTGCACCTTCTTTTATGGTAGCTAATCCGTTGGAAACTCCTCAGTTAAGCGTGCTTGGCTGGGAGTAGTCAAAGGATGGGTGACCACCTGGGAAGTTTTCCCAGCGTGTGGCGAGGCGGACGGCACGCCGAAAGACCCGTAGTGATTTGTGGGGCGGCTGATCCTTAAAGCGATTATCCGAATGTTCGCGCGAGGAGGTCAGCGTTACAGATGGTATCAGAGCTGACCCGCGACCGTGAGCTGCGCTAGTGGACGGGAGATCCATGGGCAGTCACCTAGGGGGCAAAGATTCTGGAGTGGATTGTGGCACAACGAGGACGTTATGCGCTTAAGTGGGGGTGATTGTAACACCCAGGATATGTGGTTAAAGTGTGGCTTAAGATGATTGAAATGACTACTTATATGACCAAGGTGCACCTTCTTTTATGGTAGCTCATCCGTTGGAAACTCCTCAGTTAAGCGTGCTTGGCTTGGAGTAGTCAAAGGATGGGTGACCTCCTGGGAAGTTTTCCCAGGCAGCGTGTGAGCGAGGATGAAGCATGCTGGAAAGACCCGTGGTGATTTGTGGGGCAAGTCAGCAATCCTTGAAGCAGTTATCGGTAATGTCCACGGCCCGAGAGGGGGCCGGGGCGTTACAAGTAGAGTATAAACCGACATCAATCCGGTTTAATGGTGCTAGCCTCATGAACTCTTTGATGTGGTGAACTAGGTTCGCAGAAGGTTTGAACATGATATTTGGTACCTCAACTTTATCCACTATCTTCAAAATTGGCTGGACAGGCAATGGCACTTCCAGGTACTTGTCAGCAAAGGCCAGCACATTGCTGATTGCTTTAGTAAGGCTTTCCAATTTCTGTTCAAGGGCCTTAACAGCAGGGTCCTTTGTGAGTTTAGATGCCTCAGGGGTATTGACCTTTGTTTTGGATATCCCAATTCCTCCAGAATCTGTGGATGTCTTGATGATCTCAGGTTCGGACTCATATCCATGCATTTCTTCATCGTCTTCCTCAACATTCAATCCCAGTTTGGTGTTGATCTTAGTGATGGCTTGCAGCATACCGTCCATCACCTGCTGCTGTTCATTCAGTCTTTTGCCTATCTTCTGATCCTGTTCTAAGGTATTGGCGAATACAAGTCCTTGTATTTTGGTGTAAAGGTCATCCAGATGCTTCGTGATATTGGCCTCAGTACTCTGAATTGGGACCTCTTGGAAATGTTCTCCATACATGATGCATTCACTGGTTGCAGATGGATCGTAGAGAGGGTTCAGAATCAAACGACCGGTTCGGAGTCGACACCAATGATGCCTGCATGGAAATTCAACATTAAGACACTCGATGACATACTCCGACACGTTCTACCCGATGCATGCATGACCTAGATGACCTATATGATCCTAACCGACTCGACACATATATGCTGACACAGAGGACTCACCCACTTTTGGGAGTGCATGGCCTAACTCTATATGGACCAGAACACCATAAAGGGCCGGATAAAGTCGTTATAGCGAACGGATCATAAGTTGATAGGCTTTAGTCAGTGTTTCTCAATTCGGATGGCCCAACGACTTAGACAGCTCAAACCATATTGGCTATTATGCGGACTAGAATAATGTTCAACAAGACCCACTTTTTTTTTTTTAACCCTTTTTTCCTTTTTATGCTTTTTTACTCAGGGAGAATGGATATTGTAAAGGACTGAATAAAACTAACAATAAGCGAGCATAATTAATTTATGGGGTTAATCGATAAATCCAATATGGTTAGGCCTAATCAACGGGTCGGCCATAAATGTGACGGATTTATTAACTAAATCCATAAATTAATTTACTCAAGCCTAGTGACTATTATGCAGTGTAAGACGTTATCCATTAACTTTGTTAGACTTTTAATTAAATTTTTTTTTGACCTTTGTTAAGAGAATTTCGTAAAGGGTCATATAATATCATCAAAAGTGACGCAATTTTTATTTATTGATTAAGATGATCAACTTTCAAACATAAATGGGTCCTTCCACTTAGGCTAACCATAATGCTATTGAGTTAATTACATTAATGAATAAATAATCATTTCTTCAACCCAATGAATTTTATATGGACTAGAACAAAACCTCAAAACTAGGGTCGACTCTTTACAAAAAGAAAAGAAAAGGGGAGGGATACACATAGCACATAACATACACATGAAAGGGTATCCTAAACCAAGGCTCTAAATTCATAGACTTTTATGGTTGGGTATATAGCCTACCGCATGCCTTCGCCCCGGTTCTTCATACCATAAGGTAAGCAGTTAGGGTATTTCTCAAAGAACTTCAAGGAAGCTCTCGGGGTGTGACATCCGGAGAGGAGCGACCAAATGCTTAAAGATGTAGAGTTCATCTCCATAGTAGTGGCCTCCCTCTCTCAAGGGAAATCCTAGCTAACATAAACCGTCGCCTTTGTGCTAACATGTCAAAAGACCCGATTAGTGGCCCGGTATGCAAGGGATGCATAAAAGAATAATAAAACCGCGAAATAAATTAACTTCTCCCTTTTACACTTTCAAATCAATTTGATTTTTTCAAGTTTTACCCTCTTTTTAAAGTTTAAGTCCCCAGTGGAGTCGCCAATCTGTAGGTACACCCGGGAAAAAGGTGGAACCCCTTCTCCGCGTGATGGCTACTTAAACGATCGGGAGCCGACTAAGGTTTCTTAATCCTTAAATAAGGATATTTTTGAATTTTCGAAATTCGTTTTCGGGGTGATGAAACTTTATTTATTTACAAACCCGTTTTTATTATTTAAATTATCCGTAATTACATAAATTAATTTAACCATAATTTAATCCCGGCCCAATCACTAAATTCAAGCCCAAAGAGGAGCAGACGGGCCACCAGAAAATGCTAAAACCCGCCTAGGTTTTAGCAGACCCTGGGCTGGGCCGTCTGCATCCCTGGGCCAGAAGAAAATGGGTTGAAATTAATAAAACCCGCCTAGGTTTTATTAATTTCTGGCCCATTTTCCTCGGGTCCAACCTTAAATTAGTGAAGGGAAATGAACTAAATTATTTTCTTAAATTATCTTTTGCATAAACGAATGTTTTAAATAGTTAAACGGATTTATAAAATGTAAAAGAGTCGCCAGCCGATTTAAGAAATCGACAAACCGTAAAATAAGAAAAGACTCGGGTCTACGAACCCGATTTCTAGAACTCTCGAATTCGCCTGTTATAAAACAGACTCTACTAAAATCAACATTGAAAAGAAAGAGAGCAGGGAGAAGTTTGATTAATTTCGCGGAATTATTATTCAAATCATGCAATATAAAACAATGCGGTTTTCATTTTACAAAATGTGTACAAGTAAGGGAATTAAAGAAGGAATTACATGATTAATTGCAATAATGAAAATAAAGAAATCGAACCTCGTTTAGGATATAGCGATGATGACTTTGATCCCTTGAGTTGCCCCTTGACTTGAAGCCCGGATGAGATGATGTGGGTGATGTAGAAAAGGTGGCATGTGGATGATTATGTAGTGGTGATGAAGGTGATTATGAGAGGATTAGAGATGGATATGGATGATGAGATTTTGAGAGAATGGAAGTATAATATGAGAGTAGAGTAAGGGTATTAGATGGTAGTAGTTGATGCTAGTTGTTTGTTGATGAAATGAGGGTGAAATGGAGGGGGTATTTATAGGTAAATGGGCGAAGGTTTTGGAGGGAAATCGTGGGGAGCATACCCCACAAATCATGCCTTCCATCAGCTATAACCCAGGCGGGTTATATGAAGTCAATGGCGAGGGTCAAACACGTGGGCAAAAATCAAGGGATCACGCATGCATGCAGATTTTGGCGCTAAAATGCTTAAAACCTAGGCGGGTTATAACAATTATCAGCACACGGATCGATGACGTTGAGCCAAAACGGCGTCGTCTGCTACTCCGCTCAAAACCTAGGCGGGTTTTGAGCTCTCTGGGCTGGGGCGCGCGACTGGACCAGCTTCTGTGTGGGCCTGTTCATTAAAAGTTAAAACCCCATTGGGTTTTAACAATTAAACGCAACCTGCTTTATTTCTCTTACACTTGGTTTGTTGCTCTTTTGGGCCCAATGACCCCTTTATTACTTGACCCATCTAACTCGCATATTTTCGACAAGTCGGGATTATACCGGTACAAATTTCGGTGTCTATAGGTATGTGTTTTTCTGAAGTTCTGAATTTTGTTTATGTGATTTGAATACATGAATTTTTTTTATCTGAGTTTTGTTTATTCTCATGAGCGTTTGAGTGGGTTTATGGCAGTGAGTTCGATAATCAGGTTGAAAGATGCAAATCAGGTCATCCTAGTATATATATTGTATTATGATGATCATTTTTTGGTGTTGTTGTTCATAATTGTAAAAAAAACTGAGTTTTTGTAGTTGGAATATTGTTTAGGATAATATTTATCTTTTTAATACTGTTTCAGTGGTTTTAATTTTACTTCATATGCTGATAAATGATGAGTACACAACCACATGATGTTCAATTTTATTGTTCGTTGTAAGGGGTTGATGATCATCTCAGAATACTAATACATATGCTAATATATGTTTGTTAATCGTTGTCAGGGTGCCTGATTACCATTACAGTTGGTGTTCATTATAGCGACCAGATGTTCATTTTTCATAATTTGCCAGTGTTGTCACCCCCATAATGATTGATTGGCATTCAAGCACTAATTGATGTTCATATGTTCTCTACTTGATGTTCATTTTCAGTGTATGTGATGCCAAACCACTTGAGGATCATTTTGGTACACTATATTGTTCGTGTCATCTCCCCTTTGGATGTTCATTTTCATTTTTGTATTAGTCACTAATGTTTATCCCGGAATGCTTTGATGTTCATTTCAAGATACTTGTTGTTCATTTTAAGTGTGACTTTATAATCATTATAGTTGGTGTTCATTGTTCATTTTCATTATTTGCAAGTGTAGACCCCCCATAATGATTGATGGGCATCCAAGAACTACTTGTTGTTCATATTGTATCAACTTGATGTTCATTGTGGTCATTTTTAGTGTATGTATGTGCATACTAGAACACTTGGGTTCATTTTGGTACATAATGTTGCTCATGTCATTTCCCCTGTCGATTTTCATTATCATTCTTTCATTATTCACTGATGTTCATCCCAAAATGCTTGATGTTCATTCCATGAATGCTTGATGTTTATAGTTGGTCAACTATGGGGGAACGCTGATGTTCATTATTCATAATTAATGTTCATTTATATTATTGGGATATGGCCATATTTGCCTAATGTTCAAATTAACCTGATGTTTAATTTTGAGTAACTGTTGTTCAATTAGTGGGTTTGATAACGGTGCGGACAAACACACACATTATTGCTCATCTCAATACATCCTAATGTTCATCCACATTGTGTTCAATGTTCAGGTTGTGTTGTGTTCAGTTGGGCTAGCATAATTCATTTTATCATACGGGGTTTTAAATGGAAGTGAACCATGTTTTTTAATGTATTTGATCCCTCTATGCATTGATGTTCATTTTGCATTGAATGGATGTTTCTTCTAATGTGTTATGCGAATGATGATTTTGCTGGATGTGTGGTGTGCATACGTTATTGATGTAGATTGGGTCTCAAATCTCCATCATGAGCATCAAAAGCTAGACATCATCTACAAAGAGCTTGAAACAATCATGAGTGATACACGTCCAACTTGTTTTTCAAGTGAAGGGTTGATGGTTTCCTCTCTATCTCAAGATCCTTGATTCTACCATGGAAGACATCCAAAGATGATTTGATCTACTCTCCAAGAGCTTTCAAGTGTCTCAAGAATCTTTAAATTTGGATGAGAATTGAGAAAGATATGATCAAATGTATTCTAGTTTAGTGTATTTGTTTCTTTATGATGTCACTCATGTAATTGATGATGTAAGCTAGAATCCCTCTCTTTCATGAATTGTACACGCCTAGGGGTGGTTGAGTAGTATAAATAGACCCCTTAGGGTGCTTCAATTGATACATTACATCTCATTCTATTGAATAAAAACACAAATTCTCTCTAAAGTTGTCATGCTTTAGTTTCTAGCATTTTGTTAGAGTCTCGAATTCCTTGAGGGGATTTCGACGAAATTCTTCTCTTCTATTCCAAGAGGGAGCAATCTTGGATGGTGCAAAGGAGGAGTTGGATATCAAATTGATTGTGGTATGTCTATATCAATCAAGGAGGTTTCCATTGCCAATTCTATCACATTTCTTCATTTCGACGAATTGATCATCATTGTTGGTACGTGTTGCTTGTCTTTGTTTCTCTTGATTGTCATTCATGTCTTAATCCATAGAACTCTCGTCCAAGCCTTTCGTTCCATTCCATTTTCATTCGTTTCATTCGTTTCTTTGAGAAATCAACAATCACAAGTTCTTACTTGTGAACGATCCGTTTTCATTTCGTGTATAATGGATTAGTTTTGATTCATTATGCATCAAAAGTGGTATCAGAGCTTAGCTTGTTGATATCTCTCGTTTCTTGCATCATTTTACACCTTGTTTTCATTACAATCACACGCCATTGTTGAGTTCTTCCAAGAACTCATCAAGAACCCATCAAGAACTCATCAAGAATTCATTAAGAATTCTTAAAGAACCTTAAGCTCCACAAAGAACCCTAGACCAAACACTAACCTAGCCAAATTCGTCCCTTACCCCATCACATTCACACGCCACCCTTGAGTTCTTCCAAGAACTCATCAAGAACCCATCAAGAACTCATCAAGAATTCATCAAGAATTCATAAAGAACCTTAAGCTCCACAAAGAACCCTAAGACCAAACACAAACCTAGCCAAAATCCGTCCCTTACCCTACGAGAGTTCTAATTTGACATCAAGATTGAATCAAATGGACGAGTCTCAATCTAGTTCACCTAAGAATGTTGAAGCTATGAGAATGCGAATTGAGATGTTGCAAAAACAATTAAAAACCTCTATGGATTTGAATCGTGCTTTACAAAAGGAGTCTAATGAAGATGCTTCATATGGCACGCCTAGTCCATTCTCAAGAAGGGGTGAACGTTTTGATTTTAGAGTTGAAATACCCGAATTTGATGGTAGTTTAGATCCGGAGGTATTTCTTGATTGGATTCAAACGGTAGAAAGAGTGTTTGATTTGAAAGAAGTAAATGATGAACTAAAAGTGAAGTATGTAGCATTGAAGTTGAGGAAGCACGCTTCTATTTGGTGGACTAACTTGCAAAAGAAGCGCCAAGCAAAGGGAAAGGACAAGATTCGTTCATGGGAGAAGATGAAGTCCAAATTGCAAAGCAAGTTCCTACCCCAAAGTTACGTCCAAGACAACTATGTCAAACTTCAAAAGCTTGTTCAAGGATCCAAATCGGTGGAAGAGTATACTAAGGAAAAAGAGCAACAAGTTTTGGTACGTTTTCTAATTGGTTTGAATGATTGGATACGTAATGTTGTTGAGTTACATTCTTATCAATCGTTGGATGAATTAAGTACTTTGGCCTTGAAAGTAGAAAGGCAAAGGAAAGAAAGAGGAAAAGATACCATGAGAACGTACCCTACACAAACCAAACCTTATACCACACGTCCACCTACCCAAACACAATACAAAACTCCACAAAATCAACCCCCATCCTCCCATAAACCCTACGGAAAAACCCCACAAAATCAGCCACAAAATCCCCCATCCAAACCTCACGTCCAAGAACCAAGGACATTACCTCCAAGAAGATGTTTTAGGTGCCAAGGATTGGGCCATATTGCATCGGAATGTCCTAACAAACGTGTAGTCTCTCTTGTTGAGTATCAAAGTGCCTTATATGTTGAACCAAGTTGCCATGAAAATGAGTATGAAGAAGAGCAACTTAAGGAGGAGAATGACGTTTGTGAAGAGGAGAATGTGGAAGAAGCGGATGATGGAGAATTACTTGTGTTGAGGAGGGCATTAAGCGTGGCTTCTACACCAAACGAATTAGAGCAACGTGAAACTATCTTCCATACTAGATGTACGGTTCAAGGGAAGGTATGTTCACTCATCATAGATGGAGGTAGTTGTACTAATGCAGCTTCCACTACCATGGTTGAAAAGTTGAAGTTAGAAGTGAGTTCTCATCCCTCTCCTTACAATATACAATGGTTGAGTCATGGGAAAGGTATTAAGATTGATAAGCGTGTGCTTGTATCTTTATCCATTGGGAAGAGTTATAAAGATCAAATATGGTGTGATGTCATACCAATGGATGCTTGTCATATTTTGCTTGGGAGACCTTGGCTTTTTGATAGGTACGTCACACATGATGGGAGAATGAACACTTATTCCTTCACCATCAACAAGAAGAAAATCACTTTGGCCCCTTTACCACCTTCGTCTATCATTCGGCCACCCCAACAAAAGGAGCAAGAAAAGGAGTCCAACATTGTTTCTTTGCTAAAGGCGGATCAACATGAGTTCCATGAGCAAAAGGAGTTGATTTTGGCCAATTTGCAAGAGTAACAAACGTCCCCAACGCATGAACATCCACGGCTCCAACCCATCCTAAGGAGGTTCGATCATTTTTTCCCTAATGAGATGCCACACGGTTTGCCACCGAGAAGGGAGATAGAACACAAGATTGATCTCATTCCCGGAGCCATCCTTCCAAACAAAGCGGCGTATAGGATGAACCCTAAAGAAGCTCAAGAGGTACAAAAACAGGTTGATGAGCTACTTTCAAAGGGTTTGATAAGACCTAGCATGAGCCCGTGTGCCGTCCCGGTGTTACTAGTTCCAAAGAAAGATGGTTCGCAACGCATGTGTATGGATTGTAGGTCCATCAACAAGATAACTATCAAGTATAGATTCCTTATTCCACGCTTGGAGGATCTACTTGATGAGTTATATGGGAGTATTGTCTTTTCCAAAGTGGATTTGAGAAGTGGATATCACCAAATCCGTATCCATGAAGGTGATGAATGGAAAACGGCTTTCAAGACAAAAGAAGGTCTATATGAATGGTTAGTCATGCCATTTGGTCTTACTAATGCACCTTCTACATTCATGCGCTTAATGAATCATGTATTGAAGCCTTTGATTGGCAAATGTGTAGTAGTGTACTTTGATGACATTCTTATATATAGTAAGAATGAGCTTGATCATGTAAAGCATTTAGAGCTAGTCATGTGTATCTTGGAGAAAGAGAAGCTCTACGCAAACATGGAGAAATGTTCCTTCTTCTCACCCAAGGTCGTCTTCCTTGGATATGTGCTATCACAAGATGGTATTCAAGTGGATCAAGGAAAGATCAAAGCTATACACGAATGGCCTACACCAACGTCTATCCATGAGGTACGATCATTTCATGGTTTAGCTTCCTTCTATAGAAGATTTATCAAGAATTTTAGCACTATTATGGCTCCTATGACTGAGTTGTTGAAAAATAAAGAGTTTGAATGGAGTAGAAGTGCTGAAAGGGCGTTTGAAATAATCAAAGAGAAGCTTTGTAATGCACCAATACTTGTCTTGCCATGTTTTGATAAAATCTTTGAAGTTGAAGTAGATGCAAGTGGTGTTGGTATTGGAGCGGTTTTGTCTCAAGAAGGAAGGCCAATTGCTTATTTTAGTGAGAAGTTGAACGAAGCAAAGAGAAAGTATAGTACGTATGACAAAGAGTTCTATGCCATTATACGAGCTCTTGAGCATTGGAGACATTATCTATTAAGTGGAGAGTTTATTCTTCATAGTGATCACGAAGCTCTCAAGTACATCCAAGGGCAACATAAACTTAATCCACGACATGCCAAATGGGTTGAGTTCATGCAATCATTCCAATTTGTGATCAAACACAAGGCCGGGCATTTGAATAAAGGTGCCGATGCTCTTTCAAGAAGGTACTTGCTTACACATATTCTTGATTCAAAAGTTGTTGGATTTGATCATATTAAGGATTTGTATGAGGATGATCAAGATTTCAAAGAAGTATTTGAGCTCTCAAAGAAGCATCCACACGAGATGTTTCATATTGAAGAGGGGTTTCTTTTCAAAGGAAATCAACTTTGTATCCCAAAGAGTAGCTTGCGAGAATTATTGATCATGGAGGTTCATGGAGGAGCCCTAGCTGGTCACTTTGGTATTGAGAAGACTTATTTAATGATGAGAGACCATTATTTTTGGCCAAGCATGATCAAACATGTTGAGCATATTGTAAAAAGATGTGGGACTTGCAACCTTGCCAAGTCTCATGTTCTACCACAAGGGTTATACACGCCTCTACCTATTCCCTACCATCCATGGGAAGATGTGAGTCTTGACTTCGTTGTGGGTCTACCAAGGACTCAAAGAAGGAAAGATTCTATCATGGTTGTTGTTGATAGATTCTCGAAGATGGCACACTTCATTCCTTGCCATACTACCTATGACGCTACTAAAGTTGCAAATCTCTACTTTGAAGAAGTTGTGAAGCTACATGGTATTCCAAGGACTATGGTGAGTGATAGAGATTCGAAATTCCTTAGTCATTTTTGGATTACCTTATCGAAGAAGTTGGGTACAAAGCTCAAATTTAGCACGACATGTCATCCCCAAACGGATGGACAAACTGAAGTTGTCAACCGTACGTTGGGAGCCTTATTACGAGCTTTGGTGAGCAAGGACAAGAAAAGTTGGGATACTTTGTTAAGTCATACTGAATTTGCTTATAATCGGAGTCCAAATCGAGCTACAAAGTTATCTCCATTTGAAGTTGTGTATGGTAAGAACCCTCTCAAGCCTATGGATTTATCTCCTATGTCTACATCAACTAAATTCAGTTTTGAAGCTAGTAAGAGAGTGGAGGAGATTAAGAAGTTACATGAGGAGGTTCGTGAAAAGATTATGAGGTATACCCAAAGGGTTGAAGAGAAGGTCAATCAAAAGAGGAAGAAAGTTATTTTCAAACCTGGAGACTTGGTATGGATACATCTCAAGAAAGAAAGGTTTCCAAGTAGAAGAAAAGGGAAATTGAAACCAAGAAGTGATGGTCCTTTTGAAGTCATTGAGAAGATCGGAGATAATGCTTATAAATTGAAGCTAGATGATGGTTATGAGGGAAGTTGCACTTTCAATGTAAGTGATCTCAAACCTTACTATCAAGAAGGAGAAGAACTTCCTAGTTTGAGGGCAAACTCTTTTCAACTAGGGGGGAATGATGTAGATTGGGTCTCAAATCTCCATCATGAGCATCAAAAGCTAGACATCATCTACAAAGAGCTTGAAACAATCATGAGTGATACACGTCCAACTTGTTTTTCAAGTGAAGGGTTGATGGTTTCCTCTCTATCTCAAGATCCTTGATTCTACCATGGAAGACATCCAAAGATGATTTGATCTACTCTCCAAGAGCTTTCAAGTGTCTCAAGAATCTTTAAATTTGGATGAGAATTGAGAAAGATATGATCAAATGTATTCTAGTTTAGTATATTTGTTTCTTTATGATGTCACTCATGTAATTGATGATGTAAGCTAGAATCCCTCTCTTTCTTGAATTGTACACGCCTAGGGGGGGGGTTGAGTAGTATAAATAGACCCCTTAGGGTGCTTCAATTGATACATTACATCTCATTCTATTGAATAAAAACACAAATTCTCTCTAAAGTTGTCATGCTTTAGTTTCTAGCATTTTGTTAGAGTCTCGAATTCCTTGAGGGGATTTCGACGAAATTCTTCTCTTCTATTCCAAGAGGGAGCAATCTTGGATGGTGCAAAGGAGGAGTTGGATATCAAATTGATTGTGGTGTGTCTATATCAATCAAGGAGGTTTCCATTGCCAATTCTATCACATTTCTTCATTTCGACGAATTGATCATCATTGTTGGTACGTGTTGCTTGTCTTTGTTTCTCTTGATTGTCATTCATGTCTTAATCCATAGAACTCTCGTCCAAGCCTTTCGTTCCATTCCATTTTCATTCGTTTCATTCGTTTCTTTGAGAAATCAAAAATCACAAGTTCTTACTTGTGAACGATCCGTTTTCATTTCCTGTATAATGGATTAGTTTTGATTCATTATGCATCAGTTATGTATCCCCTTTCGTAATGAATGTTCATTTTAGATGGACTAGATGTTCATGTAGATCAACTAGATGTTCATTTATGCTTATATAAATGTCTTTTATGATTTACAGGTTTTGGCATGTCTACGTTGTGTATGTTTATCGCTGTCGTACCAGATGTTCATTTGTGATGAATGAGATGTTCATTTGTGATAACCTTTGGATGGCTGTCTTAGATCCATATGTGCGATTGATGTTAATTTCCTTAGATGTGTGGTTGTACCAGATGTTCATTTTGCATTGAATGGATGTTCATTTTTGTGATGAATGGGACGTTCTGTATGTTTTACCCCCTTTGTACTAGATGTTCATTTTTTTGGTCTAATGTTGGTTGGTCGTCATAAATCAAGTGTGAATGATTATATTTTAGTGGTTATGGCGTGGCTAAATTATGTATGTTCACCGCCCTTGTACCAGATGTTCATTTATGATCAATGGGATGTTCATTTGTGATAAGTTGTTGGTTGGAATGTTGCTTGGATGTTTATGTTCGTCAGTATATTTATGTCAGTTAGTAATGTATAATGTGCAGGATTGAGATATCGTCCACGATTGAACGAATTGAAAAGAAGTACAAGGATGCATCCGGGGTAGACGAACAACCTTGCTTCGTTTTGATTTGAAGTTTATTTCTCCTATTCTCTTTGTATGGAACTTAAAATATTGTGTTCGCCAGCTTTTGGATGTTTTATTTGGAACATTTTGTATGCACTGTTTGGAACTTGAAAAAGTGTATTCGATAGCTTCTTTATGCACTGATTGGGGTAATGAACATCAAATGAGATACTGAACCATGTACAATAAACATAAACTAATTGGATTGAACATTAAGTGAACATGAAATGAACATCGAGTTATACTTGAATGATCATCAAATGAAATGAAAAAGATGAACATCAATTGAGAATGCAATGAACATCAAAGTATACTGGAATGAACATCAAAGTATACTCAATAAATGCACTATAAGCGTCAACCGTTTGGATTGAACATTAAGTGAACATGAAATGAATAACAAGTAAACATCAAATAATCTTTCAATATTAAATGATCAATTTATACTGTAATGAACATCTATAGATAATAAAAATGAACATCAAGTTGTAGTGGAATGAACATCAAATAATTAATCGATAACTTCTTTGAGTACTGATTAGGGTAATGATATAAACATCAAGTTGTAGTGGAATGACATCAAATAAAATACTCAACCATGCACAATAAACATAAATTGATTGGATTGAACGTTAACTGAACATGAAATGAACATCAAGTAAACATCAAATGATCTTT
This sequence comes from Portulaca oleracea, assembly GCA_029582165.1. Classification (NCBI taxonomy): domain Eukaryota; kingdom Viridiplantae; phylum Streptophyta; class Magnoliopsida; order Caryophyllales; family Portulacaceae; genus Portulaca; species Portulaca oleracea. Next base: position 21,904,358 of record CM055874.1, read on the forward strand.
CAATATTAAATGATCAATGTATACTGGAATGAACATCAAGTCATTCTGGGATGAACATCTATAGATAATGAAAATGAACATCACGTGATCATGTAATGATCATCAATGGATAATGAAATGAACATCAAGTGGAAATGAAATGAACATCAAGTTGTACTGGAATGAACATCAAATGAAATACTCAACCATGCACAGTCAATGTTAATTGTTTGGTTGAACATTAAGTGAAAATCAAATGAACTTCAAGTGAACATCAAACGGTCAATCAGTATTAGATGATCAATATGACTCTAAATGGCATTGAGCATATGTGGATAATGAAAATGAACATCATTTGACTATAAAATGATCATCTCATTTTCACTTTATGAACATCAATTTGTAGTCCAAATGAACATGAAAATAAACATAGTCATACTGGGATGAACATCTATAGATAATGAAAAAGAACATCAGGTGAACATGTAATGATCATCAATTGAACATTAGATGAACATCAGGTTATACTTGAATGAAAATCGAATGAAATTGAAAAAATGACGTCAAGGGACAGTGAAACGAACATCAAGTTGTACTGGAATGTACATCAAGTGTAATATTTAACCTTGCATAATAAACATGAACTGTTTGGATTAATTAAGTGTAGAATAAATGAAAATCAAGTGAACGTCAAATGATCAATTAGTATTAAATGTTCAATAGATCCCTAATTGGTATTGTTAACGAAAATGAACATCAAGTTAATATGAAATGATCATCAAGTTATACTGGAATGAACATCAACATATAATCAACAATGACATGAACATGAACATGAACATCAAGTCATTGTCCCAATGAGTATCTACATATAATGAAAATCAGCATCAGATGTTCGTTCATAAAAAATACGTCAGCCCAATCTAACAAAAATACATCCAACCAAAATGAAACCAAATGTATGTTTATATGATAGAAAAAACGCATGCTCCTAACGTTCAATCATCAATCCAAACCATAGTCAGTTGATGTTCACAAAAATTGAATAGATAATGCATAACGTTCTGGGTAATTCCGGCTATCGTGCGTTGTTATTTTGTTACAACAATTGTACATTCGTGCATTTGCTTTCTTCTCAGTGGCAACCTCTACTGGTGTCTTCATCCTTTTGCCTCTTCCTTTTGTGACTGAAGCAGGGGGTGGATGAATGATAACCTCTTTAGGGACAAAAGTTCCAAAATACATTTCAAAGTTTGAAGACACACTGTTCGACGACCCTCCTACCCTTAACGCCTCAAGTTTTGAAATAAGGGTGTTTGTTTGATCAATAATCAAGCCCAACTTTGCCTCTTCCCTGTCGGCAATGTCCATGCACTTATAAAAGGCCCTCCACGCCTCATTGGTCAAGCGCTTCTTCCTGGTCAGCTTGTCGCATCCCTCGATGACGCTATGTTCCACAGTGAATCAGTAGCATTTTGCTCATCGAAATGATGGATAACCAACAAAACATGTGCATACGGGATCCCCTGCAAGTTATAAATAATGAAGATGAACATCACGTGATCATGTAATGATCATCAAGGGACAATGAAATGCACATCAAGTGAAAATGAAATGAACATCAAGTTGTATTGGAATTAACATCAAATGACATACTCAACCATGCATAGTAAATGTCAACTGTTTGTATTGAACATTCAGTGAACATGAAATGAACATCAAGTGTACATCAAACGATCAATCAGTATTAAATGATCAATATGACCCTAAATGGCACTGAACATTTGTGGATGACGAAAATGAACATCAATTGACTGTAAAATGATCATCTCATTTTCACTTGATGAACATTAGATTTTCACCATGAGCATCCAATTTGTTGAACATGACACAAGCCCCACGTCAGATATGAGCATCACCAATATCACTAATTGACATTAATATATTGATGAACATAAACATCCAAGCAACATTCCAACCAACAGTTTTTTACGAATGAACATGCCATTGATCATAAATGAACATCTGGTATAAGGGCAGTGAACATACATAATTTAGCCATGCCAAACCCACTAAACTATATATGATCATTCACACATGATTTATGACGACCAACCTACATTAGACCAGAAAAATGAACATCTAGAACAAAGGGGGTAAAACATACAGATTGTCTCATTCAACATAAAAAATGAACATCCGCTCAAATGCAAAATGAACATCCATTCAATGTGAAATGAACATCTGGTACATACCACACATCAAGGAAAATGAACATCAATCAGTGTAGATGGATCAAAGACATCCATCCAAAGGTTATCACAAATGAACATCCTATTCATCACAAATGAACATCTGGTACAAAGACGACGATCATACACAATGTAGACACACCATAACCTCTAAATCATAATGATCATTCATATAAGCATAAATGAACATCTGGTTGATCTAAATGAACATCTAGTCCATCTAAAATGAAGATTCATTACGAAAGGGGATAAAACATACACAACATATGCATACCACACATCCAACAAAATGATCATTCGCATAACACATTAGAATGAACATCTATTCAATGCAAAATGAACATCAAAGGGACAAAATACATCAAAAAACATGGTTCACTTGCATTTAAACCCCGTATGATAAAATGAACTATCGTTGCTCTGTTCTAGTTCCATCTCAACTCCATCAGTGTCTGCGATGTTCCTACTCAAAAATCTTCATTTGCCTTGTTTCACAGAAATCTCCATCAGTGTTGCTCGGTTCTAGTTCCATCTCAACTCAAATTTCAAACAAAACTTCACTCATTCTTTCGTGAATGACATACACATATCCGATTACCACTCGAATTTTCAAGAAGAAGAAAAAAATTGGAAAACCATACCTGTTCAACAGCTGAGAATCACCTAGGGTTTTCTGAGTTTGAATATGATGTTTAGCAAAACAATTGCACCCAACTTCACTTGAAAGTTGAAATCCTTCATTGGTTTACAACTGGAATTTTGAAAAACCAAATGATGGATTTTTTTTGGGGAAGTTAACCTTATTTATTGCTGAAAAATATGGGCAGTTGGCATGCTTTTGCCTTCTCTCTCCTCTCTCTTTCTCTCACACGTGATTGCCTCCTTTTTTTCTAAAAAAAAAAAACAAACCCAGCCAATCAGATTTTAAGAGTACCTTCTGCAAATAAAGATAAAACACCCCATTTATATCTACCCTTGATCTTGGAACCAATGGCTAAGATTGACTATGCTTCTATGCTCACAATTTGCCTCTTCTCATTATATCTATTCCCATGTGTGTGTGTCTATATATATATATATATATATATATATATATATATATATATATATATATATATATATATATATATATGTATGTATGTATGTATGTATGTATGTATGTATCTATATATATATAGGACAATTTTTGACATATTCCAAACACATAACAGGCATACAACCCACACACACAAAGGAGAGAAGACAACCCTCATCCCCCAGCACTAAGTAGCACCCAAATCAATCAATACAATAAACTCAAAAACAACACCCAATTGATCTTGAGTGAAATATCCTTAGAAATTACCAAAGCTAGAATTTTAGAATCCTTCTCCAAATCCTGGAATTCCCTGCGGTTGCGTTCATGCCAGACATGATACACTATCGCAACCAGAATAAGAGCATAAAGATTCTCCAGCTTCTTCGATTAAATATCAGACCTGATTTGTTCCATCTTCAAATCCAAAGGTGAAGAGATCCGGGTTCCATTCTCCTCTCTGGTGGGCACCGCTAATCGAACCGCCTCTTCCAACTCGAACCTCGAGTTGCAATTTCCGGTCACTTTGGGAGCGGGAAGGCTAGTCTCGGCCATCCGTTGGATGGGCGCCGGGGCTCCTTAGGGAGGGGTCCACTCACGACACCGACCCCGGAGGCCTCGGGACTGGACCAGGCCGTCTCGAAACTAGAGCATCGAAGGTATCGGGTACGAGTGTTTGTAACCCCGAGTGCAATAAGTCCAAGAACCAAGGCACAAGTGGCATCAGAGAGCCAGCTCGCCCGAGCCGTCTCCTGGCTCGCCCGAGCACAGCTTCTGCCGAACATGAACTGGGCGTCAGAGGGCAAGCTCGACCGAGCCACCCATCGGCTCGCCCGAGCCGCGGCTCGCCGCGCGCGCGCAACTCGCACCCGCCAACGATGAGCGAAGGCGCTCGCCGCTCGAGCCGTCCTCTGCCGCTGGCGAGCGGTTCTGTCGGAGATGCTGCGCTCGCGACCTGCCGACGACTTGCGGCAGTGAAGGCGCCCGCCCGCCCGACCTTCTGCTCGCCCGAGCCGACATTCTGGTCGACACCTTTTTTTCGCTGTTTTGGCTTAATTTTGGGTTTAGTATAAATAGCCTGTTGTTATATTTTTCCAGCACTTTTTTGACTGATTAATGAATATGCTTATGCATGGAATAGGGTTGCTTCCCTTTCTCTCAAAATCTTGCTTTACTTTATCCATTGATTAATGGTGGTGTTTGCAAGTCATCTCTTTATTGATCATTTGGTGGATTCTTCCTTTATGATGGTCATGGTGGGATGCTAGGCTTTGGTGGTGGATTCTCCTTTATCCAAAGTCATATCCAAATCCTTTGGGTGATCAAGCTCTTTTTCGATTGTGAATCAAGTCTCTCAAGCTAGTCCAACAATCTCTCCCACCACGCCACGCTCCATTTGGTATCAGAGCTCAAGGTTTTTCATCTAGCTTGAGTTTTTTCCATTGTTCATACTAGTAGTTCTCTATTGTTGGATTTTGGTATTTTGATTGAAATATTGGTGTTCCCCATCCCTTGTGACTCCAAGTGTGTTGGAGAAATTGTTATTGCTATTGTGTTTGTTGATTTTGATGCATATTGGAGCTTGAGGAAGAGTTGGAAAATTTGTGCACACAAGGTGTTCGATAAAATGCCCAAGTGAGAAAAACACAAAGAACCCTTAGCCAAACACAAGCCAACTACAAGAAAACCCCCAAACTCCACAAAATATCCCAAACACAATCCGTCCCATACCTTTTCCCTCGACATGGAAGATCACGATGACTCCGATCGAGAGGAACCTAGCTACCGGGGTAGCCCAGTCCGTCCTCCTCCGAACTTTGAGTCGAGTGACGATGCTAGGGGCTCTCCACGACGCCGAATTCGCCGGAATGTGCATGAACAACCCCTTCGAGATGATTTCCAGGACATCAAAATTGACATTCCCGAATTCCACGGTTTCACTGATCCGGACGACTACATCGAATGGACCCAATTGATGGATAGGGTCGTCGAAACCAAGGAGTATGATGAGGAGAAGGCTTATAAGATCGCAAGTTTGAAACTCACCAAGGCCGCTTCGCTTTGGTTCGAGAATATGAAATCACAACGGGTTCGAGAAGGGAAAGCGAGAATTTCCACTTGGACCCATCTTAAGCAAGTGATGAACCGCCTTTTCTTACCAAGCACTTACCGTCATGACAATCTGAAAAGAGCCTATGCCCTTACCCAAGGCAGACGAACCGTTGGAGAGTACATATCTGAGTTCGAGCAACTTCTTATCAAAAGTGGCCTCCAGGAACCTGAAGATCAAACTATGATGCGTTTTTTGAATGGCTTGGATCCCACCATCGCTAAAAGGGTCGAGATCCAACCTTACTATTCCTGGATGAGTTGTGTAGCTTGGCGCCGGGTTGAGCAACGACGCCGAAAGAAAGGGCTCTCACCAAATCGACTTCACACAACTATTTTCCACCGTCAAACCGACCTCCTCTTCAAGCGGCCACACCCAAACCTAGTGAGACACCCAAGTTCCCTGCTACACCCCGAACTGACAAAGGAAAGGGACTTGTTGTGGCGTTTCCTACGGGGACCACTCGTCTTCTGGAAGGAAAGAAATGCTTCAAGTGCCATGGATATGGTCACTTCCAGGCCGATTGTCCAAACCGGCGGACCCTGACTCTCAAAGAGGTCCAGGACATTGACGAGGAATTGCAGGAAGCCCAGGATGAACCTGAATTTGTTGTTGAGGATGCATACGCTAGTGAAGAAGGGGAAATTGCGGCCGTTTCGCGTGACCAAGGAGGCGCCCTCGTCTTGAGGCGAGCTTTGCATGTTCAAGAAGCTCCTCTTGGCCGAGGCCAGCGAGAGACTATATTCCAAACTCGATGCTTAGTTGGAGGCAAGGTGTGCGATCTCATCATCGACGGAGGAAGCTGCACTAATGTAGCCTCTACCTATATGGTTAACAAACTGGGGTTACCTCTTTTGCCTCATCCTCGTCCCTATTCGTTGAAATGGCTCAATGACTGCGAAGGCATTAAGGTAACCAATCGTGTTTTAGTGAATTTGACTTTTGGCACTAACTACGGACTCTATTGTTTGTGATGTTGTTCCATGATCGCGTGTCACGTATTGTTGGTCGACGCGCAATTTGACAAGAAAACCACTCATGACGGATCGAGGAATACTTACTCCTTTATCCACAAGGGCAAGAGGTTAAACTCCTACCACTACCACCACATGAAATATCACCACCTAAACTGAGGCGGAAGTAGGAGCCCAAACACTTGGGTGAGACAGGTCGAGCGAGCCCTAAGCGAGGAAGGCCATTTTGCCTTGCTCCTCTTAGAGGCGAACACATGTGAGGAAGTGAAACCTAAACACCCTCGTTGCCCCCTTCTTGAATTTGGAGATGTATTTCCCTAAGAGCTCCCACCGGGTCTACCTCCCATCCGAGGTATTGAGCATCAAATCGACCTTATACCCGGCGCTCCACTCCCCAACAAGGCGGCATATCGGTGCAACCCGCAAGAGACAAAGGAGTTACAAAGACAGGTTGACGAACTTATTACACGAGGCTATGTTCGAGAGAGTATGAGTCCGTGCTCCGTTCCGGCCCTCCTGGTGCCGAAGAAAGATGGAACTTTCCGAATGTGCGTGGATAGCCGAGCCATCAACAACATTACCATCAAGTATCGGTACCCAATACCGAGGCTTGATGACATGCTCGATGAACTACATGGCTCCTGTATTTTTTCCAAGATTGACCTACGGAGTGGCTATTATCAAATCCGTATGAAGGAAGGCGATGAATGGAAAACGGCATTCAAGACAAAAGGGGGATTATATGAGTGGCTTGTCATGCCATTTGGGCTTTCCAACGCCCCAAGCACATTCATGCGTCTTATGAACGAGATGTTGAGGCCTTTTATTGGTAAATTCGTCGTGGTTTACTTCGATGATATTCTAGTATATTCGAGGAGCGAAGCGGAGCATGTCGTGCATTTGCAACAAGTGTTCGAGGTTTTGCGGCAACAACAACTTTACGGCAAACTGGAGAAGTGTGAATTTTGCACTCCCCAAGTCACCTTTCTTGGGTATATTGTCTCCGGCGCGGGAATTTCTATGGATCCCTCAAAGGTGGAGGCCATCCGTTCTTGGCCCACTCCCACCACTATCACGGAGGCGAGGAGCTTCCACGGTCTTGCTTCGTTCTACCGCCGGTTCATCAAGGGTTTTAGTACCCTTACCGCCCCTATTACTGAGTGCATGAAGAAGGGCGCTTTTGAGTGGACCCGAGCAGCCCAAGGAGCTTTTGAGAAGCTGAAGTCACAACTTTGTGAGGCTCCGGTACTTGCTCTCCCGGATTTCACACTAGCCTTCGAAGTTGATTGCGATGCTAGCGGAGTAGGCATTGGAGCCGTATTGATGCAAAACCAACGCCCTATTGCCTATTTCAGTGAGAAACTCAGCGGTTCAAGGAGAAACTATTCCACGTATGATAAGGAGTTTTATGCTCTCGTACGAGCTCTAGATCATTGGTCACACTACTTGAGGCCAAGCCAGTTTGTCCTTCATTCAGACCATGAGGCGCTCAAGTACCTGAATGGACAACACAAGCATAGTTCCCGACATGCCAATTGGGTTGAGTTTCTCCAAGGATTCAATTTTGTGGCGAAACACAAGAAGGGGAGCGTGAATGTGGTCGATGCTCTATCGAGAGACACTCTCTTCTTTCTCGTGGTTGAAGCAAGGGTACTTGGTTTCAACACTTGAAGGAGTTTTATAAGGAGGATGATGACTTTAAATCACACCTCGGTGGTGGTGATGGACCGTATTTGCTACAGGATGGATTTCTCTTCAAGGGCAACAAATTGTGCGTTCCAAAATGTCCGTTGAGAAAGCTTCTAGTGCGGGAGGTTCATGGAGGTGGACTCGCTGGTCATTTCGGCATCAATAAGACCACCGACATGTTAAAAGAGCACTTTTATTGGCCGAAGATGGGAGGCGATGTGCAGGACGTGATATCAAAGTGTATTATTTGCCACCATGCCAAAAGCCAGTTCCACCAAGGGCTTTATACACCTCTTCCGGTCCCGAATGGTCCGTGGGAGGATTTGAGTATGGACTTCATTGTAGCCCTTCCCCGAACCGTGCGTAGCAAGGATGCAATCCTAGTCGTCGTTGACCGTTTTTCTAAAATGGCGCATTTCATTGCCTGCGACAAAACCGATGACGCCACACATATTGCCACCCTTTTCTTCCGAGAGGTGGTGCGCTTGCATGGTGTCCCGAGGACTATTGTGTCGGATCGTGATACTAAATTCATGGGTCACTTTTGGAGGTCTTTGTGGAAGCTCTTGGGAACGAAGCTGTTATTTAGCACATCGCATCATCCTCAAACAGACGGCCAATCTGAGGTAACTAACAAGACACTCATTACAATACTTCGTGGTCTTGTGAGTCGGAGTCTACGAGATTGGGATGCCAAGTTATGTCATGCCGAGTTTGCCTATAATCGGTCCCCCTCTCTTGTTACGGGTCATTCACCCTTTCAGACTTGCTATGGTATCAACCCCATAACTCCTATCGAGCTCCTTCCTCTTCCTCTAGAGTCGAGGGTTAGCTTTGAAGCAAGTGAAAAGGCCGCTGTGATTCAGAAGCTTCACCGGAAAATTCGAGAGAAGATCGAGCGCACCAATGAACTTTATAAGGCCCGAGCCAACAAGTATCACCGGGGTGTCACGTTCAAGCCCGGGGACTTGGTTTGGTTACATTTGAGGAAGGAACGGTTTCCTTCCCGGAGGAGTAATAAGCTAATGCCACGAAGTGAGGGACCGTTCAAAGTTTTGGCCAAGATAAATGACAACGCCTACAAGCTTGATCTTCCGGGTGATATCGGGGTCTCATCAACCTTCAACATCGGAGATCTTTCACCCTATGTTGAGGATATTGAATCCGACGCGGATTTGAGGGCAAATCCTCTTCAAGAAGGGGAGGATGAAGAGATCCGGGTTCCATTCTCCTCTCTGGGCACCGCCTCTTCCAACTCGAACCTCGAGTTGCAATTTTCGATCGCCGGAGCGGGAAGGCTAGTCTCGGCCATCCGTTGGATGGGCCCCGGGGCTCCTTAGGGAGGGGCCCACTCACGACACCGACCCCGGAGGCCTCGGGACTGGACCGGGCCGTCTCGAAACTAGAGCATCGAAGGTATCGGGGTACGAGTGTTTGCAACCCCGAGTGCAATAAGTCCAAGAACCAAGGCACAAGTGGCATCAGAGAGCCAGCTCGCCCGAGCCGTCTCCTGGCTCGCCCGAGCACGCCACGAACATGGAATGGCGTCAGAGGGCAAGCTCGACCGAGCCACCCATCGGCTCGCCCGAGCCGTGCTTCGCCGCTGCCGCAAGACGCAACTCGCCAACGATCGCGGCGGCAGGCTTCGCCGCCGACCTACTGACTTTCGCCGCGACATTCGCCGGACACCTTTTTTTCGCTATTTTGGCTTAATTTTGGGTTTAGTATAAATAGCCTGTTGTTATATTTTTCCAGCACTTTTTTGACTGATTAATGAATATGCTTATGCATGGAATAGGGTTGCTTCCCTTTCTCTCAAAATCTTGCTTTACTTTATCCATTGATTAATGGTGGTGTTTGCAAGTCATCTCTTTATTGATCATTTGGTGGATTCTTCCTTTATGATGGTCATGGTGGGATGCTAGGCATTGGTGGTGGATTCTCCTTTATCCAAAGTCATATCCAAATCCTTTGGGTGATCAAGCTCTTTTTCGATTGTGAATCAAGTCTCTCAAGCTAGTCCAACAATCTCTCCCACCACGCCACGCTGCAAAAGGTTTCAGATTCTGCTCCTGAAACACTACTAAATAGGCTTCTGTTGTGAAAGAACAATGGAAAAGAATATGAGAGTTTGATTCCTCTTGTTCCTTCCACAAATAGCAGCGATTGGCTATAGCAACCCCAAATTTTTTCAATCTGTCCAGTGTCAACAGATGCCTGTGTAGAAAAAGCAACAATACAAAGGAAAATTTTGGAACACTTCTCTTGTGCCATACTAGATAATGCCAATCCACTTCATCATCATGGTTTTTCAGAAAGTGATACCCTTTCTTCATAGAATACTTTTCCTTTTGAGAGTAACAAATCTGGAAAAAAAACTCAGTAATTCGTCTCTGATGCTCAAGAGTTTTCTCAAATACCAACTTCCGATCTACTTTACTTCACAGCTCCAAATAATCTGCTTCTTAAGATAATGAATCTTCACCCATTTCACCCAAAGGCTTTCTTTGTTCATTATAATCTGCCACAATAAGCTTCCAAGAGCTGCTTTGTTCCAATTATGAGCATCCCTAATATTCCATCCTCCCTCTTTTTTGTAAAGACAGCAAGTCTTCCAAGCTATTGGAGGAGACTTCGATTCCTTATAACTCCTTAGAAAAATTCTGCAAAGCTTGTTAATCTCATCAATAACAGAAGATGGAATAATGAATATCTGATCCCAATATGAGTGAATGGCCATCAAAATACTATTAACAAGCTCTACACGACCTGCATAGGTTAACTTCTTTATTGCCCAGCCTTGTAGCCTTTTAGACATCTTTTCAAGCAGTAGAGCGCATACATGTCTATTGAGTTTAGAAGGCTTAACTGGAATAGGGTTCTTTGTGTTTTTCTCACTTGGGAATTTTATCGAACACCTTGTGTGCACAAATTTTCCAACTCTTCCTCAAAGCTCCAATATGCACCAAAATCAACAAACACAATAGCAATAACAATTTCTCCAACACACTTAGAGTCACAAGGGATGGGGAACACCAATATTTCAATCAAAATACCAAAATCCAACAATAGAGAACTACTAGTATGAACAATGGAAAAACTCAAGCTAGATGAATAACCTTGTGCTCTAATACCAAATGGAGCGTGGCATGGTGGGAGAGATTGATGGACTAGCTTGAGAATCTTGAATCAACAATCAACAAAAGCTTGACACCCCAAAAGGATTGGATATGACCTTGGATAAAGGAAATTCCACCACCAAAGGCCTAGCACCCCACCATGACCATCATAAAGGAAGAATCCACCAAATGATCAATAAAGAGATGACTTGCAAACACCACCATTAATCAATGGATAAAGTAAAGCAAGATTTTGAGAGAAAGGGAAGCAACCCTATTCCATGCATAAGCATATTCATTAATCAGTCGAAAAAGTGCTGGGAAAATATAACAACAGGCTATTTATACTTAACCCAAAATTAAGCCAAAACAGCGAAAAAATGGTGTCGACCAGAATGTCGGCTCGAGCGTAAGGTCACCTGGCGTAGGCCTTTCTGCCGCCGATCATCCATCGGCAGTCGCGAGCGCAAGATTCTCCGAGCGCGCCGGCGAAAGTCGGCTCACCGCGAGCGGTGCCTTCGCCGCCGATCGTCGGCGGTCGCGAGCGGCATCTCGACAGACCGCCGCCGGGCGAGCGAGGACGGCTCGGGCGGCAGCCTTCGCCCGCCGATCGTTGGCGAGTTGCGTCTGCGGTTCTTGGACTTATTGCACTCGGGTTTGTAAACACTCGTACCCCGATACCTTCGATGCTCTAGTTTCGAGACGGCCCGGTCCAGTCCCGAGGCCTCCGGGGTCGGTGTCGTGAGTGGGCCCCTCCCTAAGGAGCCCCGGGGCCCATCCATCGGATGGCCGAGACTAGCCTTCCCGCTCCCGAAGTGACCGGAAATTGTAACTCGAGGTTCGTGTTGGAAGAGGCGGTTCGCTTAGCGGTGCCCACCAGAGAGGAGAATGGAACCCGGACATCTTCATCCTCCCCTTCTTGAAGAGGATTTGCCCTCAAATCCGCGTCGGATTCAATATCCTCAATGTAGGGTGAAAGATCTCCGATGTTGAAGGTTGTTGAGACCCCGATATCACCTGGAAGATCAAGCTTGTAGGCGTTGTTATTTATCTTGGCCAAAACTTTGAACGGTCCCTCACTTCGTGGCATTAGCTTATTACTCCTCCGGGAAGGAAACCATTCCTTCCTCAAATGTAACCAAACCAAGTCCCCGGGCTTGAACGTGACACCCCGGCGATGCTTGTTGGCTCGGGCCTTAAAAAGTTCATTGGTGCGCTCGATCTTCTCTCGAATTTTCCGGTGAAGCTTCTGAATCTCAGCGGCCTTTTCCCTTGCTTCAAAGCTAACCCTCGACTCTAGAGGAAGAGGAAGGAGCTCGATAGGAGTTATGGGGTTGATACCATAGCAAGTCTGAAAGGGTGAATGACCCGTAGCAAGAGAGGGGGACCGATTATAGGCAAACTCGGCGTGACATAACTTGGCATCCCAATCTCGTAGACTCCAACTCACAAGACCACGAAGTATTGTAATGAGTGTCTTGTTAGTTACCTCAGTTTGGCCGTCTGTTTGAGGATGATGCGATGTGCTAAATAACAGCTTCGTTCCCAAGAGCTTCCACAAAGACCTCCAAAAGTGACCCATGAATTTAGTATCACGATCCGACACAATAGTCCTCGGGACACCATGCAAGCGCACCACCTCTCGGAAGAAAAGGGCGGCAATATGTGTGGCGTCATCGGTTTTCTCGTAGGCAATGAAATGCGCCATTTTAGAAAAACGGTCAACGACGACTAGGATTGCATCCTTGCTACGCACGGTTCGGGGAAGGGCTACAATGAGGTCCATACTCAAATCCTCCCACGGACCATTCGGGACCGGAAGGGGTGTACAAAGCCCTTGGTGGAACTGGCTTTTGGCATGATGGCAAATAATACACTTTGATATCACGTCCTGCACATCGCCTCCCATCGTCGGCCAATAAAAGTGCTCTTTTAACATGTCGGTGGTCTTATTGATGCCGAAATGACCAGCGAGTCCACCTCCATGAACCTCCCGCACTAGAAGCTTTCTCAACGGACATTTTGGAACGCACAATTTGTTGCCCTTGAAGAGAAATCCATCTTGTAGCAAATACGGTCCATCACCACCACCGAGGTGTGATTTAAAGTCATCATCCTCCTTATAAAACTCTTTCAAGTGTTGAAACCCAAGTACCCTCGCCTCAACTACGGAAAGAAGAGAGTGTCTCCTCGAAAGCGCATCGGCGACCACATTTATACTCCCCTTCTTGTGTTTCGCTACAAAATTAAACCCTTGAAGAAACTCAACCCAATTAGCATGCCGGGAGCTAAGCTTGTGTTGTCCATTCAAATATTTGAGCGCCTCATGGTCGGAATGAAGGACAAACTGGCTCGGCCTCAAATAGTGTGCTCAATGATCCAGAGCCCAAACGAGAGCATAAAACTCCTTATCATACGTGGAATAGTTTCTCCTTGAACCGCTGAGTTTCTCACTGAAATAGGCAATAGGGCGTTGGTTTTGCATCAATTCGGCTCCAATGCCTACTCCGCTAGCATCGCAATCAACTTTGAAGGCTAGTGTGAAATCCGGGAGAGCAAGTACCGGAGCCTCACAAAGTTGAGACTTCAGCTTCTCAAAAGCTCCTTGGGCTGCTCGGGTCCACTCAAAAGCGCCCTTCTTCATGCACTCAGTAATAGGGGCGGTAAGGGTACTAAAACCCTTGATGAACCGGCGGTAGAAAGAAGCAAGACCCTGGAAGCTCCTCGCCCCCGTGATAGTGGTGGGAGTGGGCCAAGAACGGATGGCCTCCACCTTTGAGGGATCCATAGAAATCCCCGCGCCGGAAACAATATACCCAAGAAAGGTGACTTGGGGAGTGCAAAATTCACACTTATCCAGTTTGCCGTAAAGTCGTTGTTGCCGCCAAACCTCGAACACTTGTTGCAAATGCACGATATGCTCCGCTTCACTCCTCGAATATACTAGAATATCATCGAAGTAAACCACGATGAATTTACCAATAAAAGGCCTCAACATCTCGTTCATAAGACGCATGAATGTGCTTGGGGCGTTGGAAAGCCCAAATGGCATGACAAGCCACTCATATAATCCCCCTTTTGTCTTGAACGCCGTTTTCCATTCATCGCCTTCCTTCATACGTATTTGATGATAGCCACTCCCTAGGTCAATCTTGGAAAAAATACAGGAGCCATGTAGTTCATCGAGCATGTCATCAAGCCTCGGTATTGGGTACCGATACTTGATGGTAATGTTGTTGATGGCTCGTCTATCCACGCACATTCGGAAAGTTCCATCTTTCTTCGGCACCAGGAGGGCTGGAACGGAGCACGGACTCATACTCTCTCGAACATAGCCTCGTGTAATAAGTTCGTCAACCTGTCTTTGTAACTCCTTTGTCTCTTGCGGGTTGCACCGATATGCCGCCTTGTTGGGGAGTGGAGCGCCGGGTATAAGGTCGATTTGATGCTCAATACCTCGGATGGGAGGTAGACCCGGTGGGAGCTCTTCGGGAAATACATCTCCAAATTCAGCAAGAAGGGGGGCAACGAGAGGGTGTTTAGGTTTCACTTCCTCACATGTGTTCGCCTCTAAGAGGAGCAAGGCAAAAATGGCCTTCCCCTTGCTTAGGGCTCGCTCGACCCGTGTCTCACTCAAGTGTTTGGGCTCCTCACTTCCCGCCCCAGGTTTAGGTGGTGATATTTCATGTGGTGCTAGTGGTAGGAGTTTAACCCTCTTGCCCTTGTGGATAAAGGAGTAAGTATTCCTCGATCCGTCATGAGTGGTTTTCTTGTCAAATTGCCACGGTCGACCCAACAATACGTGACACGCGCTAATGGGAACAACATCACAAACAATAGAGTCCGTGTAGTTATTGCCAAAAGTCAAATTCACTAAAACATGATTTGTTACCTTAATGCCGTCGCGGTCATTGAGCCACTTCAGCGAATAAGGACGGGGATGTGGCAATAGGGGTAACCCCAGTTTGTCAACCATATAGGTAGAGGCCACATTAGTACAGCTTCCCCCGTCGATGATGAGATCGCACACCTTGCCTCCAACTAAGCATCGAGTTTGGAATATAGTCTCTCGCTGGCCTCGGTCAAGAGGAGCTTCTTGAACATGCAAAGCTCGCCTCAAGACGAGGGCGCCTCCTTGGTCACGCGAAACGGCCGCAACTTCCCCTTCTTCACTAGCGTATGCATCCTCAACAACAAATTCAGGTTCATCCTGGGCTTCCTGCAATTCCTCGTCAATGTCCTGGACCTCTTTGAGAGTTAGGGTCCGCCGGTTTGGACAATCGGCCTGGAAGTGACCATATCCATGGCACTTGAAGCATTTCTTTCCTTCCAAAAAACGAGTGGTCCCCGTGGGAGACGCCACAACAAGTCCCTTTCCTTTGTCAGTTCGGGGTGTAGCAGGGAACTTGGGTGTCTCACTAGGTTTGGGTGTGGCCGCTTGAAGAGGAGGTCGGTTTGACGGTGGAAAATAGTTGCGTGAAGTCGATTTGGTGAGCCCTTTCTTTCCGACGTCGTTCAACCCGGCGGCCAAGCTACACAACTCATCCAGGGAATAGTAAGGTTAGATCTCGACCCTTTTAGCGATGGTGGGATCCAAGCCATTCAAAAAACGCATCATAGTTTGATCTTCAGGTTCCTGGAGGCCACTTTTGATAAGACGTTGCTCGAACTCAGATATGTACTCTCCAACGGTTCGTGCCCGCTTGGGTAAGGGCATAGGCTCTTTTCAGATTGTCATGACGGTAAGTGCTTGGTAAGAAACGGCGGTTCATCACTTGCTTAAGATGGGTCCAAGTGGAAATTCTCGCCTTCCCTTCTCGAGCCCGTTGTGATTTCATATTCTCGAACCAAAGCGAAGCGGCCTTGGTGAGTTTCAAACTTGCGATCTTATAAGCCTTCTCATCGCATTCTTGGTTTCGACGATCCTATCCATCAATTGGGTCCATTCGATGTAGTCGTCCGGATCAGTGGAACCGTGGAATTCGGGAATGTCAATTTTGATGTCCTGGAAATCATCTCGAAGGGGTTGTTCATGCACATTCCGGCGAATTCGGCGTCGTGGAGAGCCCCTAGCATCGTCACTCGACTCAAAGTTCGGAGGAGGACGGACTGGGCTTTGTGTACGCCTCGGACGTTCTACTCGAGGTGGAATGGGACGCTCTAGGCGATGTTGTCCAACTGTGGCATGATGGCATTAAGGGTTCGATTGATGGAGGAGAATTGCTCGTCATGGGTGGCAAGTCGATTCTCGAGAACCCGAAGTTGAGGGCTACTCCGGTGGCTTGATTCCTCTCGATCGGAATCATCGTGACCATCCATATCGAGGGAAAGGTATGGGACGGATTGTGTTTGGGGATATTTTGTGGAGTTTGGGGGTTTTCTTGTAGTTGGCTTGTGTTTAGATAAGGGTTCTTTGTGTTTTTCTCACTTGGGCATTTTATCGAACACCTTGTGTGCACAAATTTTCCAACTCTTCCTCAAAGCTCCAATATGCACCAAAATCAACAAACACAATAGCAATAACAATTTCTCCAACACACTTGGAGTCACAAGGGATGGGGAACACCAATATTTCAATCAAAATACCAAAATCCAACAATAGAGAACTACTAGTATGAACAATGGAAAAACTCAAGCTAGATGAATAACCTTGTGCTCTGATACCAAATGGAGCGTGGCATGGTGGGAGAGATTGATGGACTAGCTTGAGAATCTTGAATCAACAATCAACAAAAGCTTGAAACCCCAAAAGGATTGGATATGACCTTGGATAAAGGAAATTCCACCACCAAAGGCCTAGCACCCCACCATGACCATCATAAAGGAAGAATCCACCAAATGATCAATAAAGAGATGACTTGCAAACACCACCATTAATCAATGGATAAAGTAAAGCAAGATTTTGAGAGAAAGGGAAGCAACCCTATTCCATGCATAAGCATATTCATTAATCAGTCAAAAAAGTGCTGGGAAAATATAACAACAGGCTATTTATACTAAACCCAAAATTAAGCCAAAACAGCGAAAAAATGGTGTCGACCAGAATATCGGCTCGGGCGAGCAGAGGGTCACCGCGAAGCAGGCCTTACGCCGCGCGTCGGCAGTCGCGAGCGCAGATTCTCCGGCGGTTGCGCCGGGCGAAAGGTCACTGGCGAACAGCCCTTGCTCGCCGCCGCCAGCCGGCAGGTCGCGAGCACAACATCTCCGGCAGACCGGCGAGCCAGGGGACGGCTCGGGCGAGCGGGCTCTCTGATGCCACTTGTGCCTTGGTTCTTGGACTTATTGCTCTCGGGGTTGTAAACACTCGTACCCCGATACCTTCGATGCTCTAGTTTCGAGACGGCCCGGTCCAGTCCCGAGGCCTCCGGGGTCGGTGTCGTGAGTGGGCCCCTCCCTAAGGGGCCCCGGGGCCCATCCATCGGATGGCCGAGACTAGCCTTCCCGCTCCCGAAGTGACCGGAAATTGTAACTCGAGGTTCGCGTTGGAAGAGGCGGTTCGCTTAGCGGTGCCCACCAGAGAGGAGAATGGAACCCGGACCTCTTCATCTACAAAGATTCCCAAAGTATACTTGAGCCTTCTCAAAAATATTCCCATAAAATGATCTGTGAAACGTAGATAAAGGACTTTTGAGAGATTTGAGTTTCGGAATCAACGAAAACGTAGGAGTCCCTTGGTAATTTTCTTTCCACCAATCTCCTACAATCCTGAGAAAGTCTCCATGGTTTACCAACATATTGCAAAATTTAAATCTTCTCCTTGGTCTCTTCACATCTCCCTTCAGGAAGATCATAATAGGTGAGTGGTCAGAAATCCCAGGGGGAAGAATCTGATAAAAATGTTCTCAAATGATTATAGGAATTTATGAAATTCCAGAAATCTACTGTTTGCTCTGCAGCTACAGGATTTCCCCCAATGCGATCATCCATTTCTAATACATGATTAAAATCTCCAACCACTAGCCAAGGCTCTGAATAATTGGAAGCTACAACAGAGAGAGCATCCCATAACTCCTTCCTTTTAAGAATGTCGTTATCTCCATAAACAAAGGAAACAAGCACCGACTCCTTACGATCATTGATCCTACATAGCATCATTTGAAATGATTTAACCAAATAAACCTCAGATAATACCCCCGGATGCCACATAACCCATAATCTACACTTATTCACCATAACGTTTTGAAAAATAGAATACCCTGGACAGATAAAATTCTGAAACTCCAGACATTTATCCAAACTAACCTTTGTTTCGATGAGACACACAAGATTAGCTTTACTCAAAGATATAAAATGCTTCACACCATCTTGTTTTTAGGTCCATTAAGACCACGAACATTCCATACAAGAAAATTATCCATCAGTAGAAAGATTAGTGCAGGGACTCGAATTACCTATCTCAAGCATTCTCTATTCAGGAATAGGAGTCAGGAAAATTGGCACAGAACCCACTACCATTAAGGAAATAGGAGTGTCTGGCCTTGATCGAAACAGGGGACTAAATAGAGGAAAAATCTTCAGAGTCATGGGCACCTGTAGTCTGTGGTGGAATATCTTTCCTTGTCATTTTTGCTTCATGTTCTTCTTTTTACAATTCTCCTCCGAATGCCCAAACATTTTGTAGCTCTTACACTTAATCGGTAACTATTCATACTCCATCGATTGAGTATAAACGAAACCATCTTCATCTATCAGGGGTAACAATTCTGGGAATGGTTTAGTAATGTCAATATTAACTAGTATTCGGGCATATTTCATCATGGTTTTTTACCGAGTGTAAAGATCTGCCTCCAAAGGTTCTTCTATAAGGCTCCCAATCTTGCTCAGACCAGAAGAACTCCAGTACATCCAATCCAGATTGCAAAATTTCACCCAAATAGGAACCCTTACTACCTCATCTGGATTAGTAGATTGACCTAAGTACCATTGTGGGACCCGGGAAAAATCCCTGTTGTGTCCCTCGCAGTGTACGGCGAGTCAAAAGGGGTGTCTTTTCTTTGAATGGATTTGCTAGAAATTAAATTAAATAAAAACTTAAACAAACTCTTTAACTTTGATTAAAGAAAATTGGATTTAATTTAACAAAAAAGAAAGTAGAAATTGAAAGAAAGAAGAAACGAGCAAAAACAAACAGAGAAGCTCGAGGTTGGACCCGAGACCATCACCGCATACCAGCGGTATTCGCGATCGGTGGTCCGGTTCGAACCGAAGTCGGTCGAGCCACAGGACCGGCTAGAAAACCGCCAGTATTGCGCTCGGCCTCGGATCGACTTCCAACTGAGCCAAATCGAACACGGGAGCATGCATGCCTTCAGTATTCTCGCGGTCTATTCAGAAATTCTGTGAACAAAAGAAAAAAAACTGCACATACTCTTTACAACTGATAAACAACCCAGATTTTGTGTTTTCCGAAATCTGAAAATAAATCCGAAAAAAGAAGAAATGGAATAAAATAAAAAAAAGAAAGAAGAGTTGCCAATTAATTTTTAACGAGAATTAATAAACTCAAAATTAGTGACTCCACAAACCACGAACCATGAGATTCGGATCCGGGGGTAAGGTTACAAATTCGAGAATAAAAATTCTCGAATTCGCCTGTTCAACCAACGAACTCTACTAAACCGGTTACATAAAAAAGAAAGGAGAAGAGGAGGAGAGTAGAAACAGAGTATTAGTTAATGTAATTTATTTTACTTAGTTACATGCAAATGCAATAATAAAAGCGAGAAATAAATATACAAGAGATAAAATGGAATTAAACATGAATAAATCTTATTTATAAACATTCAACTTTAATTAGGTCGAATTTATTGATTAATCATGTTACAAGATAATATAAGTGAAGAAGTAGAGAGAGAGAAAGACTAGAATGCCAAGTAAATGTAAGCAAAGAGGAAGGAGAATGACGAGAGAGAAGAGAAGATAAAATCACCAAGTGTCAATACGCTAGGGTGATTTCGGTGTGAAGGGTGAATGGAATAGGATAGGGTATTTATAGGTGAAATGGGGTAGGGTTTTTAGGTTAAAAAAGGGGGGGAATATACCTAGCATAATACCGCCAGGTATACAGGCCTTTTAGGGGCTCGACTGTGCGAATTTTTAGGTCGCCACGGTTCCCATGGCAAACCGGGTTGGGCCTGACCCCAAGGTTGTTAAAATCGAGATCCTAACTCGAAACTATGGGAAACTAGGAAAGAAATTTAGCCCATGTAGGATCGTGGATCGTGTATAAACAATAGAATCGTTTCGACGATTTTGGACCTTAAAATCGTAGGATCGTAAATTAGGATCAGGATTTTAATAACTATGCCTGACCCACCCAAACACCTGGCGGTATGCTGGGTCTGGGAAAAGCCCAGCTGCGCGCTTCCCGAGGCAAACCGGGTCGGCCTGACCCACCCAAATACCTGGCGGTATGCTGGGTCTGGGAAAAGCCCAGCTATGCGCTTCTCGAGGTCGGCACGCTTCCCGAGGTAATCTAGGTCGGGCCTGACCCGCTTGAACACTTGCCGGTATGTTGGGCCTAGGAAAAGGCCGACTGCACGCTTCTCGAGGCGGGCACACTTCCTAATGTGACACTAGGTCCGGCATGACCCACCCACAAACCTGCCGGTATGCTGGGCCTGGGAGAAGCCCAGTGCACGCTTCTCGAGGTGGGCATGCTTCCCAATATACTTGCCGGGTTGGGTACGCTTCCCGAGGCTTCACTTTTTTGGGCTGTTTGGGTTAAGCTTTCTTTGTAATGGCTTTTTTGGGGTTTTTCCTTCATTTCTTCATCATTTTTTGCATTTTAAAATTCTTGGCATTTTCCTAAAATATTCTAAAAAAAAAGAAACTCAAAATAAATTACAATATTTATAAAGCTGAATAGAATGATAAAATTCACGGTCTACAGTTAGTCCCCACTTTGATCTAGTCTGAGTAGGACGCTGATCAAAGTAGTTTGAAGATGCTGAAAATGGTAGGCCCCGGAAGTGAAGTCTCGAGGTTGGATGGCACTTGGAAGCAAACATCCTGTGTCGCATGCATGACTTGTAGTTGATTAACCTTCGGAAACAATATCCTATGTCTTTGTTCATTGTCGACGCTTGGAAGCAACTATCCTGCGCCTAACCGTAACTTCAAACTTCTGTCATCGTATTATAAACGTCCGGTGACTGGCTGAACCGACATCATATTATAGACGCCCGATGACCGGCTGAATTAACATCGTACCATTAACGCTCGATGACCGGCTGAATTGACATCGTCTTAGTAACGCCAGACGACCAGCTGAATTGACATCGTACTATTAACGCCAGATGGTCGGCTGAATTGACATCGTACTATAACCCCCGATGACCGGCTGACTTGACATCGTATTATTAGCGCCCGACGACCGACTGAATTGACATCGTACTATTAATGCTCGATGACCGGTTGACTTGACATCGTACTATAAACGGCCGATGACCGGCTAAATTGACATCGTACTATAAACGCCCTATGATCGGCTGAATTGACATCGTACTATAAACACCCGATGACCGGCTGAATTGACATCATATTATTAACGCCCAACGACCGCCTGAATTGACATCATACTATAAATGCCCGATGATCGGCTGAATTGACATCGTACTATAAACGCCCGATGACCTGCTAAATTGACATCGTATTATTAACGCCCGACGACCGGCTAAATTGACATCGTACTATTAATGCCCGTTTACTGGCTGAATTGACATCGTATTATTAATGCCCGACGACCGACTGAATATAACAACGTTAGCTCCCAGTGTGCAAACTTGGGGTGGCGATCAAAAATGCGTATCCAACTTCTCTTGAAAATGAAGCCAGTTACGAGCTTGTTGCTTCTTCCTTTACATTAATACATCTTCCAAGTATATAGATATTGTATCTCCATATTTCTTTTGAAAGTTTTAATTTAACTTTTGACGCACCGCATTTCTCTTGAGGATTTATTTTTTGTTCATAATTGCATCCTCATCATTTTCCTTACACTTCTAAAAATAACCGAGTGCCCTTCCTGCCACCTGTCCAACTTCTCTTTAATTTTCTGTACAGTCAGGCTATCATGTCTCCAGGCATTTAGCACTGTACAGCTTTTTCTTTGTTTTTCTGCACACTCTTGTCCGATCTGGGCCCAGTCAAGCCGTCATGCCTCTGACAGCTGTGTTCAGTCTTTTTGGACAACCTTGAGTTCCTTCCACCGAGCATATCGCTAGGTATCGCTCTGTGAAATCTTGCATTTTTTTCGCACCGGGTCCATTTTTTTGGTGGTGCTGTATGTGGAACCCGGGTCCAGACCATGTCTGGGGATATGGTACTGGGTTTTCTGCGTCTTTTCCTGTTCGAAACTCTGGGTCGGGGTCCGAGCCATACCTGACACGGTTTGTTCTTGGCAGTATGGGTCGGGTTTGTTCGCATGCTCAGGTCTTCTTAGTTCAATTCAGAAATGAGTTATCTCCAAACTAATTCTCGTGAAACATTGTGCATTAAATTTTTAGAGTTTAACTGAGAAAATGAATTATTTTCCAAACTAATTCTCATAAAAATTTATTATCCGTACCCTCAACATGAATAATTCCCCTACCCCCCATACTTAAAACGCCACAAGGTCCTCATTGTGTAAAGGGTATCTCATGAAAGGTAGAAAAAAACTAAGAAAAACACATACAAAAACACCTAGCACTGCAAAAGTGGCGCCCCGAGCCCACACGGCTCCAACAACAATATAATCCCCAACATGAAGCATACCAAGGGGTGCACCACCAAAATCAAAATCAAGCATGCATACAGATCCCAAATATTTACAACTAAAAAGAGAAGAGCAGAAAGAGGTTACCTTGAAGTCTTCATTTTCGAACAACTCAATTCGCGATCCAAAGTAGTCATGCACAAGGGTTAGAATATGAAAATAAATGCAATCCTATGTGCATAGTCTCTAGCATGCAAAATTAGAAAAAGAAAAGAAATGAACTAAAGCAAAGAACTAAAACATATATACAATATATACATTGACCAGGACATACCTCAAATCCGAATCTCACTCATTGAGGCGGGAATTGAGGGTGGAATACTCACCAAACCCGGTCCTACGTTTGATGAAATCAAACACAAACTAACCAGCCCACCAAATAACCCAGGAGATAAGACAACATGCATGATAAACAGGACAAAGTCAGGTTGAAGACTCATGCAATGCAAAGGATAACTCAAACATGACAGCAATGAACTCAGCAAAACCAGCGACATTATGACATATTCCCGACTCATATTCCCATAAAGCACCCCCCCTCCCACACACACTTATCAAAAACTCACAAAACATGCATAAAGCATCAAAGAGGTAAAGTGGGGGAGGGGACACTCACAAACTCATTGCTCGTATCCTCCTGGAGGAGGATATGGATAAT
The DNA here is from genome assembly GCA_029582165.1 of Portulaca oleracea. Taxonomy (NCBI): domain Eukaryota; kingdom Viridiplantae; phylum Streptophyta; class Magnoliopsida; order Caryophyllales; family Portulacaceae; genus Portulaca; species Portulaca oleracea. The sequence goes on from CM055874.1 coordinate 21,927,972, forward strand.
ACGAGAATTAGTATGTTGGATAATATGAACAGTCCTCCGGCGCCGGGGTGTAACCCGCGACGGTGAAATGATAGTACCCCCAGTCTCACCAATACTGATTCTGCTGTTGAATATATTCTTAGTGCTGTAACGCCCCAACCTTAATCACGGGGTTAAACTCCACTTAAAGACCCTAAGCCCGCGATTAGCGCAGCGGAACACCTTAGGTCAAAACATTACCGCCGTCTCCCAAAAGAGACAAGGCAACCACATCAAAGAACTTCCAAAACCACAAACCAACTTAACAACCTTCACATAAACTTATACAATCTTTGGATAAAGTACAACAACTTAAACATAACTTAAACTAAACAACTCCAATAAGAAATCCTGCTTGTCCTTGACTACTGATGGACTCCATGGAGAACTATCTCGATAGCCTTGAACTACTATGCAACTGCCTTATCCTTGCCTTGGGAGCTCGAACCTCCTAAAACAAAACATTAAAACACGCAAAGGTGAGTGGGGAGACACTCAGTACGTAAACCTCCAGCACGTAAACCGTTCGAAAACGGTTTTAGTGCCGGCATTTAAAATCATTTCGAAAACGGGGAAAGGGTTAAAAAAAAAGACTTGAATGACGTGAACATAAACATAAGCATAAACATAAATTCATGAAAATAGAGAGTAAGTGGGACCCTTACGATCGGTGCAAGCACCTCACACACACGTATGCCCAAGTTGATCTATACTTGGAATGATTGGTATTAAACGATCGACCTTGGCAGTCAAGGCACTCTGATCAGGAGTGCTAAAACATGGATGTTATCATAAGCATAAAATGCGGGTCCACTAAAAGATGTAAAGATATTGAAATTCATGGAACTTGACATAGCATGAAATACATGAACTATGAGTATAACTTAAACGTGAAAGCTGGACAATTTGCGTACCTTGGAACGCTAAAGTCTTTGGCGGCGCAGCTCGGCTTGGAGACGGCTTTGGGAACTTGTCAACTAAGATAAGAATAAGTAGAAACGAAGAACCGAATAAAGTTCTAAATTAGATTTATAAGTTTAGAAACTTAATAATTAACATGAAGTATCTTTTTGAGAATAAAATTTCAGGTTATAGTAAAATAGGGTTTATAGCATAACTTGAGTTAGGAAAATCGAAACAAAGTAAAAGAGTACATCTCGGAATAGAGAAAATCATAATCTACAACTTTGTCAACAGAACCAGAAGCTAAAAATGAGTGGAAGGGCCCCAAAATGGGCCCGGACAGAAGCTGAATATATGAAACTTTAAGCTTTTCGGGTCGAAAATACATGAGAAGTATGATGTAAAAGGTGATTCAAATAAAAGGACTTGAATACAAGAGAATAGGCTTGAATCAAAGAGGAATAGGATGATTATAAATTGGAAGCTCGGATGCGAAAATAATGAGTTCAACTATGGTTTGATAATACGATATGGAATGAAAAGACGAAATGGAGCAAGATATACATGTCCAAATGTGAATAAAAGCAAGCTTGGATTAATGAACTATGAAATGAGTGATGAAATGAGGAATGAATTGGATAACATTAGAGATTATCAAGTTAGAAAGAGCTTTTAGCTAGAGCAAAGATATTGAACACGATACTTAAAGAAATATAGGAAATAAGGACTTACTAACACATTAGCTCTTGAAGAGTATACATAAGACTTACTTAGGACTCCAAGATGGTACATTTAGCCTTAAACACATAACTCTATAATAACAATATATATCCATGACTCATTTATACCTAGAACCCCTCATTGGGTTGATTTGAGGCCCAAAAGCTAATAATTTACAAAGGTTATTTTGAGCAGAAAACCATTCTGGACAGCCCGGTTTCCCGGGGTCGTAACTCACACTTCCGATATCGCAAGACAAAGAACCATACCTTTCTGTAAACTTGCTACATGGACTAAAACTTTCATGTTTACCATAAAAACCAAAGAGGTCTCCAAAAGGACGAAAAACAGCCCTCAAAACACTGACTCAGAATTCGTATTTAAAAACGTGAGGTTACGGTTTTGGTCGTAACTCGGGCTATACATGTCGGAAATTCGAAATTCCAAAGCCTATGGTTTGCTAACACCTTAAGCTATCCAATGGAGTATAAATTTGGGCAAAAATCTCACTTTTATAATTCTGTAAATTTCAGAATTGAAAACAGTAGCTAAAACACCTAAAACTCATCTTTTAATTGGATTTTCCACTCTTAATCATATTAAAACTTAACCAAATTTCATCTAGCCTTAATCCACCATATTTCCAGAATATAAACCATGAAAAACTCTTCATCAAAGGCCTTGAAAACCACATGCATCCATGGATTAAACATTAACTTCACATAATAAACACACTCTTGAACTCTTGCTCCAAAACTCACAAATTCACCCAATTTAAGCATGATAACTCTTAATTCATAAACTCACAACAATATCTCAGCCCTTAAACACATAAAAACTCACAAGAAATCCACATGCATCAACACTAATTCATCATCCACCATGAATTCAACAAGAACCTCTCAAAACTCATCCAAACACATGCATAAACTTGAAACTCAAACCCTAACTTAACCACAACAATTATATACTTGAATTCATGAATAAAGAGAGTAAAAGAGATGGAATTCACCAAAGAAACATAAATTAAACATAGAATTTCAGATTAGGTTTGAAAGAAATTGAAGTGGGGTTTGAGAGATTACCCTTGGAGTTAAAAATGGATGAAAACACAAGAGAGAGGAAGAGGGGGATGCAACTGCGAACCGCCGCCGGCTGGCCGGAAAAGTGGCCGGTGCTGGCTGGGAGTGGACACCAAGAGGAGGGTGTGGGAGGTGTTTGAGAGTTTGAGCGTGTTGTGAGAGTAACTGAGATGGGTGTTGTATTGAGTTTAAATGTGCCTCCCACTTCTACTACTACTATTGTATACTCCTCACTTAATTTAAAACACCAATACTAACTTAATTAAAATCTGAAAATACAACTTTAATAAATTAGTTTTAAGTAAATAAATTAAAAGTAATTAGTTTGGTTCAAATTTGAAAAGAAGTGAGGTGTATTGAGACCCCTTCTACTAAACATTTAAAACACACTTAAAACTATCATCCAATTACCAATGCTAACAATAAATGAGATTAAAACCTTAATTAAAAATAATAATAGGATGATAACATTAGGAGTAATTAAATGGTAATCGAGGTAGTAACTTGAAATATCGGGTTTTTGTAGGAAATAAAATATATCGATAATAATTGGGTAACATAAAAATAAAATACAATGACACTTGAATTAAAATAATAAGGTGGAAAATTACCTCTTGAAATTATGTAAGGGATTAAAATGTAAGAAATTAAAATTGGAACGGTAAAATATATATATATAAATCGGAACAAGTAATTCGTAACCGATTCTCGGTAAGTAAATTTATAACGTAAAACGTATAAACTGAAATATTTTAACTTATTGAACAAATATGTAAAGTAACTTTTAAGCCGATAATTCGGCACCTTAGCCATCTCCTGCGCGATACTTGTCACCGATAACTATAAATAAACGAGTACGTTGATAAATAATAAAATAAACGCGAAAAAAAATTATAACGCGATTTAGATAATTACTGTAATTAATAAGTAATTAAACATGATTTTGGGGTGGTTTATTACACCTCCCCTAAAAAGAAGTTTCGTCCCGAAACTTGATTGCGATTAAAAGCGTGATTGATTACCTCAAAAGAGATGAGGATATCGCTCTTTCATGCCTTCCTCGGTTTCCCACGTGGCTTCGAGGTATCTTGATTTGCCCACACTTTGACTAATGGGACCTCTTTCGTGCGTAACTTCTTGATTCGCCGATCGAATTTGGACGTTCTTTGCTCGAAGGTTAGATCTTCGCCAAAAGCGGCTCTTCGCTAGAACATGCTTGGTCCGCGTACCTCGGAGTTGCGACACATGAAAAACATCGTGGGTCCTTCCTAGACTAGAAGGTAACTCTATTCGTATGCTCTGGGTTTATCTTTTCTCACCGGATATGGCCCAATGTAGCGGGGCTTAGCTTCCCTTTGATGTTAAATCTTGAATCCCTTTCGTCGGAAATCTTGAAAAAACGTGATCTCAACTTGGAATTCGGAGGTTTTCGCCTCTTATCTGCATAGCTCTTTTGCCGACTTTGAGCAGTCTTGATGTGTTGTTGGATGACTCGGACCTTATCGGTCGTGTCTTGGATTAGTTCCGGACCTATGATCAACGCTTCATCTAACTCTCCCCAGCATAGTGGGGTTCGACATCTTCTGCCATAGAGTTCTTCAAACGGGGCCATTTTAATAGTGGTCTGGTAGTTATTATTATATGAAAACTCTACGAGTGGGAGAAACTGATCCCAGTTCCCTTGAAAATCCAGAACACATGCTCATGACATATCTTCCACGATCTGGTTAACCCTCTCGGTTTGACCATCACTCTCCGAATGATATGAGCTACTAAAACTGAGTCGCGTACCAAAAGCTTTCTGCAACACACTCCAAAATCTTGACTGGAACCTGGTATCTCGGTCGGATACTATTTCTCTTGGGATTCCGTGTAAACGGACAATTTCTTGAATGTATATATCAGCTAGCTTATCTACCTTCCATCCTTCGTGGATAGGGATAAAATGCGCCGACTTGGTCAGGCGATCTACAATTACCCAGATGGCATTCTTCCTGGACATGGTGAGGGGTAGACCCATGATGAAATCCATAGAGACTGACTCCCATTTCCATGTGGGAATTTCTAAAGGTCGGAGTTCTCCTGATGGTCGTTGATGTTCGGCCTTGATCCTTTGACAGGTTAGACACTTGTTCACATAATTGGCTATGTCTTTCTTCATGTTTGGCCACCAGAAATTTTCCTTTAAATCCCTATACATTTTGGTGTACCGAATACGATGAATTGTGGCTCTCTTCCATAAGCTTCAGCCTTAAATCTCCCCTGTTAGACACACACAACCTATTTTGAAATCTTAGGGTTCCATCATCTTGAATTAGAAATCCCGGCATCCCTTTCATGACAAGATTATCCATAATTCTCCTGAGTTCAGGATCATTCATCTGTTCTGTCTTGATTTCCTCAATGATAGATGGCTGTAGAGATAAAGCAGCTAACTTTCTGGTCACTTCCCCTTGCTTAACCCATTTCGATGTTTTCTGGTATAGTTCTCGTTGCGACTTTGGGTGAACCCCTAGATAGGTCAACCTTCCATGCCGAGTCTTTCTACTCGGGCATCGCCACCACATTTGCTTTGCGGGGTGATATTGGATCTCTAAATCATAATCTTTGATAAGTTCTAGCCATCTTCGCTGCCTTAGATTTAACTCCTTCTGAGTAAATATATACTTGAGACTCTTGTGATCCGTAAAGATAGTCGTATGAACTCCATACAGGTAATGCCTCCAAATCTTCAAGGCAAACACCACTGCTGCTAACTCTAGATCATGAGTGGGGTAATTCTTCTCGTAAGGCTTTAACTGCCGCGACACATATGCGATCACCTTATCATCTTGCATTAACACACATCCCAAGCCTTGATGGGACGCATCGCTATATACAACATACTCTCTTCCTTCCTTGGGAAGGGATAACACTGGCGCGGTCGTTAACTTCCCCTTGAGCACTTGGAAGGCTTCTTCACACTTGTCAGACCATTCGAAACGAGTCGATTTCTTGAGAAGGTTGGTTAATGGTAAGGCCAACTTAGAGAAATTCGGTACGAATCTCCTATAATATCCTGCCATTCCTAAGAAACTTCGCACTTCGCTGACTGTAGAGGGTCTTGCCCAGCTTTGAACGGCAGAAACCTTGCTGGGGTCCACTTGGATCCCTTTACTGGTGACTATATGTCCCAAAAATGCTACTTCCTTTAACCAAAACTCACATTTTGAAAACTTGGCGAACAGTTGTCGCTCTCTTAATTCCTTAAGCTCTGCAGGCGCCATTCTATACGGTGCCTTAGATATAGGTCTTGTTCCTGGGATTAGCTCAATCTCAAAATCAATTTCCCTCCTCGGGGGTAGCTTTGTAACTTCTTCTGGGAAGACATCTTGAAAATCACGCACTACGGGGATCTCTTCTATCTTGGGCGGAGTCTTCAAATCCTGACTTACAAAACATAGGTAGCCTTCGCACCCATGATTAAGCATCTTTCGAGCCTTTACGTAGGTTATGATGGGGCACGGGTTAGCTCCTAAGTCCCCAATGAAATGAACTTCCGTACCCGAGGCATTCTTAAGAATGACTATCCCCTCATTACACTTGATTTGGGCTTGTGTCGAGATCAACCAATCCATACCCAGAATGATATCAAACTCTTTTAGATCTAACTGAATAAGATTAGCGGGAAATATCTCTGACTTCAACATGAGTGGAACACCCACAAAACTAGTCGTGCAAAGCATGGTTTGACCATTAGGTAGGCTAATAGAATAATTCACTCTACTGGCTAGATTTTGAAACTTTAACTTTGAGGCAACTTTAGTTGAAATAAAAGAATGCGTTGCTCCAGAATCAAATAATGCAGTTAAGGGTTGCATATATATACAAACTGTGCCAGTGACAACCATACCAGATTTCGCTGCCTCTTTCTTGCTCATGACGTAGGCCTGACCCACTGAGCCTTGTTGTGGTGCTGCCCTGCTTGGCGGTGCGAGACGTGTGGTGCCTGGTTCCGGTCTCCGGCCTCTCTTTGGACATTCTGCAGCTTTATGATCCGGGGCTCCACACCATAAGCAGTTCCCCGTACCTACCCGACACTGGGCAGTAGTGTGGTTGGTCCTACCACATTTCTTGCAGGGTTCCCTAATGTTGACAGGAGCTGCTTGGTTTCTTGGGGCCGGAGGCACTGGCCTCTTGGCTGGGTTGCTTCCCACATTCGAGGCACTTGATGCTCCTCTGTCGTTCCACCTTCTTTTGGCATTTCCTTGGTTTCCAGGGTTTAGAGCTCTCAGCTCCTTTCTTACTCGTTCTACCTCTGCAGCTCTCTCGTACATTTCCTGCATGGTTCGGAAGTCGTGGGAGGATAACTGACTACGAATATATGGCGCTAGGCCTCCCTCATATCGGGTTAACTTCAACCTCTCCGATGCAACATATTCTGGGGCGAATCGGGATAGCTCGTTGAACTTGGCGGTGTACTGCACTACTGATATATCTTTGTTAAGCATACTCCACTCTAGGAATTCCTTCTCTTTCTGACGCCTAAGAGAGGTAGGGTAAAACTGAGCTCGTAAATCGCCACTCCAAGACTTCGCGGTCCCTTGATACTTATCTTTGATGGTTCCCCACCAAATATCCGCTTCTCCCTTCAGATAGTAGGTGCCTATGGCTAGCTTCTTATCTTCCGGTACCTCGACCACTTCAAAGATCTTTTGAATTCACGAATCCATTCTTCTAGCGCTACAGGTCATAGCCCCCTTTGTAGAAAGATGGGTTCCTTCGCCACCCTATCGGATAATTCTCTTCTCTTGCCCTACTCTGGCGTAGGTGGAAAGGGTATGCGCCTAAACAACTCTTGCATCAACATCCCAAAGGGTCGGGTGTTGGGGCTGATTAAAAGGAAGATCGTAGAAGACTCGGAGGGTTAACCATCCACAGGTTCAATTGAGGTCCCTGCAGTTCTAAAAGATTCCCCTCGTGGTCCGTTTAAGGTTCTTCCTGCGATGGCGTATTTCTTGAACTTTGCGACATGCTACAATATTACAACAAAATATCTTATTAACCACATAACTTAGCATTATCCCCCTATTTTATAGCCCTTTTTTTTTGTAAAACCCAAATTTTAATCAAATGCTCCCGCATAGAACCTTGATCCCTTGGTCAAATCTTAGGTATCAACCAAAAACATATATACTTGCATAACTAAAATCTCAAGAGAATTCCCACAATCCCAATATACTGTAAACTGCAGAATCCATAATACATATAAATCCATAAATACCGTAACATCCATCCATATTCATAAAATAAAGATAGCAATTCCACTTGTGATTGTCATAGAGTTTTATCTCCACTTCCAATCCTAATACATGCGAAAAGAAAAAAAAACAAAAACTAAGGCATCATGTTTTTCATCCCTTGAATTACAAATCCATGCTCCCCTCCACAAAATACTCATAGGGAGATTACAAAATAAGCATTGTTTGGCTAATTACACTGATGACCCAAAAGCAAGAACCTAGTCACCCATGGTGTACTGACTGTCATCTAGCCTATATCTATGGTCGGCGCCTTGCTAATCTGCTGTGATGCGACTACCGATGGCTATCACTAAACATGGGAATTAGACCCCTCTTGTTCTTGATCCCCATCCTCTTCCACACGTCGAAGTCGTAGAGGACGAGCGCTCTTGCGTGGGGTGTGCCGAATCCTGGGCCCTAAAGCGGTCCAATCGAAATCGTTCTCCGTCGGGGCGGCAGGTGTAGACGTACCTGCTTCACATCCTTTGATCTGCTTCGGCTCGGGGCACACCTCGTGTTGATCTAGATCCATACTAGGATCTTCTTCTTCATTTCCAGCTAGTTGAAGGTGGCGTAGACTCCCCGTAGACGATCGATTCGGGACGATTGAGCGTCCGATGAGGTATGGTGAGAAGTGTAGACGGACTTCATCCGCCGGGAGCGAACACGTGGCGGGCTTTTCCGCGTTGGTAGGCGCCGGTAAACCTATCACCTCGTGAAGGTAGGGTCCTAACTGGCGCGTGAAGACCCAAAGATTGTGCGACTGCGTGATCATTATCTCCATGACAATCGGTTCCAAGCCCTATGTAGTTAACACACCATGCGTGGCGTCGGGTTCTCCCGTATAAGCGGTAGCGGTACGGTCTCGGATATCATCCCACGGGCTCACGTGGGAAGAGTCGCTAAAAGACATCGGACTCGGCGACGTCATCGTGATATTCGGACTTGGGATTTGCGGTATGTGCATCGAGAACATTTTGCAACGCCTTAAGATGGCGTGAGCGTTGGTGGCGGGGTCCATAAACATTGCGAGCGGATTCGGGAGGTTACCATCGTTATCCATCTATACCATACATAAAATACAAAGCAAGATTTTAAGATCTCATCAAGGCCAAAATAAACGACTAAATGCAATTAAAAGGAACAACTTTGCGAAAAGGTTGAGACTCAACCAAGATAACCTCTTATAAGCGATTTAAGAAGCTCTCATTTCATCTTTGGAAATTGCCTTAGACTTGCTTGACAATTCTAGACCTCATAAACTTAGTCCCTTTTTGGACTACCTTAACACTTTTCGTCCACACTTATCATTTATAACCCATGCCATGGTCCCACTTGGGACTCACTTTATAAGCTTTTCGATAACTCCCAAAGACTTTGAGGAAATTTCTTGACGAACTTCAAAC